>CM076575.1:450978348-451603348 GCA_034641835.2 Pinus albicaulis | reverse complement strand
GTCGAAATAAACACATCGACATTAAGTATTTAGCTATAAGGGAACGTGTTAAAGAAAAGAAAGTGGTCATTGAGCACGTTAGCACTGAGTTGATGATCGTTGATCCTTTGACTAAGGGCATGCCACCGTTTAAATTCAAGGATTGTGTAATAAATATGGGACTTGGTTCCATTATGTAATTTCTCATTGTATGAACAATGTTATTTTTAATGAAATTCTTAATTATTGTGATGTTTTTTCTCATATTTATGTGCACCTTAATTTGATTTGAGAGAATTCATCTATGTAGAACCAAGAATAAATATAGGGTTTATTCATTAAGAAATTGTTGCTAGATAAATTTTAATAGAAATAAATACATAGTAATACATGGAAGATAATACTCGTCATTAGAGGACTTATCACCATGATTCATGTATCTATTACTTAATACAAATTATCAATGGGTTTTAAGATGCGACATTAAGTTTGGAAGTATGGACCAAGTGGGAGAATGTTACGCTCCCTCTCCCAACAACATCCCTTGATTTCTGGAAACCTTAACTGCAGTCATTTCCTTAATTTCTAGAAACCAACTGCAGTAATTTCCTTAAATTACAGAAATCAACTGCAATTAATTAATTTCTTGTTGGGAGCTACTAAAGTGGTCCATTACTCCCACTACAGTTCTCTACCATGATTTGTGGAACACTTGACACATAGCCAACAGAAGCTTGATGGAAGCTTGGCTATAAATTTTTCTGATTGGTCCCCAAGCTCACTAACTCAATCCCCTTCAATTTTACACCATCAAGTTAGAGTGAGCAGAGCTAGGAAGTCCCTTCAGATTTTGTGGGAGGAGTTCATTTTGTTTTTGAGAGACATGTTTATAGCTTCCTGATTGGATGCGTTGAGTGACTTATTTGGACCTGAATCTTGTTCATTTAAAAGCTATATTTTAAAATATTGGCTATGAGGGTATTTCGTTTTTAGCATTGTGATTGTTCCGTGATCACGAGGATTCATGCTGGAGGAATCTTGCTATTTTATATACCACAGATTTATTTCTTGGCCTGTTTCATGCCGTTTTATGTCCTAATCTATCGTGAATGCGGTCAACTTTTGCAATCTAATATATTATTTCTTCGTGGTATAATTAGAAAGTGTTGTAGAATCATGAAGCACTTTCTAGTTATGGCAGAATCGTGAAGTTTGAGATAAGATCAAGATCAGATTTATTCACTTATATTTTGGAGGTAGTTCACGAGCTTGAGCTGAAATTTACAGTGTGAGTAAAATCGATTGTGGACTTGGGATTTTCGGTATTCAAGGTCTTCTTGTGGAGTGATTCTTACTTCTTGCAAATTTAGCATCAATGGCTAGAGATATGTTTTTATTGGACATTAAAGTTTTATATTCCGGATATAAAATTTATTATTTATGCTTACATTTTTTTTTGAACAACCCAACAACAATATAACCCGTGGAAGGCAGGTATAATCAAATAAATTATAATCTTAATAAAAAATTTATACCACAACAAAACATAAAACAATTAAATTCACTCAACTCAATTGATTTGAATTAGTAGATGGTTTAATTTTGAGAGTTGTCAAAGACATGACAAATGAAGTCACAATGGTTTTAGAATAGAAAGTAAAATGAACTCGTAGTAGATAACAATTATTTTTATAAATGCTGTTATTACACGGTTAAGTCACACAATTTGTAATTTTGACGAAACTCACAATTACCACAGTGCAATTCCAATGGATTGTGGTATCTTAAAAGTTTATATCACTTCTATATTTTAAAATTTTATATATTTATAAAATTTAATAAAGAGTAATGATAAAAAGTCCAAATAATAACACGACTACTCAGTTCATTCACATTAATCGAGCAGATTTTGTATAATAAAAACAATATAAGATTTAGAGACATTGGCAAGAGTGAAAGCCTGCCTCTTACAGATCACCAACTGATTATTGGAGGTGGCCTGGTTTTCCTTGAATAATGGTGATGAGTCTGCCTGCATTTGCGGATAACAGCGAGAGATCATTGTCCTGACTACTAGTTTAACAACTAAATTATGATAGATTTTCCCATGATGTCAAAAAAATAGAAATGAACAAGTAACAAGAAGAATGCAATGCCAAAAAAAGACACCACATAACAGCCAAAGATAATTGTTCTCACTACTAATTTATGATAAATTTTCCATAATGTAAAAAAAAATTAAAAAAAACCACTGACAAGAAAAACGCAACGCCAAAATCGGACACCGCAAATGACGGAATAGACGTCGTTGTCAGAGTCAGAAAGCTAATGGCGGAGTCCAAACCAAACGAAACTCAAACGCCCGTGCGATAGGGATGGGCTGGAAGCGAAAATAGTGATGGGCTACAACGGCGTACATCAAACAATTATACAGTCGTCGGGAAGCCATTAAATGCACATTATAGTGTATTAAAGCCCATTTAAAAGCGGATATACTCTGTCACCACAACAGGTCTTTTTGTTGTACGCTGCCACTAGATTTAAGCATTTAGGGACACATTGTCTCTACGTTATCACATTTACAACTCGCATCAGGTTATCCTCTATGCGTTTTCTCCCTTGGCTCTGCCCCTCGTCAACCAACGCACCTTTACATTCAATTTTAATGTGAAATAATTGCCACGCGATGGCGACAAAGACATGGCTATAAAGTAGAGGAAACATATCTTCACTATCACCATCTCCTAAGATTCCATGTTGATAAAGCGCACCGTGACCAACGACGAACGGTTCTTAACCCTAACCGTGACACCTTATGAGATTATTACCACCAGTGATCAATATCAATATTTTTGCACCGGTTAGTATATGCTATTGGTTGGATTTATTCAATAGTAAATCTAATCAGTGAACAATCAATATTCTTTTTTAAAAAAAATAGTTTAAAAAAAAATATTAATTGTTATGATAAAAATTGAAAGTTAGTTTTAATTTCAATTAGAGGGACATATATTTATGCCTTATTTTTTAATAAAAACCTTAAAAGGAAAAATGCATTTAGATACCATAAAAAAATAGAATTAAAAATTTTTAATTCTAAAATAAAATCTAATTTATACACCTTAAATATTTAAATATATATACTTTTTTCATATAACAATGACTTGCTATTTTTTTTCCCTTCATTTTGAAATTTAAATAATTTATCAGGAATGTCTTAAATCTAACAATATAAACAATTTAAAAAATACAATTTATAAACCAAAACTACAACTACACTTGTATCTCTAAAATCTCTCTACTTTTCAAAACTCAAAACTTCCTTCCCTACTTTCAAATCTTATTAATTAAATACATATTAAAAAAATTAAATATTCAATACTTATTTTTATAATTTTTTTGGTAATTAATACATATTAAAAAATTAAATATTCAATACTTATTTTATAAAAAAAATTTAATATAAATATATTTAAAAAATAAATTACTTTTTATAAAAAATTATTAACTTCATGATTCAAGAACTACTACATATTTGATCTAAAATATTTTTTAATTAATACATATTAAAAAAATTAAATATTCAGTACTTATTTTTATAAAATTTCTCTTAATATAAATATATTAAAATAAATAAATTATTTTTTATGAAAAATTGAAATTACTAGCTTCATGATTCATGCTCAAATTTTAATCTTAACTACTTAAAAAATTACTTATTTTATAAAAAAATTCAACTCTCAAATTCTATTTTTCTGTGCTATCTCATAAACCCTTGGAAGCATCACTGAAATTGAAAAATTGGAAATTTTCTCCACTTGCAATTAGTTTCCATTTCCTAGCCCACAGCCTTTCCATTTCCTACCTGCTATATCATAGCCATCTATTATGTGTTTAGAGGTTGTTGCATTTACCATTCCACATCATTTATTATGTGTTTAGGGGTTGTTGCACTTACCATTCTACCTAGCAAAATTAACAAAGGAGTTGTCTTTAGTGCGACTTTTTGGAGTTTCAGGTGCCCACATCCTTTCCATTTTCTACCTGGGATATCATAGCCATCTATTATGTGTTTAGAGGTTGTTTCATTTACCATTCCACGTCATCTATTATGTGTTTAGGGGTTGTTGCACTTACCATTCCACCTAGCAAAATTAACAAAGGAGTTGTGTGCGATTTTTTGGAGTTTCAGGTACCGGAATCCGATGAAAAATTTTGAGGTAAAATCTTGGTTTTTGTTATTTAAACTGGTTTTTTGAATCTATATATGGATTCATCACCCTCAAAAACCCCTAAGGCACTTAGATTGTGCAAAGTTAGCAGTCAAACTTCTCTTTTCAATAAATTCCTACCGGATTTTAGAGAAATTACACCAGAAAAAATCCTTGAAAAAGTCCCACTATAGACTACTCGATTAACAAATCCATGTAATAAATTATACACCATGAATTTTGGGTCATCCACGTGAAACTACCATGAACCTAATTGATTTTTTATTAAATTATTAGATGTACCAATAGAATTCCCGAATTTCCATTTTATAGTCAGTACAGGCCAATTTAATAGCTATGAATTTAATTGAAAACATTACATTATCTTTAGATTTCATTTTCTGAACCAAAAAAAACATCAACAATTTTTTTGTGAATAATATACCCATTTCTAATAAGAGATTTGAGAGATCAAACTTTACTAACAAATTTCATATCCAAATTTCAATTAAGTAGCCAGTTTCAAAACAACTATTTATGTTTTATTTACCTTATTTTGTTTGTATATCCAAATTTCAATTAAGTAGCCAGTTTCAAAACAACTATTTATGTTTTATTTACCTTATTTTGTTTGTTTTTAGATAAGTAGTGGAAAACTTAGAGTACTACAATCTTGGGTAAAATGTAAAGATAAAGATGAAAATTCACATAATGCAGAATAATATAATCGGATCATATTATTGATATGGCATCAATATTTCATAAGAATTGTCTTTCTTGCAAAATTTGGCTTGCATTATCCTTTGCAGATCCTAGAGGTTTCTTTGATGGTGCTCATTGGGTATTTGTGGATGTGGAGGTGTTATATCTCTATCTCTTACTCAATATTATCAATTCATTTTTAATGGTTCAGGTACTGACTTACGAGCTGAGGTACTTGCTCTTTGGGGAGTTCTCAGATGTGCATTATGGCTAGCTGTAGACGAGATAATCAATCATTTTCTGAGACTCCAAAGTGATCATCGATTGGGTAGGTGGATGCTCTCTTGAAATTTCATCTTTGAGCTATTTGATGGAACAAATCTTCACTGTGCGAAGCCTTTTTCATACTCTCTCTTTCTGCCACATCTTTCGCCACATCTGTCGGGAGAAGAGATAATCATTTAATGAGACTCCAATCTGTCGGGTTAAGAGATAATCATTTTATGAGACTCCAAAGTGATCATCGATTGGGTACAAGGTGGATGCTCTCTTGACATTTCATCTTTGAGCCATTAGATGGAGCAAATCTTCACTATGCAGACCCTTTTTCATACTCTCTTTTTCTGCCATATCTTTCGGGAGAAGAACACCTTAGTATATCGACTCTCTAAGAGTGGGTCTTCAGTATTTCCTAGGTACATTCATTTTGATTATCTCATGCAAGGTGTTGAGTCCATTTCTTTTTTTCCCTTTTTTTGGGGTTTTTTGGGGCCTCTGTCTCTTCCAATTTTCTTCCGTGTTAGACACCGTCCTTTTTTGTTTTAATGTTGCTCATACCTGCTGGATGGGGCCTTTTTCTTTATCTAGCTGATGTAAGTGCACTCTACTCTATCAGGTCTATTAAGATACTTCTGTAATTTGTGGTAGGGTTGTTGTTTAGATACATATACACTTTTTACAGGTTGTAGTGCACTTTTTTGTAGGGTGTTTTTTCTTAGAAAAATGTAACAATTTTCTTTATTAATGCACAATTATTTTTTTTTAATGAAAAAAATCAATGGAAAATTGTCTAAAACTTTTTCTAGTAAGAGAAAGAATCCATTAACAAGCAAACTTCTCCGAAACTTGTATACTAAGAGAAAGAATCCATTAACAAGGAAAAAACAAGTGAGAATGTAAAAAAAGTAAATCCAATACAAATTATACATCAAATTTAGTCTTATTAGTGCGAAACAAATGTTATTTCTACCACCAGCAACTATTTAAAATATACGTATAATAAGACTCTAAAGTTAATTATTAATCATTAAACTGATTCAAATATATCCACATACATAGTAAATGGTCTCATTGTGGGTTTTTCAACATAATTGTTGCATTTTCTCTGCAACTTATCTACTCAACATCATAAGAAGATTTAAAGTATACCATGTTTCCAAATGAGAGGTGAAACAAAGAGCTAAAAAGAAATAACATGGCAATCATTGTCTATGTCATTGTCTACGTGGTTTGTAGAGTATAATTGCCAGGAATTACTAAAAGAAGATGAAAAATAGCTTTATAAATAATCAAATATTAGGAAAAGAAAACATAAAAATCTTGATGCAATTAATCTACTAAATTAGATAGTCTCACATTAATCTATTATTAACGTCAAAGTATCCTATTTCTTCGAGGGAGGCAAATACAATCTATCATCGTCCGTAATTTCTTATCATAATTTGATCATAAGATGAAAGTACTTTGTATTAGAGCTAACGAGAAGCAACATGGTAGTCATTGTCTTTGTTGTTTGTGGAATATAATTGCCAAAAAAAGTGTTAGGTTCAAACCCAAAGCAAGTTCATACCAATAGAAAATGAGAGATAGATTTGGAAATAATATTTTTGAGGAAATATGAAAGTTCATAAGAAATTAAGTTATGAAATTATCTTGGCCTCGTATTAATCTATTATTGGAAGTGGAAACTTACAAAGTATCCCAATTCTCCCTCCCAAAGAGGCGATTACAATCTACCATTGTCCATAATTTTCTTTGATAAATTAGATAGGAAGACTTCAAACCTTTTGTATCAATGGGGTGTATGGTTTTTAATCCACCAAAGGTTGTTGAAGTCCTCAGGTTGCGTTCATGATCAAACCAATGAATAAAGCACGAATAAAGCCAATGGGGCCTTGGTTCAATGGTGAGGTCAACAAGTATTAAGTTGTAGTGAGATTTTCTGGAAAACCTTCATGGTCAAAGTCCACCAGGGTTCCAATCTTGCTTCATGATCAAACCAATGAATAAAGCATGAATAAAGCCAATGGGGCCTTGGTTCAATGGTGAGGTCAAGAAGTATTAAGTTGTAGTGAGATTTTCTCGAAAACCTTCATGGTCAAAGTCCACCAGGGTTCCAATCTTCTTGGGGTTTACCCCACCAAATTTCCATGAGTTTTGAAAAGGTGATGTCGGATGCATGCGCAGGAAATTGTAGCAGAATAGCTACCCCTTAAACCTGGCACCTAAGTATCTCCTTAGGTCATGTTTCTTGGGGAAAAACAAGTAGTAAATCATAAAGGAATAATGATAACGCCTAAGACTCATTATTTGACAGACAAACATAAGTATTTGTTACATGATGACTTTCTACACAGATCAATAGCGTAAAAAATGGATCTAACCATCTTATTGATCAGGCGAAGGACCAAATCTCAAAGTTTGTCTCATGTTCCTACACTCATTTTAAAATAAATTGAGTGTCTTAGTGGATGAATTGTACCAACAGGTAGTGGATGGCCAAGCAAGATCATTGAGATTGACACCATCTTTCCTTCTAAATAGTTGTTCATATAATCAGCAATGAATTTTCTAGTTTGTTTCTAGATTGTAGGGTGGTTTCTGGATGGGCAATTTGGGAAGGCCTTTTAGATTTTATCATTTTTATTCTCTTAAAATTGATTATGGATGTTACATACAATTTAACGGAAAACAAAATTTTCAGAACGTTTGTAATAGCTGAGAAGATGCGGTAGTGTTGCCTTTACGTGAACTTCAGTTTTCAGTAGTCCTAACAGCTCTAGACAGTTCTTAAATGTAATGAAATCATTTAATCTACAAATAAAGATATTAAGACTTTTTCCTTAAAAAGAGAAAACGCGTCCATATAATCATTAATCATTGATGTGTTCTGCATCACGTGGCTTCCCTGTGACCTAAAACTAAATCTGTATGTGCATTCTTCCAACCTTCATCACTAAAACGAGTATGTTGAGGAATGTCCAGAAGAATTTAACCATAAACAACTAACTAAATACATCACATAGACAATTGATTTCATCAGCTCGATTGGGACTAATACTCGTTCCAAAAAGAGAAGTCCTATAAATCTTGTAGCAATGAATATCTGAAATATAAACCTTAAGATGAAACGATAGAGGCACAAGAAATAACTCTTATAAAGAACAAAAAACAGAAAACCCAGTGAGGCCACTTGATTTCCTTTCCATGAACCAAATACAGAGATTCCAACATCGTATATAGGATGCTCCTAATGTTTCATTAAATTCCTAATCCAAGAGATCTCAACAGAGAACCTAGAAGGCTCAAACTTCAATGCCCGTGATCCCAATGAACCAACTTCAAAAATCAGTGGGTCCAATCCAGTCAAAGTAATCTGAGGGAAAAAGTAGCATTCACTCCATCTCAAAAAGCTAAAACCCAGGACAATAACTTAACCATAAACGTCAACAGGGTCAATCAAACCCATTTGTCTAAAGAGCGGCATTGATATTGTGTTGTATATGAATATGATACATAAATAAAACATACAGTGAACCAACTAAATCAACATAGGATTCTGTGATTTATACTGACCTTAAACTAGCACAAGAAGAGCAATGGCTACAACTGTTGCTACTCTTTTTATTTTCCGACCGTTGGCAAAGTATGCTACGAGTCATCCTCCTCCTCCAAAAACAAATATAACTTTCTCTGTATTTTATTCTGCGAACACCAACTTGAAAGAATATATTATGCCCAATGTGCCTATAATTAACATTGAACATAGAATGGAGGCCCACTTTTGCAAATGAAGATCTCATAAATATAATGGATTTGATGGTTAGCCACCCCTTTCGTGACCAACCAGCCTAGCCTGTAGTCAAATGCTTTCAAATTTTTTAAAGAATGGGCATGAAAAACAAAAGAAATGATTGATTGACAGCCAAGGCAGAGTCTAGACTATAGAGTCTATACCTCAGCCTTAAGTTTTCAGAGAACAAGGCGGATCGGCGGTCTGACAGACCGACATAGGCAGCCCTTCAGTAATTTAAATTTTCATAAATGTCTCGCTGACCGACAGCCCTTCCCAGGGCATTTTCAAATATTATTTAATTTTTTTTAAAACCTATAGAATCAAGATTAAAATATTTTCTTACATATCATTTTACCTGAACACTTCCCTAACGTGCTAGAGGCCTCTAGATGGGCTGTGATGTTTTCAATTTTGAACACTAATTAGGACCTTGTGACATATAGCACTACACTCACTATAGATAACGAATTTAGGCCTTCGTTTTCCAATCATTCCGCAAGCCAAACCTGTGATATATTCATTTCCATTCAAGGCCAGAAACTTCAACTCAAACAATACAAAATAAATCCATCCAATGATAACTCACTTTAGCACTCAAACGTTCATATTTGAATTTCTTCAATTATTCGCTTTAAAAAAAGTATTATGCTCCTTTTTTTTCTTAGACTATGACCATGTTAATATTGAAAAAAAGTTAGCATTTATTTTTTGATTTTAGAAGATGAAAAATCATAATAAGATATGTCAATAAAATTTTTTCTGGGATTGTCTTATTTAAAAAAAAACTTTCTGTGGAATTTTGGATATTTGTGAGGATAACAACGATTGAAAAATAATTCAAATTGTGGATAATTGATGAGATGCATTAGAGTCAACCTGGTCTATTTTTTTTTTTTTGACATTAGGGATTGATTACTTTGTACATTAACAACAATACATCGTTATGTAGACTCAACTTAACGATCTAGACAATCAGAAGCCTACTATTTTATTATTATAAACTCTATGACTTTGGCTAAGTGGTACACATGGTTCAAACAATTTTCCAAACCTTATAATCATTGTTAAATTAATCTCCTTGATTTAAGGAGATTAAGGGAAAGAGGAGGATAGGGATTCATTGTTAGAGTCTTTATGACTTTGGATTAGTGTAAATGGTTTTAATAGTTTAACCAAGTGTTACACATGTTTCTAATAATTTGTCAAATTTTATAGAAAAATATTACAAATTATCGCTGAGTTGGTTTCTTTGATTTAAGAGAAAGAGGAGGATAAGGGTTGTGGTGAAGGAAAGTGAGTGGTTGTTGCTAGGTTTGTTGGCTTCTTTATTTTTGAAAAATGTGTGTGGAGATAGATGGCTAAGAATATGACATAACATAACATTAGGATCTCTACAAAGGACGTGCTATGGAACATTAAAGAAAAGCGATAGAAGTTGGATATAAATCACTCTAAGCTAAAACTCATAATTATTGAAACAACTAAGGAAATCGATTTATATACTTTCCTTATCCTTTTCCAACCTAGTTTCCATGGTTGAATTTATCCACTATCATTATATAAAATTTCCTTGGGGCTAGGATAAAGGGGTGTGCATTATCTTGTTGGATATTTAAACTATAGGATGACTAGTTGATAATTGGTTGAATTAAGGTTAAATTGATAGTTGATGCTATATTGTTAATGAAAATTGAATGTGTTTACTAGATTGTTTCAAAACATTATCATAACCTTTCTAGAATGTATGAATGGAGAACAATTTGAGATTCCTTTAAAAATTTGTGTAATGCGTATCCTCTATATGTTGAATAGATATGTGTTATTTCCTTATTTGTTTATGAATATAAAAGATTTCATGCTTGGTTTATCATCATGCCTTTATTTTTATATTAAATGCTTGATTGTTCATGGTGCATGTATCTAATAAATATATAACATAACTATGTATGTCGAGTCATGGATGCCCTCCTATATATTTCTTTATCTTTGGCACTCTTGGTTGTAGTTTAGATGAGACAATTTATTCGAAGATTGTAAATGCTAGCACTTATAGAATACATTAAAGAGTTTTTCAATATTCCATGAGAACCTTGGCATGCATTTAATGTGAATATTTATTCAATCTTAATATTTTTGTGTCAAGAGAGATTGCACAAGATTTGACAACCCTTCATATAAATTAGTATTCTCATTGAATAGGACTAAGAGGATGTTCCAACTAACCATAACTCTAGATTAATTTTTCCATTTTGGGTGAGCTTGAGGAAGGTTAAACCAACCTAATCAATAGATTAATATTTTTGATATATTAAAATTTGGAGCGAGGAAATGACCAACAAATCATTATGTAGGCTTGAGGTTCTCTCATGATCTTTGTTGATCAGTCATAGGTTTGCCCTATGCAAATGTTCAAAAATATTCTCTATATTCCATTTTAAGAGTTCACATAGTTACATGTATAAAATTTATAATGATTTATTAAATTTAATGTTGTTTTGTTATGAAAGCCCCTAGTAGAAATTGCATAATAGTACGAAATAACATGTTAGATTAGGGAATTTTTATTAATTGTTATACATGTTTGTGTAACGCCCATGTAAACTACAGTTTTAACATGAGTTACAAAAATAGGTGAATCAAGATTCGGTTAAAAAAAAATGAACGAATTCTTGAATTGTTGGGAAAATTGATTTGTGTGGGGTTTTGATGTATGACCTGCTATTTATATATCGACCCAATAAAATTCTAGGTGTGTGTTGTGGTTTCTTGTTTGACAGTGTGATTATGACTTGTCTTTTTACAGATGAGACTGATGTCGAATATATCTTGTGTCTGTTCTTTATTTTCACACATCAAGTTTCTACTGGCTTGACTTTTGTGACCATCCCGGTTTCCTCTACAGCAAGGAATTCTTCATCTACTACATTTATTTTTCTCATTGTTCTTTATTTCTACACATCAAGTTTCACTGGCTTGACTTTGTGACTATCCCAAGCTTCTGTATGTTAGCGGAAATACCTACTGTATTTATTTTTCATCGGCATTGTTTCACTGTGAAATGTCTTTACAAGTTATATCAAGTTGTATCGCATCGGTACTAGATGTATCCGCATCAAACAACAAAAATAAGTTCATACAAGGAGGCTTCGTGTGAAAGAATTGATGTGGTCTCGTGGTAGGATAAATGGAATGAGAATCGGTTCCTAACTCGCCATATATTTATACCAAGCCGTAATGCGTATGAGAATGTTGAGTAATCATTTCAGATTCAACCTCTTTTGACCGCTTCTAGACCTACGCTGATTTTTATGCCTATTCTCGAGCATTTTTCCGCTTCAAGGTATGGTTTATCGGTTTGCTTGAAATTTTGCATAGCTTATGTATCAAGCTCTTTTCGTGATTTGAATACCATCATGTTAGCAAATGCATGATTGCTTGCTTATGGAAAGTGGGTATTTGAGATAATAAGTGATTAGAATATTCGCTAAGTGCTATTATATAATCTTTTGGTGAAAAGAAAGATATAAGAAAAGATTATATATAAATGGTATTAATTCTTTTTTCTTGATAAGAGTCGACTTGAATGAGAGAGTGGACTGCCAAGAAAGATGATTTTTGGCTTACTTTCCTTATTAAATAGTCTTTATTTTTGCGAGTTAAATATATAAGAAAAGATTATATATAGTTGGTGCTAATTCCTTTTATTCATAAGAGTCGACTGGAATAAGAGTCGACTGCCAAGATAATAATTTTAGCTAAATTTATCTATGATATAATCTCTTTCTTTGTGAGTTGAAAAATATAGTTCATTTATTTTACAATTTATTCTCATATCAAGATGGGTAAATATATGAGAAAATAATTCAAGGGAAATAAGTTGAGATTTTCCTTCTTAAGGTGAAAATATGTTTTGATTAAGGCTTTGGTAACCTTATATGGAGATGTTTGAAATGCATGCATATTTATAAATAGGTATGTGTCTATTGTGTGAATTTATTTCATGCATGTTTGGATAAATATGCATATTTTCATATTCTCTATGTATTGTATTTAATGCATTTAGATAGGAATTTTTAATTAAAAGATGATTAACCACGTGATTCTTTGCTATTATGCCAATCTTTTACATAATAGTTAAAGAGTGGTAGTATACTAAGAAGTTTTTGTAAAAAGAATCCATGTTGTAAATAGTAATTATTTAATAAATCCATGGATAGTTTACCATGGTAATGGTAAAGATTAATTAATAAATCCATGGATAGTTTCATAAAACCATGGGTAGTTTTTCCATGGTGTTGATGGAGATTAATTGTTTCATAAAACCATGGGTAGATTACCATGGTGTTTGCAAATATTAGTTATTTAATAAATCCATGGATTTTTTACCACGGTGTTGGTAAAGTTAAGTTATTTAATAAATTCATGGTTAAAGGAACTAATCAATTATATTCCTTAGATGAACAAACTAAGTGATTACTTTTATATTGTCATGATTATGATTTCCTTTTGGGAGGAAGATCATGCATAAGCATGCAACATATGTATTAGCTTTTATTGAAAAATAATATACATTTTTGGGTATGTAGAAAGAAAGCTTGTAGTATTAAACTACGTTGAATATGATTTATGTGTTTCGTTGTGAAGGCACTCCTTTAGGGAGAGTCTCTTGGAATCAGTATGCATTCGCATGCATGGAAGAAACAATTGTTATGTTAACTTGCATACCACGCACTAAAGGTAATAGCTTAAGGGTTAGCTATTTTTATTAAAAGTACGTAAATCACATGCATAAATATCTTAGCTGATGTATCAGTTTATTTTAAAGAAAGTTTGGGAGATGTAGCCATTGTCTTGCAGGAATGTGTGCTTATGCGGCGTAAGCATTAGTTATTGTGATGACCTATAACCAGTACATATGAGGTATGTGTTATTAAAGAGAGAATGACAAGGTAATTTACTTGCTTGTCATGATTACACAAGAGTAGATGGAGAAACTACTATAGTGATTGATTTATACTTTATGAATCTTGACATCATTTTATGTTGAAGGCATCATAGCAGGGAATGATGGCGACATGTACAAAGGAAAAATTATGCTTGTCCTAGTGGCAGGTAAATGACTAATGTTCATGCAGATGAGTGCGAGTTGCAGGAAGGTCCAATGTGCGATGGTCCATTGTAGTTACATCCATGCCACTAAGATATGAAGACCAGAGGGTAAATGGTATCATATTTATTGTAATGGCTTTAAGCTAGATATTGTATATTTCATTGTAAGATTATATAAACGATGGTTAAGGGATGGTCTCCCTTTTAAGACATTGAGTGATGGGCTGAACACCCTCATGAGCGTTTAATAATGAAATTAAACATTTGCTGGTTTTCACCCTACGGGGTTTCCAGGGTATATTGGTGTTCAATGATATGTTTGATTTTTGTGTCCAGATTATGAAGTTGATTCCTCTCTTGTTATGATGTTCATAATGGAAATTATGTGATGGCTATATGAGTAATGAGATGAATGGATGGTTACATCATTTAGTATTAAGTTAATATATTGTATTGGAGGTTGTTAAGGGTTAAGGAGTTTACTATCCTTATTTATGAAGTTACACTGTGAACGGTTAAACATTCTATGTAATGATGAGTAACTTGTATAAATTTTTTTTAACTCTTTACATTTCCCTGTGAAGTTGATGGAGTATGTTACAAGTGGTATCAGAGCTAAAGGTTCAAAAACTGGCACCTTTGGGATTTAGCGAAAAGGAATTAAGGGATCCGAGATGAAATGCGCTTATGTGAAGGAAGGCATCGTAATCCGGGTTGAATAAAGAGTTTCAAGAGATAAGTATTATTATCTTTTTTTTCTTGAAACAATAGTTATTGCATTTAACACTGCTTACAAAGTAAATAACTGTTGAGTTAGAGTTTTCTTAAAAAGGATATGTATTTTCCGTGTGCGTGAAAACTTCTATTGTTGTATTGAATTTTCCTTGAAAGGAGTCGGGAATTTGGTTTCTTGAAAAAGAAACATGTGTGTGCTTGAAAATTTAACTAATATACATTTGATTCTTCTTTAGAGAAATATGTATAAATCTTGTATGTAGAATCTTGCAACTAAAAAAGACAAATATAGAGTAAAATGTGGTTTTACTTAATATGCAAGATTGTGCTAGTTCTTTTGGAAAGTAATAAATAATTGCCAATATGATAATATTTTAGAAAGATATACCATGGTAAAAGACCAAACCACTATGCTCATTTTGCTGATAAGAACCCATGTGAGTTCTTGCAAAGATTACTAGTACATATCTTGAAAGGTGTGAGTAGTAGTAACACATAAATAAGTAAACTTGCTTGCCTTTATATATATCTTGTTTAAGAAAAGATGGGAAGCTTTTTTTTCTTTAAAAGGGACTACTTACTTGTGTGTTAAGTGAAAAGGAGTCCAAGTTCTTGAAAATAAATATAGGCTAAAGAGAATAACCTCTTGAATATATATTGCATTGCTAGATGGATTATTAAAGGTTAATTTAACCTTGTTAAGTGTTGCGTAGATATTATGCATAAAAGAGGCAATCTATGATAAATTATTGAAAGCAAAAGCATGAGCAACTTGCATATAGAATCATAGATGAACAAGGTTCTTTGCATGCAATAGTTGTATTAGATATCATCGGAAAGAACATAAGTCTATATGTGGAAATGATAACATGTTTTGTTATCCTACTTTAGAAAATATTCTTTGGCAAAGAAGATGAATTACATGTACAAAAACTAAAGTAATGTTTTGGTTTCCTTGAAATATATACATGGCTAATAAAGGTATAATATTTCGAGAATAAGGTATGTATTCTTATGTTTTATTCCATTAGTTTTATGGAAAAGAAAACCATGTTTTGGATGCCTATTGTGTTATGTGTCCTTGAAGAGGAATCATGAATTTGCCTACTCGATTATGCGCGGAAACGTGAAGCTCGGTTACACTTTTGTGAGAATGTGAGGTAGAAAATTTTTTTCGGCAATAGTTCGGCCGAACATTTTATAAAGTTCGGCCGAACTTTTGAGTCCGTTTAGATTGACTACATTGTACAGTCAGTATTTTTTTCCGAGGTTTGAAATAGAGTTCCCACACAAACACCCCTAACTGCTATATAAACCGCCCCGCGAAAAGCAAAGTGAAGGTTATCATGCTTTTCATTTCCTGCATGTTTTTGTCAGGGTTCTGTTACTGACAATGATTGTCACGAAGGCTGGTCGTTATTTATTGCCGTTGTCAGCTGGCCGAGCTGACGGCGAAGTTGCCGTCGGTGGTGTCGGTCGTAGCCGCTGTAGTCCGGGTCGAGTCACGTTGGTTCCAAGTAAAATTCCGATGGCTCGCCATCGTTAAGATCTGGTATGTTCCGTAAATTTCAAACACAAAATAAATCTTGTATGTTCTGTAAATTGCAAACAAAAAAAATCTTGTATGTTCTGTAAATTGCAAACAAAAAATTGAAGAGAGAAACTGAAAAGTTTGAAAAGTTAAAGTTTCAAATTTAATAAATTTAGAAGTTACTAGAAGTGAAAGCAGAGAGTTCCTATATTTGGCCTCATCTCTAATTCCATATGACCTTTGCTGTACCTATATGCTCCTTTTAATTTTCAAATAAAGTCAGTCTTCTTGAAAGAATGTGTCTGAAATAGAGTATCACCACAACTCCACAAATTTTTTTTAATCCTTCAAAAAGTCTCCACGAGATCAAATTTATCACAGGTCTGAAATATGAGTCTGAGCCTCTGCATTTGTTATAAGGATGAGAGAGTCGTTGTTACAGGACCGAGACAGAGATATGAACTCGTATTATCCCACATAAATATGAATCCGAGATGTAGTATTTACTGGTTCGATTCATGTATAGGTCCGAGCCTTTATTACTATTCTTTGTCCCAAAGTCTGAGTGAATGTCCGAGCTCTACACAAATCCAAATATTGAAATATAGTTTGGATTTTACCATGACTCTACCCACAGGCAGTTATATGACAGTACAAGTTCTAGCATAGTCTGAGGTAAAGCTTCTTATTTACCACAAAATTATCTGAGCTGCTGTTGTAGTCTCCTTCACGAGGCATAGAAATAACAGTGTTATGACATAGTCAAGATATAAAGGTAGAGCTGCCAAAATTCAGAAACAATACATAGTCTGAGTCACAGGGGTCATCACAGTTCAATTATGAAGCCCAAGGAGTATACACAGTTAGTTCAAAATAATTATGCCATTGTCCACGTTGTTTCAAAATAATTATGCCATTGTCCACGTTGTCTTGTAGATTTCGAACCCATTAAAAAATATTCATTGTTTCCCTTTCTTCTTTAACTACAAACTATCTTCACTGCAATTAGAAATCTGAACCACTTTCTATTCTGCCCATCCAAAAATCTCAGAGATGAATATACGAAATTCTGTCTCTCAAATGAAAATTTTGTCCACATATTTATAGTGGTTTGCAAAATTTGAAAGGACACATCTGTTTGGAGGGAGGCCGACGTGAATGTGTGAATGTAGGTCGGCTGGCCAAAAAATAATATTTTTCTAACTTAAAAATTCATTTTCTCTTATGATATTTGGAGTTAAGAGTTGAGTGAGGGCTTTTTAGAAAGAGGGAAAAATCCTCTTTAATATGGCATAGGATTCATTTGTAAAGGATTCCTCCAAGCTTTCCAAAACTAATTTTCTTTGTGATTGCTTTTGAAATATTTACGTTGTCTTGTAGATTTGAATGAAAATTTGTGCCAGACCTTATAAATCCATTACCACAAGATTTATTTCCACTAAGGGAGAACCATATATTCCTTAACATCCATATATTGAAAAAATTGTTGCTTTAATTTGCTTTACACATGACATACATTGAAACATTTAAAGTCAATCTTAGCAAAAAAGTTGTTTTAGTTTCAAGATGGGGTATGCACAAGATTAGAAACTTTGAAGGGAAAACACCATCAAATAGAATGCAAACGTAGTAGTATTCTATGGCTACTAAAAAAACACATTATTTTCCCTTCATGTATATCTTTATTGTGTTTTACTCTAATTTAACTATATTCAAAGTTTAATAATTACACCAAGTAGCATGGAACACTAGCTATGTAGCCTTGTTAATAAAGTTTGATCATTTATCATACATGAATGTTATGTCATAATAATTATGTCATATGGAGGTTCATAAAATGTGTAATGATCTATTATTTAAGGTATAGTCAGTTTTAGGTGAGGATAATGAATATGATGTTAGTAAAACATCATCCACATAAATATTAAGTAATAAAAAAGAATCATTATTAATAATCTTTTATCATTTATCATACATAAATGTTATGTCATAATAATTGTGTCATATGGAGGCTCATAGAATGTGTAATGATCTATTATTTAAGGTATAGTCAAATTTAGGTAATGATAATGAAGATGATGCTATTAAAACATCATCCTCATAAATATTAAGTGATCAACATATAAACTTCATATACGTGATTTTTTCTTTGTTATGATTGTTGTGACATGTGTTGTGGTTTGGTTGTTTTTTTTGTACATAAGTGAAGGTATGCTTTAATGATTAAGTGTTTGTAATTTGTTTTCAAATATTTGAATTTGAGTTTGTAGTTGGAAATTTCAATTATTATGAATGTATAGCTTTGGGAATTTTGCACTGATTAAAGACATTTTTGAGAAATGATATGATATTATTTGCTAGAAAATATTTAATAAAGGATATTTTTTAGGAATGCTATGATACTATTTGCTAGAAAATATTTAATAATTTTGTATCCTCTATGAAACAATTATAATACTATTGTGTTACATTTTGTTGGAATTCTTGATTTTTTTTTATTTTATAAAAGGACAATTTCCAATAGAAGATCAAATAATGATGACATTAAATATGGATGTGCATAGAGGAGATATTCGAGGACGCTACAAAAAACAAAAGAGCCCATGCAACTGTTAATTCAACTTTTGTGTTTGAACATGTATCAATGTTTAGCCATATATAAATATACATACTTCTTGGAAGGAAGATTATGGCTCCACCTCCGCAAACCCTTGCTTGAGAAGCACCATCGAAAAAACCAGTTGTTGGATAGTATGAACTAGGAGGAAAGCTAAAATATTTGATTTTGGTATGTCTCTTGGGCTTGATATAGTCTGAAAAAAATCCCACAATATCGCCTTGAATACCATTGGTTTCCTTTGGTATAACTACAAAAATGATTGTGTTTTTGTCCTTCCATATTCCCCACGCTATCAAAACAAGAATGGTTTTAAAGGTGCCCATATTTTTTTCCCACCAAAGGAGGCAATGATCCAATGGTTCAATAAGATTAATAGCTTTTAGGTTTATAGCTCCAAGGACATATAGCGAGAGGGATTTTGAGTAAGCACATTTAAAAAATAAATGTACTACAAATTCAGAACAATTTAAACAAAGAAGGCCTATATTTGGACCATAAATGCCTTTCCACGTCATTTTCTCCCCCATATAAATTTGATTTCTTAAGGCCAACCAAATAAAACATTTTAATTTTGAGGCAATAGACCAGTTCCTCGTCTTTATGTGCCACCAACTAGATTTTTTCTGTACATAGCTTTCAGAGACTGCATAATAAGCATGATGGGTTGTGATTTGCCCAAAATATTGATTCCATGCCCAGACATAATTTTCTTCCTCCTCCATTAAAGTGATGTGGCCACCAATAATATTCTTAATAAAACCATTTTAGTCCTCAGCAAGTAAACCAATTAGACTCAGGTCATAAATATTCATCCATATAATGGTTGAAGCCTGATTCAAGGAGCAACAAAAAATTGATAAAGATTGGAGATTCCACGAGATTCAAGAAGACCAATAAGATCAAAAGATAAATTTGACACAACACCTCAAATTATTGGAAAGGATCCTAGCTTTACCTTATCTCCCTTACAAACCTTCCATTTCAACCATTTTTTGATCCAACGAAAAGGTGTAATCATTCCCCTCCATACAATTGATCCAGTAATATGGTTGCATGTCCTAAAGGACCAGAACTAATCCATGATCGACTGACTATGAAAAATATTTATCCATGATGATTTTTCTCCAGATGTTGTCCCCAATGATTGTCCTCCAAGAACTTTCCATGGCCAACGCTAAGCCAAATCATTGAAGCTTTTGGAAGCCCCACCCACCATTTTGATTTGGCTGAGCCCACATGTCCCACTTGAGAAAATGCTTAAGAGGACTACACTTTCTATCATTCCATAGAAAATTACTCATGCATTTTTGGATCTTGTTAATAGTGGACTTTGCAATCTTTGTTAGAGTAAACTAATACACAAGTAAACCTTCCAGAGTTGACTTGATAAAAGTCATCCGTCCCCCTAAAGTGAGCCATCTATAACACCAATTATTAATCTTTCCTTCAACCCTCTTAATGAGCCAACCCCAATCCTCAGCTCTATGTTTGTTGCATTTAAGTGTGTCTAACATAACTCTACTTTCAACATCTTGCTTCATGCAACATGCACCATACTTTGAATTTGCAAAGACCTGAATTATCCAGCCCCCATTAAAATGACCCTACAAGTTGATTATTTCAGTTTTTTCACTCTATAAGCATCAACGTACGATTATGCATGATGGAGAATCTCTAGCGCTTTCCCTTGTTAATATATTAAACAAGGGAAAGCGCTA
Source organism: Pinus albicaulis (assembly GCA_034641835.2). Taxonomy (NCBI): domain Eukaryota; kingdom Viridiplantae; phylum Streptophyta; class Pinopsida; order Pinales; family Pinaceae; genus Pinus; species Pinus albicaulis. The sequence goes on along the minus strand of CM076575.1, from coordinate 451,582,668 downwards.
GATATTCTCCATCATGCATAATTGTACGTTGGATTTGGTGATAATTGTCTCCATATTTTGGCTTTCTGACCCGCAAAACATAATTATTTTACAAGGGAGGGAAGGAGGGATGATCACATTGACTTGCTTGATGACATGTCTATGAAGATTAACTACCTTGAACTATTTTTTTGCGTAGGGAGAGAGACACATTCCCATGTCTGAGCATGAAAACGTTCTTTGATATTGTTAATGTCTCTAGTGTTTACTTCTACAAGTTCTATAGGCAGAGTCTGTAAAGGGCCAGGTAGCCTCTGGATCTCATCTTTTATGAAAGGTGACATATCTAGTAAATGCCCTTGCAGTCAATCTCTGGAATGGATCTAAATAGAAGTTCTTCATTTTTTAATATTCGTAAAACACAACAACTTTAAGGTAAACTATGTACATGTTCCATTCATCATGAACACAAACCTCACAAGCCTCCTTGGCTTTGGAGCATTTTCCATGTTTTCCATAACCAAGACTCAAATAATTAGGCCCTTCTTGAAGAACATTTGGCTCAACTATGCCTTGTACATGCTTGCCTTTAACACCCTTTACTTTCATAGCACATTTTCATCAAAAATTTTCTCAAAAGCATGTACACATTCATTTTCAGAGGAAATTGAAGGTACTCTAATGTCTCTAATGTCTCTCAAAAACACGTTCACATTCATTTTCAGAGGAAATTGAAGGTAGAAACCAATCTAGCTAATTCTTCTAACTAACCTTGACTAAAATGAGCTAAATTGTACTTTGATACGAACTTTATTTAAATTGTCCACCCCACATTAGGCACCAATGATTATAACCTTTAATGGGCTAGCACTGGTTTGTATTCATCATCTCAAAATGACCTAGTAAATGAAAAATTATCATGTTTGTAATCATCGTTTCACACCATCTACATATGACCCTTCTACACATTATATGATTGAATTTATGGTAGGTCATCCCTTCTATCTAGATCATGATTGATTGTGACATTAGGTGAATAAAGGAAATTTGATAAGGAAGGGATCACTATAAGTTTGTCCTCCTCCACGCACTCCATATCCAGTGATTGCCTATTTTTTCTCTTCTAACATTTTATTTTGGAAATTCATTTTGGTAGTTAATTCTACTGATAGTCACACACTTGAAGTCAAGAAATTGTTATATACACTACTAAACTCCAATTAACATATTTTTACAACTGTACATGTCAAATTAGATTTGCCAAATAGTAGTGTATGATAAATTTTATATGTATAGTGGTGTGGCTATCGAGGTACTATCGCTAATGAATTTCGAGAATAGAAAGTTGGAAGTGGAAAATTGAGAAATCACTGCAGCTATGGGCGGATGGAGACAGCTAGAAACTATCTTCTGCTTATAAATTGTATTTTATTCACCTGTTGTCACAATCCATTCATGGGATAGGTAGAGAGGATGACATTTCAAAAATTCATGCATATAATATGTATAAGGGGTCATGTATGAGATGGTGTGAAGTGATGATGATGGACATGGTAAATTTTCATGTGCCAAGTCATTTTTAGATGATGATGACAAACCAATATTAGTCATTTTAAGGTTATAATCATTAACAAGAAATATGGGTAAGGAAATTCAAAGTGCCAAATTCTAAGGAACAAGCCATATTTGCTTCTCAAAAACTTTATTTGATATATTCTTAAAAAACCAAGTACAAATTTTGGTAATCCTAGAATCATGCTTTACATAAGGTAAAATTGGGGAACTCATGACTTGTACTATAGATAAAAAAACATTTAAACTTACCAAAAAATATATGATAAAAATTGACAAACTACATACCCTTAAGCTCAAGGGGATATAATCATTCTTGCCTTCCATATAGATAATGAAAATGATTGTTCTAAGTCTCATGTTGCTTCTCATGTTATTTTATAAACCTTGGTTGGAAAGAAAAATAGGAGGGCAAAAATGTAAGAAATATAGAACATACTGGATTTAACAGCCCCAAACTGGATTTTACTTCGAGGTATTGATTTTTTGAAATCTATTTTGTGAATGTTGACCAATAGATATATATCATGGAGGATGAAAGACGAAGATCGGCCGAATCCCATATGGAGGCTCAGGGATTGGAGGATTTTCATGGTATTTAAATATAATCTTAAATCTCCATACATGTGTGTACATATGGAATTGATTTTTTTATTAACTTTGTGAGTGAAATTAGTTGTTAATAAGTTTCATATTTTAATTTTTAGGAGGCAAGAGGAGAAGGCTTTCTACTCCATCCATGGAGCGTGGCCAAGGTTCAACCGGTCGAGGTAGTAGGGTGCGGGAAGGGGGTGATATTTATTCCCCCGAAGGCCAGCAATCAACGGCTGTTGGTTCTCAACAGGGTCACTGTGGGTCTGGTTCTCAGCAGCATCATTCTGGGGTTGGTTCTCAGCAGGGTCAAGTTGGAGATGATGTTAACCAACAACATCAAGGTTGCCATCAATTTCAATATTTTTTCATTAAATTTTTACAACTTTTTTTACACGTGTTTTTTCTAATATATGAAATTATATATATATTGATGCAGAGGCTCAAAATGTTCGAGCCAGTGGTAAAAAAAGACGCAGGGCAGCGCGCTACATTGAAGAAGAAGGATGTCAACCTAGCACAACTTATCCGGCTGAGATTACTGATATACCATGGGAAATGAACATGGCGGAATGCACCTTACAAAGGTGTCAAAGCCTTTATGCAAAATTGCAGAGAGATCTCCAGGATTTGACTCTACCTGCTGAGAGTAGACAAAGCCTGCAGATAGTTACACATTCATTGAGTGAAATGGTAAAAGTGTACAAAGATTTGGGGCCAACCACTGATTCGTTTGTAGAAGTGATGAGAAAGAGAAGAGAAACAGTGATAGGTCCCCATAAATGGCAGGACATAAAAAAAAAAGTTTCAAGAGAGCAGGCTAAGTCAATGTTTAATTATAAGGAAGGGCCAAAATGAAAGATGTTGAAGGTGCAGTATTTCAAGCACCCAAACAAAGCAAAATATTTTTATAGTCGACATCTTGCGGCCTTTGGAAGGCTTCCATGGAACGATGAGGTTCCTCTTTATTTTGCACAAATGTTTTATGCAGAATTTTTTTTGGATATGAAACCAGACTACAATGACCTTCCTTCAGAATTTTTTGGCTCGGGGAGAGGTCGATTATGTCAACGTAAGGGCGCTAAGCGAGATGTGGAGTTGCCTCGCCCTGAGCCGCCATTGGTGAGTCGACCGTCTCGAGTCGAAACCTTGCGATCAGAGATGGATGCGACTTCTCAAATAAGTCGTGAAGCAAGAGATGTTATGATAGAAACTGTTCAGAGTGGATTGAGTGGAGTCGATCTTGGCTTAAATCGACAAAGAGCACGTGAAAATGCACATGCCAATTTTGTTTATCATACATATGAGGAGATTTACAACATGAATGTTGAAGATCTCCGAACATACGCAATAAATTATCGCAATGGTCTGCAAGACCTAATTTTTCGTGAGGAAGAGGGCACCGGAACGGTATGTGTTAGTGACCTTAGGATTTGAAATTATATTTACATATACATGTGTACAATTTGTAATAAATACATGTGTATGCACACATGTATACATTTATTTGTATGTGTACATTAATCTAACAAAAAGGTATGATTATATGTTAAAACACCATTTGCAGTTCTCAGGCATGATGCGTGATGAAAATGTTAATATTACGTTCGGGACTTCTGGCTCAAACGATGCAGATGGGTCTGCCCATCATGATATGTTGGCACATGTATATTAGTGTTTTTTAAGTGACTCTAAAATAAATAATTGTTGCCACACATGTACATGTATGTATATATATTTAATTCGATAAAATGTTTTAACAGGTACTGATTCCGTCTGATGTTTTTGGGATGTCGGTACCTTCTTCTTCTTTAGGAGATATACCTTCTACTTCATTGGGAGATGCACAAGTATGGACAATTTTTCACAAGTTCAAAATTTATGTTACCTCAAAAAGTTCCATAAAAAATTGAGATATATAGAGAGAGATCTATATTTTGAGTTATTTAAAAATTTTTGAATTTAGGTTTGTATAGAAGATTTTTTTAATCCGAGGAATTTAGCGACGGAGATAGGGACATCCACAGCATTTGAAGAAGTTGTCTTTAGTTCTTTTTTTTAATATTATTGTTCAAATAAGTTTATATATGTACACACGTGCATTTTCATTTGAAAGTTTTTAATTTATACAAATTATTTCTGTATATATATATATATTTATATTTAACTGTACATGTATATTGTACAGGTTACCACTAGAGATGTTTCTATGGCAGATCCTGTTCATCAAATGGAGAGGCAACCTTACGAGGTATTGTGTGATTTTTTTGTTATATTTTGTTTTTTACATGAAGTTCTAGATATATATATTCTCGTTCATTTTTAAAACTTCAAATTTTAATGTTCAAGTACATGTACATTGTGTATGTAGGTTTTCCCTTTACAAGATAGCGAGCCAACCGAGCCCCAGAGGCTAGATCTTCCATTTGATGGACAAGATATACAGTATATTTGATTTTATTTCAAAATTTAGATGGTTTTAAAATTTGTTAAACTTGATACAGTTTGATACTTGAGTGAGATTTACAATTTTTGGACATATTTTATTACAATATGCTTTTTGGACATATTTTTGGACATATATGTTAAATGTTTTTGTTGGATAGTTGAATTATAATTGGCATGGCATGTGATATTTAATGTTTTAAATGTTTTTGTTAGATAGTTGAATTATAATTGGCATGGCATGTGATATTTAATGTTAAATGATTTTGTTAGATAGTTGAATTATAATTGGCATGGCATTTGAAGTTTTTAAAACTACATGAATGATGGAATGTGAACCTACATTTGCACATGTGGTAAATTGAAATGTTACTTGTAACAAGACAATCCCCATTGATTTCATTACAGTATATGTTGATTTCTGATTTGATATAATCGCATACATATGATGGTACATTACTTGTAGAGTCATTGGATTAATAACTTGTTCATTGATTTCAGTGTTCTTTGGATGGTTTTAGTACTTTTGGCATGTGAATGTGAAGTAATGTTGTCATTGAATTACATTTGACATGTGATATTTAATGTTAAATATTTTTGTTGGATAGTTGAATTATAATTGGTATGGCATGTGATATTTAATGTTGAATGTTTTTGTTGGATAGTTGAATTATAATTCTAATGGTATCTGAAGTTTTTAAAACTACATGAATGATAGAATGTGAACCTACATTTGCACATGTGGTAAATTGAAATGTTACTTGTAACAAAACAATCCGCATTGATTTCATTATGTAGTATATGTTGATTTCTGATTTGATATAATTGCATGTATGATGGTACATTACTTGCAAAGTCATTGGATTAATAGTGTTCATTGATTTCAGTGTAAGCGCAAAAAATTATTGACAATGTAGAATGATTTTTGTGTTATAATAACTAAACCTAATAATATTGGAGAGCAAGAGAGACTTGAGGTATGGTGTTTACTACAAGAGTTTGAGCTAAATATTTAAATGGTTTATCTATCTTCATAAAATAGTTTAAGATTGATCACAAGAATTAAGAGTTCATGTCTCGGTCCATCATTGGTATGGTCCATCATAGAATGATCATCCATGTCAATGACTCTTAAGTCTATCTTTCCAAACCATGACCCTACTCTCACATGTGTGCTTTTCATGACACCAGTCGTGCTACTTTTATCCTTGAGTTGACTACCTTGAAAGCACTCAACTCTTTCTCGATGCTAGCCTTCCTCTTTCTAAGAGATGAAGCCGCCTTTCGACTTAGGAAGCTATGGGTAGCCCCCGTGTCTATCAAAGCAGAGAACTTTTTCCCATGTACGGTTGTAGACATGAATCTCAAGTCCAAGGAACTTTCATCATCATTCCTCCTCCTTGTCTTGTGCCTTACTTTCGCAATCTTCTTCAACATTTTCTCTTCCAATATGTTTTTCGAACTAGCCCTTGGCTTAACAGTGCTTTTCACATATCTCTTCTCATGAAGCTCCATATAACAATTTGATCCTGGGCTTGCTTCAATTGGTTCAAGCTCTTTCTTTTTCGAATTCTGTCTAATTGCTCCAATACGACATATATTGACTCCTTCCAAACGAAGTGCACCAATCCTCTTAGTGTGGTCGTCTTCTTTACCAAGTGTGCCAACACATGCATTTTCTTTCTTCAAACCAATAGGTTTCGGATCAAGAAAGTCCCTCTTGATCTTATCTTCCATGTTCTTGACTTTAGCCTGCAACGTGGTGCTTCTTTTCTTCAAGTGAGCCCTTTCCATAAAGAGTTCCTGAAGTCTTTGTTCACCTTGTCGTATCTCCATGTCAAGCTTTTCAATTTCAGCAGTTTGTCTAGAAAGTCCATCCTTGGAATTTTTTGCGTGAAAAACCAAGTAGGTTGAACCAACGTTGGTCTAGTGCATTGGAATTCATTAAAGAATTGGTCATTGGCGCTGCCTCAAGCTAGGAGTGAGCATCGTCACCAACCTGCTTTGAATATTTTACACTCCCTATGGTGAATGATACTTTAAATTGATTGACAGTCTAAGACTTTCGAATTTTTCCGAATGCCAAATGATCTTACAAAGTTACTATTTATAATATTCTAGTAGGTCATTTGGCGACAACTTTTACCAAAAACTTGAAACGACTTTGGCGTGTGATATTTAATTTGTTAAATGTTTTTATTGCATTGTTGAATTATAATTGGCATGGCTTAACAGTGCTTTTCACATATCTCTTCTCATGAAGCTCCATAGAACAATTCGATCCTGGGTCTGCTTGAATTGGTCCAAGCTCTTTCCTTTTCGAATTCTGTCTAATCGCTCCAATACGACATATATTGACTCCTTCCAAACGAAGTGCACCAATCCTCTTAGTGTGGTCGTCTTAGTGTGGCGTGTGATATTTAATTTGTTAAATGTTTTTGTTGGATTGTTGAATTATAATTGGCATGGCATGTAAAGTTTTTAAAACTCCAGTTTTGGATGGTTTCAATCTACATTTTGCATGTGATATTTAATGAACTTTAAATGTTAAATGTTTTAATGATGCACAATATATAATCGAAAGGGTTTTAAGACTTAAAGTTTTGGATGGTTTCAATTTACGACTTAAAGTTTTGGATGGTTTCAACCTACATTTGCACATATGGTAAATTGAAATTATGTTACTTGCAACAAGACAATCCCCATTGATTTCATTGTATATGCTGATTTCTAATTTGATATAATTGCATGTATGATGGTACATTACTTGTAAAGACATTGGATTAATAGTGTTCATTGATTTTACTTTAAGCGCAAAAAATTATTGATAATGTAGAACGATTTTTGTGTTATAATAATTAAACCTAATAATATTGGAGAGCAAGAGAGATGAGGTATTGTGTTTACTACAAGAGTTCGAGCAGGGCATTCGGTGACAACTTTTACTAGAAACTTGAAACAAAGAGAATCTATCTTTGGCTAGGACATCATGTAAGATGCTCGACATAAACAGTAAAATTGTACTTAAAAGCCGAGATTCGGGCAAGTGGGGACAACCACTTGTTATCTCGTCCCTTTGAGGCTAGGCCATATGGGGACCGAATCTGACTTTACAAAATAAAGTGAAATAATTTGTACCATATGGTCGGAGAACATATACAAAAACAATTAATATACAAGAACAATTAATTTAATTCTAGAATATATATATCCAATACATATTTAACATTTTTAATCAATGCACATGTATAGAAAAACTATTTTCAGTGGAAACTAGAGCACGTGCTTGTATCCAAACAATTTGTAACATTTGCAAACCACAAATAACATAAGCAGTTCAATTTTTAGTTGAGTACTGAAAGGTTTAAAAGATAATAAATTGTTGTCCTGACACTTCACTCAAAAAATTCTAATGGAATTCCATCCTCAATAATCCGTTCATGATCGGATTTTGACATTTTCCATTTCTTAATTTTTGATTTTTTCTTTGATTGAACTTCTATCAACTTTATGCGTGCTGCACACACCAAGTGACTATATTGACAACTTATGGAATTATGTTCATAGTCTTCGAAGTAAACAAAGTCTCCACTTTGACGAGTTTGTTTGAAAAAATAACCTTTCAGTATAATAGACCCTTTGTCATACTGAAATCCGTGATCATTATAGTCTTGTAATAATTTCATTTTTTGTTCAGTGCAACGCATCAAATAATACTTCACATTTTCATCGTTGTAAATAGGTGCAATTACAGCAAAAACATCTCCTGCACAATAAAATAAATTTAACATTTAATTATGCATATTTAAATTTAAATTTGTAAATCTTTAAATCATTAAAAAGTAATTCAATTGTTACCTTCTCTAACAAGATCAGAAACTCGATCACCATCAGATGATATTGTAGTTTCCTCTGATTCCATTTCTTCAATCATTGCAACAGACATTTTTCCCTTTGTATTTAGCTCTGTATGTTTCCAATCGTTCACATACATTTTGTTTTCACAGATGTCATTGGATTTTGTGTTGTCTATGAAAACATCACAAAAACAAGAATATTTTATTTTATCCAATGCAAACACATTTGTGGACAATTTTGTTTGAATTGAATGCAATTTTCGAGTCCCTTTTATTGTTCCAACTTCATTTCCAATTGATCTATTTACGTCTCCGATTCCAATATGCCAGAAAAACCTTTATATGTAAAATTAGAAAAAGAATTTGTAAATATGATATCAAAATACAATTAAAAATAATCATTGCATGATAAATGTACAATGTTTAAAATTAGATTACCAATATAAATTAAATTGAATGTACCTTTGCACTTCTCGTGATGGGTTAATCCCATGGCTTAGAGCATTTTTGCACCATTGAACAACTTCTTCAGCGTTTGCAAGTCGGCGTGCAAAGTGGTTCATTTGATATCTTCGAAGTACTCGTTTTATGCATGCCCCTGCACCGTCATGTTCTCCTTTTCCATGGCCAGTCTCAAAGAAATTCCAACAATGTTTAATGGAGGTTTTCTTATGAAGACGACATAACCAAAAAAATGATCGTGCAGATTTGAATTGACCTGCGCATCCGTCTGACCATATCCAATGTTCATTGAATGTTATTCCACGATTTTTCAATGAATCATAAATTTTTCCAAAACAATGTTGTACAAAACATGTATCATGCGCACGATCGTCACTGATATAAAAATGATATTCTTTAATGATATGTCGATTTTCACTCGTGCTTTCTATATGATCGACATTTTGTTCAGCATGTCTATATAGAATATGAACGAGCATGGAGACTTGGTCAGAGTGATAGTATTCACTCTGAATTTCTTTTTGTGGAGCAAATGTGTAGTTTTCTGCAAAATCAATCACTGACAAAATGGTTCCTGGTGGAAAAACTTCACGAGATTTTTTGAATTGTAAGTCTTGCCATCGAGCTCTATGGGAATGCATGGTGTATTTGTAAATTTCTGCTTCAAACTTTCTCAAAAAGTCTATTAGAAAAATTTCGTCTTCTCGTAATTCGATTCTTTTAACACTATCTGCACTTTGAATCGATGTACTCGTATATTCGTATCTCTTCCATTTCACTTTCATGTTGGACAATGATTGATCATTTATATCAATACGATATTTGTTTTGAAATTTAGTCAAATTTCCACAATCATCGCATTTTTTACCACCAACACATTTCTTTTTGTAAAATAGTTCATCACTTTCTCTTTCACATAGAATTTGAGATATGAATTCACGGATAGTGGAAGGAGGAGGTGAATCCTTCCATAATGTTCTACCGAAATCAATGAATGTGTCATAATATAACTCAAATTCCACATGATAACGGCAACAACAAGTGTCGCGTACGGTGATAGGTTTTACATACCATGGTTTTTGTTGAACAAAAGCACTGAGTGAAACTTGAATTTGACGATTCTCTTCTTTGAACTTGTTGAATAACTCTATTTGAGTGGTTTCCAAGAGATGTTTTTCATGTTCTTCGTATTGATTTCGCGCTATTCTTCTTCGCATCACATGTCTTGCAGTGGGTGAAACACGCGAATTGTTCTTCCAATATTCATATTATTTTAACATCTTTCAAGTTAGTCTATCTGCATACTCTACATCCAAGCTCTCTCCAACAAGGAAGATCATCATTTACGTCTATTTGAAAAATAAATTTTCGTTGTTTGTGCGTATTTTTCAAGGTAGGTTCCTCCTCGTATCAAAGCATGATGCTAGATTCAAACGATTCTCTTGAGTACTTGGTGAAACCATTGCCATTTGTATTCCTCTACGTATATTTGAAACATTTTTATTTCTAGATCTCCTAATTGACTCTATAGCACTACTCATATTTTTTATCACCTCTTCTTTCATTTTTTTATCTTTGGTTGATTTTCGAATACCCAATAGTGTCGTCGCTTCTTTTAATTTCCTTGATGATAAGAGACCTTTCAACATTTGAGCTTGAACTATCACCTCAGTTTTGAAAAACATTTCCAAAATTTTCTCGACACGATATCGTATAATATAGTCAGGTTTTTTATCTCCATATGTGTGAGTGTCGACATTTTCTAACATCTCATTATCGATAGTGATTTCATCTGTACATATTCAAAAAAATAGTACATATTCAATAAATAACTAAATTAATAAATATGTCAATAAATATTAGGAAAATTTTAAATATATCAATAGATCATAATATCTACATTTACATACCCGATTCAATTTCTGCCTGAGGTTGATTTTCTTCTTCAATATTTTGAGGAGTATCTCTGTCTGTTTACATTAAACAAAATATTTTTCAAACTAGTTCATCAAATAAAAATTAAGCTTCACATTTTACATTGGGAAAACTTAAAAATATATCAATAGATCATAATATTTACATTTACATACCTGCTTCAATTTCTGCTTGAGGTTGATTTTCTTCTTCAATATTTTGAGGAATATCTCTGGCTGTTTACATCAAACAAAATATTTTTCAAACTAGTTTATCAAATAAAAATTAAGCGTTACATTTTACATTAGGAAAATTTTAAATATATATCAATAGAGCATGTAATATTTACATTTACATACCTGCTTCAATTTCTGCTTGAGGTTGATTTTCCTCTTCAATATTTGAGAGAGCTTCTAACTTTCTTTTGCGATATTGTCTCGTCTCTTCTCTACGTTCCTCGGGTTTTCTTTTTCGATCATATTTTCTCACACAAGTTCTTCGATTTCCCATGATAATAGGGTATGAGGTTCAAAAAATTTCCTTTAAAAAATTAGACAATAACTCAATTACAAACAATATCACAAAAAATTTAATTTAAAAAAATCTTTTCTAAAAAATACGTAATCCAATCCAAAACAGGTACATATCTCTAAGAAAAATCACACCGCCTCCAAGAAATGTCTTCCAAAAAAATTCTTTAAATCTTAAAATGTGAAGAAAAATTTTTGAACAAAAAAGCTCAAAAGATTTATTTCAACACAAAACACGTGTACATACCTCCAAGAAAAATCACGTCGCCTCCAAAAATGTCTTCCAAAAAAGTTCTTTAAATTCAAACTTTGAACCTCCAAGAAAAATCACGCCGCCTCCAGAAAATGTCTTCCAAAAAATTTTTTTAAACCCAAACTTTGAAGAAATTTTTTTGAATTCAAACCAAGTTGTAAGATGAAATGAAGTGCGAAATGTACGAAAATTGTGAATCATTTCGCGGCAATTTATATTGACCGCGAAATATGTGTTTTGTAGGGGGCTCCACAAAAATTTCCAGCCGACGGAAAATTACACAATAGTTCGGCCGAACTTTTGATAATAAGTTCGGCCGAACTATTGTGACGTTAGTTTTAACTGCTCGTAAGCGGAAAACATAGTTTGGCCGAACTATTACTAATAGTTCGGCCGAACTAACGCGTCACCAATTACGCAGACCCAGGCTCTGAAAACGGTTCTGCAACTTTGGACTGATTAAACTCCATGAAAACTTGTTAATTAACTGTCGGAACCAAGACAAGCATTTTTAGAATTGAATCTACTTTCAGGAAATATAAATTTTATGGAATTTCGTAAACGTTTATTAATTTTAATTATTTTTCTAATAAAATGAGTGCAAACAATTTCTGAGGGTCATCGTGATTCAGTGAAATCAAAATTTTGTGTCTCCCAAAATACATTGTAAAAAAAATTGAAAAAATTATGGGGCATTACATTGGTCCGTTGAATCTAATGGGTAGCTTTTAGATTTTTATTTTATAACTTATATGTTAAGAAATTTGTTGCCACACGAAACATATCAAAAATACGCAGTTTTTCGTATTAGACCAGTTCAAAAAATTCTAGTAATTATGATATGCATCCATTGGCTTTGTAAATATGACGAAACCAAAGTAAACTCTGTCTAGATTGTTGTAACACATTTTGTTTTTTCAAAAACACAAATTTTCAATGAATACAACGTTGCCACATAACATGACTACTTATGAATTCTTTGATTGTTAAGAAACACACACTCAAAGAAACGCTATGTTGACATATCAAATCCGCATAAAAAAATTTCAAAAAATAAGTAATAGAAAGCTAACAAAATTTCTCACAACTTTTATTTTTACCGCAAAATGAAATTCTACACGGAAAAATTGTTATAGTGGTGGTTATTTTGTTAAAGTTTAAGTAAAGTGAATGCACATTGTGTCATTTTCCATTAAAGGAATTTATAAACACATACGTGTGTGAAAAATGTCATAATAATGTGGGAGTTATTTGACATGAATTGATAATTATTTACTCACACTAATGTAGAGTCATTAGAAGAAAGCATGTTGTGACATTGCATTCACATCTCATATATTCACATGAATAGGTGTTAAAAGATCACTCAAAGATTGATTATTTATTGATTAAGGCTTTATCTAATCATGCTATAAAACCTTGTCGATGTTGCTACAAGAAAACATTGTTGTGGAGGAGCAATGTGAATTCCTGATGAGGATGAGTATTGCAGTAGGGAGAGAAGTCATTCAAATGAAATAAAGATAAGTATGTTATGTTATTTTATTTTAAGAAGTCTATGCATATGCATGTTGATTTCCTTTAAAGATGTATTGTTACATACATGGCATTGCATGAGATTAACTTCCATTTAAGAGAATTCTTTAAAAGGTACATGCTATTATAACATACTTTTTCTGCAAAGAATATGCATATGAGATTAATGTATGTATTATGCTTTGTTTCTTTAGGAAAGAAAGTATAAAAGCATGAAAGAAAAATAGTTACTTTTCATTTGAGCTTGAAAAGAAGCAATTGTTTTTACATGCAATTTCTAAGTTACCATGCACTACTTTAAAAAGATGAATGTGTATAGTGATGGTGTGTGAAACTAATGCATGAATGGAAAGGATGAAGAAATTCCTACTATAAGATGATAGTGTTAAAATTAAATTGAATGACGTCTCTTAATGGATCAAGTTATGAAACTTAACTAAATGACTAGTTGACTAACTAGTGTTTGCATGAGTCGTCATGGATGCATTAAAACTATTGAATAGTTATGAATGAATAACTAATGAAAGTTATATGCACGAATCGATTTTAACAAAAGCTATTTGAAAGTTGTGAACAAGTGATTATGATATTTACTTCGTATGTCAGTCTGTTGGAACAAAACATTATGAGAATTGGAAATGTTTGCATAAGATAATATGTGCTTGAGAAATGCATATTCACAATTAGCATTGTTTCTTATAGTAAGCATGGGTAGCTTAATAGAAACAGAAAATCTGTGAAAATAAAGCATCGCAAGCATTGCAATGTGAATTGCAACAGTAAACGTTAAAGTATCATGTTTTAATGTACAACACATGTATGTTACTTCCAGGGGGAAGTTGTGACAGCTTCATTAAAGTTAACTAGTATTAACTAGTTAAAGACAATTTGTTCAATTTTCTTTTATCTGGCAAGAAAAACTTAAATCATCACTGTTGATAAAGCAAATTATTTAATTTGTTGAGATTAATTAATGAAAGATAAAATATTTCTAAGCTGATGGTAAAAATGTTTCCAAGAATTGGAAGTGGTTGGGGACAGTTGGAAAGACAGTTGCCTACTCCTCTGAGGATAAAGCTGGATCCCCGGGGAGGAGTAGGCGTTCTGTGAAATTGGTAAAGGGGGAGTATTTTCTCGAGCTGGTTGGGACCAGTAGAAAATAGCTTTCAGCAACCCTTGTAAAGCCAAAAACATCTGAGTATGACTGGAATTGGAGAATTGGACCGGACTGTCCCGAATTTCTCTTCCAGGCTTTTCTGAGTGTGACTGGATTGGCCATCCCGATGTCACAGCAGAAGAATCCACTGTTGACCTGTGACACTGTCCAGATTCTGGAGCTAGGGGGAAATTGGAGGACGTAATTGCCTCACTTGATGGTTGGGAGGACCACAGCATGAAAGACTAAATTTCCAAATAAGTATAACGAGCTTAACACTCGGAAAATGAATTATTGAATGTATAAGTTTATTTATTTTATTACTAATTTGTTTGAATGTCTTAGTAGATGCTAGGATATGCCTATGGTGCATGGATTGACCATTGGTACGATTAGAGAGCTAGATTCACTCTGAATCCTTTTTAAGTACTGTATGGATGTCTTTAGCAGGAGCTAAGATAGTGTGCACGTGATGCATTGATGAGAGGGTTGGTCTCTCTGAGTACTTGTGGAAGTACTTTGATTAAAACATCTCTATATATGCAAAAATGTTTGATGGTTGCAAGTATTTTCATTTGATTGAAAACTATGTGACTAATGTGATTGAATGGTTAGTCATACATTACAGGCTCTTTCCAGGAAGTGTTGATGGGTGTTCAACCACTCTATGAGAGCTTGTGTAAAAGCCATCATTTATTTCAATAGTAATTGGTAAGTTCGTATAGAGATTTTTCTATATCTTTATGAATTGAATAAGGAATAAGCAGTTAGAAATGGAAATGAAATATTCTTTGCACTATACATGCTTATAAATATGGATAAAAACATTATTGTTTCAATTAATGGCATTTAAGGAAACAAAAGTGTCTCATTGCCAAGGGGAAGGAGCCCCTTTGGATTTCTTATATTATTATTATATCATGAGTATAAGTTTAATTTCAGTGAGAGAAGCACACCGAGGACGGTGTTCTCTTAAGGGGGGGAGTATGTAACGCCCACGTAAACTACAGTTTTAACATGAGTTACAAAAACAGGTGAATCAAGATTCGGTTAAAAAAAAATGAACGAATTCTTGAATCGTTGGGAAAACTGATTTGTGTGGCGTTTTGATGTATGACCTGCTATTTATATATCGACCCAATAAACTTCTCGGTGTGTGTTGTGGTTTCTTGTTTGACAGTGTGATTATGACTTGTCTTTTTACAGATGAGGCTGACGGCGAATATATCTTGTGTCTGTTCTTTATTTTCACACATCAAGTTCCTACTGGCTTGACTTTTGTGACCATCCCGGTTTCCTCTACAGCAAGGAATTAATTCACTACATTTATTTTTCATTGGTATTGCTTGTTCGTAAATGTCTTTACAAGTTATATCAAGGTTGCATTGGCAGACGTGTTTGGGATGTATCTGGCATCAAACAGAATAAGTTCATACAAGGAGGTTTCCTGTGTGAAATAATTGATGTGGTCTCAGGGCAGGATAAATGGAATGAGAACGGTCCTGGAACTCGGCCATATATTTATACAAGGCCAGAATGCGTGCGGAGGAATGGTTGAGTAATCATTAGATTCAACCCTCTTTTGGATCTGCTCCAGACCTGCGCGATTCTACCTCTATTCTCGACATTTTCTGCTCAAGGGTATGGTTTATCAGTGTTTGCTTGAAATCTTTGCATAGTTTATGCATCGTTCTTTTTGCATTTTGAATACCATCATGTTAGCAAATGCATGATTGCTTGAAAGTGGGTATTTGAGATAATAATTGATTAGAATATTTGCTAAGCGTTATCATATAATCTTTTGGTGAAAAGAAAGATATAGGAAAAGATTATATATAAATGGTATTAATTCTTTTTCCTTGATAAGAGTCGACTTGAATGAGAGAGTGGACTGCCAAGGAAGGTGATTTTTGGTTTAATTTCCTTATTAAATAGTCTTTCTCTTTGTGAGTTAAATATATAATAAAAGATTATATATAAATGGTGCTAATTCCTTTTATTGATAAGAGTATGAGAGTCAACTTCCAAGATAATAATTTTGGCTAAATTTATCTATGATATAATCTCTTTCTTTGTGAGTTGAAAAATATAGTTCATTTATTTTACAATTTATTCTCATATCAAGATGGGTAAATATATGAGAAAATAATTCAAGGGAAATAAGTTGAGATTTTCCTTCTTAAGGTGAAAATATGTTTTGGTGGACATATTGAGATTAAGGCTTTGGTAACCTTATATGGAGATGTTTGAAATGCATGCATATTTAAAAATAGGCATGTGTCTATTGTGTGAATTTATTTCATGCATGTTTGGATAAATATGCATGTTTTCATATTCTCTATGCATTGTATTTAATGCATTTAGATAGGAATTTTTTAATTAAAAGATGATTAACCACGTGATTTTGTGGTTCTTTATTTCCTAAAAAGAATCCTTGTTGTCTTTTCTTGAAAACTCTTACTTTAATATTTTAGAAAGATAATATTATTAGAGAGATAGAATGGTGAAAGGGAAACTTATTGGCGGGTTCTTTTTTGGAAAAGAATCCATGTTATTCTTTGCTATTATGCCAATCTTTTACATAATAGTTAAAAAGTGATAGTATACTAAGAAGTTTTTGTAAAAAGAATCCATGTTGTAAATAGTAATTAGTTAATAAATCCATGGATAGTTTACCATGGTAATGGTAAAGATTAATTAATAAATCCATGGATAGTTTCATAAAACCATGGGTAGTTTTTCCATGGTGTTGATGGAGATTAATTGTTTCATAAAACCATGGGTAGATTACCATGGTGTTTGCAAATATTAGTTATTTAATAAATCCATGGATTGTTTACCACGGTGCTGGTAAAGTTAAGTTATTTAATAAATTCATGGTTAAAGGAACTAATCAGTTATATTCCTTAGATGAACAGACTAAGTGATTACTTTTATATTGTCATGATTATGATTTCCTTTTGGGAGGAAGATCATGCATAAGCATGCAACATATGTATTAGCTTTTATTGAAAAATAATATGCATTTTTTGGTATGTAGAAAGATAGCTTGTAGTATTAAACTACGTTGAATATGATTTATGTGTTTCGTTGTGAAGGCACTCCTTTAGGGAGAGTCTTTTGGAATCAATATGCATTCGCATGCATGGAAGAAACAATTGTTATGCTAACTTACATACCATGCATTGAAGGTAATAGCTTAAGGGTTAGCTATTTTTATTAAAAGTATGTAAATCACATGCATAAATATCTTAGCTGATGTATCAGTTTATTTTAAAGAAAGTTTGGGAGATGTAGCCATTGTCTTGCAGGAATGTGTGCTTATGCGACGTAAGCATTAGTTATTGTGATGACCTATAACCAGTACATATGAGGTATGTGTTATCAAAGAGAGAATGACAAGGTACTTTACTTTCTTGTCATGATTACACAAGAGTAGATGGAGAAACTACTATAGTGATTGATTTATACTTTATGAATCTTGACATCACTTTATGTTGAAGGCATCATAGCAGGGAATGATGGCGACATGTACAAAGGAAAAATTATGCTTGTCCTGGTGTCAGGTAAATGACTAATGTTCATGCAGATGAGTGCGAGTTGCAGGAAGGTCCAATGTGCGATGGTCCATTGTAGTTACATCCATGCCACTAAGATATGAAGACCAGAGGGTAAATGGTATCATATTTATTGTAATGGATTTAAGCTAGATATTGTATATTTCATTGTAAGATTATATAAACGATGGTTAAGGGATGGTCTCCCTTTTAAGCCATTGAGTGATGGACTGAACACCCTCATGAGCGTTTAATAATGAAATTAAACGTTTGCTGGTTTTCACCCTACGGGGTTTCCAGGGTATATTGGTGTTCAATGATGTGTTTGATTTTTGTGTCCAGATTATGAAGTTGATTCCTCTCTTGTTATGATGTTCATAATGGAAATTATGTGATGGCTATATGAGTAATGAGATGAATGGATGGTTACATCATTTAGTATTAATTTAATATATTGTATTGGAGGTTGTTAAGGGTTAAGGAGTTTACTATCCTTATTTATGAAGTTACACTGTGAACGGTTAAACATTCTATGTAATGATGAGTAACTTGTATAAATTTTTTTAACTCTTTACATTTCCCTGTGAAGTTGATGGAGTATGTTACAGTTTGGTTATGTTGATTCATGTTTATTTTATCTACTTCAATTAATATAAAAAGACTTTAGTTGAATTACATCGATTGATTTTTGAATTGTCGTGGATATTCCACTAAACAATTTGTCATAACAAATTTGATAAATTTATAATTAAAAACCAGAAATCTACACTTTGAGGTTTTATTTCTCCTTAGATTTTTGGATTTGTTAATTATTGGTTATTGTGTATGCATGCAAATTATAATTATGCAGAAAATAGATAAAAAAAAATTAATTCACAAACCAAGGTTTGAAACAAGATATAACCTTTGAAACACTTTTGGGAGAAAAGCCAGCAAGAAGGTGAGGTCGCTTTGGTCTCTTTTTCAAAATAGAAAATGGATGTTGGTACAAAGAAGTAATGTTTTTGGCCCGTGGGCTGCTACAATGGAAAAAACTCTCTATGTTCTCTCTACCTATCCCTATTAAATAATTTTTTCATCTCTAGTAAAAAATGCACTCGAAAAGAATGGAACCCCTTATCCTCCTAGTGTCCCACTAATAACACAAATTGATAGGATACTTGTGGTTAGGTTTGAATCCTCTATATCTTAACTAGAGTTAAAATATAGACTCTTATAGAGTCCTCTCATCATGATCATGTGTCTATCCATGTGAGTAATGGCATTGATGTCACATCCTCTCGAATTATGGTGGACAAAATAGGAAGGCGAACTTTTGAGTGGCATAGAATTTGCATATAGAATCTAATTGAGCCAGTGTGTTAATGGAAAGGTGTTTGTTTTTAGAAAAGGAATATAGTGTAGGGCACCAAAGAGGGATATTTGTACCGCCCAAAAAAATCCATTTAATGCCTCAAAATGCTATTAGAAGGTCTATAATCCCAATTTTCCAAAATTAGATCCCGCTAGTAAAAAAGGCCCTAAGAGTTAATTCTTCTACTTTTCTACTCTGAAAGAAGGATGAAAAGTAGTATAATTATCCAATATGGATCACACAAACCTATTTTGGGACGATTTTTTCCCCAAAATCTTCTACTGAATGAGGTGAGGAAAATTTTCCTCCACCTTCTCTTGGGTGTACCATTTAGCCTTGCCTGGAAGCTATCCTTTCAACCCAATATGGAAAACGCCATGTTTTCGCTATCTTATAGTTGTGGACCTCTCCTCCAAAATTATATCCTCTATAAACTCTACCTGACAATCCCATGTCAAATCCTCCACAAAAGATAGGACTCGTTCCTCTTCCTAATCTAGCATGAAATGATCGCACAGTTTCAAATTCTCTACATTCACAACTGAATAAATGTGCATGTATGGGGGTAGACTAGGCCTTTCGAAATTATCTCCAACCTTATCTAGTATATGAAAGGGACCATACCGTGAGCCTTGATTTTCTTACCATTACCCTATAACCTCTCCTTATTAAACTATAACCATACTATGCCTCCCACCTTGAATGAATTCCTTCACTACAAGGAAAAGGCCCTCTAGCAGATGTTTTTGAGGAACCCCTTATAAAAATACCCCAGGCATCTGTTTCTAGCAGAGGTTACTAGAGGAGGTTGGCGGGCAGAGTTTTTTGCAGATGTTTTTCGTTCAGTGCTCTTATTATCCTAAACCACACTGGTGTGCTTAACAAGAGAAAGCACCAGTGCGCACAAAACATTAGCACACCGGACACCATGCACTCTATACACACTTTCCGGATGTGTCTTATTACTGTAGAGCTCTAGTGCTTTACAAATCTTCCGCACCAGTGCATCATAAAACACCGCGCCAAAACATAAACTGCCCGGTGCGGTATTAAGAAACTTCACCGGTGTTCCTATAAAACCCCACACACTGGAACAGGTTTAAATAAATAAAAAAAATTACGGCCAAAAAAACACATTTTTCACTTTTCTCAGTGCTCTAGAGCTCTCAAGCACCAGTGAAATTTATCATTTTCTGAGCCGCCCTGACATCAATGCTCCCATTGCACCCATTGCACGCACTGCTATTGTGCATTGCCCACCAATCTCCAACTTGCATTTTGCAAAACGGTGGGAAAATTTTCTTTTGAAAATTTTGCAGCCAATATGCATCCTCGATGGCCAAATGTACATGTATTTTTATCGTTTTCCATAATTAAGCTTTTAAGCGGATTAGAATTTCAAATAACCTTAAAATTAACCATTTAAAAGAGAAAAGAAAATTGTTGCGTGATGCGCTTGAGCCGTTCGGCTCGCACCGGTAAGTGGTGCTACCTGTGAAATTTACAGGCCGCACCGCAACCCATGCTAATGATATCCGCACCATTTCTGGGGCGGTACTAAAAGACGCACCACATTATTTTAAAATTTAAAAAAGTGTGGTGCGGTCGTTTAGCCAGCCGCATTGTTGACCATGTGGAATAGCGGCAACGCAGTGCATCTACTGAAATATCCGTCCCGAGGCGGGTATTTTTGTCAGCGCACTGCATTCGAAATTTTGAGAGGGTCGACGGTGCAGCCTGGTAAAAGACCGCACCATTAACAATGTAATGAAGTCTGGAGGTCAGTGCACTGACCCAAGTATATGCATTGGGGCATAGATTTTAGTCAGCACACTGCACTCCTGACATTGTACATAGTCAACGGTGCTCTGAAAATTTTCAGGTGCACCACATATGGTGCGTTGAATATCATCTGGGCACCACCACTGGTGCTCGACAAATAAAAGACGCACCAGAACCGGTGCATGACTATGTTTTATGGTGCACTAACTATTTTGTTTTTTTTTTTCCAAAAAAAATTATATATGTATATTCCTAAATACATGTCTCATTTAATAAAGATAAATTATTTAATATGTCAATCATTCAGAGAGAATAGGGGGAACAAAAGCAACAACAGGTGAAGTAGTATGACATGGTTCGCCTGTGGGAGGCATGACAGAGGGAGAGAGATGCATACCCTCGCCCTATTATAGCATCTACCTAGGGGCTCCTAAGGGAGGTAGGCCTCCTCAAGTTCTATGAGGAGGCTACTTCCCTAAAGGGCCATGGTGTGTTTTTGAGACATCTTATCCGTAGGTTGAATGCCCATCGACAGGCTTTCTAGGTTGGTCCTAACTAGTGTTACATGCCCACTGAGGAGGACATATATTTCATTATAGGGATATCGAGGAGAGGGTTGGATTTTACCTCATTCCTAGAGGTTCCAGCTGGCTATGTAGCAAGGAATCAGTTAGTGTACTCCCAGAGATACATTGGAGCAGATATATCGTCTCCTTCATATGTTCAGGTCTCCGGAGGTCAGTTACGTATTGGTGCATTTGGTGGTGAGGAGGTGAGGTGCCTCTCACTTCTAATTTCGACCATTTCACACAACACCAGTGATGGGAAATGCATTAGTTGTTCGCTTCTATATTATGTTGATTCTTTAGTATAGGAGCCATGACTTGTCAGGTTGTCTACCATTTTTTTGTGGCAGTTCTGTACAGCCTTAGATAGATGTCGTGCTCATGCAAAAGGGAGGCTCAACTTCTCTTTTTCTTTAGAGATTTTTTGTTTATTTTTTGAGAGGTTTCTAGAGACGAGGCCTATTTTTTTTTGGCAGCATCATAGGCCGATGTTCGAGGCATGGATGCACATGTGGGGGTAGATGATGCCCAAGAGAGGCGAGACTGTGTTTCCAGCGAGGATATTGCATGATGCACTAGAGTTGCTAGCCAGTGTTGATGAGATTCATCCCTTCATTATGGTCCCCTATCCTTATGCTGGATTGGATTGGCGAGGGTGTGCCAAAATCCTCTTCACAGATGATGAGCCACCAGATGATAGAGGTAATATTACTGTTTTATTTAAATTTATTCTAACATGTTCTTTAACTTGTTTTTATTAAATTGTGTAATGAAATTGTCTAATTGTTGTTGTGTACTTGTATATATTTTGCAGAAATTGGGTCTGTTGATGGCGAGGACATGCCGGCACCACCACATGATCCAGGTGTGGATCCTGATGACGATCAGGGCATGCCAGATGTCGAGGATCATCAGGAGGTCGGTGAAGAGAAACCTGCTCTTGATGGTGCACTGGTACTGCCTTTTACTAGTTGTGGCCAGCTTGATAGGAGATACAGGATGGAGTTTGGCGACCAACTCCCTACATTGATTGTTGAGGTAGGCATCAGACCCGCTAATATGAGAGACATACAGGTCGATGGTAGGCTATTACATATGTGGAGAGGAATGCCGCGTGACATGTACAACCTGATGAAAATTCTAAGAAGGCAAATGTATTCTGTAAAGTGCAGTATTGGAGTAGAGGAGGCTTCGAATCGCGGGAAAGAATTTTTCTAAGGATATGAGGTTTGAAAAGATGAGATTTTGAATTTTGGCTGAGAATTTTATAGCAGATAAAATGAGTGATTCAAACAGAAAGAAAGACAAAGATGCTTACAGGGATGCAGATGGCTACAGAGCTTGACAGAGTACAAAAGGAGAAAATATTTATGAAAAATATGAGAAGGGCAGTTGAGTTCGGTGATAGGGTTAAGAGGCCTGGTCATGAAGGTAAGTATTTTCTCGATTATGGCAGAGAGAATTCGATTGAGGCTAACGATAGGGTTAAGAGGTCCCATGATGGAGAAAGGGAGAGTAGAGTTGATGGCAGAGAAATACCTATCAACGCTCTGGTGACTAGCAAGGTGAAAAAGTCCTTCGAAAGCAAGGAGTCCTATTCACTAAGGGATGTCAAAGAGAGAGATCAATTGAGTCTCTTGAATGAGATAAGAGATCACATGAAGGTAATGATTCTCATTCTTACAAGGATGGCAAGGAAATATTGGATAGTAGAGAAAGATCAATCGAGACAGTTGATAAAGCCAAGAGGCACCATGAAGGGAAGCATTCTCATTCCCTTAAGGGCAGCAGAGAAAGATCAATTAATGTTGTTGATTGGGCTGGTAGGTCCCATGAAGGGAAATATTCTCATTTCTATAGGGATAGTAAGGAAAGGTCAATCGAGGTTGTTAATAAGGGTAGGAGTTCTTGTGAGACAAAGGATTTGAATCCTTCTGATGAAGAAAAGGATGGAAGGTCTCACAAGTGACGAGAGCGAGAGTATGACGGTGAGGGAAGGAAAGATAAGAGTGACAAATGAAACAAGTTTACAGAGGATGATACCAAAGATGATAGAAAGAACAAAGGAGGAAAAAGGAAATTGGATGCCAAGATGGAGGAGGAACTTACAAGTGAGCAAGCAGATCATGGGGCACATTTTCATGTTGCAGGTTATGGAAAGGTTCAAGTTTCTTTTTCTGAAAGAAGAAGAGGTGTAGTTTTGTTTTTTTGTTTTTATCGGTGCACCCTGCATAAGCTAGCGCACTGGTGTGTTGTATTATACCAATGCACTGCACAAGTACTGTGTAATAAAAAATGTAAAAATATATATTTTTAATCAGTGCGCCATATCTAAAATAGGGCACAATGTGTACATTACGATAAAACATATGGGCTTGTTCACTTTGATGACCATGTTGACTTGCTCTCTCCAGAATTTTTTTAAAATCTGGGAGTATTGTCTGAGCTTTGGTTGGCTTACATAAACTTTTACCGGAAAAACTCACGTCGTATAAAATCACATCTTCGGCTTTCAATTGAACTTGAATGGCATCTCTAAATTGTATGAGTTGTGGTCATGTGGATAGCGAGGAATATCACATGGAAGGTACCCAAAAATCCAAATTTTTGAAAGTATAGGTGAATTAGCACTTATCAAAGAATGAAATGCCGAACAAAATGCGAACAGGATACACTTAACGATTCTCTGGTTCAATTTGTTATTGAAAATGATGTTGTCTCTGGATGAAACCAGTAAAAAGTCTGCTTGTATTATAAATGGAAATCCAATGACCATTTCTGTGGGAATAAAAGCATAGATACCTGCAACTACCATATTTCCACTTGCAAATCGGTTTCCCATTGGAAAAGCTAATGTAATAGCCCATTTTGCAATGGCTTTCCTTTGCTCAACCCTATACTCATTTTCTACGAGAAATCATTGCCTCCACATGTAATGACTGCATCGTCTAGTAAAACATCGGTCTTCTTCTACTAAAAAATGTAGAATGAAGGACTTTTTGTCATTGCTCCCAGAACATTCAAGGTTAGTTTCTCTTAAAACAGAGATTGTATAAATTTTTTTAAGATCAAGATATAAATCACAAAGGAGAAAAGAGGAAATTGGATGCCAAGATGGAGGAGGAACTTACAAATGAGCAAGCAGATCAAGGGGCACGTTTTCTTGTTGCAGGTTATGGAAGGGTTCATGTTTCTTTTTCTAAAAGAAGAAGAAGTGTAGTTTTGAAAATAAATGGCCCAAATATTTTCACAACAAAATGTACATTTCCAACATGTCTAATTTTGGTCTACACACGTAAAAGTGATTTCTGTGCCTTAACCGCAAATTGGTGCTAATGTACAGATAACCGCACTGATGAATTTTAGTTACTGCGCACCGGTGCATTTTAGTTACTATGCATGGGTGTCGTGTTACCAATGGACGCAATGGTGCAGTGCTATTAAGTGACGCACCAGTGACGAATAAATGCAAATAAAAAAAGCACAACTCTATTTTCTTTAAGTAAAAAAAATGGAAAATTGAAAAATGGGCGGAAAAATATTTTCAAAAATCTGATTTCATAAAACAATTCTTTAAATACTAAACACTTTTCATTATTTCACTATTTTTGCTAAAATTTTCAACCAAAGATTTGCAGGAGACATACCTGGAGCAAAAGAGCACGAGAGCACTGTAGAGCAGTGGAATACGTTCGAACAGAAGTATTCAGAAAATCAGAATCCAAACCTCTGGTGATTCAAACCCTATAGCATAGAATTTGAAACAATCTTGTGATTAAATTTGATTATTTTTTTTACTTTTTGTGCAGTATTTTTACCAAGTAAGAAAAAAAATTCAATTTTTTTTTTTCATTTTTAGAAACAAAAAAATAAATAAATCCATTTTTACCCTAAACCCTTCATTTTTTTTGTTTCTGCCCTTTCTTCTCCCTGTTTTTGTGATTTTAGAAATAGGGTTTTTCATTTTAGATTGACATCCAACCCACGGGATGAATTTCATAGTCGGATCCCAATCCAAGTTAACCCTTGCATGAATTTTTGAAAAAAATGGATTTTTTTTATCGGTGCGCCCTGCGTAACCTAGCGCATCGGTGCGCTGTATTATACAGTGCACCGTGCAATTATTTTGTAATAAAAAATTTAAAGACATTTTATTTATTCAGTGCGCCATATCTAAAATAGGGCACTGGTGTGCTATGTTACGAGGAGAGCACCGTAAAATCTATTATAATGTTTGTGTAGTGCGTTTATAATACCCCCACGCACTGACGTTGTGCATACATCATGAAAGGTGCACTAGTTTCTTGAGACTTATTTTTTACCTGAAAAGTTGACAATTTATTTATAAATATATTAATGAATGATATGGTACGGGTTTCAAATTGATAAAGAAATGAATGACAAGAGATCAAGTAACAAAAATACTGATAACACATCAAGAAAAGAAAAAAATGAAATTTCTTTGTAAATTGTTTACAAAAAATATTATTTTTGAACTATATGTAAGTTTAACTAATATGTATTTTTTATTGTGTATCATGCAGAGCCAGAAAATGACGAAGTTCGATAAGATTATTTCTTATCTAGGACCAGAAGAGCATAAAATCTTGATGGAAAAATTGCAAAAGGATGAATCAGGTGAATGAAAAAATACTATCGATCCAATATGAGTTTCTTTTTTTAATTTTCATTAATAATATACTTAAATTATTAGATAACATGTGTCAAACAATCTATTAATTCACATCTGTTTAATGTTCTACAGGGACCAACAAATCAGAAAATGAATGTTGTTCTAAGAAAAGAAAAAAATTAGAACATGCAAATGAAAATGAATTGCTCCTTAGCTCATCTGGAGTGGTGCTGGAGGTTAACGAAATGGGGAAAAACTTTTACAAAAGTTTGAGGGATCTAGTGGAACGAATGTATAGGTGTTCTTTCCACTTACAATACAAAAACAAATCCAGTGATTCCAAGAACCAAATTTTATCTAAACTACAAGAAGAGTTTCCAGAGAATTAGTCAATGAGACATGTCAAAATTTTTAATAGCAAAAGCATTGAACAAAAAAAAATAAGGAATGAAAAAGTAATATTCCTTTAAATGTTTGTCTAGAATTATTTATAAATATCACTTTATATCAATATAAAAATGAAATACTTTATTGTCATGTTACATTTTCAGGAAGATTATGAAAATCTCAAAAGATGAACGTGCCGATATCAGAAATATGCGAGTAGGAATGTCCAAAAAGGTGTACAAGGAGATGGTCAAAGAAATGGACAAAATTGCATCACACGAGGAGCCATCTCAACAAAAATGTGCTTCAAATGTGATATGTAATCATTGAATTTTTCGATCATTAGGTAAAATAAATAAACAATTTAGGATTAAATATTAATTTTCAGGTATTTTCTTGTAGAAAAGAAAAGAAAATGGAATCCATTCAGCACATAAAATAGGACGACAAGGAAGAAAAAGGTTGATATCTAAGTTTGTGAGTAATTGTTACTTCCTTATAACAACTTAACTAGATTTCATTTTTGTATTATTTTAGTTGTTTTACAAAAATCATCATTGAATGTCTTCAAACAGGTGCTAACATACAAAGAAGAACCATCAGACGAATTCATTGAAATTGGGTTGAATATGGGTTGTTTTTATATGTTGGCATATTAGAAATTAATTGTGGAATTTGTCAGCATCTATCGATCTTGTTTTATTTAGGTATGTCTATAATTAATAGAACAATTTTTTTTACGTTAAATATATGATTTGTTATGGGGTATAAAACTTGCAGGAAACAAAGTATGGAACTGCGCCAACAGATGAAATTTTGAAATATGGCATGGTACATGGTTTTGAAAGAATGTGTATAGTTTATGAGTCAATTGTTGCTATGGTACGTCATTTTTCTTTTCGATTTACATTGATGTATATTATTTAATATTGAAATTTTCATTATTCTCACCAATGTATATACACTTATTTAATTTTATTTTTATGTTTGTAGATGGAAGGTGAAGAAGAAGAAAACAATAAACACCAGGAACAAAACATTCCTGAAAATAACTCAAGTAATGGAAGTAGCTCTAGTAGTGACAACAGTTCAAGCGAAGAATGATAATCACTATGTTTGGATATCAAAGCAAGGCGTTGTATTTTTTGAAATATTTGTCTGTGAAATCAAACATTTTGTTTAATGTAATAGACATAGTGTCCCAATTGAAAGAGAAAGGGATACCAATAACTGTCCCATTTTGTATGACAAAGATTGTTTTATATATATATATATATATATATATAATGCAATATAATAAACTATTCCATATATATATATATATATATATATATATATATATATATATATATATATAATAAAATATGTAATAATTTATTATATTTCATTCTCCATTGTCGTTATTGCGTTCTCCATTGTCGTTCTCAAACACACTAATAAAAATATAGTTCATGTGAATATTGTTATAAGATATATATGTGTCAACTTTTGATGAATAATGAATTTTAAAAAATCACAATAATTATGATATGATATAACAAATCAATCCAAACATCACATTCAAATGCATTAATAAAAATTTAATTAATATGAATATTGTTATAAGATGTGTCGAATTTTGATGAATAATGAATTTATAAAAATCACAATAATTGCACTGTCACAAGTCAACGTTTCTAAAAAATACAAAATGAACACCGGTGCATGTGAATTACTATACACCAGTGCGTTTGTGATGCGATTATTTATACCTTGATGGCCTAGTGCAAGAACCTTTGACTGCCCCGGGGCCACTGTCTAGATGACACGCACCAGTGCATTGAAACCTTAGTAGCGCACTGATGAAAAAAACATCTGTCATAACTTCCAGCCGCCCAATTTTTTTAGTTGTGTTGAACTTCCATTAAAAGCTCTGCCAAAACCTCCGTAACCATAAACGGATGTTGTAGCAAATGTTTTTTTGACAATTTTGGCCAATTTTATAACACTAAAAACTTCTTTTATAACCTTTGCTAGAGGGTATTTTTCTTGTAGTTTTTGTTATGTCTTGCTCATGCATAGAATTATAGTTTTCATGTAACTTCTATAGTCGCACCATTACCTATATATGGACCTACTTAATCTTCTAAAAAAAAATTTAGCCTTCAAGTCATCCGTTGTAAGACCCTCCCTTACTCCTTGCTACTCATATGGAATATCCAGAGGTGAAGGTGGAAAATATAAAAAACATGTTTGAAATATGGGCTTACTAGTAGAAGTGTGGATTGATCAATTACAAGG
This sequence comes from Pinus albicaulis, assembly GCA_034641835.2. Lineage (NCBI taxonomy): Eukaryota > Viridiplantae > Streptophyta > Pinopsida > Pinales > Pinaceae > Pinus > Pinus albicaulis. Next base: position 451,553,814 of record CM076575.1, on the reverse strand, counting down.
GTGTTGTATATATACTATATTTTCATCCTATGTCTTCGGATGATTTTGATTGCAACCCCTCAAAAGTTTCAGTAATTTCCTCTGTCTACCCATCTATTTGTGGATGGAATATTGAAGACCTATTCAAATTCATGTCCATCTTCTCCCACAATGTTATCCAAAATGTACTGATAAATATTTCATCACTTCCTTAAACCGTGCTCCTCGATTTCCAAAAGTACACCGAGAACTATCCAAAGAACAAGTTTGTTTCTTCTTTCTTATTAATGGTCTTTTTACAAGGTATCAAAAAACACATCTTGTTGAACCTATCAACTACCATGAACATGTGGTCATGTACCTTCATGGTTGTTGGAAAACCTCCAACAAAGTCCATCGAAATGATTTTCCAGGGATGAGTGGACATATATAAGGGATGATATAGACCCTATTTATTATTACTAGGCTTGTTGCTACAACAAAGCATGCATCCTCTTATGATTCTAGCTACTTGTTCTTACATCTTGGTCCAATATACATACATTTACAAGTTGGACATTGTCTTCTTTACACCAATTTTATTTGCAACATCGGAGGTGTGAACATCTCTAATTACCTGCAATCACTCACCTTTAGGAACACCTAACCTATGAAACTTGTAGAGTAACCCATCCTAGACATGGTAGTCAATTACGTTGTCACCAAAATGAACATGCATTTAACTATGCAACTGTCGAAACGCCTTCTTGAAGTCCTCGTCCTCTGAATATGCCTCTCTATATGCACTAAGGGTGAATAGATCCATGTGCATCAAAGTTCCAAAGGTTGTGATTTTTTTATTTTGGTGTCCTTGAAAGCATGGCATACAACTTGTTTGTGCTACCCTTCTTATATTTGATCACTAAATGATATTTTTGTAGGAACCCCATCCACTTCTTATTCCTGGTCTATTGTAACTCTTTTGGGTATATAGGTACCGTAGTGGTTGGTGATCTATTTGGGTTCTTGTTTGCTTCCACTTCTTTAGATATTGAACTAGGGCATAAATCTCCTTGCCATAGGTATGGTAGTTAAGAACCACCCCATGAAATACTTCAAAATTATATCATATAGGCCTCCTCCCTGCATTAAGATCTCTCCCATAGCATACCAACTTGCATCTATCTCCACTTCGAAGGACTACTAAAATTTAAATAATGAAAGAAGTGGTGCTTGATTTATCTTCTTACCTAGCTCCAAAATGGTCATTTTTTGACCCTTTCCCCACTAGAAATTCTTGCACTTGTTGTTATGGAATGGAGTAGTTCTACTACTACTACTAAAATGGGGCTATGAATTTCCTCAGGTTTTGTGTTACCCCAACAAAACTCATGACCTTAGAAACATTAATAGGTACTAGCCCCTTCATGATGGCCTCGATCTTGGCAGGATCTATTTTAGGCTCTCCTCGACCTATCACATACCGTAGAAACACCAAATATTATTGTGAAAAATCCCACTTCTTGAGATTTAGTAACGACTAGTGCTTCTTTAATGCCTCTAACATCATTGTGAAATGTGAGATGCGTGCCTTTCTGGTAGAATTGTATGCCAGTATAACATCTAAATGGACAATGACAAGTGATATTATATAAAGTTGCAATACAAAATTCGTCAACCTCATAAATGTAGTCGATGCATCACATTGGCCAAATGACATAACTAACCATTGAAGAAGACCTTGCCTAGTTTTGATGGTAGTTTTCCAGATATCTTCTTTTTTTACTCAAACCTAGTGATATCCAGACTTTAACTCCATAATGGTGAATAATTTCACTTACACCAACTGATCCACCATATCATCAATTATGGGCATGGGGTACCTGTTCTTGAGCATGATCTTTTTAGTGCTCTATAATCTATAAACATTCATTAGTCCCATCCTTCTTCGGCACAATGATGATGGGTGAGCAACATGATGATGTACTGGATCAAAAGAAACATGTTCGAGTAACTGTTATAGTTGTTTCTTCACTCCACTTGCTTCTATAACAAACTTCCTATGTAACACCCTCCTACCACATTTACCCAAGTTACCAACCTAATTGGGTAAACAAGTGACGAAGAGTTACTATGAGATGATTCAACCTCATAGATCACCTTAAGGAAGTGGAATCGACAATACCAAACCCTTAATGGCTTTTCTCAAGTGCTACAGGACCCCCAAGGGATAAACCACCCTTCCAGGTGCCCAAGCCATGAGATAAAAATCTATTTCCGTGCTCTAATCTCCCATATGGTGGAACAATACTGCAGAATTTCAAATGTAACCTTCCAGTCACATCTATGATTCCTACAAGGGAGTGACTACGGTTTTTTTCACCTAGTTCTGTGCATGCGACTGTGAGATTTAAGCCACCTTTTAAGGCTAGGATCTAGGCCTCTTCCCATAACTTAATAACACTTTGTAGAATGATAAATGACACAAGGACAAAGCCTTCCACACAAATAGTATATAAGAAATTATCCTAACCAGGACTAACCATGACAAACATTCTGTCAAACACATCATGAACATGAAATTTACAGGTCATAAATATACATTTGAACATAGGGATCTCATACTTATATAAGAATCGTCAAGAAGGTCTGATGCCCTCTCATAATAGCTGCCATATCATGTATTAGGTCTTTCATTTTTAACCATTCATTTAATAATCAAAACATGTTGAGATAAATAACTAGAATATGTCATAAAAGATGCTTATAAACCAAGATATAACCAACAGAATAGCAATGATAGAACAACCATTAAAATCACATAATAACCAACATGTTTGCTCATTAAATACAAGGGTAAAAAGATCTCTTATTATTAATATGAAAAATACAACCAAGTTAGGGACTTCCACATACCACTCGACCATAAATTGGGCTGAACCAAATATTTCTTTCAACCAATCACTCTCGTGCCAATTCCAAGCTTGAATGTGGAACTCACAACAAAACCAACCAGGGATTTATCATGCTTTACTGTGTATCTCGCCATTATCGGTCAATGGATTACTAGGCCCAAAACCCTAATTTATACAACGATAATTTACTGTGTATCCCACCATTACTGGCCAAGGGATTCTTAGGTCTAAACAATAAACATACAATACTAGGCTTTATCGCAATCCCGCCATATACTAGTAAATGGAGCTCTAGTTTCTAAACAAGCATGGATGCCGCCAAATATCTCCAACTAAGCTACGAGGAGTTTTCTCGTCTCCACCTTCAAGATTTACTTTGTATCCTTCCATTATTGGTCAAGGGATTCATAATCCTTTGTGAATTATCTTGAGACAACCACACTCAGTTTCGAAACCATCCGACAATCCGGCTCAACCAAGTAAAAGAACCACATCACAACATGGCTATCTAAAAATGACAAGGCAAGGTTGAAAACCACTATCACACCTGGCAAAACCTATGCCAGTGACAACAAGAGAACCAAATACACACATGCATATACCATGCATGCAAAAACTAGCAAGGAAATCAGGCATGCAACTCGATACCTGCAAGTATTCCTGTTGAAGTTTCTTGATCCAAACTTTCCTTGCTTGTCCTTTGCTTTCCTTTCCTTATCCTTCCTTTTATTTCCTTGCTCCAATGTTGGAGTGCTCCACGAATTCTCTAAGTGAGTAAGAACATGAGAAAGAGAGAGAATGGAGAGAGAGATTCAAAACTGAACTGGAAAATGCTGACACTAAAAAAGGATGTGAACTAATCCTCAAAACCCTTCTTATCATTAAGCCCTCTAATTTCTCAATTTTCCTCATTTTTTTTCATTTCCTCCTCACATGCAACCTGTGACCTTTCTCCTTCCTTTTCTCCAATTTTCCATTATTTTCATAAATAAATTGGAAATAATGCCTCTTCACCTTTTTGATGCCTTTTCCAATTTCCCCTTGGCCATAATAAACCAAATGAACACACACTAGGATGTTTTTCCCAAAATGTAACTTGGAATATGTGTCCCATGACCTTGGTCTTATTTTTTCCTTTATTAACTTTATTACATGGATTTGTAACCTAGACTTGTTACAACCTATACAACCCAATTTTTAGCAATTGGGAATCTGACAATAGCTGGATCTGATGCTCCACTTTCCCCTTGGGTAGTAACCCTTTAGGCTCTTGGAAAAAATCCACATATACCTATAGAAAATATTCCAGTTGATGATTATGTTTCTTAGTACACTCCTCTAGGGATTCCTTTGCTCCTATTAACTATTCTACAGACTAATTCTCTCTTCAAAATAGTAAAAAAAACTTCTTTCTATAACTAATCAACTTCTTGGCTTGGTTGGCACTTACTAGTGAAAATTTTTACTTGCCTTTGAGCGTTTTAATGATGAATGATTTTCCATCCTTTATAATTCAATATCATTTGGCTCCCCACGTGAATATTGCAACTCACATGTACGTGGAGGGAATACCAAACACCACTCCACACACATCAAGGGGAGCTACATCTAGTTATATTTCATTGATAAAATCAACATTAATAGAAGATCTATCTTGAACTAGTTTATAAATTTAATTATGCATGTTTATTTACCCATCCCAGTGGATATGGGATTGGATGATCATGAACTTCCAAGCCCAATTTTTTTTCTAGCTATGTTGCAATGTGATTCGCCTACGATATTGATTCAAACAAAGCATCAATATTTGTCTTCTTGACCTATATATTTATGTGGAATATTTTGTCATTTCTTTCACTTCCTATTGTTAAAGGCTACCCAAATTCAACTTCTTTTAAACTAATGTAGATATTATCTTCTCATACACATCTGAGCTTCCTTCAACCTAGGTACTTGAATCAGTGGCCATGAGATTCTTTTTCTTATTATCTTTATTTTTACTTTTAGTTAATCTTTGGATGAAACTTGCAACACTTTTCTTATACATGACCATAAATGTCATAATTGTTTCATTGGTTGTTGGGATTCTTGCATTGTTGTGTTGTGGCTTCCATATTTTAATACCCCCCCCCCCCTCCCTTTCCACTCCTTCCCCTCTCTAGGTTCATCCTGATGCTCCTTCTACTTCGATCCACTACATTTCCCTTTATTCTAGCCTATGTTTTCTAGGTAATGTGCTTGTACACAAGACTCTTCCATCATTCTAGGATTAAAAAACATCACTTGCTTTTGCTTATGGTTGTCTAGAACCCAGAAATAATTGAGGAGTACATATGGGTTCTTTGTGGAGATACCTAGCATTATGTCCATATTTCTAAACTGTGTGGTTTACTCATGTTCATTCTTCTGCTTCTTCTGCCTTAAGTAGTGACACTTGTTCCATTGGTCCTAACATACTCAATAAGGTAAATTTGTGACATTATGAGAGATTTGAAGTCCACCCACTTAGTTATTGGAGCATATTCATCCAACCTAAATTTTTTTATGTGATTTTCCAACTAGGTTAGGGCATGTCCCTCTAATTCCGGTCACACAAATTAAATGTTCAGTTATTCCTCTACACGATGAAAATTAAAATAAATTTATAATTTATATAACCAAGATTGAGTTTCATAGCATCAATCTCACATTGATACAACTTTATGTCAACTTTTTTGTTCACATTAAATAGGGAATATGAATGGTTCACAACACTTGAATTGAGTTGATCTTTTTGGATCATTTCTTCGACTCATTCTTTGTTTCTTCCTAATGTCTTGATCTCCCCTCTCATCGGACCTCTGCATTAGAACACCCATATTGTCCAAATAACTTGATCTTGTTAGTCAAGGCCACCATGTGGATATTCACATTACGATTTATATATGCAACTTGTGCTTCCAGGTGTGAAAACCTCCCATTTACAAGATCATAAGGGCTATTCATAGGTTCTTCAACCATCGATAGGATTCTATGAATTTTGACTTCGTCGATCTACATCCCCTACAAATAATATACCCAAATAAACTTCCTTATATACCAATATGATCAGTAAAATGCATTATATATTCCACTAGACAATTTGTCACAATAGATATAATATGATTATACTTAAAAATTCAAAATATAACTATGAGGGTTTATTTCTCTTTATATTTTTGGCTCTATAAATTACTATTTATTGTGCATACTTTAAAATTATAATTATGTAGAAAATATATAACAAAATAAAAAATCACATCATGATTTGGGACAAGATATAAACTCAGAAACTCTTTCGGGAGAAAACCCACTTGGAAGGTGACGCCACGTTGCTCTCTTTCTTTTAATATAAAATGTATACAGGTGAAAATAAGTAAGACTTGTGGATTGTGGAATACTACAATGTGTGTACTCTCCTTGTTTTCTCTCTCCATATCCCTCTTAACTACTATGTTCATCTCTAGAAAAAAATTCTCTAAAAAAAAATGGAACTCATTGTCCTCTTAGTGGCTCGGTTATAACACAACCTGATAGCCTAGTAATGGTTAGGTCTGACTCCTTCAACTCTTAAGTGTAATTTAAACATTCACTCTCATTAGAGAACTTTTCAGGTCTAAATTAGGCCTCCTAAGAAAAATGCATAACCAAAATATACTTTATAAGAACCAATAGGATTCAAGATGATTATTCCAACCATGGGGGATGATTCACCATTTTTGGGGTAAAAAAGTAAAAATATTATAAAATAATAAAACAGTAAAACTAATTTTTCAACTTATCTCCTTAAGGTTTTGCTCAAATTTCGAGCGGGCATGTTCATTGGATGAAAAATTTAATTCCGCATCTAAGGAGTAGCCATGTTGAATACTTTCTATGGACCTTGCTACATGAAAAACGAGAAATGCATGAAAACATGTTTTTGCAATCACGTTTTTCATGTATTTCTCATTTTTCATGTAGCAGGGTCCATCAAAAGTATTCAACATGGGTACTCTTTGGATGAGGAATCAAATTTTGCATCCAACGAGTATTCCTGCTCGAAATTTGAGTAAACACATAGGGAGTTAAGTTTAAAATACAAGTTGAAAATATAGTTTTTTCCTTTTTCCCTCTAAATTTGATGATGTAATCAAATCTTATTTTACTATTTCCACTAATATTTTATAATTTCCTTAGGAGACCCATTTTAGACCTCAAAATTCCCCTAATGTCTAATGTCCTCTTCATCATGATCATATGGCTAACCCATTTTTCATGGATAGTTGGGCTGACATGGTATCCTCTCAAATGATGGTGGACAAAACATGAAGTTCAACTCTGAAGTGACATAGCTTTTGCATATGGACTATGATTGATTAGGTTATTTCATAATTGAAAAAGTATTTGTGTGTAGAATAGGAAAAGAAGGTGCAATGGTAAAGTGGTGAATTTTTACCCTAAAAAATGCCATTTTATACCTCAAAATGCTCTTAGAAGGTTTCAGAGCCCAATTTGTGACACTGGGTCCCACTGATAAAAATGGTCTTGTGAGCTGATAAATCCACCTTTTCCACTCATAAAGCATTATGATGGATGAAAATCAGTACAATTATGCAATCTAAATAATTTATTTGTGGTGGTATTTTTGTTGTTATCCATTAATAAAAAATTATCTTAGGTTGTTAGGATTTGAACACCAGGTATAATTAATTTGCAATGAATTAATATTTTCTAGATGAATAACATAACCAAGTAGAAAGTAGTTCCATGAAAATGACTAGGGGATGTAATGGAGATTTGCAGTTATTTCATGTATCAAGATGTGTAGACACATTGTGAATTCAAAATTATGCCCTTATTGAATGGGATGTATCATAGACTACTAACGACATTGAGATATCTATACAACATGCTAGGGTGAAGTATATAACTGGTTTCAATTTTAAAGGTGGGTCTAAAAGGATTCTACATGAATCTAGATAAGCATTCAAACATGGAAAAGTGAAATTGGTACATCAATGTCAAAATCAAGTGGATCAGATTACCGAAGGAATTGTAACAAATGTAAATGAGTTAGATATTATCGAAGGGAATTTTTTGGAGCCTTTCTTATTAAGTGTGCTTGTGAAGGAACCAATGTTGTCTTTTGACATTTTCTCATTATAATTGAATAGTTTTCAACTTGTATCTTGAGTCATAAAAGAGATGTTTGATTTTAATGTACCCATTCAACACTAGGTTGGGACACATTACCATAAACCAATTCTATACACTTGAATTTCAAATTTCTTCACGTAATATATCAATTATTTTCCATAATTGCAATTCCTATAGCATTTCATGATTATCCCATACATATGCACCAAAATGAAAGCCTAGAAAGGTACATTACCATGCATAATTCAACCATAATTATCGAAGAAAAATAAAGTAACATTCACAATATAACAATAGTATGAGCTTTAAATAAATATTACACATAATTCATCAAAAATTTTCATATCCAAGAGTCACTTACCTTGAAGAAAATAACAACTTGTTTTGAATTAAGGAAATTTCTTCTAGCCTTATCCACTTCTTTTCTAGGTCAGTCAATAATATGCCACCCATGAGCTAGGGAAAACTATGACTCTACTATCAACTTTAAAACCCACTAATAGTTAGGTTTCTCACTCAAGTAGTGACCCTAATCACCATATCTCTATTTCCCTAATTTATGTTATTTATTATTATTATTGAAATCAATTTATTTGTAAGGGGAATAGTTGAGGTCTTATTATAAATGTTGTTTAGTAACTTCCATTTTTCTATTAGTTACTAATTTATTTGTTTTTAGTTCTATTTCTTTTTTGTATTTCTCCATTTTCATGAGTTATAACTTTTCTCCAAATTTTAAATTTAAAATGAAAAATTTTAAAGAAAAAAAAAAATTTAAAACAAATATATTTTTTAGTTTTTATTATTTTTAATTTGAATTAATTTTATTTTACCTTTTAATATGACTTTTTTTTTCTCTATTTTCAATTCCAATTCTATTAAACATCATTTTTTTTCGTTAATTTTTAATTTGACTTTATTTTTATCTTCACAATTTTATAATTTTTTTTCCAAAGAAACCACTATTTCTCATGTTTGTTTCATTTTCCTTTTTCGTTTAATTTCCATTTCCTCGTATTCTTGGTTGTTGTTCCCTGGTATCTTGAATTCTTAGACCATGGCATAAAACCAACAATTTGATTAACTTGTTTAGAATTTATATATTGGATTTTGGTTAGGCATTTCTTATTCCATTTACTGTTAAACAATTTCTCCACATAATATCTAGACTAGTTATATATCGTTGCAAGAAGTAAGATCAACAAAGTTAACAATTTTTTTTGTTATCTATAGAATATTTGATGATTTTATTGACGATTTTGCTTTCCGAGTCTACAAACATAACAATACCATATCTAGCACATTTTAACTTTTTTGCAACCTAAGTTTTCTTTTATTTATGTTTGTTTAGAAAGGATTAATCGATGTATCATTTATATTTTTTTTCAAGATTTGCATGATTGCGATGTTGTTGAACTTTCCAAGTAACTTATTGTTTATTTTTAGTTTTGATTATTTAGTAAGTATGGGTACTCTTTTTTATTTATATTTTTTTAATTATCGATTTTCATTATTGTTTTACCTATTGTTTATATTAATGTTTAGATATTTTTTAAAATATTATTATTTATTTATTTAGTTAAATATATTGGTATTTGATTTTCTAATCCATTTTAATAAAATTTGTTAGTAGTTGATCATATTAATATTTGATTTATATCTGATTTTGTATTCTATTTTACCCATTAAAATATATTTGTTGTATATAATTTTTTCGTTTAATATTATAGTATAAGATAAGTATGTGTAGTGGAAATTATGATTTTATTTATAGGTAAAGTTAGTATATTAGAAATGAATAATAGAAATTATAATTTGAGCAATAACAATAAAACTTGTGTTCCATATCCTTGTTTTACTGTCGAAGACACACAGTTATATTCATCTTTATATCAATCGTACAATGCCCACTAACATTGTATGAGAAAAATGTTAGTGCAAAACAAGTTTCCTTGAATTCACATCTCATTCAATTGAAACTATGTTTCTCCATATCAATTTGAAAGAAACACTTCCAAAGAAATAAAGTTATAGTTACATTCATCTCTATATCAATCGTGCAATGCCCACTAACATTGTATGAGACAAATGTTAGTGCAAAACAAGTTTCCTTGAATTCACATCTCATTCAATTGAAACTATGTTTCTCCATATCAATTTGAAAGAAAATCTTCCAAAGAAATAAAGTTATAGTTGCATTCATCTCTATATCAATCGTACAATGCCCACTAACATTGTATGAGACAAATGTTAGTGCAAAACAAGTTTCCTTGAATTCACATCTCATTCAATTGAAACTATGTTTCTCCATATCAATTTGAAAGAAACATTTCCAAAGAAATAAAGTTATAGTTACATTCATCTCTATATCAATCGTACAATTCCCACTAACATTGTATGAGACAAATGTTAGTGCAAAACAAGTTTCCTTGAATTCACATCTCATTCAATTGAAACTATGTTTCTCCATATCAATTTGAAAGAAACACTTCCAAAGAAATAAAGTTATAGAACTTTATTACAACTAATAAGGTAGTGTGCTCACCAAAAAGTACCATTTTAACACAACATTTTCACTTTCATATTTATTTTTTCATCAAAGATTTAATTAATTAACTCATAGTCTGTCACCCATCAAAACTCCAATTTAATTATTTTTAAACTTATCAAAACTCCAATTTAATTATATTTAAACTAAACAAGAAACAAAAAGCCAAAATATGCAATGAAAAGATTGATAAGATAAAACCAACTAAGATATCTCTTAGATTTTTCTCAATTATTAATTATTTTTTCAATTTTTAAAGTGTGGTTTTAATTCTTGATTTGTGGCGATGACAAAAATATGCTTTATCTCAATCTCACCCATACTTTAAAAACAAAATTGTGGAATAGACATTCCGATCGACGGAAATATACAAACCATATCTGAGAAAAATCATTATTAAAAAATAGAGGAAAATTTTAATATGAAATTTATTATTAAAAATTAAAGTGTTTGGGATTTTATTTTATTTTATTTTAAATTTGATAAATTGATAACGAATTGTTAAAAATTAGTTGGAGTTGTATAGTTTATAAAATTCAAAACATGTATAGGTATGTTTTATTTTAAATGTGATAAATTGATAACGATTTGTTAGAATTTAGTTGGAGTTGTATACTTTATAAAATTCAAAACATTTAGGTGTGTTTTAAGATGTGAATTTATTTATATATTCAATAATATAATTTATTTATATATTTAAAATTCATTAGAAATAATTAAAAATATATCATGAGGTATTTAATTAATGATTTATGGTAAAGTTATTTATTTAGAGTTAATTTTAATTAGTGATTCATAATAAAGTTATTTATTTATTTGGAGAGTTGTGAATGACACGAAATAAACTTGATTTCAGTTATTCATAGTAAAATTATTTATTTTGAGAGTTGTCAAATAAATTCTATAACAATTTTAAAAAAATAATAATAACAAACATTCAAATAATAATAACAAACATTCTTTTTCATACTATTCTCGGTTAAGTCAAACAGTTTGAGCTATCAATGTGCATGAAGAAGATGCTCTTAATCTCTTTCAATTAATTTTATTTAATTGGGAGAATTCTAAATATTATCAAACCAAATAAAATTATGGTTATTATTATTATTGTTTAATTTGGAGAATTCTAAATATTATCAAATCAAATAAAATTATAGTTTTTATTAGAGTTATAATTTCTACAATGCCATAACTTATATATATTAATTAAAAATATATAATAAAATGATTGAACAAATGTATTAAATAGAAATATATTATTTTTAAAATAAAATTGTATTATATTATGGTAATAATATAAATTAAATAGTTGTTAAATATTGATAAATATCAATTTATTATAGATATCAAAATTTTTCATAATAATATATCTCACAAAAATTATATATATATATATATATATATATATATATATATATATATATATATATATATATATATATATAGATATAGATATAGATATAGATATAGATATAGATATAGATATAGATATAGATATAGATATAGATATAGATATAGATATAGATATAGATATAGATATAGATATAGATATAATTTATTTAATTATAATTTTATTTGAAATTATTATTATTATTAATTATTTATTAAAAAATTATATATATATAAATAAAATAAGTCTATATATAAGAGTCGGACTTGAGAGAAATTGAGAGGAGAAGATGGAGCGAAGCAATGTGTAATATTCCCAATTAGCCCTGAGCTAGTTGGAATATTAATTTTTGTTTTTGCTTCTGTATTTGATGAATAAGAGGGTATGGAGACCCATAAATCTCTTTAGTAGGAATAAAATCACTCCTAATGTGAAAGGAGGTCATTCTAGTAGCTTAACTGAGCACCTTTGTGTGTGAAAAGGGGCTAGATCATGAAGGCTGGGTCAACTTTGACCAAATCAACAACGTTGTCATGGAGTAGTAGCATTCATTGAGGGACAACACAGTTTTAGTTGGAGACTCTTTGCATTGAAGTTCTGTCTTAAGTGAGTGGGGCCAAGGGTGAGGAAATTCACCACTTATATAAGGAAGAGGATGGCAGCCATAGTTCATTATGCATATGTTGTGATATTTTAATTATATGGTCTATTTAGACTTGTTTGTTTCTTCAGCTATTTAGCTAAGATTGCAGTTTTGTTTAGCACATGGTACTCTCGAGCGGGAATCCCACATGTATTGTTGAGGAGCCTCTAGGAAGAGTATTGCACTATACTTCCACATTCAGGCATTAAGCCAAGCTCTACCTTTATTCTACAGCGTAGTTTTTGTTGCGAGATGTGCTGAGTTGCAGGGTGCAATAGTGGAGAGTACATTCTGGTGATTTCTAATATTTTTTTCAGTGGAGGAAGGTTTCCTTCCATTGGGAGGTTGGTGAGGAAGGCCCTTGAGCCTTATTGCTGCATTTGGGATCAGGCCACTTGATCGTTTGCCCCCAAAGAATAGTTTATGTCTTCGACTACATTGTTTTAGGGAGGAGTTGCAAGGGTGGTTTCAGTACACCATTTGGAGAGGAGGTTTTCTAATGAAGAGATCAGCCTTTCATCTAGAGGATCCATTGGAGGAGGATACATTCTTTTGTCATATCAGATCAGCCACATCTTTCCAGCTGTATTGTTGCAGTGAATCTTCACCCCTAGGGCTTTGGTTCATGTCTTGTATATTGGTGTATTTCTAAAAACCTTCTTGGGTTTCTTGTTGGAGGTGGTATAGAGCCTTGATATTCATTGTATATTATCTTTGAAGCATATATCAACCATTCATATTTTTTATGCTCATTTGCTGTAGCAGTGCACCTATGACTATGTTGTAGCAGTCTTTCGGCATTTTGTGTAGGAGAAACACGTCATTATTGAGGGGATTTATCTATTGGAGGCTTGTTGGATCTAGTTATATGTTTTGTGCCCCATTATTTTGTACATGTTTGCTATTTTTATGATGAATAAAGAAGCTCCATATTGGTATCCATTATTTATGTGATGTTTTACCCTGCTTTTCTATAATTTTGTTCTATATTCCTGCTTTTCCCATTAGGGAATATTACAGTGGTATCAGAGCATAATCTTGGCTCAGTCTGTGCATCTTAAGCTAATATGTCGTCGGAAGAAGGAGATCCTCTCACAGATAGAGAGAGGAGGTATCTTAGAAGAAACCGGAAGTATGAATATACAAATGATAAAGAAGACAAGGGTAAAAACCCTTTATCAGGAGGAGATGAGGAGAAGGAGCTTCCTAAAATTATTCTTCGAACTATGAAAGACATTGCAAGAGAAATAAAGGATATGAGGATGGATAGACATAAAGAATCCCCTAAAGGGTTTCTACATGGAGAAGGCTCTAACATTTCTCATCACTGGGATGATCAACCAGTGAAGCATGAGGTTTCCAAATGCTCTATAATGCCTACATTTTTAGCAGTGGGAAATGGAGGGTTTTAAGAACAAGAAAATATTGAAGACTATTTTATGGAGTATGAATCTCAATCTCAGATATTCAAGGATCACTTGAGTTTTCAATAATTTTGTTAAATCAAGGACAATAGGAGACCCCGACATCATAATAGAGGTGGAGGATTCATATAGAATCATGATCTACACCGAACTATGGGCAGAGTTTTCTTACCCAACTTTGATGGGTCATCTAAATGCACTACCAAATCATGGGTAGAGAAGCTAGACATCTACTTCCATCTTAACCATGTACCAGAGATGGAGGCCATTAAAATAGCAAGGCTGCACCTTAAAGGTGAAGCACATGATTGGTGGTTTAATGGACTGTCTACATTGGGTCATGCCAATGTAATTGCATATTTAGAGTTCACAAGGAGGTTGGTGGAAAGGTTTGATTGGAGAGACCCAAAGGAACCTTTCATGGGGCTAGCAAAGCTCAAAAAATTAGGTAATCCAGAAACTTATATTTCTGAATTTCTAAAACTTTTTGTTATGGTTCCTGATTTATCTACAGCAAGGAGGGTTTATATGTTTATTGATGGGCTAGCAGAATCTCTTCATGGGTTGGTTAAATCTACCAAACCTACTACCCTTCAAGATTCCATTGAAAGGGCTATAGATTTACAAGATTCCTTACCAAAAGCAAAGGAAACATTTCAGCAAAAGCCCACTTTTCCATCAAAGGCAAAAGAAGAGAAGACTCCCTTTTCAAAGGAGAGCCAAAAAAAAGTACCTCTTAGTGATGATGTTCGAAGATACTTCAGGAGAAGGAAGCTTTGCTTCACATGCCAAGAATCATGGGCACCCAAGCATCAATGTGCAGCAAGAAAGGCACACTATATAGAGGCCTTCTCAGATGAAGAGGAGGAAGAGGAAGAAGAACCAAAAGGAAGTCACAACACTGGAATAGCAGGAGATGATCCACCACCACCAGGAGGTGGGAATGGAGCATTTTATCCAATTAGAGGGGCTCTTGCATCATTGAGAGGAGTACCCAAATACTTGACCTTGAGGGTTTGAGGTTCCATCTTAGATTAGAGGGTTTCAGTTTTGATTGACAGTGGGGCTACCCACAACTTTATTGATGCCCAACTAGTGCAGAGGAGGGCAATACCCACTGATGATTTTGAGGGATTTTCTATGTTGGTCCCAGGAGCTAGAACTATGCAGTGCATGCATTATGTTCCATATTTATCTGTCACCATGGGTACATATACATTGACTGATCAATTCTTTGTGGTTAACATACCTGACACCAAAGTGATATTGGGTGTACAGTGGATCATTACTTTGGGGAAGGTCACCATAAATTGGGAGACTTTGCAGATGGAATGGGTGGATAGAAAGAGTGGAAAAAATCAAATGATAAAGGGCATGCAAACATATCCATCACATACAACTTCCACACAGAAAACAAAGATGGATTTGCACAGTGGAAGCAAGGACCTAATAGTCCCATCTATTACGCACATGAATTTAGCCCATGAGACATTATTGTTTTGTGGAAAAACACCTAGGAGGCCACTTGATCAGGAGTTGGTGAGAAATGTCTCACAACATGGTGCACGACTCATATATCCAGGAGGAGTGGGGGCATTGGGAGGTCATGGTACAACGCTGAGAGTCTTGGGTAGACTCAAGGAGGAGGGAGACATTATCCCAACATCATCATTACCCATTCTCACATCAGATCTTACGCTGAGAAAGGAGCAACAGAGGGAGGATAATAGCCTTCCAGTATGTGAATTTGGCATAGGAGATGTCAAAGGAGGGAGAAACCACATGACAGATGCTTTATATGATAGATCATCAGCACTGTCACTTTGGAGGATAGATCCATATTGGAAATCCCAGCTGTTGGTGGATTATTCCAAGGATATTTTTACTTGTATGACATTTGATGACCAACTACAGGAGGAGGGATATTAAGTTAGAGATGAAGTCATCTACTATCATGGTAGGATCTTATTATCTAGAGCATCTAAGCTCAAGGAGAATTTACTACATGCACCACATGAAGATTTTCTCTTCAACCATACTTATTCCATGAGGTCATATCATACTATCATGGAGGGGTTTACTTGGGAAGGCTTTGAAGAGGAGATATATCAGCATTTGAAAAGATGCATGGATCATGTGGAGATGGAGGAGGTACATAAATCTTTGATGGAGTTATCACAACCACCTCTTTCCTCTATGGGAATGAGAGGGGATCTATCTATGTACCACTCCATTTGTGTGAGTAAAGCATATGGTAAGGATCATGTTTTTATGCATACTGATTTATATAATGAATATGTGCATTCCTTAACCATACATGTGTAGGCCATTGCTCCAAATGGGAGCATTCTTCCTTATAAAATTCATGGTCAACTTTGGGCCATAAACAATGCTGAGCATGGCCACTCCCTAGGAGGATATAGGGAGATGATTTATCATTCAGGGTGTGCTCCAAAGGCACACAACATTACTCACCTTCTCATAACATGTGAGAAGACTATGGCAACAAGTAAGTGGTGGGGAAACCACTTACCATATAATTATCTAATGCAGTCAGGAGATATACTGCACTGGTTCCACATTTGGGACTATGATCCACCTCCATTATTGCATATGGTTGTTTATGTATCATTGGTTCTGAGCCCATACATTGATGATGTCCTTATTCTTTTTATGGGAATGATTGGAGGAAGGATGGAAGGATTTAATATGCCCTTTGGGAGATGGTTTCTCCGTGTTTCTTATGCTACATGTTTCAGGGAGAGCATTGGGAAAACCATGATTGCTTCATTGGGTCTTTTGCTTCCTTGTGGGATGAATCATTTGCATCTCATGAGAACTTAGAAGGATGATGTCATGGGGGGGTTGATTGGGAGACACTTGGCTTATGAGGAAAACTTATCACATGAAGGTGTCACCAAGGAAGGAAGAGGAGAGTTGCATCACTCACCTTTACCGTTGCTTGAGTACAAGCAACATTTGGAAGGGAGGACTGTAATATTCCCAAATAGCCATGAGCTAGTTGGAATATTAATTTATATTTTTTCTTCTTTATTTTATGAGACCCATAAATCTCCTTAGTAGAAATAAAATCACTCCTAATGTGAAAGGAGGTCATTCTAGTAGCTTAATTGAGCACCATTATGTGTGAAAAAGGGACCAAATCATCAAGACTAGGTCAACCTTGACCAAATCAACATCGCTGTCATGGAGTAGTGGCATTCATTGAGGGACACGACAGTTTTAGTTGGAGACTCTTTGCATGGAAGTAGTGTCTTAAATGAGTGGGGCCAAGGGTGAGGAATCTCACCACTTATATAAGGAAGAGGATGGAAGCCATAGTTCATTATGTATATGTTATTATATTTTGATTATGTTCTTTTTATACTTGTTTCTCTCTTCATCTGTTTAGCTAAGATTGCAATGATGTTTAGCACAGGGTGTTCCCATGTGGGAATCCAACCTCTATCCTTGAGGAGCCTCTAAGAAGAGTATTGCAATATAATTCCACATTCAGGTATCAGGCCAAGCTCTACCTTTATTCTACAATGCAATTTCTGTTGAGAGATGTACTGAGTTGCAGGGTGCAACAGTGGAGAATATATTCGGGTGATTTTTGATCTGATTTTCAGTGGAGGAAGGTTTCCTTCCATTGGGAGGTTGGTGAGGAAGGCCCTTGAGCCTTATTGAAGCATTTGGCATTAGGCCACTTGATCATTTGCCCCTATAGTGCATTTTCTATCTTGGAATGTGTTATTTTAAGGAGGAGTTGCAGGGGTGGTTTCAGTACACCGTTTGGAGAGGAGGTTTTCTAGTGAAGGAATCAACCTTTCATCTAGAGGATCCATTGGAGGAGGCTACATTATTTTGTCATATCAGATCAGCCACATCTTTCTAGCTATATTGCTGCAGTGAATCTTCAGCCCTAGGGCTTTGGTTCATATCTTGTATATTGGTGTATTTCTGAAAACCCTCTTTGGTTTCTTGTTGGAGGTTGTATAGAGCCTTGATCTTCATTGTATATTATCTTTGATGCATATATCATCCATTCATCTTTTGTATGCTCATTTTCTATAACAGTACACCCACGATTGCGCTGTAGTAGTCTTTCGACATTTTGAGCCTCCTCCCTCCACATAAACAAGATTTTTGGACCTCCTTCCTACTGTATATGTGAAATGGGTTTGAGCCACCACTCCCTGACATACATTTCCGACAGTGGATATTTATGGGCTGAATCATCCATACAAATTTTATCGCCCCCTCAATGTTGCAGAAGCTCTGACTCTTGGAGGAATCAACTGACCCTTGTTCGGGAGCCATAGACCCAAACATAACACAACCGCGCAGGGACAAGTCTCCAAAAGGGTACCAAGCAACAAACAATAGGTATTACCAACCTATTTTCAATTTTTTATTAGAACCCCTGCAGGGAAAAATATAATACTATGGGTGTCCGAATATGAGAAGGTGCACACTCTGAAACAGAGCATCTGTTATATGATAGGATATCCAATACACCTATAATATCTCATTTGTGGGAGCAAAGTATTACAATATTTCAACTTAATCAAGGATTACCACATCTGCTCAGGTTCCACTATAACACTCAACCTGCAGTTGAGAGGAGGAGCTATGGAACAAGGAAGAGCCAAAGGCCTAGGGGGAACCACAGGCAACAACAACTAAAAATAGGAACAGACCGAAGGATCACCCTCCTACAAGAACATCCTGAAAGGGAAAAGCGAAGAAAAGGCATCCATAGATCCAGCAGGAAGTGTCCCGAGTCCATACATAGTAGACCAACTGAACCAAACACTGAACTGGCCATTGATGTACCAGAGATAGATTAACATTGCTTGACATTGAATATCAAGCTATCATATGCCACTTCAACTATTTTTAGCCCAAACCAATGGAAATTTTCACTAGATTTTCAGAACATGGACCATGGATTGTGAAATCCATCTTTGTTTCAAAGCTTTCTTTATCATCAAGTTTTCAACCTCGGAATAGAGAGATAGTATACTCCGAGATGGACCGTGGTTTTGGGGTTCAACGAGACTCTTCATTACACCATGGTTCCGGGATTTTGATGAAAAAACTATGTCTATTTCGAAAATTCCGGTATGTGTCGGGTTACATAACTTTCCCATGCATTTCTGGAATGAATGTGTGCTAATAGCCATTGGAAATATCATTGGGAGATATATCAAAACATATACACAACGTTTTGAGGAGCAGATCTATACATTCGCACGAATCTGTGTGGAAGTTGATCTCAGAAAAGGAATACCGGATCACATATAGCTGCTACATAAACAACAAAACTAGGAAAAAATTTTGGACTATGAAATCACTGCATTCAGATGCAGAATTTTCAGGAATACTAGACATTTACAAAATACATGTCCGGATGCAAGAAGATAAAACCAAAAAAAGGAAATAAAAATGGAAAGGCACCTAAAGGATGGAAATTTCCTCCATGCGACCAAGAGGAGGATACCGAAGAAGAAGTGGAAGTCCCCACTTCCAATGAAAGCAAACAACCAACGACGGCACCAGAAACACAAAGGAATGAAGCGCATGATCCTTTTGATTTACAAAAGGCCCTGGAAAGGCCTGCAGAGGAGCAAATGGATATGGACAATGTAGGGACCAAGAGACCACGCCTATCAGATACTTTAGACTCATACATGGATAATGGGATACACATAGAAGAAAATCAGCTCGCCCTTCTCTCCTTCATGCCATCATAGGGTGAATGGCATAAGGTCAAAAAGAAAAAAGGGAGAAAAACTTGATTTTTCTCTCCTATTGTATTTTTATGAACTCTTTGGATGACGTTTGAACACCAGTCTCGACAAGTTATTGAACAATTAATAGCTGATGCAATATGTAATTTTATTTTCATTAATAAAATTGAGACTTTTTCTATGGAAAAGAAAATCAACATGGTATTTTTAAAAATTAAATAGAAAAGAAAAAAAATATAAGAGTAAAAATATTTTTTGGAATCCCTACTCCAAATGATAAATGGCTAATATTGATGACAGATGTATTACTAATAAAAACTATAAATAGCTAGAATGGGTATGTTACATGACTGATTAGTACAAACATACACACTCTAGCTAAAATTTAATTATATCATATTATAGTTTAGCAAAATTTCTTTCTTTTCTAACCACTTTAATCTTATTTTTTAAATAACTAAAACAATCATATAGGTTAAATAACTTATTAATAAATATAAACCCACTGAAACGGAAATTTAATTATATCAGATAATAGTGAAACAAAGTTTCTTTAATCTCTTTTTATATCAGTAATTGCTTAACACTTCAATCCTACTTTTTATTGTTTTTTCCTTACATGTAAAATTAAGGACATATATTTAACAATAATTAAAATAAAATAATCAGAACAAAAATGATTATTTATCAAAATTAAAATTAGAATTTAATTTTATAAATAAAAAATATATATATTTTTATTAAATCTCATCTATATATATAGTTTTTTTAATTATTTATTTTTAACAAATTAATCAATTATTTTTCCATAGAAATATATTGGTTTCTCTTTATTAAATCTATAGAAAATAATATTTTTGGGCAAATTAATCATTTAAAAATAATAATAATAATAGAAATGTATTGTTTCTTAATAGAAAGAAATTAAGTGACATGAAAAATGCAACAATGCCGACTTCCCTTCCACTTGAAAATGATTGGTCAAAAGTGTCGGTCACGGACTAGAACATGATGTACACTAGCATTTGCACCAAAAGGTGTAAATACATGCCGATAGAAGTGTATATGAAAGTAGAGTGACACAGAAGTAGAAATGTAGGAAATAAGGATGTGGAGGTGGAAACCATGAGGAATCGAGAGGCTAAAGTATTTGTAAAGTGGAGCTTTGCAAGTGGGTAGAAGTTCATTATAGAATCTGCAATATATCATATTTCTATCACCAAACTCATAACTAAATTAGAAGCAATATTTGAGGAGATATCACTGTCATATTGTACCATAATCTCATAACAACATCCTGAAGATTATGATGGGAAGTTTTTTGGACGGGGAGGAAAAAAAGCAATTGAGAAACATGCATTTCATGGGGTGCTCAAAAACCTAAATGAATTGAATTGGTGTCCTTCTCTACTGTAATTTAAGGAATCCTTGAGTATTTTTATCATGTTGTGATTTTGTAGGGGCAACGAGAGGATTATGTGTTCCCATTCTTATTTCAAA
This sequence comes from Pinus albicaulis, assembly GCA_034641835.2. Classification (NCBI taxonomy): domain Eukaryota; kingdom Viridiplantae; phylum Streptophyta; class Pinopsida; order Pinales; family Pinaceae; genus Pinus; species Pinus albicaulis. The sequence goes on along the minus strand of CM076575.1, from coordinate 451,532,523 downwards.
GTTTAGAAAATGCAGCTTGGAGGACTAGATAGGTTGAAAAGTACAACAATTTGTTTTCAACGAAAGCATGGAAATTTTGGAAACTTATGCCTATTGGAATTTGGGAGCATGCAGAATAAATACTTACTCAATGATGAAGTTGTTGATTATGTACTTCCTATTACATGTATCAAGGATTTCGTAACTTATTTTGCAACAATTTTTTTTTTTCAAAAGTATGTGGGACTACAATGTACAAGAATATAAAAGTGAACATAGTTCTCTTCATTTTTGAACCCTTTGGAAGAGGAAATCAATTCCACAATAACGCAAAGGAATACACAAATTAGAAAATTTGTGCATTATGAAATTGCTTTTGATTATGACCTGTGTGTTGCTAGTGGGTAACAAAAATTCCTTGATGAAGGTAATGTTTTTTAACAAAATAAAAAGACAGTTGCAAAAACACTCAGCCTTCTACTCCACACCTCAAACAAATTTTGTAGTAGCAAATATGTGAACAACATTATGTAATTTTAAGTGGCAACAAGGAATATTTTTTATTGTCTTGACTTGATGGACAAAAGTAAACCATGTATTTATTGTCACATCAACATTGAAATAAGCTTGGATCACAAGCTCTATACCCAATTCTTCGGAAGTATGATTCATCATCCCTCTCATATTCATAACCTCTCAATAAATTTGGAACTCCTAAACTTTTGAGGATGAAAAAACCATGGCCATCGTGAACAAGGAGACTCCTAAATCCTCAAAACAAAACTTGATTGTACATTCATGCAGTTTGATGGAGAAACACCAGATTCAATCATTTCTTTTGTTGCTCGGTCGTCCTGATTTTTGAATTTGTGGTAGAGTTGGGAATGGTCCTAAATTGGTTTTAAATATAGTTATAGTACTAAATTGACCTTATATCTACCTAATTCCAATTTCAAGGAAATAAATACAAGCATTCCACAATTGGAATAGAACATTGAATCAATTGCATTCATTGCTTCTCCCAAAAATCATCAGATATGGGGTGTTCATGCGAGCTTTTCACGAAGCTTGTTAAATATGTTAAACCCTTCTGCTGAAGTTCTTGAAAACATTATATGTGAGTGTCAATTTTTTTATAATTAGTTGCAATTTTGTTTATAGTATTTTCGAAGTTGTATGTTAAACCCTTCTACCAAAGTTCTTGAAAACGTTATATGTGAGTGTAAAATTTTTTATAGTTAGTTGTAATGACGTTTATGTTATTTTTGAAAATGTATGTTATATTTAAAAACATGCAATAAGCCCTTCATTAGTTATTAGATTTTACTGGTTGATGATGAAATCAATATTTACTCATTAGAAATATCTTAAATATCATGCCCATAGATAATTATTAATAGACAAAAGACAAGCAACAACATAAGATTTTGTCTTTTTTGTCCTGCATACTAACTCTGCCAAAATCGCAAATCTCTTCACATAAATTTAGATCATAGCTCTACTATAAATATTGATCCTACATTTGTTAGAAACTAAAACATTTTCCCATGATTGCACTTGGAGCAAGCACATCTATTAGTTCTTTAAAAAATCTTCAGATCTCTGAAAGTTGAACCTCCTCCTTTTGCCCTGGTGCACACTTATTTTAGATCATATCACAAATGAATAATCCATCAAATGCACATGCAACTGATTTATATTCTTCTCCTTTTTATAACTCCTTTTCCTTTCCAATACCACATGCATGACCTTTGGTTTTGTTTTTGATAATTTTTAACAGGATCAAATAGATGTTGCCAACATAACAATTTGGGAGATTACCACAGGAAATGTTCATGGTTTTTTATTTTCCATGCATAGGGTCGCATACACCAATTTTGTTCATAAAACTTGCATATGTAGGTGAATTTTTTTCACAGGAGTCATGTATAGTTTCATAAACGTCATCTTCTTCAATCTTCCTCAAATCAAACCTGTAACTATGGTGTCAATATTCTTCTTGATCCTTTGCAACACATGTAAAGACATTTATATCATCTACATTATTTCAACAAATATTTGTAATCATCAAGGACAACAAATGTTGACATCAAGAACAACACACTCTATAATCATCATGGACAACACATGTTGACATCAAGGACAACACATTTGACATCAAGGTGGACATCATATTATATCTATGTTGACATCAAGGACAATGTATTAGCCATAATGCCAATAATACTAGGCTTGAAATACCATAGTTCCAATGTGTCTTATAGCTTTAAACTATCGTAATAATGATCTATAAAAAATAATTTATTGATGTAAAACTTTTTCATTGATTTCTTTATGGTGACAAATTACAATAGTATTCCTTCCCTTCTTGGAATTGACAGAAGGGAAAAAAATAATACTCTAAATTTGTGATTTAAAATTTTCCATGTTTTTATATTTGTAGATTAAATTTCAAAAGGTATATTATGTAACTAAAAACATCTCTTGGAAATTATTCCAATATTATTTTTCCATGTTTTTATGTTTGTAGATTAAATTTCAAAAGATACATTATGTAAGTAAAGACATCACTCTTGGAAATGATTACAAACTCATAAAATCACTTGGGCATTGCATACCTAAGTTTCACTCTTACTTGTTTCATTACATGACTTACTATATTTCATTAACATTATAGTGACACAATGAGCTTGTATTTCTCCTTTGCAATTCTCCTAAGAGCCTCAAAATTGTAAAACATTTACATAAGATTAATTTTGAATTGATTAACTATTCTAAAACAATTGAATTCAACATTGAGAATTATTTCATAGGCCTTCAATTTAAAGTAGATGAGCTTTTGTTTATTTTTATTTATTGTTGGAAATTTATGTATCTAAATATGCCCCTTGGATAAGAAAATATTTGCACATTTAATATTAGGGTTTTTTTTTATAAGATCCGTGGTGGATTTTGTTTCATTTTTATAATGTAGTAGGTTGTACTTAAAGTATAATATAAATATTACAATGAGTTGTATTTTTATGGTATTGGAAATAAGAACATCCCTCTCCTTTTTAATGAGGAAAATAATAAAATATTAGTTTACACTACTATAAAAAGGATGTGTAATCTAACATTTGCAACTAATTAATCATTCTCTTTTAAATAAGAGGTACTAAAATTTTTGTTTTTTTGTGTCCACCATCACAATATGTTAAATCAAATATATTATCATGGATGATAATTTTGTATAAAGGGATATTTATGTTTTAAAAATAATTCTAAAATGCACATATGTTAATAATACTCTAACTTTACCACTGGATGTAGGGCGCTCCGTAGCGATCCGACGTCGACCACACGCGGCGTTGTCCCCACGGGTAGTCGTCCTTGTCACGAGGAGGCACATGGCCCCAACGTGTTTATTAATATTTGTGGCATGGGTGATATTTACTCCGCGAGCCTTGAAACCTCTGCCACATCCTCTCTGCACCAGGTGAGAATTAACTCCATCCTCTGCACATTCATTCCACCATCTGTGAATTCACTCCACCTGCAGCCATTTATGGACAATGGTGTTGTCCCTCTGACATTCTCCTTTGGAATTTCTGTTATTCTCAGTCTTGACTCTGTCTCCTCCTATGCTAATTCTTCTCCCTGTTGAGGCCTCGTAACATCCCTCGACCCCTGAACATGCTCTTTGTCATGCAACCTCGTCCTCCTCCTCCACTTCCTTTGCATTCCTTCGGCTACGCTTTCGGCCATGCCTCAATGCCACCACATGTGGTGCCATAGAGGTGGAGGTTGTGGCCCCACATCCTCGTCCTCCCATTCACGCCATGGCTAGAAGAATCTGTGTACTTGTATCTAAATGTGGTTGCGCACGAGATCGGGATCCTCACGTGTTCTCGGCTCATTTATCCATGCATCTTCTTGAAGCCTCTTCCTAGGGCCTCTAGCTCATGCTCCGAGAAATAGATGCACAAATCCACCATGTCTCCCCGCCTCCCCAATATTCACGCAAAAATGGTGGCTCTGCTGGCTGAGTTAGTTGAGGATGCCCTCGAACATTGATGGAAGTTGCAGCTTTGATGAAGATGACAAGGATTCCGAGACGGGTGCCCGCTCGACCTCCTCTCCATCGTTGGACGCCCAACTCGTCCAAGCTCGAGGATGACATCTCTCGAATACGATTGTTGCATCGAGGAAGAGTCGCTCAATGGCCATTGCGAGGGTGATAAGAGCAGACCAAATTAACCTCTTGGTTCGCACTTGTCTCTTTTCTATGCTATGGTCTAATTATGGTCTAGTTCTCTTGACTTTTTATTTTTTCGCATGTAAAATGATTTTTAAAGCTATTTTTCCCTATAAGGGCAACATCTTCTCCGATACATGGACAAGTTTCTTGGGTCGGTTTCCCTCTTCAGGGCAGCCCCTCTTTTGAATTTTTGAACTTACTATTTCCGCTGTAATTGGCTAACGCAACAATTCGGAGGATGACGAATGTATATATGTGCTTTGTATTTTATAATAGAAGTAGCTATATTTAAAAAATAAATAAATTTATTTTAACTTTAAAATTATAGCTTAACAAATATAAAAGAATACATCAAATCTTGTTCTTTGTGACAGGAGGAGGGATCCGTATGCATAATTATTTTATTATTTAGTATAATCAATTAAGGAAAAAAATAAATTGTAATAATTATTAGTTATATTTAAGTTTTAGAATCTCTCATATTTTATAAAGTTTAAAAATGATTTTGTAAGTATATGTTAATTTTATTAGGACCTTTTTAAAAAAATAGAAGTTGAAATATCTCACTTTTAATGTATAATATCATTAGAAACATTTTCAAGTGTTTAAGAAGTTTTGGTTACAAGGAGCTTGTAGATTACAAGTTCATATGGCTAACCTTAAATTCATTTGGATTTTTTATATATTATTAATTTCAATATATAAAATTGAGATTAGAAAAGTTAATGATTATTTAAGATGAAGAAAATGACTAAACCAATTGATCTACTAAGTATATGATCATGCATTTTCGATACATTTTATATCTCAATCAACGTCCTAATGACATATAAATCATAATCAAATTATAAATTTGAATAAATAAATAAATAAAAACAAATCACAAAAATCATGAGAATTTGATTCATGTTATTCCATGTTGTTGATTTGTTTCTCATCAATTTACAATAAGCATGGATATGAACAACCATGAAATAAGTACGAGAGAAATTACTTTAGATAAAGAAAGACTATTCAATAAAACTAGAAAAACTATTCAATAAAACCACCTCATTCACTTGAGGTTGAGTTTATGCTTTTCTCTTGAATTTTATTTCTTATACCACTAAAATTATAGTTTTAATAATTTTTTTGGAATTTATAATATTAGGTTTTTATATATATTCTTAAGAAAAAAACTTAATAAATTCATTTCATTTTATTTTATTTTATATATTTATTCCAAATCATTTTAACACTCTCATTTACTAACAAAACCTCATAATTTAACTTTTTCAATATCATTAATATCACCAATAATAATAATAATAATAATAAACTTCTTTCTTATACCACTAAAATTTCTTATACCACTAAAATTATAGTTTTAATAATTTATTTGAAATTTATAATATTAAGTTTTTATATATATTCTTAAGAAAAAATCTTAACTAAATTTATTTTATTTTATTTTATTTTATTTTATATATTTACTCCAAATCATTTTAACGGTCTCATTTACTAAAAAAACACATAAATTAAATTTTTTCAATATTATATATATATATATATATATATATATATATATATATATATATATATATATATATAAACTTATAAAATACGCATTATCCTACTCTTATATATATACTCTCTTGTATTTTGTTACATGTTTAATTAGGTAGAATGTTAATTGTGAAGTGTACCATACTAAATTCAGAAGTTACTAAACAGTTTTACTGTAACCATATTCATTTTGTTTCACATTAAAAAAAAACCTCATATAATAATTAATAATCAGTGGTAGCTTAAAATAGTTTGGCATCACATTTGATTAATGATTTTGTGTGAGCTTCTTGGAACTGTATTTCTATTTATTGAAAAAGTGTTTGTTCTTTTATGATGGGATGGAAATTTAGAAAAAAGTACCAGATTTTGTTCTTTTATGAGGGATGGAAATTAGAAAAAGGTACCAGAAAAGATAGTTTAGATTTTTAGTGCATCTTAAAAGAGACTTATTTATAGATAAATAAATTAATGATAATTTAAAAATAATTTGATCTTCTTAATAAAAAATTTAAGTTAACATTATAAAAAATAATTTAGGTGATGATTATAAGGAATACTAATTTTATTGTGAACCTTGCATGGGTTGTATTTTGTTTTGTTAGCCCAATTCTGTGCACTAATATTGAAATTGATATTAATTCTGTGTATCAATATTAAAATTGATATTATAAAATTCTAAATTGAAAGCAGAAAAATTCCACATAAGAAGTTCCACTTACTGAGAAGCTTCAAGTTCAAAATTGATTTGCATTCTCAGAGCTTCGAGTGAAGGATGATCTGCATGAATAATTTATGTGGTCTGCTAGCACTAATGAACTGATTTTTGGAAAGTAGATCAGAATTACCTCATTGTCCATTATGAAATTCCACACCAGAATGTCATCTCGATTCAATCACAACACAGTCTAAAATAAGTAATCTGATGGGAATGACACACTTAACAATGTGATCTGACCTGGATGTTCTTCATAGATTCGAAATGTAAGTATAAATATATGATATATATAGAGTATTTGTTGGGAGAGGATGTGTTTTGACTTTTGGTGCCGTTGGTTGTGGAGGCAGAGAAAGTCGAAAGTGGAGGCACTAATTAACACACTAAAATGGAGTTACAAAGCTACGACTATCAGACCCCAAGAGGAGATGTGATGTTGTTGAACGTGCATTGCTTTTGGTGGGAGAAGGTCGCGAGCTTGCTGTTGTGATTAGATTTTATCGACATTCGAAACTGCCTCCAAGGTGTTCTTCAAAAATTCCTTGTAAATATCAACAACAACGATGAATCTGAAAATGATATTGGGCAAGATATTGCAATTATAGAAGGAAGGCATTCATTGTCATATCTTGCTTTTGGAAGGATGCATATTTTTACGTCAATAGGCATTCTATTGTGGGGTTTTTGGTTGCGACACTGTAGAGATTCGTCGTTCTCTACAGCTGTCCCTAACCATATTTCCCTTCGTCATCTTTTACTATCTGGCTATCCACCTGCCTATTCACATCTTCCTACCATTAACTGATTGATACTGAAATCAATGTCTCCGCTCAATCTAGATCTCTCTCCATTACTCCCTCCGGCTACTGAAATCAATGTATCTGGCAGCTCGTTTTTGTCTCTCAAGAGAAGCCGAAGGTTAGACGGTTAAAATGACCGCTCATGCCTGCTCAAACAACACTGGCAAAGCTGCCGTCCAAACCCCTACCCCCGGCCCAAGTTGTGAAAGAGTCAAGAAATGGACTGGGCAAAGGAGGTCAAGGGAATCGTAGCCGTGGCAACTACAATGGTGACCATTTTAATTGAAATGGTTATAATAATGATAATGACATCAATGGATATTCTGGTAGTGGTTATGGTGGAGGGTTTCTATAGTGGTTATGGTGTGGGGGGTTTCTACCAAGGCGGGAAGGATGGATCTGCTTGCCAAAAAAAAGCATAATTTGGTCGTTCATCTGAGAGAGGACGAGGATATGGAAGGGGCCGTGGCCGTGGTGGTCGTGGAGGATATGGAAATGATGCTGGTGATGAAACTCAGAGGCCTCAAAGGTAGTATGAACGTCGGAGTGGTAGTAGACGAGGCTATGAGGTTAAGAGAGAAGGGGCTGGTCGAGGAAATTGGGGCACTCCCACAAATCAGGGATTCACAGAGGAACCTGACAAAACGTAGAAGCCAGTATCTCTACGCCTTTTCTCAGCACACAAAAATTGAAGCAGTGACTTTTTTGAACCTCGAACGCATGGAGCGGTGCTCTTCTATTGTCAAGCTTGACCATCTTGCGTTATAATAATGAGTCTTCTTCTGCCGTGATTTGACTTTGACTCAGTAAAGTTGTAGCTGATATTATTATTCCTGCCAATCACTCTACAATCCTACAAACCCTCTAGGACTGAGTGAGGGAATCTCTCTTTGTCTATTCTTTCATTTGTGTGATTATAGCAAGGACAACTAAGTGCAGGTTTGATACCTAAATGCTTTGTTTCTCTCTATTTTAATTGATTCAGCATTTTTCCCCTTTCGTTAAAATACTTCATGCAGATTATTATATGTTTTAAGTTGAAAGAACATAAATTTGAGGTTCATTTTGAAATTTTAGAAATTGAAGAGACATTGAACGGTGAGCATTTTGAATTCAGGGTTTGATGGCTGGGCTTTGGGTTAGGGGGGCCAAATTTGACGTAATAAAACAGAGACTTAGTTTGGTTTGGCCGCATGTGCAGAGAAATTTACGGAATTTCTTTGCAGCTTTTCCTTCAAGAAATTTATGGAATTTCTTTGCAGCTTTTTGGTGAAAGTGATTTTTCACATTTTTAAAGAGAGATAAATAAGGTCATAAATTTCAAAAATCATACATTATCTATATGTGAATGCCGCGTTGCAGGTTAATTTGTCTTGACTGTGCATTAGGTGGTTGAAAATGAAGTTATGTGAAATTTTAAAATGTTCTTGGCCCTTTCCAATAATGTCAGGAATTTGACGCTGCAATTTGTTGATTAGTTGTATTTTGTGTCATTTTTCGATAAAGTTCGACATGATTTTATGTGGATGGATTCAATTTTGTATGGCAAGGGTTTGACGATCATAATATGTATGGCATTATAATATTTTAATGAGATTTTGCCCGATCCTCAAAACAAAATAGTGGAATATCGGGCTGGCACCTCAACGGAGGAATAGGCCGAGTATTCTTCAAAATTGAAAAAGATCAAATGATACAACAGTCTGAACTCGACTTAATTTTGTCAGAAAAAACAAGGAAAACGGCCAAGAAGTTCGAGGATCATACATTGAACAGTCAAATTAGTAGAGTCGTCTTACTTCAATGAGGGAAGAGCACGAATTTGTCCAGAATTGTATTCTAATTCATCAGCTGTAAGGCAATTTTGGATTTGTTGCTTAGTCTAAATACTTTGTGTTGAGATTTTCTGTTTTTCATTAAAATAGGAAAAAATCTCAGTAGGTGACAAAAATTAGGAATTAGTTCCTAAATTAGCTCCAGTTTGTTGGGAGGGAGTTAATGCATCCTAAATTTGAGTTGAGAGGATTTATGAGGCAGTTAGATTCTCCTTGCTATATAACAGGTATCCATACGGATTGTTTGAGAGGGTGTGAGAGTTTGTAATCTCCTGTTTGATTAATAAAGAATTGTCAATGCCTATGTTGTGTGGACGTAGCCCAGAATGGTTGGGTGAACCACGTTAAACTCTTCTTGTCTCATGCTTTCTGCTGTGTGTGTTAATTGTGTTATGTTACTGCTGTGTTATACTCCAACAATTGGTATCAGAGCATGTTGGAGGAGGAGCGCAGTTGAGCGCTAGCTGTGTTTGAATTGCTGGTGCTGCGTGGAGCGCTGAGCCTGCGTGTTAGTGACTGCAGAGCTGGGCTTTGTGCATATGTGTTCACTGTGTTATGTGAGCGTGGAGCATATCTGTCCAAACTGCGTGGAGTAAAACAGTGTTTGAAGCGGTGCTGTCCAAACTAGTGTGCGGTGTTGTCCTGAACCAGTTTGAAACGCTACTGAATGCTCCAACGCTGCCGGCCATGAACGCTGAAATATTACGATAAGTTGAGTCAATTTTTTATGCCGTCGGTTTTATAAATCTGCCAATCAAATCAATTATTATGCCATGGATTTTCTAAAGCGCACGGTGAGAACGAGACGCTGTAGGTGGAGTATTGTTCTAAGTTTTTTGATTGGCGCGGATTATTATAACATAGTAGCGCCAATAATCAGAAAAGCAGCGATTTAAGTTTTTGATTAAAAAAAATTCGATTTGTGTTTTTTAAATAAATCGATTGTATTAAATCGATTTGGAGTTTAACACATTCTATCACATTAATGCTCTGACATCGATATGTGTTTTAAAAAAAAAAAATCGATTCATTGGAGTGCTCACCTTTGAAGTTCGTAAAATTTAAAATCGATGTTATTAAATTGCCATTTTTTATATGGTATTTTGAAGTGGTGTTTCTAAAGAATAAATCGAAGTGGTGGTTCTTTTAAAAAAAAAAAAAAAATCGATTTGTAAATTTTTTTGTTGAATACCATTTGGATATGGTATGAAAGAAAGGTGAAAGATATTTTTTTTTTTTTAAGGAAGTGAGAGGCACTTTAAAGGAAGGTGAAGGGTAATTTGTTTTAAAGGCATAGGCAGTGTTTTGAGATTAACTTCATTTAAAAAGTTGATTTTGGAGATTCTTTGTTTTTTAAACAAGATGGCGAAAACTCAAAATGCCCGATTTGAAATTGAGAAGTTCAATGGCAAAAACAACTTCGAGATCTGGAAGGTAAAGATGCATGATCTCCTGGTTCAACAAGGCGTGGCAAAAGCGCTGTTGGGGAAAAGCAAAAAGCCTTCTTCCTTGACGGAGGATGAATGGGATGAGTTGGATGACAGAGCTCTAAGCGTAATTCGGTTATATCTGGCGGATGACATTCTGTTCAACATTGTGTCAGAGAAGACCGCCGCAGGCTTGTGGTCGAAGCTTGAGAAGCTCTACATGACGAAATCCTTGACAAATCGGATTCTCCTGAAGCTACAGATTTATGGTTTGCGAATGAAGGAAGGTACCTCGATTACTGACCATCTGAATGTTTTCAATACTCTATTGGTACAATTACAAAGTCTAGATGTAAAATTTGATTCAGAGGATAAGGCAATAACTCTATTGTGTTCATTGCCCGAATCGTGGGATCACTTTGTTACTTCCATAAGCTTTAGTACTGCAGACATCCTTGAGTTTGACGATGTGGTTGGAGCCTTGTTGTCTGAGGAGACGAAGAAGAGGTCGAATGCAGACACCTCTACATCAGAGGCAATGATGGCTAGAGGTCGTTCTAGAGAAAGACGCTCTGGTAAGTGCAGCGATTCGCGTTCAAAGTCGAAAGGGAAGAAGAGCAAAGTAAAGTGCTGGTGTTGTGGAAAATCGGGGCATTTAAAGAAGGACTGCTGGAAGCGACAGCAGCAAACTTCTAAAGCAGATTCTTCGACAGAGAAGAAGGAGGCAAATGCGACAGATACAGGTTCGGCATCTGGTTCAGGTATGAGCGATGAAGTGTTGTCTGTTAATATGTTAAATCATGGTCAACATTGGTTGTTAGATTCCGGTGCATCAAATCACATGTGTATCCATAGAGAATGGTTTAAGACATATAGATCAGTTAATGATGGAGTCGTGTACATGGGTAATGATGTCACATCTAATATTGTTGGGATAGGAAGTATACAACTGTAAATGTTTGATGGCACAACTAAATTGTTAACAGATGTGAGACATGTTCCAGACTTAAGAAAAAATCTAATTTCTTTAGGAGCATTGGATACGAATGGATATAAAACTGTAATTCAAGGTGGAGTTATGAAAATCTATAAAGGTATCTTACTAGTAATGAGGGCTAAGAAAGTAGGAAATATGTTTCAATTAGAAGGAAGAACAGGGTCAGATCATGTGTCTACGGTGTCTGAACATGACGGTAGTTCCATTCGCCTATGGCATCAAAGGTTGGGCCATATGAGCGAAAGAGGGTTAAAGATTTTGGCTGATCGCAAATTACTTCCTAATCTAAAGTCTGGAAAGTTAGATTTCTGTAAACATTGTCTGTTTGGCAAACAAAGTAAACAAAAATTTAAAATAGGCAAACATACTAGTAAAGGCATACTTGATTATATCCATTCAGATGTTTGGGGTCCAGCCCCTACAGCCTCATATGGTGGCTCGTCATATTTTGTGTCGTTCATTGATGACTTTTCTAGGAAAGTGTGGGTCTACATGTTGAAAAGAAAGTCTGATGTTTTTTCAGTTTTCAAGCAGTTTAGAGCTTTGGTAGAAAACAGCACTGGTAGAACAATAAAATGTTTAAGAATTGACAATGGTGGTGAGTTTACTTCCAAGGAGTTTGACAGCTATTGCAAGGATGCAGGGATCGAGAGACATAAGACCACGGTTTATACTCCTCAGCAAAATGGAGTTGCTGAACGCATGAACATGACTCTTCTAGAGAGAGCAAGGAGTATGCTGAGTAACGCCGGGTTGCAAAAGGATTTGTGGACGGAAGCTGTGGCAATAGGTTGTTATGTGATAAACCGATCTCCATCGACGGCAATAGACTGCAAGATTCCGCAAGAGGTATGGAAAGGACACCCTTGTGACTATTCTAAACTCAAAGTGTTTGGTTGTGATGCATATGCTCTAGTGCCTAAACATCAACGAACTAAATTAGATCCAAAGTCTAAAAGGTATATATTTGTTGGGTATGGTGTTGGAACAAAGGGATATAGATTGTGGGATCCTACTACCCGCAAAATCATCATCAACAGAGATGTAAAGTTTGATGAATCCTCTCTTGTACAGTTAGATGTAGATAGTAAATTGAAACGGGATGATGTATTTTATTTTCAGCACATTCAGTTTGACAGCACTTCTAATGATAGTCATGATGACCATAGTTCGAATACTAGTCATGAACAGGTTTCAGAATCAGAACATGAACAGGGTTCAGGTTTAGATCATGAACAGGTCTCAGATACTGATCGGCAAGAAGTTCCTACAGATGGTAGTCAACCAGAAACATCCTTAAGGAGGTCGACAAGAATCAAACGGCCACCGAGAAGGTATGATGATTATGTTACTTCAGTTGCTTTGACCGCTAACGATGATGAACCTCTGTGCTATCAGGAAGCAATAGAAGGTTTGAAAAGTGACAAGTGGAAAGCAGCCATGAAGGACGAAATGATGGCCTTAAGTAAGAACGGCACATGGGATCTGGTTGAGCTTCCGAAAGACAGGAAAACTGTGGGGTGTAAATGGGTTTACAAGCTGAAACGGGGTGTGAATGATATGGAAGACAGGTACAAAGCGCGGCTGGTTGCAAAAGGGTTTTCTCAGAAAGCCGGTATTGACTTTCATGAGATTTTTTCACCAGTGGTTAAAATTGTTTCAATTAGAATTGTGTTAGCATTAGTGGCTTTGCTTGATTTAGAGTTGCAGCAATTAGATGTTAAGACTGCATTTCTACATGGAGACTTAGATGAGGAAATTTATATGGAACAACCGGAAGGGTTTGTTCAGCATCGTAATAAGAAATTTGTCTGCAGGCTCAAGAAGTCATTATATGGCCTGAAGCAGTCGCCTCGGCAGTGGTATAAGAAGTTTGATTCTTTCATGTTGAGTCAGAAATATGTTAGAAGTGAATATGATCATTGTGTGTATTTCAAGCAATTAAAAAATGGCATGTTCATTATCTTAGTGTTGTATGTTGACGATATGCTTTTAGCAAGAAAAAGCATTGATGAAATCAACAGGTTGAAGACTCAGATGGCAAGGACATTCGATATGAAAGATCTAAGAGCAGCAAGACAGATTTTGGGCATGGAGATTTTCAGAGACAGGAGCAGTGGTAAGTTGTGGCTATCACAACAGAATTATATTGAGAAAATACTTGTGAGGTTTGGTATGAACAATGTGAAGCCTGTGTCAGTCCCTTTAGCTTCCCATTTTAAGCTTTCTTCGAGTTTATGTCCTAATACAGATGAAGAAAAGGATTATATGTCTCGAATTCCATATGCCAATGTAGTAGGATGTTTGGTGTATGCGATGGTTTGTACTCGACTAGATATTTCACATGCAGTTGGGGTTGTCAGCAGGTACATGGAAAATCCAGGTAAAGAACACTGGTCAGCAGTGAAATGGGTGCTTCGGTATTTGAGAGGCACAAGTAGTTATTGTATCACTTACAATAAAAACAGTGAATATGTTTGTGGTTATGTTGATTCTGATTTTGCAGGTGATTTGGATAAGAGAAGGTCAACTTCAGGGTACGTCTTTACTCTTGCAGGTGGAGCTATCAGCTGGATGTCAAAGCTACAGAAAATTGTTGCTTTATCCACTACTGAAGCAGAATACATTGCTGTTTCTCATGCTTGCAAAGAGGCGGTTTGGTTGAAAGGTTTGCTTGGTGAATTTGGTAGGTTACAGGACAACATCAGGTTACTTTGTGATAGTCAAAGTGCAATACATTTGGCTAAGAATCTGGCCTATCATAGTAAATCAAAGCATATTCCAATTAAGTACCATTTTGTAAGACAGGTTATCACTGAAAGGGGAGTCTCTCTTGAAAAGGTGCATACAAAGGAGAATTGTGCAGACATGTTCACGAAACCAGTTTTGTTAGAGAAGCTACGTTGGTGTTTGGCTTCTCTTGGCTTGCAGAAAAGATAAAATAATAAACAAACAGGGCATCAGGCTAATTGTTGTCAAGGTGGAGATTGTTGAGATTTTCTGTTTTTCATTAAAATAGGCAAAAATCTCAGTAGGTGACAAAAATTAGGAATTAGTTCCTAGATTAGCTCCAGTTTGTTGGGAGGGAGTTAATGCATCCTAAATTTGAGTTGAGAGGATTTATGAGGCAATTAGATTCTCCTTGCTATATAACAGGTATCCATACGGATTGTTTGAGAGGGTGTGAGAGTTTGTAATCTCCTGTTTGATTAATAAAGAATTGCCGATGCCTATGTTGTGTGGACGTAGCCCAGAATGGTTGGGTGAACCACGTTAAACTCTGCTTGTCTCATGCTTTCTTCTGTGTGTGTTAATTGTGTTATGTTTCTGATGTGTTATACTCCAACACTTTGGGGCATCATTGACTATGAGCTGTAAGGAAATTTTGGATTTGTTTCTTAGTCTAAATACTTTGGGGCATCATTGACAAGGAAGCTCGTGTTGTATGTTTAGGTGGTCGCATCAGAGAGTATGGTAAGAAATTGAAGTCATTAGGAAAATATTTAAAGAATCATTCAAAGCTAACACATTGCTCTGTTTTGTTGTTAGAATTTTCGTGTGCCTGTCACTTTAGCAGTCTAGATCACATTTGTTTTTGAAATTTACAAAATTAGGTTGATTTCCTTGACAAGATGGAGTTCATTTAGCGAAAACTTTGATGGATCGTTCTAAAGTTCAGAGTCTGCCCGAGTTTTTTCCAAAAAGCTGGTATGCACTTGAAGTTTGAATCATTACTCTTGGATCAGTGATGGTCAGAAGTACTGCAACTGCCTTCCGGACATTCCTTGAGCCATGCACCGTTGGAATCGAAACGAATGTAAGAGCTCTCTACCCACCTGCCTTTGTGTTTAATTATCTTGGGATAACATTCAGAGTTGATCCTGTAATGCCTTCTATTTATTGACGATTATTCAATGTTGGAAACTTGGTTCACTTCTGCCATATAACGTGTCCACTTCCATTAAGGCTACATGCACATAAAACCCCATACCCCATTTCCTTCATTATTGTTTGGTGAATGCCCGAAAGCCACAATGACCGACCAATATTTGCTCGACCGATATTTGGTTGTTTAAGAAAATGATGTCATAAGCTTCTAGGATCTTCCCTCTTAAATAAAATAATTTAATTTTGAGATATTTTACATGTAAGAGTTCTCTTCAGGCATGTTATCGACTGTATTCTTGGTTTATGACAGATATTACTGTGATGACTTTCAAACAAACCTCGTCGACTCCAGTTTGACGGAACCTCCATTAGCGAGGCATGCCTCTTTGGTAATAGTTTTGATTAATTTCGATTAAATTCGATCTTGACTCTAAGACTAGAAGAGGTTCTATAGACGGGGTATGTGTTAGACAAAGATAGCAAATCATTAAGCAATCATTTTTCGAAACTTAGACCTAGCTTGAAACCCCTTTGTAGTTGAGTTCAAATGAATGTCTATTGCCAAAATATTCAGAGTTGTATATTCAGAAAAATCAAATCTCACAGTTTCTAGTACTGGAGATCGGCATGGCAAAGCTATTGGTCAAAATTGAAGCAAGCAATAATCGCTTTACAGGTCCAACACACCCAAGGAAATAGGCAACATGAGGCAGTTGAATAATCTGTATTTGCAGAACAACACGTTTGAGGGATCCATACCTGAGGAAGTTTGTTCCTGTACTTCTTTGGTTGTTGTTAATCTTGCAGAAAATTATTTGCAAGAATCAATTCCAGAGTCACTGGGATCTATTGCTGATCTGAACTCCTGAAGTCTTTCAAACAGAAAACTATCTGGTTCAATTCCATGCCGTTCCGTTGCACTAAAGCTTAGTTTTCTTGATATTTTAACTAACGAGTTAAGTGGGGCTGTTTCACATTCACTCATTAATGAGGTAAACAAACATAGCTTTTCGGGAAATCTAGGGCTCTGTGCTAACATCTCTAGAAATGATAATAATGATAATGACAATATAATTAAGGCTTCTGATTCTCATCAGGGGAAAGAAGCCAAACAAATGGGAATTATATTTGGGCTCATTGTTGGCACAACAATGTTATTCCTTGTGATTGGATTGATACAATTTTAGTGAAGATACTGTAAAAATCAACTTGACTTAATGGATGAAAGGGATACTTCTTCTTGGACCTTTAAATCTTTTTAGGATTTAAGTTTCTCTGAGGAAGAGATTTGGAAGGCTTTATAGATGAAGAGAATGTCATAGGAAGTGGTGGATCAGGCAAGGTGTATCGTGTCCCATTGCAGAACAATGAAACTATAGCAGTAAAGCGAATATTGACATTAAACATCAACAGAAATAACCAAAATGAGATAGAAAAATTGATAAAGGCAGAAGTGGACTTTTTGGGAACAGTTCGGCATAAAAATATGTTGAAGCTTTATTGTTATTTGTCAAATGGTAATTCAAATCTATTGGTATGTGAATACATGCAAATGGAAACTTATTTGATGCTTTGAACAAAAATAATGAGGAGAAGACATTAAAGAGATGTGGCATGGATTTGGATTGCCCAATGCGGTACAAAATAGCATTGGGAGCAGCTCATGGATTAGCATATCTTCATCATGATTGCTTGCCTGCAATAATTCACAGAGATGTTAACTCTTCCAATATTTTGCTGGATAAATTTTACGAGGCAAAGATCGATGATTTTGGGATTGCCAAAATTCTTCAACTTGTGCAGGAAATGATTCTACACCAGTTTTTGCAGGCATCCATGGCTACATTGCTCCTAGTATGTTTAGCTTGGTACTGTGTTTCCCTAGTTTGCACCTTTGCCACAGAAAAGATGAGTCTTTTTCAAGGTTTTCATAGGCTTTATAGTTACAGATTCTAACCTTTCTCAAATATCATTTATACTTGGATGTACATATTTGTTCTCAGTGGTTGAGTTCTGAGATCCATTTTTTCTATGTAGAATATGCATACACTCTGAACATTACAGAAAAGAGTGATGTTAATAGTTTTGGTGTGCTATTGTTGGAGCTTGTAACTAGCAAACAACCAATTGAGCCAGGGTTTGGAGAGTATTAAGATATTGTTTCCTGGATTTCACACGAGATATGCTCCCAAAAAGATCCTCTGGAGGCTCTTGACTCACATATTTTCGAGTGCTTTCAGGAAGAAATGATCAAAGTCTTGAAAATAGTAGTACACGGTACCTGCAACGTATCGACACTATGGCCAACAATGAGACAAGTTGTACAGATGTTGCTAGATGCTGATCCTTGCAGTAGCAACTTCAGATCAATGCAGAGGGGGGAAGATCCGTAGGACACAAACATTGATGTTGAAATTCCCACAAAATCAAAATGTGACGGTTAAATTTGAAGAAAATACCCATAGCAGATATTATTTTCCATGGGGATTTGTCTCATTTTCCATAGCAGAGCATCTATGCTTTCCCAAGTTGTAATAATTGGCAGAAGTAATGATTCAGAGCCAGGAAGAGGGCTAATGAAATACATCTGCCAAAAAGGTTTTGATAGAACTATGACGGAGCTATTCAGTTGGCTTCACATAATCGATTGCAGACAGTAAGAAGATTCCTACTATCTGAAACATATTTCAGATTATTCAGAAATCACCGTATGTTATGTCTAGGCCTTGAAGGAAATAGTGTCCATATATGAAAATATATTCAATAAGTTTGTCCTTGTATTGTTTTTTCATCATCTTATTGTTTTCACATTTACATGTATCTATGTTAATAATAGAAATCGTCAAGGAACTCACATGTTACATTTATCCTTTAAAGTGGATCTTCTCTTTGGAATTTTGTGCATATTTGTTTCTCTGATCATAATGTCATACATAGGGTAGGGAATGTATATGCATTTGTCTTGTTTGTGTTGTTCTTCTCTGCAAAAGTGTGATCATCTTAATACCCACTGTCGTGTGGTACATTCTGCTGACTATGTAGTATGTGCCACTAATGTTTTCTAACTTTAACTAATACACTTCAAGGGTAGTAATAGTGCCCTGTATGATTGCATGTATCATCTATTGTGTGCATGTTGTACTCTTTGTCAGCTATGTGAAAACTTGGGATTTTATATTTTCCTATTGTAGCTTTTGAAGTTTCTAATGGTTATGGGTTTAATGTGCCCAGGAAACAAGGACCTTGGAAATGAATAATGTATGAGAAGGTACATGGCATGGTAGAGGTGACACCATATTGGTAGGAGTTATAGAGAGTGTGACAGGTCTCCCATAGAACTTCAACAACCTGCAATCTTGACAGTTGGACCTGGTGCATGTAGCTTGGATAAGCGTGACCATGCATGGACCATGCATGGAATAGAAGATTAGATCAATCAGAACCTTTAGTTGGATCAAATCATGATTCTTTCTTGCAGCTGTGTCTAATTTGAAGAGTTTTCTTTGTATTTTTTTATGGGAGCTCTTTGTATAAACCAACTACAACTTCCCAACAATTTATCTTGCAAAATTTGTAATTTTCCTAGTGTTCTAATAGCATACAGTCGAATTATCTTATTTTATAGCGAACTAAATTAGGGCCATCTCTTTTAAAACTGATTGGGGGTGATTGATGTAGTCCCTAAAACTTGTGCCTTAACCAGTGAATTCCAATAATAAGTTTTTGCAAGCCCAATTGTTGATCCTGATCAAACCTTATCCAATGAAATATTGATCTGGGATGATGCCTTTTGTGGACAAAATGTGCCTTGTATTTATTAACTAACAGGTTGCACTTGCATTCATACCCAATTACCCATTAAGGTCAAAGGACTGACAATGAAACAGTTTATAATTTTCCTTTACATTTCATCTTTCTTTCTTAACTTCTTTTACCATCACAAGTTATCTCATACTGCAATTTTCTCTCTTTTAACTTGTGACTTTGAAAATATATTATTATTATTATTATAAATAAGTGTTGTCCATTTAAAATATGTAAATTGTTATTTATTTGAAATACTCATACTTGTATTGGATACATATATTCATTCTTGCATACATATATTCAATCTCCTGGTATTTCCATGTGTAGCTTAAAAGGCTATTTAGGGGTTTGTCAACATATACATTCTACTAGTGCACAAGGTAATAGTGAGAAAACAATTAATGGGTAAAATTAAACAAAGGTATTATTGAATAAGGTTTACCATCTAGGTTTGATCATCAGGGTTGATCTGGGGTTGGAGGCCCATCGCATCCTTGTGTGTCTTATAAGGTCTTGACAATGGCCTTTGCCTTGGAGCTGAGCATATTCTTCCCATATTATCAGGTCAAAGTACTGTGGTTCATTACACGTACAACTTGAGTGGGCCTAATGGGTAAGAACATGTGTTTCTTCCTAATAGGTTATAGGTTCAAATCGGGAGCAAGGTAGAGTATATACACCTCTATAGACTTTAGCCATTAAATCATTGTGAGGGCAAGGTCTCTTGTCCTAAAAACAATATGGTCCCATACACCAAATTGGTGTTGGCTTAGCCATGACATTAAAATTAGATTATTGTGATTATTGCAATTCTTATTATTGAGAATGGAATAGGCATGAAATGGGTTAGATTTATATACGTTGACACTGGGTTGATTAAACTTTATTTAAAAAAAAGGCTTATGATAGAATGTGGTAATCTTTTATTTTATTAATGGCCAAGGCATTGGGATTTGACTACCTTTTCTTCACATTTTTTGCGAAATTGTCCATGACACACAAATCAGTCTATCTTTCCATCCATTGATCCAAATTTGAAGTTCTGGGCCTGTTCAAATCTATCAGAGAATATTCTCCATTAGCCCATGAACTATATCAATGTTAAAAGCACTAGAATATCTATTTGTGGAAAGAATTGATGCAAGTCTCATTTAATGATTTCCTCTTCTCAAGCCAAAGCGAGGATAACTCTTACTTCATAGATGCCTTGTTCCCCTCTCTCTTGATGATAAAAAATTCATAGAAAATAGAGTGCATTTGCTTGATATTACTTTTAAGGATCCATTTTAAAGTGTTAAATAGAGGCTAACATTATTCTTAAACAAAGGATGTACATGGATTCACTTGACACAGTATTCAAGGTTTTTTTTTTTTTGACATCTCTTTGTTGTTTAGGATTTGTCGAAGGAGTTATGGGTTTTATGGGTTATGATGATTGACAAAGTAGAAAAAAAAAGTTGAAAAGTTGATTAAAATAAATATTCTTTGATATTTGTACCAAAACTTTAAGACAAATTCCGTGTTGAGTGGAAAATCAGAGCCTCAGAGGGCTAGATTGCTTGAAAAGAGTTGTCTAGCCATTATGTTTTAGACATGTAAACAATGGTTTCCTAATCTTTGATGTCATTTTTAAGTTTCTTAATGTCTTTCACATGTGTTGATATATCCATCATTTTAACATAAAGAAGCAAAAACGAAAATCACCCCCATCCAACCTCAACAAAGACATAATCATAGAAAATCAATGTGATAGGGCGCATTTCAACAATTCCATGTCTTCTTCCACTTTTGTCTCCTATTTCAAAAAATTTAATTTCGAAGTCTTTACTTTCCTTGGCAATTCATTGTCTTCCCTATTATCTTTTTTCATATCTCTATCTCCTTCATACTTTTATGAGGGCATTTGATTGCTCTGTCAACTAGCTAGATTTCGATAAGACAACCATGTCCCACACACAACCCTCTCCTTCACCAATTCCTTCCCATTCCCCTCCCCCACCCAAATTTCAATAACACAACCATGTCCTACACACAACCCTTTACCTCACCAATTCCTTATCATTTCCCCCCACCCCTCGCCTCCTATTTCCTCATGCCTTCCATGTCCACATCCTTGTTTCCTGTAGCGCTACCTCTACATCACTCTAAATTCATATACATTTCTATCAGCGTGTCTTTGCACCCTTTTGGTGCAAATGCTAGTTTATATATTGCTGAAGCTATTACACATGATTAGATGATATTTTTTGGATATGTAAATATTATTTCTATATTTTTTTAGGATCTGTTGATATTAACTAAGTTAAATAACTATGTTGGGAGATTATTTTCTCATCTTGACCATTCTGTCATGAAAGTACCAAGAGGTATTATGTATTTTGGTATATGAACTGTTTTTTTTAAGCGTGACAATACATTTGGTTTATATTATGTATTAGAGAAAAACTATATGGCCAAAAACTTCCATATAATACATTTTCTGTCCTTAGACACAATTTTTGAAGATACCAATGATACAAAACCTTACATATGGTTAATACAAATCTCCAAAAAAAAAATATGTAATACCATATTCTTTTCAGTGATTCTAAACCATGTTCAGGTAAAACTATAAACAAAGACCAGGACAATTCTTTCCAGTCATCAAAAAAAAAAGCCATAACTTAAGATAGTCCCTTCGAAAGTTCTTATATTACAAAGATCAGAATTAAAAAAGGAGAGGGAAAAAGTGTTTGAAAGATAACAAAAAACAGGATAATTCCACCCTTCTGGTCCGTCATGTAAAAATAAATATAAAAAGTTAGCATTAAGAAGTAAAAAAACAATAATTATACTAAGTTGATCACTCCCTCTGCACCAGTTCCATGTGCATTTATGAATTAGTAATTCATATACCCAAAGGTGCCCTCCAAACCTCTTTTTGATAAACAATCAACTTCCTCATTTTTCTCCCTGTAGACATGGCAAAATGATATGAAAGAAAAATTATTTTTCAAAACATGGATGCGCTCGATCCAATGAGTGACCAAACCAGGATTTAGATTGAATTTTTTGTTCATATGATCAATGAGGATCTTTGAATCCCCGAAAACCCATAATCTGTCCACAAAAAGATGAGATGTCACCCATAAGAGTCCCCATAAAGCTATGCATTCCGCCCTCATATTCGAACCGTAACCACCATTCCAATAGAATTTATAATGACATGAGGGTGTTAGCATAAGCCATACCCCACATCCACAGATTGAGTTTTGCGCGGCTCCATCAAAATATCCAGCTAAGAAATGAACTTCATGTGGTCTCAGTCTTCTTGATAAGTCCATGGATATCTTCTGTTGTGACTTATGTCTCTCCCAATAAATATAGATCTGTTGAGTCGTCCTTTTTGGAGAGCATGATCTACCTTCAAAATTTTTTTTTTTTTGTTACACCATATGACCCAACGAAACAAAATAGGAATAGCACGAAAAACTTTGCCTCTTCTGAACCACCATTCAATACATTCTATAGTATTAGAAAGAGCAGGTACAGTAAAATTCCAAATTTTACACAACAGATCAAGAGTTTTCTTGGCAAAACAACAATGATAAAAGAGATGAATATTATCTTCATTTTCTATACCCCATAAAATACAGTAATCCAGACCCTCCCATCTATTTCTTTGTAAATTTCTTCAAATCGGATTCTTATCTCTCCACACTAACCAGAGAAAGATAATCATTTTAATTTCTACATTTACCTTCCAAATTACCTTAAACCAACAATCAACTCCATGGTTTAATTTCGAGTCCATAAGTGCCATATAAATTTCTTTTACTTGCGGCCCATTCACAACAGTTTTATCCCTCCATATTAGTCTGTCACTTTCCCTATTTCTAGACAGGCCCATATGTCTAAAGACATTCATTAGATTATTCCACGCCTCTTTCAATTTTGAATTCAGTGCAATATCCCTGTAATTTTTCCAGATCGGAGTCTCATTTTCCCATCCATCGAGGATCTGACTAATGTAAAAAATACCACTTCATTAAGAGCCTGTACCAGGTCCCCATTTATATGATTATGAGTGTCATTTCCAAGTGTATAACTACTTCCAATTAAAATCTTTCGTCGATCACCGAAAAACCATTTCACGTTTTCTATAAAAACAGGCATCGGCACGAAAAATTATTAAACAAGATCTACTTACAATGGATAACTCACTACGTCTTGGCTACTCAACTGATATAGAAAGAAGTGGCAGTTGCATGTATGCGCAGTTTTGGAATTTCATTACACTTTGCAAAAAAAAAAATGACATTTTGAGTTTAGATATTTCTTGTGATACAAAGTCTTGTTTAAAACTATTCTCTTTGAACTTCTGTTAAGGAAAATGTTTGAAAGAGTAAATGAAGTTGCGTTAAAGAAATATTTGTGAGAGGATAAAAATCTTTAATTATTAAATTATTATTAGAAATTACCTGCGAGGTATACGCAGCTCAGCATTAAATTACTTTGGCAATAGATCACAAATGTCACCTAAATCCTAAATCTTGGCGTTTGCATAAATACTTCTTACGTAAATATGTTTCTGAAATGGGAAAAATACTTCTGTTTTCTAAAAATTGGAATGAAGCATCCTCAGCTATTTATTCCATAAAGTTAGGGCTCTACGAGTACATGGAAATCCCCAACAAGGCCATTTTGCACTACAACTCATGTATTAAGAGTTTCATGCCTAGATTGATGGTTATTGTATGCACTCGTTAGGTCAATGTGATTTTTTCCTATATTGTGCGATTCTATTTCCTCTGCTCCTTTGACCGTTCAGGGTAACTTCTATTCCGATATAATACTTCTTCTTTTCTGTCAATGTAATCTCTGTTATACGATGGACTCCTGTAGGTTAAATAAAACTAAGTCTCAATCATTATTACTCAACTTTTGTTGCATGTTTACCACATCAAACTTCCGCACACTCTTCCTCTGTAACTTCACTACGATATTCCATGGCTTCCACTATGCCTCTTCTCTGGATAAATTGAATCATCGATCACACTATTTGGTCAATGATCAATGGTTCATTCAGTATTGAATAAAAAAGAAAGGTTTCTTGCCTCCTCTATATTGATTCAAGAGCCACTTCTCCAAAGCGCTCTCCCTCCAAGGCTCTTAATTAATGAACCTTGAAACACAACTTTATTTATCAAATATTATAGAGACCAATTCACAATTATGAATAGAGGTTTTCGATTACTTTATCTCCCAACACTTGAAACAAAGTGTTCATTTTGTATTTATAAAATCCTATACACAATATTTACATCCAATAGCCCCTGTGCCTGATTTACATACAATTTACCTCCCTTGGCCTCATGGCCATACTCGACCTCCTCTACTCAATCCTCACTACTCTTTTAAACCACAATCTAGTTCATATCCACAAATCCCTTAATAAATTTTATTCCTACTTCTATTCCTAGGATTCCCTAGATCCATGTTTTCCTCAAGATATCTAATTAAGCCTAAGATCTCTCTAACCTCATTCAAATATTCTCTAATTCTTTATATTTGATTAGAACCTCAATCATATTTACAATTTTTTTCTAAATTTCTCTAAAACATGGAAAATACAAATAATTAAACAATTGCATCCAATTAGGGAACCAAATCCATTGTTAAATGAAATATCTCTAGATCTATTCAAAATGTGTTTTGACTTGAAGGTAAGCTGCTCTTGTGTCATCCTCCCAAGGAAAAAATATTCATGATCTCCTAATCATGAGTTTCTTGTTGAATTCCTCTTAGATATGAAACTGTAATTGGTAGTTGATCTTCTAGTCTGTTATGTTGATGTTGGTCTATTGTCTTTAATTCTCCAAGACTACACACTTTATGTTGATGATTCCCATTTTATTTTCTGATGAAAAGCGCCTTAGTCAGTTGTATTCCCTTGCAGGCTATTGTTAAAATATGACAACAAATGTAAATAATGTAATTTTAGGCAAATCACTTATTACATGTTAGTTGGTTGTATAACGAAATGAAGTTAGAATAACGAAATAGCCCAGGTTAAATTGGATGGCTCGAGAGGCTTGTAGGAAGAGGGGAATCATTCTTGATTAATAGAGTTTGCAATCCCTTGCCCCATGGAGGTTTCCTTAACACCCTTGCAAGGTTTTACCACGTAAATTCCTGTGTTTATCTTTGTGTGTATTTTACATTAAGCTTTCATTTAGTTTATGTTTCTTCTTGTTTAATGTTTTCCCGGTACAATAAGTGGTATCGGAGCTTGGTGGAGTAAGGATCTTGGTGGAGTAAGGATTACACTAGAGGAAAAGAGAAAAAAGCCGACGTCAATTGATGTCCACGCTATGATAAAATATGCACGTTGAATATAAGTCATTGTATAGAAGATAAGTTGATGTCCATTGATTGAAAAGCCACCAGTTAAGGGGATGAGAGAAAGTTGTTGCACTCGAGCTTGGCTGCAGAGGGTGAAAGCCTGCACACTGGAAAAAAATAAGGCCACTATCCATTTGAGTTTATTCGAGCTTGGCAGAACTGCTCACATGCGGAGAAGATCATGGAGAAGAGCCACCATTGCAGGAGGGTCTGAAGCTTGCAATTTTTCAAGAAAAATACCAGTCAGAAACCGCATTCCTTAGAAATTCGGGTACTATTTAACCACATTCCTTAGAAATTCGGATACAATTTTTGTTAAAGAACAGATCTACAGTCTTTATTTTTTTTAAATAGGGTTATTCTAAATCGTTGATTAAGAAATCAAACTTGTTGAAGAGGATTTAGAAGCTGAATTGTTTGAAGACGGAAGTGAAGAAGGTTTCTGGAAATTTGAACTAGAAAATTATTGAGCAATTTGAATTTTTTTTTTTTTTTTTTAATTTGCAAGAATTAGTTTTATAAGAACCTGAGTAGCAGAAGGGAAATCAGAAACCCTAACAGAAGAGGGGAAATCTTTTTTTTTAAACCCTAGTTGGAAGTTTAAGTAAGAAGGGAATTAAACCCTATTTGGAAGTTTATGTAAGAAGGGAAAACTAGAAATGGCCAAAATGACGAATGCAAAGTTCGAGGTGGAAAATTTCACGGGAAAGAACAATTTTGCATTTGGAAACTGAAGTTAAGCACTTGCTCGTGCAACAAGGGTTGCACAAAGCATTAGACGAGGTAAAGAAAAAACCTGCAAGCATGACATATTTAGATTGGGAGGACTTGGATGCCTGAGCCCTCAGTACCATTAGGTTATCTTTGGTAGATAAATTCCTATTCAATATTGTTGAAGAGAGTACAGTTGAAGGGTTGTGGGAAAAACTGGAAACCTTGTATATGACTAAATCATTGATAAATAAAATTTATTCAAAAAGGCAATTGTACATTCTTTGGATGAAGGAGGGTACAAAAGTTGCAGAACATTTAAATGTTTTTAATACACTTATTTTCCAGTTGTCAGATATGGAAGTTAAAACGTAGGAATACGACAAGGCGATAACCTTGTTGTGTTCACTGCCCGAGTCATGGGACCACTTCGTAACTTCAATCAGTTTTAGCACTGTCGATTCCTTGAAATTTGAATCAGTTGTGGGTGCTCTCTTATCTAAAGAAGTACGAAGGAAATCTAGTATTAAGACATCTGCACTAGAAGCCACGGTAGCCACAGGTCAGTCAAAGGGAAGAGGGGAGAAAGCAAGGGGTTCTTCCAGATCAAAGTCAAAGGGAGGCAAGAAGTGTAAAGCCAAGTGCTGGTACTGCAACAAACTTGGACACCTCAAGAAAGACTGTTGGAAACGAAAGGAGTCGGAAAGCCCGAATAACGATGCAAATTAGGTTCATTCAGGTATGATTGATGAATTTTTAACTGCTGAAGCCCTACCTGTTTGTAATGTCTCTCAAGATGCTGAAAATTGGGTATTAGACTCTAGTGCTTCTCATCACATGAGTCCACACAGAAGTTGATTTACTTCATACGAAAATATAAATGGTAGTTTTGTGTTTATGGTAAATAATGCATCTTGTCATACTGTTGGGATAGGTAATGTAAAAATTAAAATGCATGATGATACAGTTAAAACATTATCTGATGTTAGGCATGTACCTGAACTAAAGAAAAAAATGATTTCCATGGGAGTTTTGGATTTGAATGGGTATAAATTTACAGGTCAAAATGGAGTGCTGAAAGTCTCAAAAGGAGCCCTAGTAGTTATGAAGGCTGAAAAGTTCAGAAATCTATACAGACTCAAAGGAAGCACTCAAGTTAGTGAAGTAGCGAATGTATCAGAAAAAGCAGAAGAAAGTTCTCATCTATGGCATCAACGGTTGGGTCACATGAGCGAGAAAATTTTTCAGGTACTAATGAACCACAATTTTTTTTTTAATTTGAAATCCTTAAAGTTGGATTTTTGAAAACATTGCGTGTTTGGAAAAAAATGTAAACAAAGGTTCAAGACTGGTAATCATAATAGTAAACAAATTTTAGGCTACATTCATTCTGATCTATGGGGACCATCACCAACTGTGTCTTATAGAGGTGCATTATAATTCTTAACATTTATTGATGAGTTCTCTAGGAAATTTTGGGTCTATATATTGAAAAATAAAGTTGATGTATTTAATTTTTTTAAACAATCTAAAGCAATGGTGGAAAATAAAACAGGCAAATCAATTAAATTTTTAAGATCTGACAATGGCGGTGAATTTACTTCTTTAGAATTTGAACAATTCTATAAGGATGAAGGGATTGCTAGACATAAAATTGTTGTTTATACTCCTCAGCAAAATGGCATTTCTGAACGGATGAATCAGACTCTTATGGAAAGAGCTAGAAGCATGATCAGTATTGCTAACCTGCCAAAGGAGTTGTGGGCAGAAGTAGTATCTACTACTTGCTATTTAGTTAACAGATCACCTTGGGTTTCCATAAACTGTAAAATTCCTGAAGAATTTTGGTTGGGTTAGTCCTATAATTATTCGTATTTGAATATTTTTGGTTGTGATGCCTATGCTCTTATTCCTAGAAATCGGCGTTCAAAGTTAGATCCAAAATCGACATGTTGTGTCTTTTTTGGGTATGATTATGCAGTGAAGGGATATAGGTTGTGGGATATTTCTTCACAGAAGATAGTAATTAGTAGAGATATAACATTTGATGAATCTTATCTTCTAAAATAAGATGTTGGAAAAGTTGAACAGGAATAGGTATCGCCAAATCAGTAGATTCAATTGGATACTAAACCTTTTCCAGAAAGTCGAAAGGAATGAGACTTCTAATGAAAAAGGTGGAGAAGCAAAGGAGACTGGGAAAATTCCAGAACCAATTAAGCAACCGGTCACTCTAAGAAGGTCTAAAAGGGAAAGAGAAACACCCAAAAGGTATGAAGATTATGCTTCATCTTTTGCATTGATTGCTGAAGATGGGGAACCTTCTTATTATCAGGAAACAGTAGATGATGCAAATAGTGAGATTTGGAAAAAGGCTATGGAAGAAGAAATGGATTCCTTAGCCAAGAACAATACCTATGATCTTGTAGAACTTCCTGAAGGGAGAAGCGTTGTAGGGTGCAAATGGGTCTTCAAGTTGAAGAGAAAACTTGATGGGAGTATTGAGAGGTATAAGGTGAGGCTGGTTGCAAAAGGTATTCTCAGGTTGAAGGTATTGATTTTCATGAGATTTTTTCACCAGTCATTGAACTTGTTTCTATTCATACTATGTTAGCACTAACTGCATTACTTGACCTTGAGTTAGAACAATTAGATGTTAAAACAACCTTTCTTCATGGTGATTTGGATGAAGAGATATATATGGATCAACCAGAAGGTTTTGTACAAGGTCACAGCAGAAGATTAGTTTGCAAGCTCAGGAAATCATTGTATGGCCTGAGGCAGTCACCTAGACAATCGTACAAGAAGTTTGATTCCTTCATGGTGAGCTAGAATTTTATCAGAAGTGAGTATGATCATTGTGTATACTTCAAAAGTTTCAATGGAATATTTATTATATTGGTGTTGTATGTTGACGATATGCTTATTGCAAGAAAAATCATGGAAGAAATCAACAGGTTAATATTTTGTAGCTGTCGAGTTCTTATTTCCGTGACCGCTTCAAGTTCCAATATGATTTTTCCTTCCTCATCAAGTTCTGGCAATATAGTTTGAACTGGAAGATTTTCACCTATAACCTTCTTTAAGCATGAAACATGGAAAATTGGATGCACTCATGAAGAAGCAAGAAGCTCCAATTTGTATGCCATAGTACCAATATTTTGCAACACCTTGTAAGGACCATAGTACTTGGCGATAATTTATTATCCTTCTTAGCTTGCTTGAGGGACATTTGTTTGTATGGTTGTAGCCGTAAAAATACCCAGTCTCCTACATCAAAACTTCTCTCGCTGCGATGTTGATCTGCCTGTTGTTTCATTCGATTTTGTGCCAAATTCAGGTTATCCTTTAAGAGTTGGAGAACTTCTTGCTGATGCTCGATGTGATCTTCCACTGCTTGAACCTTCGAATTTCCCCTTAAAGATGATGTGATGGATGGTGGATGATATCCATAAAGTGCCATAAATGGGGTCATTTTTGCTGCAGTATGGAAGGAAGTGTTATACCACCATTCAGCAAGAGGTAACCACTTGACCCATTGTGTTTGTTTATCAGATACAAAACAACGAAGATATCCTTCCAAGAATTTATTTACTATCTCAGTTTGACCATCAGATTGAGGATGATAAGATGAGCTATGAGCTAATTGAGTACCCAAACAAGAAAATAACTCTGTCCAAAAATTTCCAGTAAAAATAGGATCTCTATCGCTCACAATAACCCTTGGGCTTCCATGTAGCTTTTCAATTCTATCCATAAATGTAGTAGCAACTGTACTTGCTTTAAATGGATGAGATAATGCACAAAAGTGCGCATACTTGGTAAGTCTATCAACTACCACCATGATGACACTCTTTCCTTCGGACTTAGGTAAACCTGTGATAAAATCCATTGAAATCTCCTCCCAACGTTGACTTTGAATGGATAAAGGTTGTAGAAGTCCTGGGGTCTTAATTGTTTCCACTTTATTCTGCTGGCAAACCAAACATTCCGCCACAAACTTTTGAATATCAGATTTAAGGCCATCCCAAAAAAATTCTTTCTTCACCCTGTGGTAAGTTTTTAAAAATCCTGAGTGTCCTCCTAAAGGAGAAGTGTGCAATTCCAGAAGAATATTTTGTTTTAATTGGGAATTCTTACAAAGATATAAGCGATCTTTGTACCATAAGGAATCATTTTTCCAACTAAATGTATCATATGTACTAGGATCTTGCTGCAACTTTTGAATGAGTGTCCATACATATTTTTCCTTATTCCATTCATCTCTTGCTTCGGTTATCCAATCTGGTTGGATAATAGAAATGGCACAAAGCAATGCTTCCACCTCTTCATTCTTTCTTGAGAGTGCATCTGCAACAACATTAAGCTTTCCTTTTTGTAGATTATTTCAAAGTCATAACCCAACATCTTTGTGACCCATTTTTGCTACTCTTCTGAAGATAGTCTTTGTTCCAAAAAGTGTTTAAGACTATCATGATTAGTTTTTACCTTGAAGTGTCTTCCCATTAGGTAAGTTCTCTATTTCTTTAGTGCATGCAGTATTGCTAACATTTCCTTCTCATAAATAGGTTTCTGTAAATACTTTCCTTTGATTGGACGACTTTCAAAAGCAATGGGTCTTCCTTCCCGCATTAAAACTGCACCAATTCCATTTCCTGAGGCATCACATTCCACAATAAAGGTTTTTGTGAAGTCTGGTGTAGCTAAGACTGGTGCTAGGCACATTGCCTCTTTAAGATGTTCAAAGGTCTTAGTTGCTTCAGGAGTCCATGAAAATGCATCTTTCTTCAATAATGTTGTTAGAGGTGCTGCTATTCTCCCATAATTCTTAACAAACTTGCGATAATACCCTCTTAACCCGAGAAATCCTCGCAACTGCTTTATGGTTGTGGGGACTTTCCATTCCTTAATGGCTTTAATTTTGTTAGGGTCTACTTTAACACCCTCATGAGATACAATATGACCCAGATATTCCACCTCTTGTCCTCCAAAGAAACATTTGGATGTTTTTGCATATAATTCTTTCTCCTACAATATTTTGAGCACCATGTCAACATGTTCAACATGATCCTTCCAAGACCTGCTATAGATTAGTATATCATCAAAAAATACTAGCACAAATTTTCTATGGAAGGGTTTGAAAATGGAATTCATCAACCCTTGAAATGTAGAAGGTGCATTGGCAAGGCCAAAAGGCATGACCAAAAATTCATAATGACCCTCATGAGTTCGAAATGCTATTTTTGGAATATCTTCAGTCTTCATTCTAATTTGATAATATCCTGAATGAAGATCCAACTTGGTAAAATAAATTGCTCCATGTAATTCATCCAATAATTCATCAATCATAGGAATGGGAAATTTATCTTTAATGGTGAGCTTATTGAGCTCCCTATAATCCAGACACATTCGCCATGATCCATCCTTCTTGTGTACCAATACTACACGAGCAAAGAAAAAACTTTGACTAGGTTGAATTATACCCGCCTCTAACATTTCTGCAATCATACGTTCAATTTCGCTCTTTTGGACGTAAGGATATCTATAAGGCCTAATGTTTGGAGGAACACTTCCTGGAATCAAATGAATAGCATGATCATGATCACGAATAGGTGGGAGTACTTTGGGAGTTTCAAACACCTTGGAATGATTGTCCAAGACTTGTTGGAGATCTACATAAATAGATGATTTTGATGTTGGAACTTCCAGTGAGCATAATTGTGCAATTACGCCTCATTGTTCTTTCTTTAGAATCTTTGTCATGACATTAGAGCTTATTATCTTTCCTGACTTCCCTACAATACCCCGTAATTCGAATTCCTTTCCTTCTGAAAAAAAATTCAAGAAAAGTTCTTGAAAATTAAAAGCTACCGTACCTAAAGATTGTAACCATTGTACTCCCAGTACAACATCAGCACCTCCCATAGGAATGGAAAGCATTGGACTAGTCAATACATATTCCCCCATGGTTATCTTGATATTATGGCATTTTCCAGAGCAATTTATAGTTCCTCCATTTGCAACCATCACTTGACATTCTGGTGCCGAGTATAGGAAACAATTTAATTCCTTGGCTATCTTACAATGAATAAAATTATGGGTGCTACCTGAATCAATCAACATTATTACCTTTTTCTTCTTGATATGTCCTTTTATCTTGAGAATTTGAGGAGTGGTAATTCCTGCCAGTGCATTACACGATATGGTCGGATTCATTTCTTCCTCTTCTAGGGCTGGTTCCTGGTGTATATCCTCTCCTTGTTCATTTTCTTCCTCCTCTTCACAATCTATGTAAAATAATTTATTCTCAGCACATTTATGACCTTTAGTGTATTTGCTATCACAACTGTAGCAAATCCCTTTTGCTCTTTTTTCTTCCAATTGTTGTGGTGTCAACCTTGTAGGTTGTGGAAATCTAGGCATAGCAACACTTCCTTCTTTATAGAATTTAGTGGTAGGCTTCCTTGTTGCCATTATTTTACATTCAAATTTTCTTGCCAACCTGAATGCCTTCTCCAATGAATCCGGTTCGAAAACGCGAACTTCAAGTTGGATGTTATCCTTTAAAGTTCCTATGAAGATATCGATCCTGTGTTCCTCTGGAATATCAGTTACCCTTATATTCAATTTTTTGAAGTCCTCAATGTGCTGCCCCACTAAACCCTTTTGTTTGAGATTTATCAATTGTCTAAAGAAGGTGTTGCTCTTTTTATCCTCATAATGTGCTATTATTTCCTCCGTAAAAATTGACCAAGTGACAATTTTTTTACGGGAGCAAAGCCATCGATAACATACAAATGTATTTTGGTCTAAATTTAAAGTTGCAATGTGTACCTTTTGTGTATTTTTCACGTTATGGAGATAAAAATATTGCTCCATCTATAGTATCCATGTTACAGGATCCTTTCCATCAAACTTCCTGATATCCATTTTTGGAATATGTTGGTTCTTCCCGCCAACATTAGATTTTATGAAATCACGATTAACATTTATTTTGTTCTCATCATGAGGCTCTTCTACTATCTTTTCCCCATTAGGAAACATTTGTTGTATCAACTTTGTCAAACCTTCGATGTCTGCTTTTAGATCATTCTTCATGTTTTCCATGTTGTCTTTCATGTCATCCATCTTAGCTTCCATGCCAGCTTCCATGCCATCCATATTAGCTTCCACGCCTTTCTTCAAACCATCCATCTTCGCTTCCATTCCTTTCTTCAGAACTTCCATTTCATTTTTTGTTGCTCTTTGCGAGAGTGAAATTTGTTGCACTTGCTCTTGTAATTTTGATAAATCATATTGCAATTCTTCATCTCCATGAGTCATAGTAGAGCCTTCTGAAGGATTAATTGGTGTTGAATTATTTTTATGGGGCATCTTTTAGAACCCAATACTGATATCTATTCTACAATATGCCCTTGGAATCAATTCAAATTGATTCTTCAAACAAGACTTATGCAATACGCAAAAAAATACACACATTTTTCTTGCTTTTGAGGAGCTCGATATTGAAATTGGATTATCTCTGTAATGGCAGCACTTCAATATTTGAATTTTAGTACCAACATAGCCCTCTGAATTATATTTCGAATGCCATAGGTCTGACCTGATTTGGATTCTCCAAGACAAAGTTGTGTCCAATCTCCCACAATGACCTAATTATGGACTGGTTCAGTACAACGAACTTGTACGACTTGCCACATGTCACTGTTTCATCCTTCAGCTCTGAAATTGATAGCCAAGAAACTGAAGTCTGTGTACTAGCGACCACTTTTTACAGAACTCCAATCCGATGCTTAGAGAGAGAGTTATGAATATTTTCCCACGATCACCTCTTTGAGATGAAATTCAAGAGCCTGAAAAAGCACTACCTTCCACAGATCATATCTCAGAAAATGTTGCGAACCAAGCTATGAAATTTTTTGACGATCTTCCTCAGGATTTCCACTTCGCACCCTATAAATTTCAGCTTCTGAGACTTCGTAGAAAAGAAATTATAGCGCAAATGCCACAATGACCTGTTTAGGAGTCTGAAAAAAAACCTAAATTCCACAGATCATATCTTCAAAAATATTGCGAACCAAGCTCAGAATTTTTTTGACGTTGTTCCTCAAGATTTCGGCTTCACACCCTAAAAATTTCAACTTCTTAAACTTCGTATAAAAAACGTTATAGCGAAAATGCCACGATGACCTGTTTGGAGCAATGAAACCCTAGAATCCAAACCTCTGATACCAAATGTTGTGTAACCAACTCCAAAAATAGAAGAAAAGAGATATCAATGCCTTAGAAATAAGCCACTTTGAGGGGGAAACCTCCAATACATTACATAAATGAACAATTCTTGGATGATACAATTACAAACCTCCTTTTTATATGGAGTCCATGTGGCCATAATGTAATCCTAGTGGGCCATAATGTAATCCTAGCCGACCTAACAATAATAATTTAAGGGCACAATAATAACAAAATGGGGGTTACATGGGTACAATAATAACAATAAAGGGGTTACACTAATAACAATAAGGGACTATACTAGTAATAGAGGGACCTAACAGAATATTTATTATATTGGTGTTGTATGTTGATGATATGCTTATTGCAAGCAAAATCATGGAAGAAATCAACAGGTTAAAGGCTCAACCTTTTAGGAAGTTTGTTATGAAGGACCTTGGAGCGGTAAAACATATCTTGGGCATGGAGATACATAGAGACAAGAATAATGGTAAGCTTTGGTTATCACAACAGAATTATGTGGATAAAGTACTTGAAAAATTTGGTATGAACAATGTGAAACCTGTTATTGTTCCATTAGCTTCCCATTTTAAGATTTATTCGGAATTAAGTACTAGAACTAATGAAGAATAGAAGTATATGTCTCGTATACCATATGCAAATGCAGTAGGAAACTTAATGTATGTGATGGTATCTACAAGACCTGACATTTCACATGCAGTTGGAGTTGTCAGCAGGTTCATGGAAAATCCAAGAGAAGAACATTGGCGAGCAGTGAAATGGGTGCTTCGGTATTTGAGAGGCACAAGTGACCATTGCATCAGCTTTGATGGTCATGAAGGTTTAGTCTATGGATATGTGGATGCTGATTATGTAGGTGATTTGGACAAAAGGAGGTCTACTACAGGTTATGTTTTTACTCTTGCAGGTGGAGGAATCAGCTGGATGTCAAAGCTTCAAGAGACAGTTGCTTTTTCCACTAGTGAAGCAGAGTATATAGCTGCTTCAGATGCCTATAAAGAGGAAATCTGGTTAAAAGGTCTGCTTGATGAGATTGGAAGGACGTAGGAGAAAGTGAATGTATTTTGTGATAGTCATAGTGCTATTAATTTGGCTACAAATCCACCCTATCACAACAAGACCAAGCACATCGATATAAGGTATCACTTTGTGAGACATGTAATCAAAGGCGACAAAGTAGTTCTCAAGAAGGTCCGCACAAGAAAATCATTCAGATATATTAACGAATTCAGTTATAGTAGAGAAGCCAAGATGGTGTCTCGCTTCTCTTGGCTTGTAGAAAATATGATGTATGGGCATGGGCAAGGAATTAGGAAAATCGTTGTCAAGGTGGAGTTTGTTAAAATATGACAACAAATGTAAATAATGTAATTTTGGGAAAATTAATTATTACCTGTTAGTTGGTTGTATAACGAAATGAAGTTAGAATAATGAAATAGCCTAGGTTAAATTGGATGGCCTAAGAGGCTTGTAGGAAGAGGAGAATCATTCTTGATTAATAGAGTTTCCAATGCCTTGCTCCATGGAGGTTTCCTTGACACCCTGTCAAGTTTTTACCACGTAAATTCCTATGTTTATCTTTGTGTGTATTTTACATTAGGTTTTCATTCAGTTTCTGTTTCTTCTTGTTTAATGTTTTCCCAGTACAGTAGATATCTTCCTTTGCATGTTGTACCTTCTCTTAGATGTCTTCCTCATCGACGTCCATAATCCATTGTTGTATCATCAACATTTGTGCTTAGTTGAACTTCACTGTTAGGTCCCTATATTAATAGTATAGTCTCTTATTGTTGTTAGTGTAACCCCCTTATTGTTATTATTGTACCCTTGTAACCCCCATATTGTTATTATTGTCATAGCAAAATATTTGTTGGGTCGGCTAGGATTACATTGGCCCCATGGACTCCTATATATAGAAAGAGGAGGTTTGTAATTTGTATCATCAAAGAATTGTTCATTAATGTAATGTATTGGAGGTTTCCCCCTCGAAGTGGCTTATTTCTAAGGCGTTGATATCTCTTTTCTTCTATTTTGGAGCTGGTTTCACAACATTTGGTATCAGAGCTTTGGATTCTAGGGTTTCGCTGCTCCAAATAGGTCATTGTGGAATTTTCGCTATAAAATTTTTTCTACGAAGTTTCAGAAGCTGAAATTTTTAGGGGGCGAAGCCAAAATTTTGAGGAACATCATTACAAAATTTCAGAGCTTGGTTTGCAATATTTTCGAAGATACGATCTGTGGAAGTTAGGTCTTTGTGTAGGATCCTCAATTTAATCTAAACAATCATCGTCGAAATTGCGCTATAACATTTTTTTCTATGAAGGTTCAGAATCTGAAATTTTTAGGGCATGAAGCTGAAATCCTAAGGAAACTCATCGAAAAATTTTAGATTTTTTTTCGCAATATTTTCGGAGATATGATTTGTGCAAGGTAGTGATTTTTCAGGCTCCTGAATTTCATCTCAAAGAGGTGATTGTGGGAAAATATTCATAACTCTCTCTCTGAGCATCGGATTGGAGTGCCGAAAAAAGTGGTCGCAAGCACACAGACTGTAGTTTCTTTTCTATCAATTTCAGAGCTAAAAGATGAAACGGTGACACGTGGAAAGTCGTACAATTTGCTCTACTGAAATAGTCCATAATTAGGTCATTGTGGGAGATTGGACATAACTTTGCCTTGGAGAATCCAAATCAATTCAGACCTGTGGCATTTGAAAGATAATTCATCAGGCTACCTCAGTGCCAAATTTCAGATATTGAAGAGCCGCAATCACAAAGATAATCCAATTTCAACATCAAGCTCCTCAAAAGCAAGAAAAAGGTGTGTATTTTTTTTCCGAATTGCATAAGTCTTGTTTGAAGAATAAATTTGAATTGATTCCAAGGGAATATTGTAGAATATATATCAGTATTGGGTTCGAAAAAATGCCCCATAAAAATAATTCAACACCCATTAAGCCTTCATAAGGCTTTACTATGACTCATGAATATGAAGAATTGCAACATGATCTATCAAAATTACAAGAGCAAATGCACCAAATTTCGCTCTCTCAAAGAGCAACAAAAAATTAAATGGAAGTTTTGAAGAAAGGCGTGGAAGCAAAGATGGATGATTTGAATAATAATATGGATGGTTTGAAGAAAGGTGTGGAATCTAAGATAGATGGCATGGAATCTAAGATGGATGACATGGAAGCTAAGATCGATGAAAAAATGAAAGACAACATGGAAAACATGAAGAATGATCTAAAAGCAGACATGGAAGGTTTGACAAAGTTGATACAAGAAATGTTTCCTAATGGTGAAAAGATAGTAGAGGAAACTCATGATGAGAACAAAATAAATGTTAATCATTACTTCATAAACTCTAATGTTGGCAGGAAGAACCACCATATTCCAAAAATGGATATGAGGAAGTTTGATGGAAAGGATCCTGTAACATGGATACTACAGATGGAGCAATATTTTGATCTCCATAATGTGGAAAACACACAAAAGGTACACATTGAAACTTTACATTTAGAACAAAATACATTTGTATGGTATCAATGTTTTTTCTCCCGTGAAAAAATTGTCACTTGGTCAATTTTTACGGAGGAAATGATAGCACATTATGAGGACACAAAGAACAACACCTTATGTAGCCAATTGATAAATCTTAAACAAAAGGGTTTAGTGGGGGAGCACGTTAAGGACTTCCAAAAATTGAATATAAGGGTAATTGATATTCCAGAGGAACACAGGATTGATCTCTTCATAGGTACTTTAAAGGATAACATCCAACATGAAGTTCACATTTTGGGACCTGATTCATTAGAGAAGGCATTCAAGTTGGCAAGAAAAATTGAATGTAAAATTATGGCGACAAGGAAGCCTACCACTCACTTCTATAAAGAAGGAAGTGTTGTTACACCTAGATTTCCACAACCTACAAGGTTGACACCAAAAAAATTGGAAGAAAAAAGAGCAACAGGGCTTTGCTACAATTGTGATAGAAAATACACTAAAGGTCATAAGTGTGCTGAGAAGAAATTATTTTACATAGATTGTGAAGAGGAAGAAGAAAATGAATAAGAAGAGGATATACACCAGGAACCAACCCTAGAAGAGGAAGAAATGAGTCCGAACATATCGTGTAATGCATTGGCAGGAATTACCACTCCTCAAACTCTCAAGATAGAAGGACATATCAAGAAGAAAAAGGTAATAGTGTTGATTGATTCAGGTAGCACCCATAATTTTATTCATTATAAGATAGCCAAAGAATTGAATTGTTTCATATACCCAGCACCAGAATGTCAAATGATGGTTGCAAATGGAGGAACTATAAATTTCTCTGGAAAATGCCATAATATCAAGCTAACCATGGGGGAATATGTATTGAATAGTCCAATTCTTTCGATTCCTATGGGAGGTGTTGATGTTGTACTAGGAGTACAATGGTTACAATCTTTGGGGATGGTAGCTTTTAATTTTCAAGAACTTTTCTTGAATTTTTTGTCAGAATGAAAGGAAGTCGAATTACGGGATATTGCAAGGAAGCCAGGAAAGATAATAAGCTCTAATGTCATGAAAAATCTTCTAAAGAAATAACAACGAGGTGTAATTGCACAATTATGCCCACTAGAAGTTCCAACATCAAATTCATCTATTTCTGTAGATATCCAACAAATCTTGGAAAATCATTCCAAGGTGTTTGAAACTCTCAAAGGACTCCCACCTATTCGTGATCATGATCATGCTATTCATTTGATTCTAGGAAGTTTTCCTTCAAACATGAGGCCTTATAGATATCCTTATGTCCAAAAGAGCGAAATTGAACGTATAATTGCTGCAATGTTAGAAGCGGGTATAATTCAACCTAGTCAAATTTCTTTCTCTGCTCCTGTAGTATTGGTACACAAGAAGGATGGATCATAGCCCATGTGTCCGGATTATAGGGAGCTCAATAAGCTCACCATTAAAGATAAATTTCCCATTCCTGTGATTGATGAATTATTGGATGAATTACATGGAGAAATTTATATTACCAAGTTGGATCTTCGTTCAGGATATCATCAAATTAGAATGAAGATTGAAGATATTCCAAAAACAACAT
Source organism: Pinus albicaulis (assembly GCA_034641835.2). NCBI lineage: Eukaryota > Viridiplantae > Streptophyta > Pinopsida > Pinales > Pinaceae > Pinus > Pinus albicaulis. The sequence goes on along the minus strand of CM076575.1, from coordinate 451,492,842 downwards.
TTCGACCTCATGAGGGTCTTTATGAATTTTTGGTCATGCCTTTTGGCCTTACCAATGCACCTTCTACATTTCAAGTGTTGATGAATTCCATTTTCAAACCCTTCCTTAGAAAATTTGTGCTAGTATTTTTTGATGATATACTAATCTACAGCAAGTCTTGGAAGGATCATGTTGACAGGGTGCTAAAACTATTGTAGGAGAAACAATTATATGCAAAAGCATCCAAAATTTTCTTTGGAGTACAAGAGGTGGAATATCTGGGTCATATTATATCTCACGAGGGTGTTAGGGTAGACCCTAACAAAATTAAAGCCATTAAGGAATGGAAAGTCCCCACAACCATAAAGCAGTTGCGAGGATTTCTCGGGTTAACAGGGTATTATCGCAAGTTTGTTAAGAATTATGGGAGAATAGCCGCACCTCTAACAACATTATTGAAGAAAGATGCATTTTCATGGACTCCTGAAGCAACTAAGGCCTTTGAACATCTTAAAGAGGCAATGTACCTAGCACCGGTCTTAGCTACGCTAGACTTCACAAAAACCTTTATTGTGGAATGTGATGCCTCAGGTAATGGAATTGGTGCTGTTTTAATGCAGGAAGGAAGACCCATTGCTTTTGAAAGTCGTCCAATCAAAGGAAAGTATTTACAGAAACCTATTTATGAGAAGGAAATGTTAGCAATACCGCATGCACTAAAGAAATGGTGAACTTACCTAATGGGAAGACACTTCAATGTAAAAACTGATCATGATAGTCTTAAACAGTTTTTGGAACAAAGACTATCTTCAGAAGAGCAGCAAAAATGGGTCACAAAGATGTTGGGTTATGACTTTGAAATAATCTACAAAAAAGGAAAGCTTAATGTTGTTGCAGATGCACTCTCATGAAAGAATGAAGAGGTGGAAGCATTGCTTTGTGCCATTTCTATTATCCAACCAGATTGGATAACTGAAGCAAGAGATGAATGGAAGAAGGAAAAAGATGTATGGATACTCATTCAAAAGTTGCAGCAAGATCCTAGTACATCCGATACATTTAGTTGGAAAAATGATTCCTTATGGTACAAAGATCGCTTATATCTTTGTAAGAATTCCCAACTAAAACAAAAGATTCTTCTGGAATTGCACACTTCTCCTTTAGGAGGACACTCAGGATTTTTAAAAACTTACCACAGGTGAAGAAAGAATTTTTTTGGGATGGCCTTAAATCTGATATTCAAAAGTTTGTGGCGGAATGTTTGGTTTGCCAGCAGAATAAAGTGGAAACAATTAAGACCCCGTGACTTCTACAACCTTTATCCATTCCAAGTCAACGTTGGGAGGAGATTTCAATGGATTTTATCACAGGTTTACCTAAGTCCGAAGGAAAGAGTATCATCATGGTGGTAGTTGATAGACTTACCAAGTATGCACACTTTTGTGCATTATCTCATCCATTTAAAGCAAGTACAGTTGCTACTACATTTATGGACACAATTCAAAAGTTACATGGAAACCCAAGGGTTATTGTGAGCGACAGAGATCCCATTTTTACTGGAAATTTTTGGACGGAGTTATTTTCTTGTTTGGGTACTCAATTAGCTCATAGCTAATCTTATCATCCTCAATCTGATGGTCAAACTGAGATAGTAAATAAATGTTTGGAAGGATATCTTCGTTGTTTTGTATCTGATAAACAAACACAATGGGTCAAGTGGTTACCTCTCACCGAATGGTGGTATAACACTTCCTTCCATACTGCAGCAAAAATGACCCCATTTATGGCACTTTATGGATATCATCCACCATCCATCACATCATCTTTAAGAGAAAATTCGAAGGTTCAAGCAGTGGAAGATCACATCAAGCATCAAAAAGAAGTTCTCCAACTCTTAAAGGATAACCTGAATTTGGCACAAAATCGAATGAAACAACAGGCAGATCAACATCGCAGCGAGAGAAGTTTTGATGTAGGAGATTGGGTATTTTTACGGCTACAACCATACAAACAAATGTCCCTCAAGCAAGCTAAGAAGGACAATAAATTATCGCCAAAGTACTATGGTCCTTACAAGGTGTTGCAAAAGATTGGTACTATGGCATACAAATTGGAGCTTCCTGCTTCTTCGCGAGTACATCCAGTTTTCCATGTTTCATGCTTAAAGAAGGTTATAGGTGAAAACCTTCCAGTTCAAACAATATTGCCAGAACTTGATGAGGAAGGAAAAATCATATTGGAACCTGAAGCGGTCATGGAAACAAGAACTCGACAGCTATGGAATCGATCAATTTCAGAGTATCTCATCAAGTGGAAGAACTTACCTACTGAAGATTCTATATGGGAGGATGAGAATTTTATACAGAAGCACCCAGAGCTACTCAAGCGTTGAGGACAACACTTTTTTGAAGGAGAGGGGCATGTTAGGTCTCTATATTACTAGTATAGTCCCTTATTTTTGTTAGTGTAACCCCCTTATTGTTATTATTGTACCCCTGTAACCCCCATATTGTTATTATTGTGCCCTTAAATTATTATTGTTAGGTCAGCTAGGATTACATTGTGGCCCCACTAGGATTACATTGTAGCCCCATGGACTTCTATATATAGAAAGGAGGTTTTGTAATTTGTATCGTCCAAGAATTGTTCATTCATGTAATGATTGGAGGTTGCCCCCTCGAAGTGGCTTATTTCTAAGGCATTGATATCTCTTTTCTTCTATTTTTGGAGCTGGTTTCACAACCAAGCACATGAATGTAAGGTATCACTTTGTGAGACATGTAATCAAAGGCAACAAAGTAGTTCTCAAGAAGGTCCGCAGAAAGAAAAATCATGCAGATATATTCACGAATTAGGTTATAGTAGAGAAGCTGAGATGGTGTCTCGCTTCTCTTGTCTTGTATAAAATATGATGTATGGGCATGGGCAAGGAATTAGGAAAATTTTTGTCAAGGTGGAGTTTGTTAAAATATGAAAACAAATGTAAATAATGTAATTTTTGGCAAATTACTTATTACCTGTTAGTTGGTTGTATAACGAAATGAAGTTAGAATAACGAAATAGCCTAGGTTAAATTGGATGGCCTGAGAGGCTTGTAGGAAGAGGAGAATCATTGTTGATTAATAGAGTTTCCAATGCCTTGCCCCATGGAGGTTTCCTTGACACCCTGTCAAGTTTTTACCACGTAAATTCCTGTGTTTATCTTTATGTGTATTTTACATTAGGTTTTCATTTAGTTTCTATTTCTTCTTGTTTAATGCTTTCCCAGTACAGTTTCTATCCTCCTTTGTATGTTGTACCTTCTCTTAGATGTCTTCCTCATCAATGTCCATAATCCATCGTTGTATCATCAACATTTTTTCTTAGTTGAACTTCACTCTTTTTATTATCCACATGCTACTACATATACTCCTCCAATATAAGAGCACTCAATTTTGGTTTACATACCTCCTTGTCAACCTGTTGGTCATACTTTGCAAACCTCTTCTTATTGATTTTGAACATAATTTATTCTTCTTCAATTCTTATTTTACATGATGAATATAAAATCTTTGTCTTTTTATGATTTCCTCTAAGAAATTTAATTCTTCATACAATTCTTAAAAATAAATTTTAATTGTACCCATGTCTTCCATACAATGTTCCTCATTTGGATCTTCTACCACCCACTCCTCCAATATTTCCATCTTGTCTTAATTTTTTCTTTCCCCCTATGGCATGATACATTCAATTATTATTGAAATCTCCTTAAGTGTATCTTCATGAAGTAGCTCTTCATCTTCCACATTTGTACCATCTCCATAAGATGATGTTGTTCCATCCTCCTATATAACATAAATTAAGGTCTATCCTTTAACTTCATTCATTATGAAAACTTCCTTGCCATGTTCACCATATTCAAGTTTAACAAACACTCGCTCATTTAAAAATATTTCCATCTCATCCATCTCTTCTTGAAGTCTCATTTATTCATCAACCTATACAAGCACATCATTTAAGTGTTGGTTATCATATACAAAGTCTCAGATTAAAAAAGAAAAGGCTCCCCATTTTATGCCTCAGTTGCCACATCTTCATGCCAATCCGAACTAATGCCATAGTTCATTAGGTTGTCAATAAATTTCTCATCGACATCTTTGGCTTTTTATACATCAAGGAATAAATCTTTTTCGGAAACAACTAAATTATACTCAACTACTCTGAGTTCTTCCCTCAACATATCATAAATTCCTTCCCTCAACTTAATTTGCAATGTATTCAATCACACATTTTTCCTCTTCATTTTTTAGCCATACCCCTAGTTTTGTAGCAACTATTTCACATGATTAAGTTATTATCTTAACTCAGCCACCTCCCTCTCAAATTTTTCATCACTCATCCTCCATGTGCCAACTATTTTGGCATCTGTTCTTCTCTTATTATGGCTTCTCCTCTATGAACCCTTGTCATGACTATTAGTATCCATTCTTCCTTTCTTCTGTGAACTCTTCTTGTCCCCTCACAAGCTACAACAAACCTTCTCCATCTTTGTAACAATTTTGTCGCTTGTTACTAGTAACAATTCTTCCTCTTGGTGCCATTTATTCTTCTTCTGGTTCTCTGCAAGAGAACATCTCCTCGAGCACCTCTGCTCTTCAACTTTCAAATTTTTTGGCTTCTGCATGTTCATTTTTTTACTTCTCTCTTTCTCTTGAGAACTCTATTGTCCTTTCTTTGACAATTTTGTCTTACTGTTAGGTTTTTGTGACAATTTCTTCATCTGAGAGCTCTACTTTCCCTTTCTCCCTCTATCAAATTTTACTTGACTGTCATAATTTCTACCAATATTTCTTCTTTGTTACTTGCAAACAAAATTCTTTACGACAAGAGTTAACAAAAAAACATCATATTTTGTTTATAAGATCTATACCAGGATCTTATGTTCAACAATATTCCTTTTGTTCCATTTTATTGAACCAAATCTCTTTCAAAGACACATATTCTCTGTATTTCAAAACAATCCTCCTCAGTTGGACATAAACTCTTCCAGTCTTTTGTAATCATATCTAGTTATTTAGTACTCTATTGTCTCTTCCTTTATTGTTGCAGACCTTCAATGTTCTTTCAACTCAGAACATTATCCTCTACTTTCCTCCCAATGTCCTTAATTTTTTTCTCAATTCTCATCTTGTAATCATCAATCTTCCGAATAAATATAATTGCAAAACAAAAAGAAACTTTACCTCATTCTAAATCCTCCAATTTTTATCCTACTATAATTATGTTCTCTATCATTTCACTATCTAAAAAAAACCTCCGTTGATATAACATTTTCTAGTTTTCTTTTGTATTATTGAATTTCTCAATAATTCAAATAAGTTGGCTTAAAATCTGCTTTGATACCACTTTGATGCAGGCAACATTATATGACCAATAATCCCCTGTAATCCATGTCGGATAGGTAGTTCCTCAACCCATTTATGGGAAATACGTCCCAAATTGAATCATGAATATGGAACGGGAATGATTAATAACATAACTCAGAGGAATAATTTCAAAAGCCAGTGGGAGGAGTTGCAAGGGTGAAGGGATAGTCCCATAACACAAAACCATCATATTTAAGAGCCTCAATATAACATGAATGTGGCTTAGTTATATAATAACATATGTAGGGAGGAACCTTACCTTTATTATATGTGCAGGCTCATTTTATATCAGTACCCTTCTCATTAGTGAAAACCACTTTCTTTATTGACAAAGCTAATTTTTCAACAATGCTTGCAACCACGAAATATTCACAATTGAGGCTCATACTCATACTACACATACTCATAACCAAACCCTGCAGCTATACAACTTATGTTCCCAAGCCGTAACCGTCAACGCGTTTCTCCAATTTTCATGTGACTAATGTTTTGACTTGGGTCCTTGGAACCCTAGACCCGGGAACTTTTGAACCTGAGTCTACCTTCGAAATCATCGAGAGACAGAACCCAAGGAATGAGAAATTCATGTTTCCATCCTTTGATGAACTGACACACCTTAAATAACCATGTCACCCCACAGGGTCTCAACAATATTATCTAAACTTGAGACATCCTCTCGAATTTTTCCACTTCATCTCGACACTTTCCACATAACCCCGACACCTTCCATGTCATCTTGACTCCATGACCTTTAAGAACTCCCAGGGAAACAAAATCCAAGATGAAAATGTTACCATTAATTGTTGGATCTTCCTTTCCATAACTTGTTTTCCTCGTACCATGTCAATTTGGAATGAAAGCGTTTTTTTTCCTCCCTTCATAACTTCAAGGGAAAAAAAAATTGGGATGAGAGGTCTTATCTGTTACTAGCAGCACTTGAGCCCCGTTAACTATTGACCTCAAACCCCATATTTTTGGAAAGAAATAAATTTTTTCTCTCACTGAAACTTCTAGGGAGACATAATTCAGGATGGGGATATTTCCCATCAAGTGTTGATCTCAGCCTATGCTAAGTGACAAACCCAGTGATTTGACTTCTTCCACTCCTTCGACCTTTTGGGGTAACCTCTATTCCAAGACAACGATTCTGATTTTATATTACTATAATAGTTGTTATACGATGAACTCCCACAAGCTAAATAAAACCAAGTCTCAATCATTGTTACTTGCCTTTCATTGCATTTTTACCACATAAGCATTTTGCACGCTCTTCCTCTGTAACTTCACTATAATGGTATTCCACAAATTCCATTATAAAATGGATCGTTGAATCTCACACCATTTGGTCAATGCTCGATTATTCCTTTGGTCCTGAATAAAAAGAAATATTTCTCACCTCCTCTATATTGATTACAAAGCTACTTATCCAAAGCACTCGCCCCCTCCCCTAAGATTTTAATCAATTAACCTTGCAACACACTTTATTTATGCAATGTTATAAAGAACAATTCACAATGATGAACACAGGTTTTGGATTGCTCAGTCTACCAACACTCGAAGAAAAGTATTAATTTTGTATTATTAAAATCCTATACATAGTATTTAAATCCAAAAGCCTTTTTTTCTGATTTACATACAATTGGCCTCATTTGGCCTTATGGCCATACTTGGCCTCCTCTACTCAATCATAACTACTTCCTTATTTTTCACACATTTCATAATGTAGCTATATGTTTATACAAAAGGATTCTGAAACCATAATATGTTTAAGATCCACAAATTCCTTGACAACTTCTATTCCTAGGATTCTCTAGATCCATATTTTCCTCAAGAGAGCTAACTAATCCTAAGATCTCTCTATCCTCATTCAAACATTCTCAAATCCTTTAGATCTGATTATAACCCAAATATTATTGATAAACTTTCTCTATATTTCCTTAAAAACGTGAAAATACAAATAATTAAACAATTACAACCAATTAGGGAATGATAACTCCCTTGGTAAATGAAAGACCCTTATATCTAGTCAAAATGGGTTTTGAGTTGGAGGTAAGACACTCTTGCATCAAAAATCATACAAACCTCAGAATTGAGGAAGTGTGTTTTTTCTTGGACGACGATTCATCTACACCAACTCCTTCAATTCATATGAATGCGAGCACCACTTGGTGCATGGCTAAGAACAATGTCAATGATAACACATTGTAGGTTGCACTAGACTATGCTTGTGGCTTTGGAGGCACAAATTTCACTTCAATACAATAGGTTGGAGTGTTCTTTAACCCCAATAATGTGCAGGCCCATGCTTCCTATGCGTTCAACAACTATTACATTAAGAATGTAATGCTACTCGATACTTGTGACTTCAGTGGGAGTGTAGCTCTCACTACCCTTAATCCATGTGAGTTTTAAATGTATCTTACCATTAAGAATATTTTATTACTGTAAAAATATGCTTGTTATTATTATTTTAGTATATTGTAAGGACCTCCTTTTAAGTTGCGAGTTTTGGAAAACTAATTTCCTCTTACCCAAATATCTGCAACTCACTTTTATAAGTTCTTTTTGATCCATTATTTTTCTCAATAAGCCTTTGCTACTAATGGAACAACCATCTGGTTAAAATACACCCAGTATCACTACTAATAAGTTAAGTTTAGAGGGTTGTTAAGCCTGAGGCTTCAAAAGAGAATTATAAGATCAATGTAAGGACCCAAAGCTTTCACAGAATCTGGACGATTGCATGTGGCTTTTGCGGGTCAACACTAGGAACCTCCATTTTGTTGTCTTAATTCACTAATACATGAGTACACCTCCAAAGTCATTCACCCATCAATCAAGTCAAAATTATTATAATTGAAAATGCCTTCAAAATATCTCTTAACTCACCACCATCACTAAAGAAAACATATCTAATAATAACAGTTAGATATATATTTTTAAAATTTTGAGAATGGATATGAACTGATAACATTAATAACATGCTTCAATATTGTATTTTTTATTTATGACTGACCACCTACTAGAACACCAAAAATTAAAAAAAAACTTATTTATAACTGACCACCTGATGGAACCCCAGAAGTTAAAAATTTCCATGTGAATGATATACTCTAATTGTCTGGTTGTTTCTATCATGAGAAGGAAAATATATAGGTGATATTATATATGATTTGGTTATGCATGTCCCATGTAGTATTTGTTTTTAAAGTATTTATTCTTTGTTTGAATTAAATATTTTCTTAACTATTACAGGTGAGTGCTCATGTGGGAAAATTTTATGAAATGTTAAAAAACTTTTAATACATTATGTTGGTTTTATTATAAATTCATAGCCCATATCAATTCCATATGGTTATGATGGAGAGCACGGGGATCCTAGAGGATAACCTCCTATCAACACCAAATTTTTTGAGATGGAAATTTCTTATTGGGAAACTTCCCTGTTAACAGGGGTGGAAAAAATCCATTTATTTTCACTAAAATTGCAACATTTAAATATTCTCATAAAAATAAAAATTTAAAATACTAAAATAGGAGCATATTCATTGCAATAATGGAAGGTGGGTGTGAGTAAAACATATTTTTAGATTTTGATTATATTTTTTGTATTTTGTGTTCTGGAGAAACACTCATAAGTGGAATCTCGATGATTTGGGAGTTGTGGATCCTATTAATGAGTTAAACACATTTCAATATTCCATAAGTGATTTGTATATTATGATCATGTTGTTTTTTTTCTTATAATAAATATGTAAAATCTTTAACATCGTTGTATTATTGAAAAGTAAATTTTCAATTAAATATTTATTGATGAAGAGTTAATTTCTTATTAAAATATTTAATTTATTATCAAAAAATTATACTTAAAGGGCAGAATTATAAACATTATTGACGGCGTCCAAAAAAAAAATTTATTTAAGAGGTAAAAAGGAACTGATCAGGGGTTAGAAACAATCCTAAGTCCAACCCTGGTATCAAAGGAATCCAAATTTTATAGGTAAAAAGAATCATAATTCCAACCCTGTTCCAGATACATTCCATAGTATTGATTATGTAATCACAATAAGTAGTATAATTATATCACCCATAAAGGCCACATAAAGTGCAATAAGATTGTAAAGCCCCAAAAAATATTTCCCTTTGAACCATAAAACTATTCTGTTGCACACCCTAAAAATAATAATCTAGCTTTGATCATTGAAACATTATATCACCCATAAAGGTCACATAAAGTGCAATAAGCTTATAAATCCCCACAAATATTTCCCTTTGAATCATAAAACTCTTCTGTTGCACACCTTAAAAGTAATAATCCAACTTTGATCATTGAAACAACATGCACCATCTGGGAAAATGAGCACCAAGAGGGATTGATCAAATCAGATGGAATCTGCCAAAAATTTTATTGAGATAATGCAGAGAAAAATATCAAATAAATGGATATTGATTTAGGTATACTTGGAAAAATGAAGGAAAACATCAGGGTTAAATTGGGGAAGATAAAACTTAAGACATTTTATTAAACAGAGCTTGCAAGGAATTATCTATGGCCTTCCCTCTTAAATCACACTTCTCTTCCATTTATGACAAAACAAACGTGAAGAGAAACAATAGTCAGTCCAACAATCATGCCTCTAGATTCTAGAAACCTATCAAGGAAATCATTTTCCTATATTCAGATAGAATCGAATCCTTCTAGAGATTAGGTAGACTACAACTACCTTAGCATTATATGTCAAATTGAAGTTGGAGTCTGAAAAAGAGAGAATGCTTGTGTTTGACACTGTTAGCTTCAGTTTCTCGAGTTATGCAAGTAATTCCACCAGCAAGTGTTTCTTCTTCTTGCAATGGATATGGAAAAAAATGTTTCTATTCATAAGGTGTGGCTCAATCTCGGGAGTCAAAACTTCTTTTATGAAAACTTTGTTCAAAGAAGAATTAATGGAAGAAGAAGAATTTTTTTTTGAATCCACTGAGAGTGGCAGATGATTTATGAGATGTACCTTTGATCATGTCTTAGTTTGGAGTATGTAGTTCTTGAGATGTAGCTTTGATTATGTCTTAATTTAGAGGATGTAGTTTAATGGTTAGGTGGGGAGGTTTGGTCTCCACAGGTGTCGTGGTCTAAGCTTGGGCGGGACTATTTATGCCTGAAGGTTGGTCAAGGATCCAAGTATGTTTTCTTGAGTTTAAAACAATTTATGTTGGGATGCTTGGAGTAGTGAGCCCGTGTTCTCATACGCCTCGTCTTCGTTTAGTTTGAAGAAATAGTTGAAAATAATGGATAATGTTTGTTTCATGGCTGTGTGTGTGTCCTAGATTAGAGTTAGTTCTTGTTTTCTAGGATATAGTTTTTATCTCCATAAATTGAATGTAAAATTATATATTTATGATTTAATGATTAATTGACATAGCACTATTGCTTGGGTAGTCTTTAGGTGTAGCTTTCTCACCTATGAGTTGTTGGTTTCAGTTTGTAATTTTCATTCCAATTTCATCTTTCCATTTTTTAACATGGTATCAGAGCTCTAGTGAGCATTGGTGGTTGAGTTGGCTCTGTGGTGAGCCTTGGTTGCTGGAAGCCCTTGTGACCGAGATTGGAGAGCGTGTAAGCCTTGGTGGATAAGAGCCTTGGTGGCTAGTTTAATTTCTTTTTGACAAAGCACTAATAGCTTGATCAACGCGACCCTGATAAGGAAAAGTCACGTTATCAGCGCGAGTAATATATAGAAGGAACCATGCTATTCAATGCTTATTTTAAGTGCAATAAAAACGCATATTTAGAGAAACTTATACAATTTATTGTCAGTGTGACCCTTAGGAAGGTGAAAGAGCGTTGTTTTTTTATACCTGTTAGAGGTGGTTTTAGACCAGAAGTACCTATGCTGGTGGTACTGTCCAGTTTTTTTTTTGAATCCCATCTATCAGGGGTTGGATTCGTAGCACTTGAATCTAGGGCTGTTGGAGGATCTGGAAGAGGATCCATAGATCGACTGTTGGAGGATGTGGAGGTGGCTCCGTGGATTGAGTGCTGGAGGATTTGGAGGTGGATCTATAGATCGACCGTTGGAGGATCTAGTGGTGGATCCATATATCAACTAGCTTTTCTACAATGAATAATCACATTGTAGAGGCGTATCTTAATGAGATCAATAAGCTTGATGGGTCAAATTACGCCAACTGGAATTTCATGTTGCAGACATTGCTCGAGGGATGGAGTGCATGGGAAATTGCAAATGGTGATGAAGCAAAGCCAACTATAGCCGAAGGTGGAACAACAACATTAGTTTAAGATTGGGAAAAGAGGGAAAATAAAGAAAATGTGTTGCTGAAGATGTCTGTAAGACAACATAATACCTCACATCCGAGAATGTAAAATCGCTAGTGATATTTGGGTGACACTCAAGGAGTTGTATGAAACAAATAATGCAAATCAATTGTTATTTCTAAATAGTAATATTCTCTCCATTAGAATGGAGGAGAATGATTTTTTTTTTTGCATTCATCTCAGAGATAAAAGAACTGAGAGACAAGTTGGGCGACATAGGGGATAAAATTTCCAACACAAATATCGTCACGATTACCTTAAATGGTATGATAGAGGATTATTAGATGTTCATTACAGGGCTTGTGGTGAAGGATAAATCTCCCACCTTTGAAGAGTTGATAGGAATTTTGATGCAGGAAGAAGAGAGGCATATGAACCTCGGAAGCCTCGGAATATAGATTTGACATTGATGGCGAAGAAAAATTTCTTCAAAGGAAAACCAGGAGGAGGACAGAAAAGTAGTGGTCCATTTCAAAAAAATCCATTTCAAGGTATGTCATCTGCTAGAAATTATTCAGGAATTAAGTGTTTTTACTACAGTAGAACTGGTCATATTTCTAGATATTTTTATAAAAAGAATACGGATGAAACTAGACACAGACACAAGAGGCATACAGGGAATTTTTCTGGCGAAGATCATAATTATGATCTTAAATTGTTTGTGTATGATGCTACTCTTTCTACTAAGGACAATGAGGCTGAAATTTGGTTTGTGGATTATGGAGCATCCACTCATATGACAGGTAATAAACATTGGTATGAAAATTTTAAGGAAACCAACAATGGTGCTAACATCTACCTTGGATATGACAAAGAATATCAAATTAAAGGGTATGGATATTCATGTTATATTGCCTAATGGTAATATCAGGTGCATCCAGAATGTTGTGTATGTACCTGGTATTAAAAATAATTTCATCTTTGTCTCCATGATTGCAGATCATAATTTAAAGGTAAATTTTTTCAAAACTTACTGTGTTATAAAGAATTTGTTGGATCACCCGAATTTGGTCGCATCAGGAGTACGAGTTAGAGGCCTGTATAATTTGAACGTTACAAGTGTTCCACATCAAGCTTTAACTTCAATGAAGATGAAAAAAAATTATATTTGGAATCAAAGGCTTGGTTACATCAACCTTCATGACTTATTTCTACTACATAAACAAGGTATGTTCGATGGAATTACTATTTAAAAAATGAACATATTGATTTTGAAGGTTGTGCACGTGGAAAAATTCTCAAGGATGAATTTCCCTCTGGCTTAAATAAGAGAAAGAGAGATATACTCGAACTTGTGCACACTGAAATATCTGGGCCCATGCAGACAAGGTCCTTAAGTGGAGCTAATTATTTTTTGTTATTTATTGATGACTGCACAAAATATTCCTGGGTATACTTTCTTAGAATGAAAAGTGATGCTTTCGAGTATTTTAAAGAATTCAAAAATATGGTTGAAAAATAGACAAGGAAAGTCATTAAAATTGTCTATTCAGATCAAGGGGGACAATACTGGCTTGGAAACTTCATCAAATATTGTAGAGATCATGGGATAGCACAACAATTTACAGTACCCCACACTCCACAACACTATGAGGTTGCAGAAATAAATAATAAAACTCTCGTGGAATGTGCACACAACATGATAAAATGTACGAACCTATATAATGGTTTTTAGGTAGAAGCTATTAGTACTATAGTTTACTTAAAGAACATAAGTCCAATTAGGTGTATTGATCTCAAGAATCGATTTGAGGCTTTATATGGTTTTGAACCTGTAGTCCATCACTTAAGAGTATTTGGTTCTAGAGATTTTTCAGACATTCCTAAGGAAGATAGGAAGAAATTAGATGCTAATGCTATTATGTGCATATTTGCAGGGTATTGTTATGACTTTAAAGCATATAAGATGTTCAATCCATCTACTCATGAGTTATTTGCGAGAAGATATGTTATCTTCCATGAACAGGTTGAAGAAGAAAATAAGTAAATAAATTTTGAGTGTCATATGCCTTTACTGATTGATGACAACAATGATGAAGCCAAATACAATCGTTTGCAGTAGCAGCAAAAAGAGGAATCTAACAATGTGGATACATTCAACAGTAGAAGTCAATTCAAAGGAGAGAAATAAATCACGCAGGATAGAATTGAGGCAAGTCTGCTACCAAGGAAATCAGGTAGGCCGACTCACTTACCTGCAAGGTACAAAGATTATGCTCTTATGACTAGTATTTTAAATGTTGTTGAGCCAATGAATTATAATAAAGAAAATCAGTATGATGAATGGAGGTCAGTTATGAAAGAATATTGTGAGTCCATAATTAAAAATAAAACTTGGGAATTAGTTGAATTTCCAAAAGGAAAAGAGCCCATAGGTTGTAAATGGCTTTATAAACCTAAATTCAAAGTAGACAATAGTGTAGAAAAATATAAAGCTAGGTTGGTGAACAAAGGGTACTCACATAAAGAAGGGATTGATTATGAGGACACCTTTTCTCTTGTAGGTAAGTTAAATACTACTAGGATGTTAATAGCTCTATCTACAAAGTACCATTGGAGTTTACACCGGCTAGATGTGAAATATACTTTTCTAAATGGCAGTTGAAGGAAGAGGTATTTTTAACACAACCTAAAGGTTTCATTAAAAAGGTGCAGGAACACTTGGTCTGTAAATTAAATAAGACATAGCATGGATTGAAATAGGCTCCCAGATCTTGGTATGAAAAAATAGACTATTTCTTATTAAGCATGTCGTTATAAGAGAAGTAAAAATGATCCAAATATGTACACCAAATTTGATTCAAAGGGGCAGATTATTTTAATTTCCTTATATGTTGATGATTTAATTGTTATTGGAAATTATGATGAGTTGGTTAAAGAAATTAAAATGCAGATGTTACAGGTATTTGAAATGAAAGACATTGGAGAAATTCATTATCGTTTGGGTCTTGAATTCTGGAGAGATTATGGCAAGACTTTTGTTACTCAATGAAAGTATGTCAAGGAATTGCTGAAGAAATTTAGAATGGATGAGTGTAAAGCTACTTCAATACCTGTACAACAAAATGTTAAATTTAAAAGTGATGATGGTTCTAATGAGGTAGATGCTACATTGTACATAAAACTGGTTGGGAGTTTGATTTATTTAACCACAACTAGATCTAACTTAGCATATTCAGTCAATGTGTTGAGTCAGTTCATGAAAAAACCTCTTGAAAATCATTGGGTGGCAGCAAAAGGTGTCCTAAGGTATCTTCAAGGAACCATAAATTTTGGCATTAAGTATATTGAGTCCTTTGATGTTAAATTGACAGGCTATTCAGATTCAGATGGGACTGGTCAATTAGACAATAGAAGATCTATAACTAGTTATGCTTTCAATATTTAGCCCAGGGTCATTTCTTGGTGCAATAAAAAGTAGAGTACTCTATATTTATCATCAGTAGAAGGAGAGTATCAAGTTGTATGTGTAGCCAATCGCAAAGATATTTGGTTGAGAAGTCTTCTTCATGATGCAAGAGAAGAACAAAATGATGCTACAATGATTAAATGCGACAGCCAAAGTTCAATCAAGTTGGAAAATTATCTTTTTTTTAATAAAAACGCAAAACATATTTATACTCAATTTCATTTTGTTAGAGAAAAGGTTCAGTCCAAAGATATTTTTTGAATATTTTAAGACCTGTGAAAATGCAATTGATATCATCACCAAGCCTCTTGGGAATATTTAATTTGAATTGTTTATGGAGATGTTAGGTGTGCAAGTGAATATTTTCTCCATTAAGAGGGAGAGTTAAAAATAATAGAGAATTTTTGTTTCACGATTGTGTGTGTGTCTTAGATTAGAGTTAGTTCCTATTTTCTAGGAGATCTCCGGGTGTAATTTTCTCATGTGTAAGATTTTGGTTTCAGGTTGTAATTTTCATTCATATATTTGTGAAGTACTTATCACTCTTGTGGTGGTGTAATTTTTGTTGAGAATTTGAAATATAAATAGAAGGATACACACAAATTTATTTTTGTTGAGAATTTGAAACATATATAGAAGGAGACACTAAACTTTTGCTAGAGAGTCATTGTTCTCTATGAATGGGGGAACCCATATGTTATTTGGCTTTGATTTTTTTTTGAGGTAGTTCATCTCCCAAATATCCTTTATGAGAAATTGTAGCAGGAAGCTTCATATTGCTGGGATAACATGTGATGGAAGTGTTTGATTCATAAACGATGTTATTATGATAGCACACCAATTCTTTCTATTGTTCTATTATTGTGAGAAATTGGCATTGGTTAGATTTACCATGAAAATAACTATTACTCCTCAAACTTCGCTACAATAAATACCTTCTCCATTCCTAGTGCTCGGGACAAAATTAATTAATTGAATTGAAATATTCACAACCCAAACTATTTCTTACACTCATTAATAGATGTTTTTCTATTTATTTTTGTTATCTTAGTCTCTTTTATTTTGTTGGGGTTTGATAGTAATTTTTCAAAACTAAAAATTCGGGTTCTCAAATCAGTAAAATCTTATTTTTCGGATAATTTTGAAAACTATTTTTATTTATATTCTAAAAAAATAAACCCATTTATATATTATTAAAAACATTAAAATAATATAAAAACTCGAAATTGTATTTCAAGATTTCTGTGAAGAAAGCCAAAACCTCTTTAGACTGCACAAATTTTGTACAAAACAAAACTATGAAGGATTCCTAGTTTTGACAACCAGGAGAAATCTTTGAGACAGAAGTCCGACAAAAGAAATGAAATATTTTGTAATAACAACAACATCAAAATGACTATTGTATGAACTGAAACAAAATTCATTCTATTAATGGAATCATATGCACGAATGAATAAAAAAGACAACCGCTTATACCAGTTCCGACAACCACTAAGTGAATGTCATTTCTGTCTTCGAATGAATTATATTTTTTCCACTGCTTATACCAGTTCCAACAACCATTGAGTGGATGTCATTTCTATCTTTTAATGGATTATATTTTTTCAGTTTTCAATTCTCTTGGAGTAATATTTCGGCATACATAGTTTTGTTCGGGATTGAACTAGATTTATAAGACCAAACCTCTCCACCTAACAATTGGACCACTACCATGACAGGAATTGAAAACTGAAAAGAAGTAGTGCAGAGGATTTTTCTTCTCAATATTACGAATATGTTAAATAAGATTACATTGGAGAGATCAACATTAAATGACTTCAGTGAGACTGAACTAAAACTCAACTAAGTGAAACTGAACTGGGACACTTGGATGGACGGTTTCGACACCTAGCAGGTGGTTGGAATTAGATTATCTAATACTCCCCCTCCATTACAACCACATAAAAATTTAATTAATATAATTGTTCGTCTATGTCTCAGTGAGGCTTACAATTTAAAAAATTGACTTCAACTAGATTTAGTTTTCTTCTTCTCTTCTTCCAGATTCTATAGCCTCTAAATTGTTTCAGCTTTTTCACTTTGTTGTGTTCTTCAAACCTCAGTTTCTTCATTTGCTGGTGCAGGTATTCTATTGTTTCAGTGTATCTAAGAATGCCCTAGACTTCTTCAAGAAATGACTTGTATGTGGATTGATACCACATATTGTCTTATGTAGTGCGCTTTTCATCATCAATCTGCTGCAACATAAGATGAGAGTAAATTTGTATCTCTTCAAAACTCCAATACCTGAAAATTTCTTTGATGTGTTCATCATGCATGCTGGCTTCAACATTCATATCTACAGTTTCTGTGTAGACCTCACCTAAACATGGTGTTGCAAGACATGTTTCAAGGAACTTTAACTCTTCTTCATAATCGATCTTATTACCTACACATTAGAAAACAATGGTAAGTGTAAAAACATCTCCAAAACCACATTAGTTTTCTTTCTTCTTCTCTCCAATGGAAACTTTCTCATGTCACGATTCCTTCCCTGATTTTGCCTCTATATCCGTTTATGTTTTCTCTTTGCAGACTTATTTCTTTGCATTTTCCTTTATCTCTATTTCTGTTTTTGTTTCTTCATCACTAGCTTGTGCAGTTGCAAACAGGTTATCTTCCACTGACTCAAGTGGGATTATCTCACCAAATAGCAGCATATCAATATCATGTTTTTGTTGCATCATCTAAAATCATTCATCATTAGCCAAAAATTCTTTATCAAAGTTTACATCATCAATATTAATTATTGGATTTACCATAGTAGATTTACTCTCATCAACATGCTTAGTTGTTGGTTTTACCATATCATCATCAATAAGTTCTGTTGCTGGAAACATCAAATTTTCACTAGCAAGTTGTGTTGTTGGATTCACCATATCGTCATCAACAAGGTATGTTGTTGGAATCACCAAGTCATCATCAACAATCTCTGTCGCTGGATTCATCAAATTGTCATCAACAAGTTGTGTTGCTGGATTCACCGAATCTTCATCACCAAGCTCTGTTGTTGGATTCACCAAATTTTCGTCAGCAAGATCTGTTGTTGGATTCACCAAATTTCTGTTAGCAAGCTCTGCTACTGGATTCACCAAATTTTCGTCATCTTGTTGCTATGTATAGTGGGGTTCACAAGCATCTTCGTGGTCATTCTCTACTAGTTTTGCAATTTATTCACATACATCATCCACTTGCGGCAGAGTCTTTTATCTCGATGTAGATCTGCAGCTATAGATCCACCTTCACCTTCAACTTCAATGCTCCCCCTTGCACCAAAAACCCTCTCAAGGGTATCCCAAGCCTCTTTGGTTGTCTTGGCATTTGAAATCAAGGAAAGAGTACTGTCATCCACATTTTTTTTTTATGCATTTTAATGCAAAGACATTTTTTTGCCTCTTCACTTTCAAATTTAAAAAGATCTTAAACATCTCCTGTTGTCGCTTTAGCCTCTTGGCTTTTCCCATTGTTGAGTGTTGACTTAGTTTGACTCAACAAGTAACAAAAACTGTAGACATTGCAACTAAATGCAATAAAAAAATGATGATGCTACTTGGATTTGACAAGAAGACAAGTCTAC
This sequence comes from Pinus albicaulis, assembly GCA_034641835.2. Lineage (NCBI taxonomy): Eukaryota > Viridiplantae > Streptophyta > Pinopsida > Pinales > Pinaceae > Pinus > Pinus albicaulis. The sequence continues at coordinate 451,474,102 of CM076575.1, read as the reverse complement.
AAATGCTCAACAAATACCTTGCTTTGAAAAAAATTCTCTACATAGGCGACACTTTTACAAAAAATTCACAAAAAATATCACAATACCTAGAACCGATATAAGCAATGCTCCCAAATACTAGTTAGCTCTACTCTGAGAGACTACACCAGGAGGGACTATGTCTGCAGATCTCTCTTCTGCAACGAGCTCACGTTGGTAGTAGATCCATGAACTTATGGAGTGCATTAATAACACAATGTTGGTTTTTTTTTTAAATCTCGACCTTTTTCTTAAGAACCGACACTCTCTCTGCTTCTTTGCATGAAGCTTCTTCAAACTTTTTAACGAGCTTACACCAGCATGGCTCTGTAACATAGCTTTCGTGCTAATCGCACTGGGAGTAAATCGGTGTAAGGTTTTACTGGGTCGACGCGGGTATCTGGCTCAAACCTGCGCTGATCAATCTTTTTTAAATTAAAAAAAAAATCACTCATTTATCTATTCCTCTGCCCGTTCTTTGTTTTTTTGGATCTATGCACCTCAACAATATTTCAATACTTCACTCGTGCTCACGTTGTTTCTCTGGAGTCTTATACAACGTAGCTTCAATCTTCGATCTATGTTGCTTTCGCATGAAGTTTCTGCAAACTTCTTCAAACTTCTACTGCTCTCTCAAAGAGTCTTATGAAGATTAAGCTCTGATAACATGACAGGAATTGAAAATTGAAAAACTCAACTAAGTGACACTAAATTGAGACACTTGGATAGACGGTTTCGACCTAACAAGTGATTGGAAATAGATTCTCTAACAAACCAACCACTGGACTCTTTAAATAAATTATATATCTTAGCCGAAGCTGTAGATGGCCATAACGGTAGCGTTAGAGAAACTAATGATAACATAGAAGATAACTTCTTATACCGATTTTAATGCAACCAATAAAACTCGAGCTCCAATCCTATTCCTACATATGCATGCATATATCCACTTAAAATTAACTGTTCAGTTGACTTGCCATTCATCAAACGGGAATAGCATAATAATATTGTTTAGTAGAATATTCTATTAGTGAGAATACTCTTCTAGATGTGGCTTTTATTTGTGAGAATAATACTACCACTAACAAATCATCCGGAATTTGTGTGGACCCCGTCGTTCTACAAAACGCCAGAATATGGTAACAAATTTAATAAATACAAATTAATAGAAAGCCTTCTGGCTGAAGTACTTAGGATATCTAGTATTATCTGTTATTTATAAAAATAAAATGAAATTCACAAGCCCCTTAAATTCTCATATAAAATGACACTCACATTAGAAAATCCCATTGAAGTAGAAGTTCGGGATATGAAAATAAAATAATTTAAATACATCCCAAGCAAATTCTGCATATTTATTTGTTATATTACTGATATCGCATATCATTGGAGGTGATATTAGTGCAGCCTATGAAAAATTATGTGGACTTTAATAAGAAGAAACGTTTAGAATATCAAAATGACGAGCTTAATACTCAGGCCTCCGTATGGATTTCTTAATGTGTTATTGCAAGTCAGATATTGGACGCTGTGAGAAAAGAGAGTTTCCTTGAAAGCCAGTTGAGTTCTACACACATAAAGTTGGTTGGTTATTTGATCATGGTAAAATTGGGAGTGTTTAGTTTTGAGAATGTGGTCAAAAGGTGGAGAGGTTTAGTCTTACAAGTCTTATGGTTTAATCTAAAGAAAGACTAACAATTAAGTAAAGAGGTTCGGTTCTACATATTTCATGATCCAATCAGAGACAAAATTATATATTCTAGGTTTTGTCTTACAAGTTTTATGGTCCAATCTCGCTAAAGATTAGGAGTTATTTGCAGTTTTTTTGTTAGAATTTATAATGTTTTTTTCACAAAATCAGTAGTTGGAGTGTTTGAATTGCATTTTTGATAATAAAAATGGATTCAGGGCCATAAAAAAATGCATCCAAAATACTAAAGTTTAACAACTGTAACCAAATTTTCAAAAAACTTTGCTAAACTTTTTTATAATTTTACTAAAATTTCTAAATTATTCTATAATTTTTTTTTTAAAACTAAATAGAGAATTTAGATCTACCAATCTCATCTAATCTCCAACAAAACTATATATCCTTGAGAACTACTACAAACACGATTTCAGTTGAGAAAAAAATAAATTATTTCAGTTTAGAAAAAAAAAATTACTCCGAATTCAGAGTGCATAAAGCGTTAAAAGCCAAAATATATCTAGACACTTAGAGTGACTTGAGAATTGCCAGCTTCTCAAGTGATTGGGTGTGCATTCGTTATACACCTCATGATCTCATCATTTCTTGAATTACGATCACCTTGACAGTTCAATGTGGAGGATAAGGTATTATAGATCATTTTCAAGAGTACAAAGGTCACGCCCTTTTAACATAGATCCATTTGAACAGTCATCATGGTGGCAAACTATAATGCACATCTACTGCGCTAGGGAGCAAAATTTAAACTTTAGCAGGCTTACGAAAGCCGTAGCATCTAAATCAGTCAGTTTGGAGGATTCATAGTCGTTTTACTTTGCAGTGAGAAATATGTGTCCATGGAATTATAAAAATGTAATTTAAATGAAGAAGAAATATGATTTGTTTTTTAAGAAATGTAATATAACTGAATTTTCATTAAATTAAATTGATGAATTACAAAATTTTGATTAAATTAAAATATTATGTTTTCTATATTAATAGTTATTTGATTTTAAATATGGTAATAATCCGTTTAAATTGCAGAATGTTAAAATCTAATTTTAGTTATAAAATATTTAATTAATAAAAAATTATCCTACCACAAAATTTAAAACAATTAAATTAATTCAACCTATTTTAATTTAAATAAAAAGAATTATAATGTAGATAAATGTTTTTTTGATTAATCATATCATTAGGATGTGATTAATCTTAATAATGTGATTAATCTGAAAGACATTTATTTACATTATGAATCATAGAAGTCTTAGATATAACAAGAATAATAATATTAATAAAAAATTATTCCACAGTAAAACATAAAACAATTAAATTTAAGATTAAATTAACTTGAATTTAATTAATAATTGTTTTATTTAGAGAACTATGGTCAAAAGACATGACAAATGAACTCGTAGTAATTTAATAATATTATTAATAATAATAATAATAAACTCATAGTAATTTAAAAAAATAATAATAACAAAATTTTTTATGTTATTTTAATGCGGTAAACTCATATAATTCGAACTCTTATTAAAAGTGTTTTTTTGGTAAATAAGGCTAATCTCTATTAATTCGTAAATAGAAAGAGTAGTAATTTAAAAAAATAATAATAACAATTTTTTTATGTTATTTTAATGGGGTAAACTCACATAATTAGAACTCTTATTAAAAGTTATTTTTTTTAGTAAATAAGGCTAGTCTATATTAATTCGTAAATAGAAATAGTACATATGCTACAGGGTGAGTTGGTAAGCTGCGCTTAACCAATCCCAGCCTTTGTTGCACAGATAAGGGGTTGCCTCCGTGGAGGAAACCAACCCGGAAAGTACATGAAACATAAAATTACAAAATGTGTTGTAGCACTAGTGAAAATAGAAATTCTATGGTAATAGAAAGCATGAAAAAAAACAAGGAAGGGTTGAGCTGTTGTGCAGTCATTAATATTTTGCTTCATCATCGTTGTCTAGATCTTCCTCTACTATAGGACAGGCATACGCCTGCGCGACAACTTCCTCTTCAGCAGTGGGTGAATGCGGAGGCTTGGAAACCAGTGCGCAGGGGATGGGAGCCATCGGGGTTTCTGCATCCAGGACGCATGTCCAGGTACCTTTTGAGTCCATTATCCAAACATCTGTGTCATCCCCCTCATCTTCCTGAGCCGGTAGAGGCTCGGTTTTACGAGGCAAGGGGTGCTCCTGTTGCGTAATGGTGGACTTCTTTGGTCCACATCTGCCTCTCTGCAAAACTTGCGAGGGGACCTCCTCCTCCTGATCAAGTTCGGGGCTCTAAGGAGCCTCTATAGCTTGACTGCCCGAGGAGGAGCCTTCAATAGATTACAGGCGATTATCTGTCCCACGGTGGTAGCGACCAAGGAGCACACCTCTCTAGCCTCCTTGGATGTTTCTTTGTCGCAGCCTAGGTTCTATGGTCAGCTGAAGCAAAGGAGGTGCAAAGCAATGGGAATGCACGGCAATGAGGGAGGTGCAATGCAAGGTGCAAGTGGACGAGAGGAGGGGGGGAAGGGGGTGCAATGAAAGGGAAAGCACGACAAGGGGCGAGGGATAAAGGGTGCACCTAGGCTTATGAAACTAGGCAGACAGATGGAACTGGGATGAGGTGCGCAGTAAGAGGTGCGCACAACCTGGGGAATTCTGCGTAACACAGCACTAGGAGGAGGCTACGTGGCAGACTAGGCACGCAGGAGGGCAAGAACTATAACAAAAAATAAACTTGAAGGAGCAGACTGTGTATCTCTTTGTGGTGAAGGGCCTTCCCTTTAATAGGCTTGTGACACATGTGAAGGGGCTGATCATTATTGTGCCTCGCACGCAGCTGCTTGCTGTAATAGTTTTCATGAGTAAGCACGTGCGAAGATTTATGGTCGATCAGCATGTCAATCTAGGTGATCATTCAAAACGATTGTAGCAAAGAGGTACCCTAGAAGGGGTGATGATGTCCAAGCATGTCTTCATTATGCCTTATCTCTATCATCTCATGCAGATGATTGCTAGAGTGAGGTTCAACATCGAGTGAGGACCTGCGCTGCAAATCTTCGTCCTCTTGGGCATGGGAGAGGTATTTTTCATGCATCTTTCTGCTGTCACTCGCATCTGGGGAGGGAAGATCTTTTTGAATGAGAGTTTGGTATTCTCTTCTTAGAGAATCATCATCAACCTGAGTGAGGTTGGAATGATACAGCTCGCTGTCACTTTCCACCCCCTTGTTCGCGAGGAGGTCCGCAACCGAGTTTTCTTTCCTGTGCACATAGTGAAATTTTATTTCTCTGTGATTGTGTATCAGCTGTTCCAGAAGTTTGAGCCTGTGGGCAAGCCTCCAACTGGTGGATACCTTTGTGGAAGCAGCGCCATGGATAATTCTTGTGGCCGACAGTGTGATAATTTGTGAACCTTCTATTTCCAGGGGAAAATAGTTAAGCTCAATTGCTCTGTATATGCCCTGGATGAGTCCCTCAAGCTCCATGAAATTATTGATATCCCGTCTCATATTGCCATCATATATCAGAAGTGGCTCGCCTAGGGAGTTCCTCAAGATGCCTCTGAATCCTGCATTCCCGAGGTTTCGTTTGGAAGTACCATCAAATTACATTTGAAGAAGAAATATGGGGGAGGCTTCCATTTTTCAGGAGCAAGGGTTCTTCCTACACTTCTTGGGATGATGTCCAGGGGTGTATTTATGCTCATATGCCAATTTCTCCATATTTTAAGCTTTGTACTGGAGGTTGGGAGATCCTCCTAGCTCCAGGAAGTAATGGCCAGAGTTTTAGTGAGGTTTCTGTGTATCTTTGCCCATATTTTCTCTTGGGTGTATACTTTTTCTTTGAATATTCCACTGTTCCTTTCTTTCCATATGTTTCAGATTAGGAGGCCCGGAATTATCCGCCAGATTTTGTTCAAAAGGTTGCCGGAGTAGGGATTGTCAGTCCACCTACTAATGGTGTTGATGATGTTGCCCCTTTCTTTGTTGGTGCATCTGCATAGTATTCCTATTCTGTTTCACAGGGCATTGGAAGTAGGGCATAGGTCCAACAAGTGGTCGATGGTTTCAAAATTCTACTGGCATAAAGGGCACCTTGAGGGTCCTACAAACCCTCTCTTCAAAATATTTTACCATGTGAGGATGCATCGTTTACTGAGCAACCATAAAAAGGTGGCTACTTTGGGCCAGAGCTTGGTAGACCATATCTTCTTCTAGATGAGATTGGTAGGATCTGGGTTCTGTTGATGTAAGAGGTTGTAGGCTTCCTTGGTAGAGTAGTTGCCACTTGTCATGTGACCCCATCTAAGGATGTTAGGTCCTGGATGGGCTCCGATTTTTCTTTTAGTGCTTAGATCCTCCCAAATGTATGTGTGATTTTTATTGTTCCAGCAATATTCTCGCCATCTTTCTGTATGTATCCAGTTCCTGTATCCCTAAGTTATGTCATCGGTCTAGAAATCTTGTACACACTTCCTCTACCTTTCTTGTAATGTTGTGCTCCATAGTGGTCTGGGTAAGATGGAAGAGACTGTAGGAAGTTGTTTCCAAGAGTCCTCCCGTAATATATCTTGGTTACCACTACACAGCTCCTAGAAGCTGTGGGTTTGTATCTGGTACTTTTGGTTGCTTGCTTCTTTCCATATTTGAGATCCTCCTGGCTCTATGTTGAATCTCATAAGGCCCTCCTTGGGCCACGTGCTAGCATATTTGGCTGCCAACAGGGTACCCCATGGAGTGTGGGGGTTGGAAATCCATTTCCACCAGATAATAGCTCCCATGATACTATTGTTGTGCTCTGGATCACATAGCCCTAGCCCCCCATGACCTTTTGGTGTGCATACTTCTTTCCAGTTGACTAAAGCCCATTTATTTTTCTCTTTGGTACCACCCCACATGAAATTCCTTTGTAGTTTGCGCATGGCCTTCAGAACCCATTTGGGGGTTGCGAGAACCGAGAAGAGGTAAATGGGGAGACACTGCAGAAATGCTTTGATGAGAACCAAACGACCTATTATGTTGAGAGTGTGATGAGTCCAATTGGATAAGCTAGTTTCCATTCTATCCAGCAACGCTCTCCATGAGGAATGATTAATGGCAGTGGCAGTGAGAGGGGCACCAAGGTATTTGGAGGGTTAGGATGCTATGGAGAACCATAGAATGTAGGAAATATTGCGATGCGTTATAGGGGGGTGTGGAGGAAGAATATTTGTGATTTTTCAGGGTTGACCTCTGTGCCAGAAGCTTCAGAGAAGGAATCTAGCAGGGATTTGAGGGAACGGGCTTCCTGGACGGAGGGGTAGCCCATGATCATGTTTTCATCCACAAATTGTTGATGGGAAGAAGGGGAAAGATTGTGGAGGGGTATACCCTGCATCGTACTTGAATGGACAGAGCTTTTGATGAGGCAGCCCAGCGCTTCAGCCAAAATAATGAAAATGAAGGGTGAAAGAGGATCCCCTTGTCTAATACCTCTTGAAGGGTTGAAGGTTGCTGAAGGTATACCATTGACCAAGATGGAAAGAAACATGGAGGTTATGAGGCTCATGATCCATATTACCTAGGTGTGGCTGAAGCCAAAGGCAATAGGGACATGTTTGATGTACTTCCAACTGAGTTTGTCAAAAGCCTTAGATAGATCTATTTTGAGAAGCATGTTAGGTTTTTTGAAAGTTTTGAGAGAATGAATGACCTCATGGGTTAAGATGATGCCATCAAGGATTTTCCTTCCCTCTACATAGCCTGTTTTCTTCGATGTGATAATCAAGGGGAGGAGCTACTTGAGTCTGTTAGCAATGACCTTGGAAATTATCTTATAAATGACATTGTAGAGTGTTATGGGCCTATACTTACTTGGTGTGGTAACATTGTCTTATTTCAATATGAGAGTGATGAAGGTAGCGTTTAGAGCTGGAAGAAGCCAATGAGTGGTGCGTGATTCCTCAATTTCCCCCCAGACCTCGTCTTTGATTATTTCCCAGAAGAAGTGGAAGAAGTTGGTGATGAATCTGCCAGGGCCGGGTGCTTTCCCTTCCTTCAGATGGAAGATTGCTTGTTCCACCTCAGCAAGAGTAGTGGCTTTGAGTAGCATCTAGTTGTGTTCTTTCATAACCAACTTCGGTATGTGCTCGGTTATTTTTCCTATTGTCTCATGCCTATGATGATTAGGTTCTTGAATAATATCCTTGAAGTGGTTGTGCAGTTCCTTCATGAAGTCTTCTTGCTTTTCCAGATGCTCTCCATTTTTATTTTTGAGAACTATGATTATGTTATGTATCTTGTGCTGAATGGTGGAGCGGTGGAATTTTTTTTTTTTTTGTTCTCCCACTTTGAGCCAGAAGATACTAGATTTTGTCTCCATAGGATTTCTTCCTGGCTCCTTATTTTTTCCATCTGAGTTGATATTATCTTTTCTTGATTCTCTGAAACAGCTGAGTGGCCCTTCATGATGATATTTTTTTGAAGCTTCTTCATTTTCTCTTCCATCTCTCTTTGATCTTTCAAGATATTTCCAAAGGTGGTTTTGTTCCACACATTCAGTTTCCCTTTGAGAATTTTCAAATTTGTCTGGAACTGGTGCATTTTTGTTCCTTGCGGAGGTGAAAGGGGGGACCACCAATCAGATACCATTTCCTTGAAACCTAGATGTATGAGCCAACAGCATTCAAAGTGGAATGGTTTAGGCACGGGCGTACCTGGTCTTAACCATTGAATTTGTATTGGCCAGTGGTAAAAGCCGGCGACTGGGATAATGGTGGCTACTAGATCATCCCCTAGATGTATGAAGTCTTTCGTGATGAGAAATCGATCCAGTCTGGAAGCAATTTGGTGGGTACCTCCTCTTCTATTGTTCCAAGTGAGGATGCCATTGGAATTTTGCAGATCTATAAGGTAGTTTTCTTGGATGAAGTTATTGAATCCATTGCTATCCATGTCAATATGTAGCCTTCCTCCCTTTTTTTCCTATAGATTTGTTATCATATTGAAATCTCCTCCCATCAGCCAAAGTGGTAGAGATATTTGTTTATTGAGTTGAACCATGTTTTCCAGAAGCTCCGTTTTATGGTGAATATTTTGGGGAAAGTAGGCATTCGTTAGCAAGCCATGGATGTCCATTCCAATCAGGTGAAAGTTGGCTTGAATGAAATGCCTATTGGCTTGGTAGTTCTATAGGGAGATGATTTGGGGGTTACAGATTATTTCCAATCCTCCTGAAGGTCCATTGGCATCTACCGCTATTGTTCTGCATCCTTTCCATATATTTTTGAAGATTTTTTCTAGAGTGGAGCTAGATCATTTGGTTTCTTGCATGTAGCAAATTGCAGGGTGTTCCTCAGTGATTATTTTTTTTATTATCCTGTGCTTGGTGGGGCTATTGAGCCCTCTTATATTCCATGAGATGATCTTAATTGAGGGGGGTTAGTAGTGTAGGTGTAGAATATGGTTAACTTGGGGAATCTCCCAGAATCCACCATTTCTTTGCCCATTTCTACTGTTCTTTGCAGCGATGTTTTCCGTCCTATTTTGCAGGATTCTTTCATGAAGTATTTTGTATTTATGAGCGTACCCCCCTGAATTCCAAGAGAGGGGAGTTGTTGTGCTCAGATTAGGATTTCTTCCAGCATTTGGACCTGCTGCTCGGATATTGAACGAAAGACCTTCTTACTGAATGCATCCTATAACCCTATGAGGTCTAGGCCTTCAATATCAATGCTCTCTGTCTCTTCCTCCATAGCTTCTAGGATCGCATTCAACACCTGTTCTTTACCCTTTGTTGATAATTGTCCCCTGCGAGGCTAGGGGTTTGGGGTTTCAGAAAAGCCTCTGGCTGGATCTTGTTTTGTTGTTCCTTAGAGGTCTGGGGCTACTCCTACAAGGTTCACCCTAATTCTTTGGCTCGTTCATGCTCATTTTCAATCATCTGGTTTAATGCTGCGAACCTATTGCTAGTTATAGGGCCTTTTTTGTTCTGGTAGGAATTAGTTCTTTTGTTATTCCTTTTCTTGCTTGCTACCTTCGTGAACCCTTCAGTAGCTTGGTCATTTGATTCATTTTTAGCTGCCTCTATTTTTTTTAGAGGCCAGTCTCTAAATAGGTGCCCATGTTGGTGGCACCTTCGACATCTGAAAGGAACACGCTCATAATCTACGGTTTGTATCTATTCAAAATCTTCATGCAACAGACTTACCTCACCTGGTAGCGACTCTGTTATGTTCATGTAGACGCAGATTCGAGCATATGTTGCGCAATGATTGATCTTTGTTTCCTCCATTGTCTTGACGAACTCACCTAGGGCATTGCCTATGTACCTGAGGGTCATCTCATCCTAGTAATCTTGGGGGAGGGAGTAGTGTCAGATCCAAAACAGGGCCCATGTGAGATCTTGTTTGTCTGGGTTGAAACTCTTAGTCCAATGGTAGAGGTATAAGCGTGCAGAGTTGAAGAAATAGGGTCCTCTGTCCATGATCCTATTTTTTTCTTCAATACAGGTAAATATCACATTGACGAAGCCTTTCACACACAACTGAAGGTCCAGATGACCCTTGAGTTTCCATTTGGAATATATCCATCCCCGAAGGGCTTTTTTAGTGGGCCAGAAACCCATGAACTTGCATATCAACGCATGATACTTCATGAACTGTATTCTTTCATTGATGTGATGCACAGGGAGCTCAATCATGGTTCTTTTGGGGTTCTTCGGAATGCATGTGGTTGACATGATATCTGCTTCTTATATTGTTGATGTAGTTGTCTGTTGCATTATGGGAGTCACCCCTGAAGTGTCATGAGACGAGCCAGAGTTTTGCTGACTTTCGATGTCAGCCCCTATGGGAGGTTAGCCTGTGATCGGGGGAGCAATGGTCCCCCCACTGGTTTTTGTCATAGGTGAGCCTTAAGGCTAACCAAGGGAGCGATTGCGGCCTAACGGTCTGGGAGGGAGGTATGCCTGGGGAAGCCTACGTTGAAACCTTCAAACCCTAGGTCATGGCGCTTGGCCTGGTGCAGAGCGTTTCAATCAACATCTGAGATAAAAAAAATTAATTTAGCTATTATTAAAAGTTATATTATCAATCAAATTGTAAATTTTCATTAAACTCACTATGCAATTCCATTACATTGTAAAATCTTAAAAGGTTATATATATTAAACATTTTAAAATTCTATATATCTATAAAACTTAAGAAAAAACATTGATTAAAATTCCAAATAATAATATGATTGGACTCTTTTATTCAATTCAATATATTCACATTAATCAATCAGGTTTTTTATAATAAGAAAAGTGACTATTGACAAAGAAGTTAGTAACAAGAAGAGTGTAACTCTTGAGGATGTGATATAATGGTGGTTAGGTGGGGAGGTGTGGTCTCCACAAGTTTTATGATCTAATCGTGATCAAAAATATGTATACTTAAACACAATTTCTTCATTAAAATAAAAAATAAAAAGTGATAAGAAAAACGCAATGCCCATATGGACACCGAAAATGATGCAATAAACGTCCTTGTTCGATTTCTCCCATGGCCATGCCCCAAGTCAACCACCGCCCTATGTCATCACCATTACATTCCATTTTTATGTGAAATAATTGCCATAAGATGGTGACAAAGACATAACTACAAAGTAGTGGAGAGGGATCTTCACAATCACCATCTGGTAAGATCTCATAGCTTGCCATGTTGATAAAGCACGCAATACGACCGACGAACGAGGTTTAATTGTAACACCTAGCTTAAATTCTTTATTTTTATTTAAAAAAAATACTTTTACCAAAAAGTACATTTGAATTTTAAGTGAAAAATGGATTAACGAATATGTTAATGAGTTTATGAACATGATTTAATTTTTATTTTAAGAATAAATAATTACATTATGATTTTCCATAACTTATGGTAAATTTTTCCAAGATTCCAGAGTGGTTGGAATGAAGCAGTTATTGACAGTTACCTTCTCCTCTGAGGATAAAAAGGAAATCCCAGAGAGGAGAAGGGGTTATGTGCAAAGAGAAAAGAAAATAACAGTAGGATGACTATAAGGTTAGAGTGGTCCAAAGCTTATTAACAACCAGTGGAACTCTGCAACCTGAAATTGGAGAAGAGGTTGGACAAGAGTCTTGAGGTATTTCTCCAGGAGAATGACTACTAAATTCTAATTTGGTGAGGAGCACGGGGGGATTTGAGGATGTTATCACCTCTCTCATGGTTGGGTAGTTACCATCAGTTCGATTTAATTTGAGATGAGTATCTTAATATCATGGTAGAAGAAAATGTATAAATGACAATCCGTGTTGTTATGAGTCTCTAAGTTAAAATAGTTATATGTGTGGAAAAAGAATGGAGCTATTTATTATCTTTATAATTTCTGTAAACAAGCATATGAATTGTAAAATGGTTGAGGAAAATTCCAAGAACCACTGGTTATGTGTATTTTGGAAATTCATAGGTTGTAATTTATATTGTTCTGCACTAGATAACGTTATTTTTTCTATGCATAGTTACTGTGCTAGTTGTTGAAAGGGTGGCAAAGGTTTAAGACCTTAGCCATAATAATACCTAGCCTGGGTTCTTCGTCTTCAGGTATCATGCCATGATTTTTGCAGTTTCTAGACTAAAGCACTAGGTATGAATAATGAACTATATGGATAAGAATTAAACAATATCTCCAGCAATATCTAAATTACAAGATTAAGTATTTGTAAGATAGTAATAAGGGAAAATAACAATACAATACAACCAAATTTGCATCAGAAAAAGTATGTACAGTTGAATGATTTAGAGAAAAATGAATAGTGAAGTTACCGGAAGAAACATGTAGTATAAACAATTGTAGCCGAAAACCAAAAAGATTGTACATGGGAAAGTAGTTTTAACAAATCAATTCCTGCTAAATTTAACAGTGCAAGAACAAGAATATTGATTCTTAGAAAAACTATCTTTTCATTCTTAATCCAAAGGGGAAAGAAAACCTTGGTTCATTCCTCATAATCTTATTTCTAGAATAATCCTAGAAAAGGGGCAAGGGTTTTGAAAAGATAATTACAAAAGAAATAATACTGAATAACTAATTGACGAAATAACACCATTGAATAATATTTGTAACCATAAATTCCTAACTAGTAATTAGAGAACAACGAACATAGCTAAAAGAACTCTAACTATTTAATAATTATATATATACAAATATCATTTTCCAAAACATAAAGAAAAGAGTCGTGCTTCACTATGACACTAATAAAGAAAAATGCTTAGGGTAATAAATACAATAAGTCCAGGTAATTACAGCCAGGTTCCAAAACTAAGTCGCACCTCGGTGGAAGGCTTAAATTTCATATACATTTCAATAAATATAAAACCCCAATCAATAAATAAAAAATAGTCATGGGTAGAACCCCATTGTTAGACAACCAAACAGGAAACATTTTTAGACTACAGTAACCCCCTAAGTACAACAGAAAAAAAATAATAAAAATGATATATTTGTGAATATTTTCAACCGAGGGCACTTACCTGAATGGTTTCAGTGGAAAGCGCTCTGAAAAACCTGATTAGCGCCACTCTCTCCAAGGGCATGAAGAAAGGTTCTCTGTTGAGGTGAAGGACGGGGGAACGTTCCTCCACATGCCAGAAGGGAGAAGATTCCAAACATGAATACTGACAAACCATTGTAAAATATAGAGTGATCCCTCATGAGAGAAAAAGAACAGAGGAATTACCTCTTTGGGAGGGTTGAGAAGGTTCATTGAGACCATTCTTCCCTTCGAGAGAGACAACCCCTGTCACAATGAGACCTGCAGTGCCAAATATCATAACAGTTAGGAAACTTGACCAAAAATAAATAATAAGAAACAAAGAAACTGACTGGGAAATACCAAACTAAAGGAACGGGAAATAATGAGAAGCTGATTGTAATAAGGTAAGGTCAAACCCTTTCTCACCTTGTGCACCCGAGGATTCAAAACAAGAACGTTACAAAATTCCATAGAGACGAAATTGTTGCAGAGTTGGACCAAGGGAGGGTTTGCGACCGAATGAGGCCTGAACGACGCAGGAGGGCTAGGGTTCATTACCCTAATGCTTGAACAAAGCATCATACCCATTCGATCCCTGTCAAGATGATCAATGGCAAGAAAAATTCCAAGTGTCCGTGAAGTCACCTCTAGTTGTCGGAGGTAGAGGTTGAGAAGGTTCTGTAGGTAGGGTATGAGACCACCAAATTCAAAGGTAAAGAATACTAAGAGTCGGTGGGACTAATTTCGACCTTAAATCGGAGGGTGTAATCACAACCCTAATAAATGGCCTGTATAATAAATATCAAATAGATTTGGATAATATAATATGTCATATATTGTATAGAAAACCTCGAAAGCATGTCAAGGTACAGATTCAATATGTCATGCAATGTTTTCAATTAGCCTAGTAATTATATGAAGCATGATGCTAATCAAATCTAATAAGGTTTGAGTGATTTCTTTTATTTGTTGAAAATAATTATGGTGTTTTATATTACATTCTATTTATAAAAAAAATTAGTCAGATTATGGTGTCCATGTATGTCACGGGTGGTATCAGAGTAGTTTTCACACGCTGGGACCCGAATCTGCCAATCAAATAAAATTGGTATGTTTGAAAAATTTTCAAGTGACAGGAAGAAAGGAAAACGGTTGATAGAACACTATGAGGAGAGGACCCGGATATCAAGCACCCAAAGCTACAGGGGAAGCTTACCCCCTGCCTAGCCCATAGATGAACCCGAAAATGTGGGTACAACTGAGTATGGATCAACATCATCAAACCAACAGATTACTTGAGGAAAAACAACATCAGACTAATAGACTTATGGATATGGTGCAATAGCTACACGAAGAAATGGTTCGAGTAAGAAGAGATAATGAGAGATTAATGTGGGAACAACAGAGGATTATGAAAAGCCTCTTAGATAGGTAGAATCATTGTACAACACAACCCAGTCCCAAGAGGGGAACCCGAGAAGAGGGTGAACAACAACAAGAAGCTAATGATAATCCGGAAGGAAGCCATACCAAACGAAGTAACAGAACCAAAACTTAGAATGAAGCGGAGTCCGAAAATGTTTCCAATTAGCAAGAGATGAAAAAAGAGAAAGTAGAACTTCAAGGAGAATTTAGAAAAATCAAGCCTCCTATGTTCGATGGAGAAGCTAAAGAAGTGGCAGAAGCATGGATAATTAACATGAATAAATATTTGCAAGTTTATGAGTATAGTAGCAAACTCAATGCTCATTTGGTTATTTACCAATTGTGGGAAAATGCTACTTTATGGTGGGAGGAAGTTAAAAATGTGTGGGGGAATCGAAGACTGGAATGTGACCTAGGACGAGTTCCAATAGTATTTTAAGGATAAATATCTAACAAAGTGTTTCTACGATGAACAATCACAAGAATTTCATGATTTGATGTTGGGAAAACTATCAATGGATGAATTCATAACTAAATTTACCTCATTACTTAGGTATGTACCGTATTTGAAGGATGAAAAATAAAAGGTACAATGGTTCCGAGTAGCTTACCTTCTCTCATGAAGGAAAGGATTGAATTTGTCAATATAAGGACTATGGATGAGGTGATTCGAAAATAAAGAATGTGCTATCAGCAAGCGAAAATGAAAGGGGATGCTGGTAGGACTTGGCCACCAAGGAAAGGGCAGAAGAGTACTCAAAATTTTAAAAATAATAGGTCGGGTAACTAAACAAATGCTACAAGGAACCTAGAAAATATACCATCTGGGAGAAACCAGCAAAAGCCTAAATGACCAGGAGAAGACCACCCTATAGAGGCATCCAACAGACCAGACCATGGGTAGACCTAGAAACCCCTGCTACAATGCTGGGGCTATGGTGAGGCACACTATTATAAAAATTTCCCTCACTATGGAAGAAATGAAATTGTAGCTAATATGCAAGAAGCATCCACAATGGGATATGTTGCATGGAATATACCGAGAATCAACGATTCCTTAGCAGGTTGGCAAGAAGATTAGTAGCCAATAATGATAGAACTGGAAGGTAAGTTATTTTCCCAAAATGTATCTATTTTGGTTGATACGGGTGCCATTTTAAGCTATATAACTCCCAAAATAGTTGGAAAATGTAATTTACAAAGTCTGAAATTTAAGAGTCCCTGGTTGGTGCAATTAGCTATCGATGCAAAGCGGAGGGTTAATGCCAAAGTCTCAAACTGCACTCTAGACATAAGGAAACAATATATAAATTTTGAGCTAAACATTGAACCCTTCGGCTCCTTTGATTTATTACTAGCAATATATTGTTTAGAAGGCATTGGTCTGTGTTAGATTGCAGGCACAAAACCATCAGTTATATGGTTGATGATGGTACTCGCCAGGAGTTACAATGAATTAAGAAACCACTTCAATTGTGCTCCATCACTACATCCCAATTGGGTAAATGCATTAGAAAAGGGTGTCAGATTTATGTTATTAAAGTAGGATTTACTAACTCTAAGGAAAAGACCCCTATGTTGGAGAATATATTAGTACTTTAGGACTTTATGGATGTATTTCTTGAAAACATACCGTGACTACCTCCAAAGCAGGATATCAATTTCACCATCGAACTAACCCCTGGGGCAGCACCTGTGTCACGAGCACCATACCGAATGAGTGAACCTCAGCTGACTGAGTTAAAAATACAGCTGCAGGAATTTTTGGATAAGGGGTAGATCTGTCCTAGTGTGTCTCCTTGAGGGGCACCGATACGATTCGTGAAAAAGAAATATGGTACGATGCAGATTTATATGGATTACATGCAACTTAACAAATTAACTGTTAAAAACAAGTACACACTACCACAGATAGACGATCTATTCAATCATGTAAAGGGAGCAACTATATTCTCAAAGATAGATTTAAGACACAGATATCGCCAGATACGGATAAAATATGACGATATAAATAAAAACAACCTTTCATACCCAATATGGAAATTATGATTTCGTGGTTTTACCATTTGGATTAACCAACATACCATCAACTTTCATGAGTTTGATACATGGTATCTTTCATCCAATTTTGGACAAATTTGTTTTGATCTTCATTGATGATATATTAATTTATTCTAAAACCATGGAAGAGCATAAGGAACATTTACAATCAGTGTTGAAAATGTTGAGGGACCATCAGCTCTATGCCAAATTTAATAAGTGTGATTTCTACAAAGAATAGATCCGATATTTAGGCCATGTAATTTCTGTTGAATGGATATTATTACACTGTGAGAAAATAAAGACTATTATGGAGTGGAGGGCACCCAGAAACATAGCAGACTCTACGTTCCTTCATGGGCTTAGCTGGCTATTATCGGCATTTTATCGAAGGCTTCTCTAAAATTTCCTTCCCCATTACCTCCTTGCAATGGAAAGGGAAAATATTTAACTGGACTAATGAATTCCAAACCAACTTTGAAAGGTTAAAGAAAATGTTAACTATTGCTCCCGTGTTGAAGGTAGCTGAACTAAACAAGGAGTCTGAAGTCTGCATCGATGCTTGCAAGGAAGGGGTGGGAGCAGTGTTGTCACAAGATGGAAAAGTCATCACATATGAATCCAGAAAGATGAAATATCACGAGTAGTGATATTTTTCTTATGATCTAGAGTTGACTGCAATAATGCACGCGCTCAAAGTATGAAGGCACTACCTATTGGGGAAATGTTTTTTGGTGAAAATGGATCACAACAACATGACTAGATATTTTAAGCAGGTTGAATTGAATGTTAGCCAAGCAAGGTGGAACACATTTCTGAGTGGATTCAATTTTGAAATTCAGCACGTGAAAGGTAAGGAAAATCGTGTCGCTGAAGCCTTAAGTAGAAAATTGCATTGTGTTTATGAGCTCTAGTTTAACCAAGTGGAATTTAAGTTCCAAGAGTAAGTGAAGGAGGCACTGCAAAAAAATCTTGAATATCAGTTTTTGTGGCAGTAAGCACAAGAAGCAGAAAATCAAGGAAAACAATCAGATTATAAGATCAATAATGAACAAATCTTGGTTTTCCAAAAAAATATATACACTCCTAATAAGATGAGATTGAAAGAGTTAATTTTGGATGAGTACCACCGAAGTTATTATGCTAGACATCATGGTTACCAGGAATGCCGACAACAATCAGAAAAACTACTTTTGGGCTAGGATGCGTAAAAATATTGCTGAATACTTGACAAGTGTTTGGAATTTCAATAGGTCAACGTGGAGCATAAGCACCCAATGAGTTTACTACAACCTATTCCCTTACTGGAGTGGAAATGGGAAGTCATTTCACTTGACTTTATTACATGCTTACCAAGAACAAA
This sequence comes from Pinus albicaulis, assembly GCA_034641835.2. NCBI lineage: Eukaryota > Viridiplantae > Streptophyta > Pinopsida > Pinales > Pinaceae > Pinus > Pinus albicaulis. The sequence continues at coordinate 451,456,060 of CM076575.1, read as the reverse complement.
GAGACACAATGACTCTATTATGGTGGTGGTTGATAGGGTGAGCAAGGTAGCTCACTTTATTCCAGTGCATCTGAAATGTAAAATGGTTGAGGAAAATTCCAAGAACCACTAGTGATGTGTATTATGGAAATTCATAGGTTGTAATTTATATTTTTATGCACCAGATAACGTTATTTTTTCTATGCATATTTTTCGTGCTAGTTGTTTAATGGGTAGCAGAGGTTTAAGACCCTAGCCGGAATAAGACCCAGCCTAGGTCCTTCGTCCTCTCGTACTGTGCCATGAGTTGTGTAGTTGCCAGACTAAAACCCTGGGTACGAACACTGAACTATATGGCTAAGAATTAAAGAATATCTCCAACAATATCTAAAGTACAATATTAAGTATTTGTAAGACAATAATAAGGGAAAATAATAGTGCAATACAACCAATTGTGCATCAGACCAAGTATGCACATTCGAATTATTTAGAGAAAAATGAATAGTGAAGTTACCAAAAGAAACATGTAGTATAAAAACTTGTAGTTGGAAACCATAAATATCCTACATGGGAAAATCATTTTAACAAATCAATCCATGCTAAATTTAACAATCCAAGAAAAATAATATCGAACCTTAGAGAAACTATCTTTTTATTATTAATCTAAAGGAGAAATAAAACCTTGGCGCATTCCTCATAACCTTACTGCCAGAATAATCCTAGAAAAGGGGCAAGGGTTTTGAAAAGATAATTATAAATGAAACAAGACCAAATAAAAAATTGATGAAATAACACCATTGAAGAATCTCTATAATTCTAACTTCTCAACCAGTAATTACAGAACGACAAACATAACTGAAAGAACTGTAATTGTTTCATAATTATATATATACAGATATCGTATACCAAAACATGAAGGAAATAGTCCAGCTTAACTACGACACTAATAAAGAAAAACACTTAGGGTAATAAATACAATAAGTCCTAGTAATTACAGCCAATTTCAAAAACTAATCCGCACCTCGATGGAGGTTTTAAAGTGCACATACAGTAGAATAAATCTAAAACCCCAGTCAATAAAGACAAAGTAGTCATGGGAAAAACCCCATTGTGAGACCAACAGACTGGTAACTTGTTCAGACATAGGGATAAACCCCTCAGTACCACAACTAACGATAAGAAAATTTATATATTTGTGAGTATTTTCAACCAAGGGTTCTTACTTGAATGGTTTCGGTGGAGAGCCCTTAGAAAACCCTGATTGGCGCCACTCTCTCTAAGGGCATGAAGGGAGGTTCTATATTGAGGCGAAGGACGCGGGGGGGGGGGGGGGGTTCCTCCACATGGCAGAAGGGAGAATATTCCAAACATCAGTATTAACAAACCATTGTAGAACATACAAAAATCCCTCATGAGCGAAAAAATAACAGAGGAATTACCTCTTTTGGAGGGTTGAGAAGGTTCATCAGGACCATTCTTGCATTTGAGAGAGATAGCCCCTATCGTAATGAGACCTACAGTGCCAAAAATTATAAAATTTAGGAAACTTGACCAACAAGAAATAAAAATAAACACAAAATGAAATACCAAACTGAAGGAATGGGAAATAATGAGAAACTGATTGTAAGAATGTAAGGTCAAACCTTTTCTCACCTTATGCACCCGAGGATTGAGCATTACAGAATTCCATAGAGATGAAGTTGTTGTAGAGCTGGACCAAGGGAGGGTTTGCGGCCAAATAAGGCCTGAACAACAGAGGAGGGCTAGGGTTCGTTATCCTAGTGCACGAAAAACGCTCTAGACCCATTCGATCTTGGATAAGATGATCAACAACAAGAAAAGTTCCAAGTGTCCGCAAAGTCACCTCCAGTTGCCGGAGGTAGAGGTCAAGAAGGTTCTGCAGGTAGGGTATGAGACGACCAGATTCAAAGGTAAAGAACACTGTGATTCCATGGGACTAGTTTCGACCATAAATCTGAGGGTGTAATCACAACCCTAATAAATGGCACATATAATAAATCTCGAATATATTGGGATAATATAATATGTCATATATTGCACAGAAAACCTCGAAAGCATGTCAAGGTCCAGATTCAATATGTCATGCAATGTTTTTAATTCGCCTAGTAGTTATATGAAGCATGATGGTTATCAAATCTAATAAGGTTTCTGTTATAGGTCAATTTGGGCACCATTCCCAATAACCTGGTTAAAATGGACATCATCCCTAGAACCAATGAATAGGGTCTATCATCCCCTATCATTTCAGTTACTGCATGCCTTAAGACAAAGAACAAGAACAAATCATCCATGACTTCCATTGCAAGGTTTCCAAGATTTGAAGTACATGTTATATCACCTATGAGCTCACAAACGTAGTCTCTCAAGGGAATAATTGCTTTGCATATGAAATCACCTCCATTCAAGGGTGCTCTACAAAGCACTTCCCAACACTCAAGGGTGTGTTGGTCAATTGGGAGCGAAATTCTCATTGTTCCGAAATATCCACATGGCCAGTGCCTTCTAGAAGAGTGCATATGTGTCAAAATTCAAATCCATGTGTCCATTCAACACCTCTGAGCTTGGGAACATGTCTTTCCTATTATTAGAAAGTCATTTATTATGAAACTACCTTCAGCTCATCTATAAATTGAGCACAGATCCTAGTGCTTGAAAAGGAAGAAATTTGGTAGAGAAATGTTGTTGGAATCTCAATTGAGGTTTTGATTTGAGTGATATGATGCTGGAGAGATGTTCATTGTGATGAGACTGGGATGATGCTAGAGTTGGTGACATCAAATCAATCATTGGTTGTAACCTCCGCTTCTATCCATTAATAAATATTGTTGCTTACTTTCCCACATATGTATCTGTATAAGCTTTTGTCTTTCATATTATGGATTCTTATCTGATGTATATGTTTCATGTTTCATTGAATTAACTGATTAAAGTCAATAGCCATCTGTATATTGCAATCTATTTGTTTTTTAGTGTTTATATTTGTAGGAACTAGTCTGGCGATCAAGCTTGGATTGGAAGCTACAACAAGAGCGACAGAAGGAGAATAGGAAGCGCTTGGACTCCAAGTAAGTTTCCCAATATTTCTGTGTGTCTATTTACTATTAGGAAAAGTATCTGCAAAGCCTTTGATCTATTGTTCTAAATGCATATCACCACATTTAGGGAATGCACGTTTTATTCGTAATCCATAATTCAGCATAACAAATTGGCGACTCCGTTGGGGAGTTTACCTTTCATCCTTGGTGTATTTTGCCTCTACTTATCCACCTAGTAGCATCTACTCTCAATTATTAGGCTTTTGAAACTAATAATTGCATAAGAAGTGTGTCAATAGCTTGAGTTTTTTGTTCTCTGTTTTTCCTAATGCACTATTGGTCAAGACACAGTTCTTTGCATAGCATTGTCTCCCACCCAGGTGTGCGTTGCAACACACTGTCTCCCCTTAGAGACTGCATTTCCCCCTAAGCCAGCCAAATTCCCTTTGAATTGTTCATTTCCATTACTTTCATCCTTTTGTTTGCTATGTTTTCAACTGTCTAATGCCTCATAGAGACCAGTGAATTTACCTAAATCTTCCCCCTTTGAAAATTAAGTTTGTTCAATGTCTCTTTAAGTGTTTTTCTTTATCATTGACAAATCAAATTCAAATTATTTTATTGCTGCATTAGATCCATTTGTTTTCGTAAAGTAAATTGTCATTAAATTCTTCATTTCCTGTAGGAAAAATTATAGTTCCATTCTTCATTTTTCCTAAAAGAGAAATTGTTGTTAAAGCATTTGTTTTTTATTGATTTGATGCATATAGTTTCCTTTTTGCATTCACATTAAGGGGACTGAAAAGAAAAACCTGCATTTTCATGTAGTGGATTGTTTGTTTTACATAGGAAGAAATTAGGAAAGTAGCATATTAGTTTGTGCTCTTTGTTGTTTGCTCTCAAAACTGATTGCTCTTTCCGTTTAGTAGCTAGGACTTTCATTGAAAAACTAAAATTGAAAATTTTGCTTGTCATTTTAGTTTGCATTTTAGGAATTTCCATCATATCATCGTGGTGAATCTTGAAAGGAAAATTGATAAACAAGATCAACTTAAAATTTACATCAATTTACCTAAAAAAGCATTGGAACAATAACGATAACATTTTGAAGGTCTAGGCTAGAGACGTGTTTCAGCATCGTAAAACATAGCTATTTTCGTTAATTGTCTGTGATACATTCTGAGTGTGATACCTCACTCCACATATGTAAGTATATCGTAGCTCGTCCATGTACCTTCGAGTATCTTGGGCGGTGTTATAGTACGAAAAGTATAAAGGGGTGCTCTCATTGTGCGGTTTCACATCAGACAGCACTAATACGGACTTGGGCCTCCACGTAACTTCAGGTATATTTGGGAGGACAAACTTAGGTTTCTATCCATCCATAGTGAACCGATTCGACCACCTTGTAAAATGTGAGACACCGAACACAACATTTGTGGAGATTTCCTGCCTATACTTCTTGGTTCGCCATGAGGTATTCTGCAGTTCACAGTTTCTTGGTAACCCTTTTTCCTAGCATTAACCTTTTATTTTGTTTATTTGTTTTTGGTCATAGAATAAACCAGTCATCGTGGAAGAAGAAAATGCCTTTCCTCGTCATTCACGTAGACTTTCATTGAAACCACCTTTACCACTGGTAGTCACTTTTGGACAGTGAGGGCGACATCGGTCTACCGAAACCAGTACTATCCGTACCTCTGGTGAAGCATCATCTTCCCATATACCAGAGTTGGCACAAGTTGTTTCTAAAATTCCTGGTTCATCTACTATTGTTGAGACAAAGTCCTCACAGCTACCGGCGGTCACGATCCATCCAATTAGCGAGACCATACCTCCTGAACCCGACATCGTTCAACCGGAAGTTGATCCAGATCCCATCGTGATTTAGGGGGCAGTCGTTATTGGTAAAACTAGACATAATCCGCAGGACCAATGAAATAGGGTGTATCATCCCCTTATATTTTAGTTGTTATATGCCCTATGTGGAGAAAATCTTGATCCCAAAGTCGAACAACCGGAAGTTGTTCCTGTATTGGTCACTCCATAATCTATTGTAGCCACTGAGTCTCCCATATAATGCATTCAACCACCTGAAATATACTTTGGGCCTGACGGCGAAGTTCTTCCACCTAGTTTGATTTCGATTGAAGAAATATCACAAGATGAGACACCTTTAACTCCAACTCATTTTGGGGAGGAGCTTTACCCGTATGAGTCTTTCATCAATCACCTTCCTCTGCTTTTGTTGATCTTGTTTTACTTCGAGTTTCTGTAGATTATATAGGGTATACACTGGGTCATTTGACCATGGCTGAGATAACATCCCAAACTGAACCATCTATTTCACCTGCGACAACATCTATTGTTGCTTCATCTTCGATATTTTTTACATTAACTTCACCCATGTCAACATCTAGAACCCTATCTGGTTCCTCCCTTATGATTATTGAATGGCTTGATCCTTTAATCCCATATTCAGTGCAATATCAAGCTAATCCCATCAGTTATTCTCCTTGGTGGCCGGTGATACCATAGAAATTACCCTTGGAAATTCCAAAATTCAATGGAAACCCTGAAGAATACCCTTCAACGAATGTTATAACATATCATTTGTGGTGCTCATCAAATGATGACTCCGTTAGACTACGTCTTTTCCAGCACACACTCACTGGTCCGACTGCACAATGAGGATGATTATTTTTTTGTGTCAACCTCGTTAAAAAATGAAACAGAGTCATGAGGATAGTTCTTTTACTGTGTCAAACTCGTTAAAAAATGAAACAAGTTATGAGCATAGTTCTTTTCTTCTGTCAAGTTTGTTAAAAAATGAAACAAATCCTCCCTTATAATGAACCTTCATTCCATCCAGCTATCAGTAACTAGTATTCTGCTTAGGTGAATGAAATGAAGCTTGGGGGGCATCTGCTCTTGCAAGGGGTATTCGACATGAGATCTTGCAGGGGGCATTCAAAACATTCTTACGAATTGCACCCAATCAACAGTTGAAGTTTGGGGGAAAAAACAAGTTCAAAGCTCGAAAATGCAAATGGTAACTTTAAAATGGTAAAAATGATTAGTAAAACTCTTTTAATTGGTCATTTGATTATTTTCAAATTATATTTATTGATGTGAATATGGTTTTATTCAACTTTTATCATGAAACTGGTATTTTTAATCCATTTGATGTTGTTCTGAACATGTTTGTAACTCATGAGAAAATTAGTCGTGTACATTTATTTCAAGAACGATTTGACCACAAAGCATACTTTTATCCTTATTTTTTGAGCTTTGATAAAAATGAAAAAGGACTTGAAGCACACTTTTATCTCTTTTTCGAGCTTCGATAACAGCAAAAAAGGAATCCGTGGAGTCTTCTTTTAGCTCTTTTCAGACTCTGATAATGTGAAAAGACTGTCGAGCACTTGTCTTTTTTAGCTCGTAAATTTAAATGAATTGATATCTGCTAAGTATGAGTTTAAACCTTTTCCGAACTGAGATAGATTATTTACGAAAAATGAATGCCTTAGTCGAACATGTCTAGGAGGTTCTCTCAGATATTATTTTACACTTTTTCGGATCTGAGCGACAATTTTACAAAAAATTACTTATAGAGTTTTCTTTCGTCCTCTTTTTCAAACTCTCTAAATATGAAAAAGGATTGGGTTTTCACTGTCGTTAGGCTCGTTAGAACATAAAATAGCGATGGACTTGTCGATCATGGAAAGAATAGAGTTTCATTCATCGCTAGACTCATTAAATTATTAAATAGAGATACATTATCTGCCCGAAGGGTTGAATTATAGATCAAGCATATGTTATCCTCCTTAATCTTGTTAAAAATTAAAGAGGCACTGGTCGAAAAATGACTGGGGAAAATTTGGGAAAGTGAAATTTTTTTTTTACGGTAGAAGATCACTCTTGAACATGACACTTCACTCCATCATCATGATTTTTTGGGTTGGGTAATCTTCTTTATGATTCATTCATACCTATGGTTCATCATACCTTCACTTTAGTTTTGGGTCAATGCTGCCAACTCATCTTAGTGTCACTGATATGTTCAAGAGAAGTCATCCAGTGAATACTCATCTTTCTGCGATACTCATAAACATTCATTCTCATGACAGTCATCCCTGGACATTGCTATATCAATTCATACTTTGTCTCTGAAATCAATAACTCTCATTTCGCAATAAATTGACTTCCTGTCGACATCAAATCATCATCCAGGAAGTTTACTTAGAAACATCATATTCGAGTACCATGACGTTTGTTATAGCATCGACAAGATCCTCGCTTCCGGACTTTTGACTAAAAGATTTTGTTTAGCGTTCGACATGAAATCATCTATTCACACCTTACAATATGTACTGCAGTACCTTGAGGGCCATTAACATCAGTGGTGGTTCTCTCGCGTTTATTAATAGACACATCATTAGCTGTTAATCAAACGATGTATTACCATGTTCAACTACAAATCATATATTCACATGGATAGACTTGTACCCTAATGATCGAGTGAACGAGATAAGAAGACCCCAGATCTAGTTTTAGTCATCAAGGCTACGATTTCAAGATTTTTGTACACATCATTTTTACAGTGACCTTACATATAGGTCGTCATCCAAACATGGGCCTATATCTGTAAGCATGTATGTATTGGGCAACATTCTAATATATAAGACTTTATGCACTATGTACATGTTATTAGATAGTTTATGTGCTGAGCATGGGAATGCCTTCCCTCAAAAATTCGTGATTAAGAGGATATATCATGATGTAATGTATTGTAAGATTGATGCAGGTCGCCACTCTGCTTCATCTCCAGCCCATCACAGTGTAAAGCATCTCATTCAAAAACTATATTTATTATTATTCTGACTTCATGCTTTAAGGGGAAATCTGTTATAGGTCAATTTGGGAACCATTCCCAATGGCCTGGTTAAACTAGACATCATCCCCAAAAGCAATTAATAGGGTCTATCATCCCCTATCATTTCAGTTGCTACATGCCCTAAGACAAAGAACAAGAACAAATCATACATGACTTCCATTGCAAGGTTTCAAAGATTTGAAGTACATGTTATATCACCTATGAGATCACCAACGCAGTCTTTCAAGGGACTAACTTCTTTGCATATGCAGCCACCTCTATTCAAGGGTGATTTTCAAAGCACTTCCCGACACTCAAGGCTGTGTTGGTCAATTGGGAGCGAAATTCTCATTGTTTCAGAATCTCCACATGGCCAGTGCCTTCTAGAAGAGTGCATATGTGTCAAAATTCAAATCCATGTGTCCATTCAACACCTATGGGCTTGGGAACACGTCTTGCCTATTATTAGAAAGTCATTGATTGTGAAACTATCTTCAGCTCATCTATAAATTGAGCACAGATCCTAGTGCTTTAAAAGGAATAAATTTGGTAGGGAAATGTTGTTGGAATCTCAATTGAGGGTTTGATTTGAGTGATATGCTACTGGAGAGATGTTCATTGTGATGCGGTTGGTATGATTTTGGAGTTCGTGACATCAAATCAATCGCTAGTTTTAACCTCCCCTTCTATCCATTAATAAAGATTGTTGCTTACTTTCCCACATAAGTATCTGTATAAGCTTCTGTCTTTCATATTATGGATTATTATCTGATGTATATGTTTCATGTTTCATTGGTTTAATTGATTAAATTGAATAGCCATCAGTATATTTCAATCTCTTTGCTGTTAGTGTTTATATTTGCAGGAACTAGTCTAGCGATCAAGCTTGGATTGGAAGCTACAACAAGAGTGACAGAAGGAGAATAGGAAGCACTTGGACTCCAAGTAAGTTTCCCAATATTTATGTGTGTCTATTTACTATTAGGAAAAGTATCTACAAATTATTTGATATGTTGTTCTAAATTCATACTACCACATTTATGGAATGTGTTTTATCTGTAATCCATAATTCCGCATAATAGTTTGAGTGATTTCTTGTATTTGTTGAAAATCATTATGGTGTTATATATTACATTCTAATTAAATATTTTTTTTAAGTCAGATTATGGTGTCAATGTATGTCACATTAACCCTGACCCTAGTACCTTGATTTGAATTTGAATGTTAGCATTGTTGTGATAATTTCATCTTCAGAATTAAAAACAATTTATTGATCCCTTGCTTCATGTGCATAGGTTTCCTTATGGTATTTGTGATTTAAAATAGGTAAATGTATCAAGTTTTATGTTAAATTCATGAGAAATTTAAACATTAAAGCATAATGTTAAACATCTGCAATAAAATTTATAGCAAACCATCAAATTATGCATTAACATAATGTTTTTATGAAGGAGTTCACCCCTCCTGGGCTACATCTCCTTGGCCCAGCTTCCATGGCCTGGGCCTCTGTATTAGCTCAAATGTGAAAAAAATATTTTTTACATTCGTCTACTGCTCCTGAAACCTGCTTCAATGTGTTCAAAATGTCCAAATAATCCAGAAATGACTTTTCTTGCTCCCAATTTGGTCGAATTTTGAAAATGTTATGGCCTCCCCAATTTTCGCCTAGTAAACCCCACTAAAACTAGAGAAAACTCCAGTAAGGGCCACTAAATTTGGGTGCAGCGCCGAATTTGGTGTCTCCACCAAATTATCAGCCATATTAATCAGGATTTAATTAAAGTTAAGCTAAATTTTAACCACCAAATTAGCGCTAAATGGGTTCTTTAATTAATCCGGATTAATAAAATAGGATTAGCGCATAACAATGGTTAAGGGTTTAAATAAACCCGCACTTAACACTAATTATGCTCTTAACTGTAAACTCTGCTTCGGTCATAGTGGAAAGGTCCTGTATGGAGGGGGCTGGCCCCCTCCATACCCCCGCTGGTCAAACCTTACGAATTCAAATATATGTAGCAGGCCTATATAATCAAGGAAAAAAGTTGTGGTATAGTGGTATGGAGATTGAGTTGTGTGGGGGAGGTAGCGGGGTCGAGCCCCGACCTCCACCTAGCTTGTGCATAGTAATTTTGCTCCATAATATTTAAATCCAACCTTTGATATTACATAGTTTGCACCATATAATAAAACAAATGCGCCCTTTGATATATATGTTAAACATTCAACCCAGAACAATGTAATTTAAAATAATATCCCAATGTTGAAATTCGACCATGCCTTGGTCCACCAGAGGGGGAATGTGGCGGCCCATGGATGCACCACGTGTCTGCCTCTGGTTGGACTCTCCAAACCTTAATAAAATTTCATTCCACCATTAAAATATAAAATTCAACCTTAGGAGATAATCATAAAAAAAAAATTCACCTTCCAAACTTTCTGGCGAAACCTGCAGTGACACTTGTCATAGTGTCATTGGGTGAAAATGACACAATATTCCCAGAATATCCCTTCTCTCCTGACTGGGCTGCCATGTCACCATTATTTCCCATTTTGCAAATTTTCTAGTTGTTTAGGAAAACGAACAGTAGGCTCTATCTTCCTCATCCGAAGTCAGTTTTTGATGAAACGAATTGCATCGAATTCCTTGCGACAATCTCTTCGCTGTTGTTTAGTTTCCAATCAATTCTAAGCACTTTAATTTTTTAGATTTAACATTGAGCACCTGATCATTCCTCCCCACTAGAAGCCTTTTGGACCCCAAAAGCTCTTTTATTACTGAACAAGTGGATGATGGTACATTTCCCTCACCCTTCTAGTCTCAATCCACTGAAATTTTCCCATTTTCATCAATTAGAATTTTTCACAAAAACTAATCTTTTTTCTTGGCTTTTGCGACCCTCTCTTGTTGTTGTAGACACCTTCATGCTACAATTTCCATGAATTTTTAGAGAAGTGAGCTATTCTTGTAGCAAAAAAATTGTTCCCACCTCGATCATCAATAAAAGGAAACTTTAAAACTGCCTCACCTCGCACACTATCGTCATGGCAATTCTTAACTGATCTTTCTTTGTACTTGCGTCTGCTTTTGGCCAAGTATTTTTGTCATTGCCATGTACCCTTTGGAAACCAAAAACAAGATCTTGTGGAACTTATGCCTTATTTTTAAAATTGCTTTAGCGCTTTCTCTTTGACCTTTGTACTCTCTTGCATCGACATCTTGTTTCCAACACTGCTCAACATTGATGTCGACTGCTCCAAATCTGTCACATCTTCTTTACCTCCTTTCAAAGACAACCTGTTAGAGTCCTGAAACATAAGATTACAAGAATAAGAAACTTTAATGAAATCAAATTTTTCATTCGATGTGTATTTTTGAAAGGCTTCATTCAAAACTTCTCTATGCTTGAACATCAACAAAGTCAAATTTTAACATTAGTTATTATCTTCATTTCTCCTACAAGTATAAGAGAAAAATTTGTATTCTTCTTATGTTCTCTAACTATGTACTCAATTCCATCTTTAAACAAGTGACACTTATTCTCATGGTGATGAAATACTACTTTCCTATTATAAATATATGGACTTCCCAAAACAATACCTGAAATATCAAGCATCACCACATCAAGTTCAACTTCATCAAGAAAGTTTAAATTGATGGAAAATCTTAGTATGCAATTCCTTGTTACCTGGAAGTTTACATTATTTCATATCCAACCTAAAGAATAAGGTCTTGGATGCATAACAATTTCAATATTTAGCTCCCTAACTAAGTCTTCTGAAATCATATTAGCTTGAGAACCACTATAAAAACGTGTGTCTATCTTGGTATGTTTAGAAATGACTCTAATATGGGAAAATTCATTTCTTGTATCTTCATCTTGAGTTACATTGGAACAACTTGAAGAACTAGTGCTTTCTATGTGCTTACCTTTCAAACCCATTCTTGTAATCTTTGTTTCATCTCCTAAATCTAAGCCTAAGTCATGTTCAATGATAGCAACAGTTTTTCCCTTCTCTTTGGCTTTTTAGTTAGTTTGGCTTCAACTCTGGATGTAGTTACCAACAATGGTATTCATCACCATTATATATATAATCCACTCAATTTAGCATCAAATGTGTAGATTTAAATTTCTTTGATTATTGACTTGAATGGACATATTATTCTTTTATTTTATTATTACCATGAGTATGCGAATATTAAAAACAGGTTGGGGTTTATGATAGCAAATTTGGATTAATGTTTACAATAGTATATAAGTAGGATTTTTTTGTGGGTTATTGGATTGTTTTTGAAATATTTTCTCAAAAATATTCTTGTTTGGAATCTATTGGATCTCATGATTACTATTTATGTGCCTTGTAATTTGGCTTTGAATGTAATATACAAATAGTTTTGTGTGTACCATGACTTCTCCTTCAATTTCCTTTTTGGTATTAGAGCCTCTTTTGGCCTGATTCCCTTATGGGAAGGCCAAGAAAATGAGAGAGCCTTGAATCTTGTTGTTATTGTATATATATTGGTGTAGCTCTATTTGTACATGTGAGTATTTGTTAAGTTTGTGAGGTTCCATTGAGCGATATTGATGATATTCAACTCCTACTATGGCTGCGGTGACTTTCAATATTTTGTTGACACTGAGAAGGAGCTACACAAAGTGAATTTAGCTATCTATAACTCGGATCCAAGTGCTAGCATCACTAGGATCGTTTCACTGTTGTCGTTTCCAACTGAGACCATGCATAGGAGCCACCGGTCGCTTCATTGTTTTATATGCCTTAGATCACTAAGAATTAATATGGAGGGAGTTGTATGACTCATAGCCTGCCCTCTGTCTATACGCCAATATTGCAGATCGCAAGTCTTCCCTATGTCTGAACGCCAATATCGCAACACTTGTTTATCTATTATTTGCATCTCTCGGTGGGAGTGCCCTGCTAGTGCTCACAACTTCCATTAGCATTATGCTTGTCCCTACTTTCTCCTCAAATATGTTTCCAAACTATGGTTATTGAAAAGGAGGAACGAGTTCTCTTCATGGTCGTCATCTAAGCTAGATATGTCAAAGCTCCTGTTAATGTCAATGCAGAGTATACTAAAGAATAATTTGAAATGATGTTCGTTGAAATCCTTGGTCAAGAGCTCTGATGAAAATGTCTTTTCTCTTTTGAGATGTTTTTGGAATAGGGGTTCTATTAAAATCGGTGTACGCCATTGTTTTGTTGGGTTATTACCGTGTAGAGTATAATTTGATATCGTATTCCAAAATTTCAAAATCGTAGGCATTTATTTTTGTTAGTGTTTTCCAGAAGGGTGACATGTACACATTTTTTACATTAAATTTACACCCGTTGTCGAAATATGTATTGAATCTCAAATCACTTTAATCCTATGTCTGGTGTTGTTCGGGAGATCGAGAAGCATCAATTATACAAATTTCGTCAAAGATGGTCAAAGGTGTTTATGTTTAAATTTAGTATTAGTGACAACTCGAAGATGAGGTGGTGAAAAAAGAGAAGTGTTTGCAAGATTCCAGAGTGGATGTGAGTGCTGATGAAGACCAACCAAACAAATGTGACTATACATAACTTTTGATTATTGTAATAATTTTTTTAGTTATTTAATGTAAAAATTAAAATGGGGACTGGAATAATGCTTCCAATAGTATATAGGTAAGATTAGTTTGTTGGTTGTTGCAATTTTTTTCAGATATTTTCTCAAAAATATTCTACTTGTCTCGAATTTTAAGGATCTCATGAGCAATATTTATGTGGCTTGTAATTTGGCTTTGAATGTAATATACAAATAGTTTTATGTGCATCGTTTCTTCTCCTTCAATTTCCTTTTAACATGCCCCTCCAATGGCTTGCTCTAATATCCTGGGATTCCTTCTTCTTCTTGCGTCGATGGTGGATAAAAGAGATTTTTCCTAAAACCTCAGCCTCCATGCTTCATCACAGATCCTTCACCAACCACACATATTTGTGATTTAAAACTCTTTTCCCTTTATTTTATTAAAACCTCTAGATCGTTTCCATGACTTATTATTAAACTTGGGCCTTGCCTTTATTTATTTGCATTATTCTCCTTTTTCTTACATGCATAAGTCCCTTTTGTTATTATCTTCTTCAATCAAGTACCAAAGACCGAATTTATCATAATTGGATGATGACGTAGATTAGGGGGTTCATACTTTAATTATGGGTTGAAGGTCAATCTCCTTTAACACACAAAAATTATCAAATAGCCTAGAGGCCCGACCTAGAACTATCGTCAGTTCATGCTCCTTTCCAAATATTTCAACGACCCAGACTACATTGGTTATTCTAAACTCAATATTTGACTGGTGGCTCACCAGATTCGACGGTCAGATACCAACTTCGCTCCCTTAGCTCTTTATGTTGCGTTTTATTTCCGAAGGTTGACTTCTGATTAGTAATTTGTCCTTTGACATTTCACGATCTTGACCCAACTTCAAAATTTCCTCGGCTTAAGAAAAATTAAAATTTAGGGTCTGCACAAATTAACACAATGCACCCATATGGCATGGACTCTATTATCAAAACTGATTCAATGATTTGTAGGTGTTCGGGAGCATGAGTCCACTTCATACTTGGAGTCTGAATGCTATGGAGGCAAGAGTTCGCCTCCAACCTAACACCATCTCACAATTTGGGGAGATCATCGCACAATACCAAGCTTGGCATGCGTATGTGACTGAGAGACATGAAGATGAGGTTTTCTAGCTTGATTTCACCCAAACTCTGGCATCATATTGTTTTTTCTTATTATGCAATGTTCCTATTTCAGAAACATTTTCAATCGACAAGAAAATCTATTCCAGAGATAGACTGAAGGGGCGTTTACTAGATTTGTCACATTTGAACAAAGGATGAGCTCCGGAGGCTACCTAGCCCACTATCAGACTCTGTCTATAGAGTGATTGTAAAAGGACAATATCCCCAATAGGGAAATACAACAAGATTGGGAATCTCTTGAATACTTCAAGACTGCATTCTGACAATAACAAATAAGATCATCAAATGGGAAAATAACGTTGAATCATACACATGAAATGCTAGGGGGCTGATAGCCATCATGTTAGATCATAGCAGAAAAAGATCATATCAGCAATAAAATATACAACCCCTTGAGGAAATGGTCACTCAAGTAAGGCACAACAAGCCTCAAGAAATCTGTACAAGGAAACATGAGAAACACTGCTGCATAAAAAAAGCCCTAGACCATGACTGCGCAGTTATAGAGAGGAACTGCTACATAAATAATGAAAATATAATGATATGACAATGTAGGCTCAAATAAAGAAGGGGGATAAATATCTCAACCCCTAAAAATACATAACATCAATCCTTTAAGAGGATTGGCTGAAATCTATGCAGAAAAACTATAATACAAAAATGTCGGAGTTGCAGTAGATGCTGCAACTCAAGAGCTAGAAATGGATGGAGAAGGCTGAAATAGCTACTGCTGATAAAGAATCCTCCTCCAATGAAAATCTGTAGTGAAAGGCTGATCCTTTCACCCAAGACTTCCCCTCCAAAATCTGCTAATCTCTCACAACAAATATTCGCCCAGAAGAACGCTGTATAAGAGAGGGACTGCACTGCCAATGATGGAATGTGGTTGGCCTAATGCCAAAGATGATGGGATCTACTCATAAACCCCCTTTCTGATCTCCCAAAGGATGGAACCTCCCTCCACTGGAAAAATAGCTCTGAATGGTGTGTGTAAACCTCCCCAGCAACACCCAACAACACTGCACAATATCTGTTGTAGAAACTGCGCTGATGTAGATGGCTGAAGCTATGGCCTGAATGTCGGAATATGGGGAATGGAGTGAAATCCTTCATGAGCTACTCAAGAAGGAGAGGAATTCCTAAATAGGACTCCCTCGTGCCCGGAGGCACTGCAGCTCTGCTGAACAGCAAGAGGCAGCAACAAGTCTCCAAGACTTGAAAGTAAAATGATCAAAGATAATCTCAATGGCTACCTTGCTCCTCTTTTAAACAAGTGAGCCTCTCTCCATGGACCCTACTTTGAATTATGGTTTCCTTCCTCTAGAATCTTCCCTCCTGCGTTGTCCCACATAGTGCTTTCCAACTCATGCCAACACAGTTTGACTTGGTCAACCTTGGCCAAGCCTTTATGCAAAAACCTCCTTTCACACATGGAGGTGTGAAATATAGCTCCAAACATGATCCTCTTTCATACTTAGAAAATTTTTATTCTCTAACCATGCAAAGAATGGGTCCCCTACCCATTTTATTCATCTCCTCAACAAAATTTAATGTTCCATAAAATTTGGAGCATTACAGTCCTCCCCTCTTAAAATATTTCTTTCCCTCAAGAAATTGCAAGGATGAATTGAGTTTCTTTCTTCCCTTCCTCCCGTAGCATCCTTATGTGATGATCTCCTCAAGAAAATGATTCCATATCAGCAATCAAGTCTTCAAATTGTCCCTCCAACATATGCAATCTAGCCTTTGGGTGAACATTCCCAAACAACTATCATGTAGAAGTAACTATCCATGAAGGAAAAAAGAGTTGTATAAGGGCCTCCTTGAGGCATGAAATATGATATATAATGGGACTTATCATCCCCCATATGAATCTCTCATCCCCAAGCCATCAATCATAAAAATAAGTTGCCTCCCAACAAGACAACTCATGGAAAATCTCACTCCACCTTGAGCTCTGGAAATGAAGGTGGGCTGAAAATCTGACCATGGCATGCACTATAACTTGCCCCATGCTATCCTCTCCCTCACTTATGACAAGTGTGGATTGTATGTTTATCTTGGGCTGCAAATGTATTGCCCTCAAATGGAAAAATGAAGGGTAATTCCACAAGAATCTCCCCTCCATCAATGAAAAATCAACTGGCCCAAGACATGTCATCTATGATGAATAGGACAAGATCACCATAGAATTCCCCTCATGAAATGTTTTTTGTAGGTTATACCATGTGCATCAAGTGCAAACAATGCTTCATAGGGTTATAATGTAGCCTCATCCACTGTAGTTGCAGAAAATAACATGGCAAGTATTGCACAACAAATATCACATCTACTACTAAATAGTAAATAGATGAGTGAACCAGCAACATAAGGTCAAACACCTGCCCATATACATACAATGGATGGATAACATTACCAATCCCATGGCTCTCCCCACAAATGAGAAAATAGGTGGATGTAGCCATGTCTCCTCTCATGTTCCCCTTAGAACATGTACTGCAGGAAATATGGGAGTCTTCCCTCATCAAGGACATATTCATCCCATGTGTCTCTCCTCTAATCATGTCCTTCACTGAGATAACAGCAATATCAGCCAAGGATATCATACTCAGCAATAAAATGAGGTAAGTACTGAAGGTTTCATGTTTTGCAAGGATGTACCAACAGTCTCCCAAGTGGTCACAGCACAGTTTCCTAAATTGCTGCTTTGAGAAATGATATGGCAAGTTGTTTTCAGCTCATGAATAACAATGTATGTTCTTACAGCTGATAATGCATGGTAAGTGGCTGAATATAAGTGCTGAACATACATGGAAGGAAACACTTGCCCAAAGCCATATAAAATATGGTTGTCTCCATCACATGGTTTGGCCCAATTTTGCTCATGGAGCAACATGAAAAATCTGACCCTTTGAAATACTATGCACTGCATCATAATGATAAGAGTATGTAAATCAGCAAAAGGTACACATGACTCTTACCATAGGCTGGAAGTGAGATGATAGATGGATCTATGCATGTGATCCTCTTCCCAAATGACAGCGCTGTGAGCTCATGCAAAAAGGCTCCTGCCCATGCCAATCTTTGTTCCTTGACATGCTCCTTTTCAAGAACAACTCTAGTGATGCTGCTGCAAATATGAAGCTTCTCCCAAGAGGGAAATGCCTCCAAATAAATCTCAGCTAAGGAGTGATCCCCTTACACTATGAGAGTGCCCTCCTCTACTCCTGCAACACCATCAATCATATGAGAGAAAATCTGCTTGTGCTTTCTCCCATCAATCCCAAGCAACTCTAGTGCTTGATGCCTCCTCATGCTCACATCATACGACTCATGTGATGAAGGTATCATGACTGATATATATGTCATATCAGAAATATGTATCCCTTATCCTTACTGTTCAATGATGTAAACATCCTGCCATCTCTTCTCCATCATTTTGGTACTCCTCCCATGAGGGCTACCATCCTCCCAAACCAATTCTTGCTCCCTGCATTTCATGAGAGTTTTAAATGCAGCTTCTTGGAGACCTTTTAGGAAAGGCCTCTCTCCCATGACTATGTTGGACCTATGAGGATCCAAATTTGATGGAGGTGATGTCTCCTCTCCACCCATGTTCAATAGTGTTGCTTATTCCTCCAATGATGTAGCAGTTGTCTCCTCCTCCTGTTTTACAATTTGCTTCATGAGTTTCCATGGAGGTGTCATGGTTTACTTCATCCTAAAATGGTCCACATCGCAACCTCAAGGGCTGAATGAGACTCGTCAATAGTGCATGAGGATGAGGTTTCATCTCCTCCTTGAACCCCTTGCACAGCGCAGTGAAATCATGAGGCCCTAAAGTGGTCATGTGATTTGATCCTGGGACCTCCTCATATGAAATTCCACCATCCTTAAGATTATTTGCTGAAATAGAAAGTGGAACTTTACTCATACCTTGATGTATCTTGGGACCTTATTGTGTGGTTGCAATGGCTTTTCCTCCAATGGCTTCCTCATCCATATATGTAGAAGGATGCTCCTCCAAAGTTGTAGTAGCGTTGGTGCAATTCTCCTCCCTTGGTGGAATGGCTTTCTCTTCCTTTGTCCTCCCTCCATCAAAGGTTTGGATCAACCCTTGAGCAAAGTCTCCAAAAGAACTCACCCTTGAATGGACCAAGGGTTTGAACCACCAAATAGAGGTTTGATCCTCCATGTGCAACACTGCCATCTCCACTGCTTCTTTCTCTGCCACTGGATGCAGCAATAAAAATGCCTCCAGCTTCTTCTCCCAAGCTCTAGCTGAAGTAACCCCATCAAATGTAGAAAATAGAAGCCTATTTCCTCTGCTTTCTCCTTTTCCATAGGGCCTTCTCTCCTCCATATATTGAATAGACTGTGGGAACGTTGTAGCTCCCCTGAATGCTACAGAATGGGGTTTATAGTCACCCAGGTACTTGCTTAAGATCTGGAAATCCAATCATCTTCCATGTTGATCTTCAAAAGAATAGGAAGTGCATGGACCTTCCTCTTCTCCTCTTTTATTCTCCTCCTCCTCAGGGAGGCTCTTCTTTATTTCAAAAATAGATGAGATCAGACTCATCTTCTTCATCATTTTCCTCTGAAATAGAACTCACAGGTTGTGCCACTTCGATGCTTTGATACCACTGTAATGTTCCTTTTTAAGAAACATTGTCAATCGACAAGAAAATCTATTCCAGAGATAGACTGAAGGGGAATTTACTGGATTTGTCACCTTTGAAAAAAGGATGAGCTCTAGAGGCTACCTCACCCACTATTAGACTCTTTCTATAGAGTGATTGTCAAAGGAAAATATCCCCAATAGGGAAATACAACAAGATTGGGAATCTCTTAAGATAACCCCAACATTGCAGCTACAACAATAACAAATACATCAAATGGGAAAATAGCAGTGAATCATATACACATGAAATGCCAGAGAATACAATGGGCATCATATTAGATCATAGCAGCAATAAAATATACAACCCCTTGAGGAAATGGTCACTCAAGTATGGCACAACAAGCCTCAAGAAATCTGTACAAGGAAACATGAGAAACACTGCTGCATAAAGAAAGCCCTAGGCCATGACTACACAGTTATAGAGAGGAAATAATGCATAAATAATGAAAATATAATGATATGACAATGTAGGATCAAATAAAGAAGGGGGATCAATATCTCAACCCCTGAAAATACATAACATCAATCCTTTAAGAGGATTGGCTGAAATCTATGCAGAAAAAATATAATACAAAAATGTCGGAGTTGCAGTAGCTACTGCAACTCAAGAGCTGGAAATGGATGGAGAAGACTGAAATAGTTTTTGCTGATAAAGAACCCTCCTCCAATGAAAATCTGTAGTGAAAGGCTGATCCTTCACCCAAGACTTCCCCTCCAAAATTTGTTAATCCCTCACAACAAATATTCACCCAAAAGAACATTGTCTAAGAGAGGGACTGCACTGCCAATGATGGAATGTGGTTGGCCTGATGCCAAAGATGATGGGATCTACTCATAAACCCCCTTTTCTGATCTCCCAAAGGATGGAACCTCCCTCCACTAGAAAACTAGCTCTGGATGGTGTGTGGAAACCTCCCCAGCAACACCTAGCAACACTACACAATATCTGTTGTAGAAACTGCGCTGATGTAGATGGCTGAAGCTATGGCCTGAATGCTAGAATATGGAGAATGGAGTGAAATCCTTCATGAGCTACTCAAGAAGGAGAGGAATTCCTAAACAGGACTCCCTCATGCCCGGAGGCACTGCAGCTCTACTGAACAACAAGAGGCAGCAACAAGTCTCCAAGACTTGAAAGTAAAATGATCAAAGATAATCTCAATGGCTGCCTTGCTCCTCTTTTAAACAAGTGAGCCTCTCTCCATGGACCCTACTTCGAATTAGGTTTTCCTTCCTCTAGAAGCTTCCCTCATATGTTGTCCCACATAGTTCTTTCCAACTCATGCCAACGTAATTTGACTTGGTCAACCTTGGCCAAGCCTTTATGCAAAAACCTCCTTTCACACATGGAGGTGTGAAATCCAGCTCCAAACATGATCCTCTTTCATACTTAGAGGATTTTTATTCTCTAACCATGCAAAGAATGGGTCCCCTACCCATTTTATTCATCTCCTCAACAAAATTTAATGTTCCATAAAATTTGGAACATTACATACTAGTTTTTCAAGTTGTCTCTACCATATTTTTTCGTATATGGGTATGAGTGGAAAATGTGCATTATTGGTAATTATTGTATAAGTGAAATTCCGTGTGTCCATGATGGAATGTGACAATTCATATGTAATGTGAGGAGTCACAAAGGGGGCATGCCAAGATTCACCCCCATTTGTTTTAAGAACATCATCATAAATCTTGTAAACATATTTCGGGAGCCAAGCTTTTGGCTAGGCTTATGCTTAGAAAAGGCTTGAAATTTTTGTTTCATCCTTGGCTTCTCCATAGTGTAGAGGGAGTATACTTCTTTGGGAGGAGTAGGTGTTGTTGACTTCACGTTCCACTATTGGGGCAAGTGGATTGTCATTTTGTATGTATGAATGTAACTTTCACTTATAATAAAATCAGAGTCTACACATCTTCATGCATATATTATAAATGTAGTGAGACAATTCTTGTTATATTTGTGATGTATGTTGGTTAACTTACACATATGCTTATGAACTATTTTTTTTGCATTTGTATGAATCTCGTTGAATGTGTTCTCATGTTTTAATCCATAACCTTTAACTTGTGCATTATTCTTATTTTTTGTTTTCAACTCATGCGTTCCTTTCAAGTTGCGTACTATTACAGGTTTCCAAGGAGCACACTTACTTTTCCATTCATTGTTATAACTTCTCATACATATTATTGAATTTCCATAGGGTCACACACTTGCTTTAACCAAATAAATTTTGTACCACTCTCTGTGTTTTTCAACCCAAGGCATATCATTAAACACCCCACTACTGGGACTCCTACTCCAAATAGTGTGAGGTATAGTTGGGACTTCATATCAGGGAGATCCCCTTAATTTTTGTGGGTCCATCACCATCAATAGGTTCTTTAAAAATACTTAGAAGGATTCACCCAAAGGATGAACTTATAGATTAGGTATATGTTATCATTCTCAAGCTTGTCAAAAGTAAAGAGGTAATATCCAGAAATGGTTAGGGAAATTTGGAAAATAGGGTATTTGACCTATTAATGGGAGTGAGTCACTCTTGAACATGACACTCTTTCACTTTATCTCCATGAATTTTGGTTAAGAAAAATCATTTTCCTCTTTGGTTAATCACACCATATCAAAATCTTCCAGAATAGTTTTTGAGTCAGTGTTGCCAACTCCAAAAAATGTCGCTGATATGTTTAACGCAAGTCCTTCAGTTAACATATCCCATGATACTATTAAGTTTAATTTCATGTTTGTTGATCCTGAACAAGCTTCGTATTACTATATTATGTCTCAAGCCTTTATACTTGTTTCGTGCCATTGATGGGGGATCATTAGGGGAATTTTGAGGTCTAAGATGGGCCTCCTAAGAAAGATGTACAACCAAAATAAAATTGATAAGAACCAATAGGATTCAATATGATGATGTCAACCATGGGGGATGATTCACCATTTTTTAATTAAAAGGGTAAAAATATTAAAAAATAATAAAATAATAAAACTACTTTTTCAACTCGTATTTTTAACTTATCTCCCAAATTTTTTACTCAAATTTTGAGCAGGAGTACTCGTTGGATGCAAAATTTAATTCCTCTTCTAAGGAGTACCCATTTTTCATAATTTCAATGGACCGTGCTACATGAAAAATGAGAAATACAAGAAAAACGTGATTCCAATCATGTTTTTCATGTATTTATCATTTTTTGCGTAGCAGGGTCCATCGAAAGTAGGCAACATGGGTACTCATTGGATGAGGAATTAAATTTTGCATCGAACAAGTCCTCCCGCTCGAAATTTGAGTAAACATTTTGGGAGATAAGTTGAAAATACGAGTTGAAAAACTAGTTTTTTCTTTTTTCCCTCTAAAATTTGATGATGTCATCAAATCTTATCTTATTATTTCCACTATTATTTTATAATTTCCTTATGAGGCCCATTTTAGACCTCAAACTTCCCCTAATGACATCAAGGCCCTCCTACGACTCGTCACTTCCTATCAACGTCAACTCATTCTCTAGGTTATTTACTTAGAAACTCCCTTTGGTACCTTGGAACTTTCATAAATAATGAAACATTTCCACACTTTTGGTGATAGGTTTACATCATTGGCCTCTAAGCAGAATATTTTATGTGGTGTTCGAATTCAACTCATATATTCATGCCATATGGATTTTAATGCAATAACTTGAGAACCACTATCATTATTGGCAGTTTCTCTCACATTTGTTAACTACTTACATAATTGTGTTGGGTGTGGAGCGTGATTATCTTGTTTATTTTGTATCATAGTGTTGGACCCCTGTACCTTAATGGGGCGGTAACACCGCCCGTAATTAAACGCTGCCTGGGGGGTCCAGGGGGCTGCAACTTTATGGAGCACCCCCCCCCCCCCCCTAGTGGGGGGTTTCGAGGGCAGCGCCCCTGAAGCTAAAAACATATGTAAAATTGCCTTGTAAAAGTATAGTAATTTCTAGTCAGTCTGGGCCGTTCATTAGGCGGATGATCTGACGGTAGAAGTTATTTTTTGTTTAGGGTTTTTTTCCCTAGAAGGAAACCACTCGCTTTGTATGAGGGTATTGTATTGCGGCTGTGTAATGTATGTTTTTTCTCTGAGCGGGAAACTGATAGGGAGACTGTGAGAGAGAACAGAGGATATTACAACGGTTTTGTTGTAGGTTGTGTCTCTTCATTTTGCTGGATAATAGAAAGGAAGGACTGGCTGTTCAAGGTGGACATATCCCAAACTGGGTGAACCATGTATATCTGTGTCTCTCTGGTTTTATGTGTTTTGTGTGCTTGTGTTTTCCACATATCTTATGTTTCACATTGCTCTGTAATATATAATTTTCTAACAAATTGTCCGGTAATCAGATGGTGTCTACCATGTTTGACTCCAACTCATTTAATCACATGGTTAGACTCATACATCAAGTGATCAAGCGAATGAGATAGAAGACCTTGGATCTAGTTTCATCCATTCAAGCTAATTTTTTAGGATTCATACCAAATCACAGTGTATGATGGCTATGATCATAAAAAAAATTATCCATACATGGATCTAGAATTTGTCATCGGTGGATGAAACATTTTGGTCATTGTACATGTAATATGGCTTATATGTGGAGTATGGGTATACCTCACACAACAATGATATCATGATGAAAATGTATTGTAACAGATGATGATCTCGACCAATTCTTCTTGATCTAGACTTGTCACAAGGTAAATCACTTTATTCCTCAATTATTTATTTTGACTTTGTACTTTAAGGGGGAATATTTTACAGGTCATTTGATCACATTTGTTCAATAGGCCTACAAACTATATCAACAACATCCTTGAACACTTCGTCATAATCCCTTCATAAAGCCCTAAGCATCACTTCTCCAAAAAATATGAGTTTCTAGGAAAATTGTATCAAAAACATTGTTCTTTAGCCCCAATGTGCATTGCATGCTTAGCCACCTATTCTCAGAACATGTTGCATACTTGAGAACCAAAACTGGTTAGCACATGATTCTCCCTTCTGTAGGTGCACTGATTCTAGAAATTCAGGAAAAATAAAAAATTTCTCTGAAGTTTCCTCTTCCAAAATTTCCAAGGTGGTTTTAACTATTTACCATGGATAGAGATCTCTAATTCCTATGTGATCCTACTCTAATTTACCTATCTCTTATCCCTTGAGTTCATCCTCCCCTCATATGTGGATTTCATGCCTATAATGGTAAATCCTAATCCATCGCTCTTACTCTTTGTATTTAATGTATTCCATTACCTCAGGGTTGGATTTTTTACATTGATAATACCCTCATGTCGTTGATTTGAGCCTAAGGAGTCATCACATTCATGCATTAGGGTTGATTTTGAGATGTGCTTTTTGGCAAGGAAAGACAAGTCAATTTGGGGAGACATCTACAAAGTGAAACTTCTATTTAAGGTTGTAACTCTCTCCTGCATTTTTTTAATACAAATAGAATATTGTTTTCATATATTTTTTGTGTTGCGTTTGCACTCATGTATTTCATTTCCATTCTCACTCATTGAATAAATATTTTAAACTATGTTATGTGGATTTTGGTTCCTTCGCTTGTTTTAGTCATTTGTGTAGGCTCTAATTATAACACTTGGAGCTAGAGTTGGGGCTTACAAGTAAGGAGGAAAGGAAATCTTGCTACAGATTCTAGGTAGGTTACTTTCCCATTTTCTAATTTCTCTAAGGGAAACCCAAATATTTTTGTCTTTTGTTGTTCTAGATCATACCACTTGATCTAGGGAATCCACCTTTGTCTGCAATAGTGAAAATTCCATATAATAAGGAGGTCACAAATGACACTTTTGACTAAAAAATAAATTTCTTTACATGCCACAAATGCCCAATAAGGGTCTAAAAAATGTGACAAAGTATTTTTTCACTAATGACAAAACCTAGAAGCCTTCAATGGAGGCTTTGACCTAGAAAATAAATAAAATACCATGAAACCCATGCTGAAAATAAATTTTCTTTTACAATAAAAATGATTTTCATCAAATACAAGTATGAAGACTAACACTAGTTTCATTCTTCAACAATATGGAGGTAGATTGATTTTGTAGGCATTATGTCCCAACTTTTCCAATATCTCAACATGGTTCGTAACATAGACCCTTGATCTTCTTACCATGATCCTATAGCCTTTCCTTATTTGATTATAGCCATACTCTATCTCCCACATTGAATGAATTCTCTCTTATATGTTGATCATGCTTGGCCTTGAATATTTCATATAATTTCATGAACATATTATGTGCTTGAAAATGGATCTACTTAATATT
Source organism: Pinus albicaulis (assembly GCA_034641835.2). Classification (NCBI taxonomy): domain Eukaryota; kingdom Viridiplantae; phylum Streptophyta; class Pinopsida; order Pinales; family Pinaceae; genus Pinus; species Pinus albicaulis. The sequence continues at coordinate 451,430,405 of CM076575.1, read as the reverse complement.
ATCATCTATTTTTTCTACTTGTAATGCATCTCTTTTGAGGTCCTCACTCACTCCTTTTTTCCCATATACAACATCCAAGGGTGAAGATGGATATCTAGATCTAGCTTCAAAAGGGGATTTGACCAGTAGATGCATGGTTTTCTTTGTTATGAGAGTGTTATATTCATAGATTATGTTTTCATCCTATGCCATTATATGCATATGATTGTAACCCCTCAAGATATTGGCACCAAAATCCTATTAACTACTTTTATTTAACCATATATCTAGGGATTCAGTATTTTAGACCTCTTCGGCTTCATGTTTATGTTATCCCACAATGTATTCCAAAATGCATTAAGAAATGTTACATCCCTATATGAAATAATGTTCCTTGGTACCTCAAAGCACACCCAATCATGGTCAAGAAATAATTGTGTTTATTATTTCCCTTTAATAGTCTTGTTATAGGGCATGAGAATGTACATCTTGCTAAAACTGTCAACATAGTACCACAAACATGTAGCCATGTCCTATTTACTGGTAAACCCCACAAAAAATATATGGAAATGTTTTCCCAAGGATGAATAGGTATAAGTAAGGGACGATGTAGACCCTATTTCCTATTAATGGGATTTTTGGAATAACAAAGTATACTTCATCTAATTTACTTTACTACATCTTCTATAATTATAGGCTGATAAAAATACATCTCTAAGTTGGAAACGATCTTTCCAATAAAAAAAATATCCTACAACATTGAAGGTGTGTGCTTCCCTGATAATCTTCAATCACTCACCTTAAGGAACACAAAGAATTGATATCCTATAGAGTGACCCATTCTAGAGAAGATAAATAACTATCACCGTCTTCTGCATGAATCTATCCCTACAACTAATCAAACACCTCCTTTATGTCCTCATAATGTATTTATGCATATTTTTATGAATCATGGGTCAAATAATCCATGTGCATTAGAGTTCCCAAAACTATAGTTTTTGATGTAAATGGCCTCGAAAGAATTTCAACCAACTTGTTTATCCTACCCTTATTGTAATTAATGAATGTATGAAATTTTTGTAAGAACCTAATACACTTGTAATGTCTAGTTAATGGCATCATTCTCTAGGCTCATAGATATTTTAAAAAATAGTGATCTTTGTGGACAATGGTCTCCTTTCCAAATAGATAATGTTTCTGTAAATATATCCTTGTCATAGGTAGGATAGTTGGGAAAACCCCATGAAATAATTTAGAACAATAGCATATAGGACTTCCTCCTTTCAATAAGGCCATTCCCATGGCATACCCACATGCATATATTTCCATCAAATGGCTTATGTAAGTTTTGTAACATAAGAACTATTTCTTGACTCTTTTTTTTTTTTTAACTTGGCAAATTCCTTCAGTCAACTCTTCACAATTGAAAAATCTTGTCACTTACTATTATGTAATTTAATGGTGCTATGAAGCTATGAACTTCCATAGGTACTATAATTCCCTATGAAACTCGTAACTACAAATATATTTGCAGGAATTTATCACTCCATCTTCTTAGCATCTATTTTAAACTCCCTCCACCAATCATATACCCCAAATAAACCAAATATCGCTATAAAAAACTAAAATTTCTTGAGGTTTTCTTGCAACTATTTCTTCTTTAAATATGTGGCACCTATATTAAGTGTGAGATGTTCTTCTCCTAGATAGTACTATAAACCAATATATCATCTAAAAAACGAATATGAATGAATCTAGTTATTGACATCGTACATTATTCAATTAGTCTCATAAATTTAGTTTGTTCATTTCTTAAACCAAATTCCATGAAAAACCATTCGTACCAATCTTGTATAGTTTTGAAAGTGGTCTTCCAATTTTCTTCTTCATTGACTCAATCCTATTGGCATCTTTATTTTAAATCTAGCTTGGTGGAGTATTTTGCATGCTACAATTAATATGATAGATCATTAATCCTACGGGAGGGGTACATATTCTTGAGAATAATATTATTTTCTACTTTGTATTTGATACATATTAAAAGAAATTCATCCTTCTTTGGTACACTTATTATGGTTGACCCACAAAGTGAGGTACATGGTCAAATCATTCCCTACTCCAACAATTGATACAACTACTTCTTCACCTTTTTTTCTTCCAGAATAAACTTTTAATACAACTGAATGTTCAACATTGTAGACTCTAGCAATAATTGGATTTCATGCTCTACCTTTCTCCTCGCTAGTATCCTTATAGGTTCTTGGAAAATTCCCTTGTATTCTTATAACAACCCTTCTAGTTGATGTTTTTATTCATTATTACACCCCTCTAGGGATTCCTTTTCCCTATTTCAATCATCATGAAATATTAGACTCTCCTTTGTGCACGTGTATGAATAAATATGTCCCATCCTTGATGAGGAAATGCTTGCTAGATATTTACATGAATATTGTTTCCCTCATATACATGTATAAACTCCCAAACATGACTCCACATACATCAAGTGGTACTCCATCCAATTCTGCTTCTTAAACTCAATCAACACTTAAATTGTATCATGAAATATTTTCCACCTTAATATTTACATCCTTATTTACCCTTCCCAATGTATATGGGTTTGGATGAACAAGAAGCTCCAATCCAATTTTTTTACTAGATCCACTACCATGAGATTATCCTATGATCGTAAGTCAAATAAAGCATCTATATTGTCCTTCTTGGCCTATCTCTTAATGTGGAATAGTTTTTTCATCTCCTTCTCTTCCCACTGATAAATACTTCTTAGATTCACCTCCTTCAACACTGATGTTAATACAATATTATCTTCCACATCAAAGGTACTTTCAACTTGACTACTCAAGTTTCTGCCCATAAGATTCTTTTTATTCCCATCCTTCTTATTATTCTTTGGGTTTGGCTCTAGATGTAGCTTGTAGAACTTTTCTTTAATGTAACCATTAATGTTGTAATGGTTGCAGTCATTGCTACAATCCTTACAATGATGTTCAGTAGCTTCTATCTTCTTGTCCTCCCCACTTTCTACTTAGTATTCCCCTCGTTGGTATTCCCCTCGTTGGAATTTTCCTAGTTCTCTTTCTACTTTGAAGCACTTTCTCTTTATTTTTTCCTATGCTTTATAGATTTTATGATTTTACACACACCCTATCCATATTTTTTATCTTTAAACTCATCACTTACTATCATAGATTACTCTGTATATCCCCAATATACTTGAGGAGTACATCTAGCTGGATCTTGGGAGATGTTGTAGCTACTAGAGACAACCTTGAGTAGTATAAAGACTAGCGCCTAGGACATCTTAAATGCAAGGAGCATATGACTCAACTGGCTGCAGTTGGAAATGTTTGGCTCTCATGCAACTATCACTTAGATGAATGGTCTTAATAAGGGTGGAACCAAAACCCCAAAGTTAAACACAACAACTAGGAAAACTGCAGAAAATGAGTACAAACTGCAATAAATAAATGCATCAGACAGCTCTAAAATAGAATGCTATAAAAGGGGACCGACTTCTAAAATGAATACACAGCTATCAAGTTATATGTGAGCAGTGACTATGGCAGAAGATGGAGTAAGATATCAACTATAACCGGGCTTATTCAAGGATATGAATCCATATATACTGGGCTTATTCAAAGATAAGAATCCATATATATGGGCTCGTTCAAAGATAAGAATCCATTGTAGTTAGTATCAGAAGAACAACGAAAGAGATAGAAAATGAACAATGTATCAGGCATGGGCCATATTTAAAGTGTTATGGATGTATAAAACATGAGTATCTGCTATGATAAATTCATGTCCAAACATGGGAGCACTCACATTCCAAAACCTGCAGATACGAGAAGTATGGAGAAATACAAAATGAACACTTATATTAAGAGACACAGAGAGAGAGAGTTACAAACTGTGAATCATCCCGAGCGAAATCCCCAATTCCAGCAAAAATTTTTATTACTGAATCCCTACGGGATCTTCAAACATCCACTATCAAAGTTCATACAAAATACATACAGAATACTCAAGCTAGTGAGTCCTTTGGAAAATCCAGAACCCTCTGTTAGTGTTTTCTTCCTGTTTTTATAACCTCTTATTCCTATGCGCGAGAAGATATTTTGGGAAAATATCTTCCCCGGGTGCTTGTATGTTGTTTCAGGTATAAATCAAAAACAGAAATGATGATGAGGTAAAACTTCCTCTCATCATCTTGTAGTGTAGGCCTAAAGCCATGTCTAACTAAAATGTAAACAATATACTAATTGAAAGTAAAAACTGCAGGAGTGAAATAAGGATTTCACCCGAAATGACAAAGTAAAAATAACATAAGGTAAAAATGCCACATAGGCCCAGTCATGAATTATCATTGTTGTTTGATGAGGCGGAGCCACTCTGCCCATTGGCCGACGTCACAACCAAGTAAATGGAAGATTGACGTAGAATATAAAGGTGCTGTGCTATGTGGTAGTGGATAATTAGCTTTTTTGTAGCCGGGAAGTCTTATAGAATGAGTGATGGTCATGATCATTTGCGGGGCAGTAATGTTGTATTATCTTTTATTTGCTTTCTTGGGCATGGAGGATCATCATCCTCGGCCCCTCTCCAAAAGATGCTTTGTGATTGGCTATGGAACGGCTGTGTGTAAAAATGTATGGCTTTGCTGTGACGTTCGCTTCGATTTAAATAAATCTTGCGATGAGGATAGCTTGCTTCAAAAGGCACAGTGTGAAAAGGCGGAGGAGCGATGCGGAGAGGCAAGAGTCTTGGTAGAGCATTTCCATGGCGAAAACATGGTTTGAATCCAATACGCGTGAAACTGTACGGCGATTTTAAAGGCAAAGTGTTTTCGCGGCAGCTGGTGAGAGCGATAATACGTAATAAGAAAATGAACGGCAATACGATTTTATGGGTGATGAGTACTCCTACAAAAACCACCCATTTTGCGTTGGGTGTGCGTGTTGAGGGAATCTTGAGAAATGGATGCGAAAATGAGTAGGAGCGGTAAAATGCGGGAAAATCGAGATCAACGATGATTAAAGAAGTAGCGAACGTGCACAACGCGGTTGGGTGAGACCGATGATGCTCGGAAATCACATCATGTAGCGGGCTGATCGATTGCGAGGTTATAAAAACGAGAGTGATGTGAGGCCCGTTGGATGAGGAAGATCAACGGTCCCGGATCATTTTCGCTTGCAATATTGGATGAGTGATTGGGAAAGTAGCAAAGGAGAGATGGAACAAGGACTGTTAGATTATGAGGGCACAACAGTGGAGATCAACTGCGGGGGCACTGCGAGGTATGAGCCAACTTTTGGTCGGATGCTACCGGGATGAAACAGAGTCGTTGATCTGGGGTTTGATCAGATGGTGGGGATTGCATCGGGGAATCAACATCAAAGACGAAAAAAAAAGTGAAAGTAAATGGCAATGGGGATTGGCGAAAAGCGATGGCCGATGGGGAAAGGCGAAGCGCAATGACTGTTAGATTCGGGAGGAGATCAACGGTCAGGATTGCGTCAGGGTTTTGCACATCGGCGGAAAAGGAGTTCAATGAATAAGGAATGTAGGGTGGTAGTGAGCGATGTGCGATGGCCGACAGGTGGAAACAGAACGCATGATGGCCGTTGGATCTGCAGAGATCAACAGTTAGGATCTCTTTGGCAAAGATGAACCTCGGTGGTGAAACAAAAGAGAAAATGAGTGGAGTTGGGAACCAGCGAATTCCGATGGCCGAAGGGGGCTTAAGGACTTTTATTCGTCAGTCACAGAGTGGGGTCATATGAGAAACGGAGGCTAAGGGCTTAAGCCAAAAGGCGCATAGAGGCCTGATATGTTAAAATGAGCACTTTTAAAGCTAAAAGGTGGATTTTTAGCCTTTTCAAGGGTTCCGATAAGTGAAAAAGGGGCTTTGAAAGTCCATGCATTCCTTGTTGTATTTTCTTTGCAGTATAAGACTCCTTATCATTATACATCCCAGCTCGATGAGGGATGTCATAAGAACATTGGCTTCATTTGGGGACGACCCCTTTGTCCTCAAATGCATCGAGAACTCCACAGACCATCTTTTAGCCTTCTTCTTGCGAACACAATCTCCTTGATGCCTTATCTTCTTGCTTCATGACAAATCAAAATAGAAAACATCATAATAAAAGAAACCGAATAATGTACAATATCATACAGCAGACCTTTCGGCCTGAATCAATACTGGAAAAAGGGTTTTAAGAATTGCACATTCATAGGGGCTTCGAGCATATCACCTTGCAAATTTTCCATTCTGAAAGTGTTGTTTCCTCCCTCTTCAGCAAGTTTGAAAGGTCCAAACCATAGAGGATCGAACTTTCCATGCTTTCCTTTCTCAGCCCTTCTTATATCCCATCTTAGCACTAGATCTCTAACCTGCATCTCTTTATCTTTAGCATGTTGATCGAACAGGTCTTTCATTTTCTCTTAGTACTTAGTCAACCTCTGATTTACTCGACTTTGAGTCTCTTCCAACTCTACTAACTGATTCATTCTTCTGGTAAAATCGTTTGGTTCCTCTTGAAAATCTTGCATGAACCTAGCCACAGGTAAGGCCAATTGTATTGGGAAAACCGATGCTCTACCATAGACCAATTCATATGGGTATTTTCCTGTTGACCTCTTACTAGTGATTCTGTTTGCCCATAGCACAAACTTGAGCTGAGAATCCCAATTCTTCTGGTTTTCATTTATGGCCTTTTCCAATGCCCTTACCAATGAATTTTTTGAGGATTCTTCCAACCCATTTCCCTGTGGATAGTATGCAGTAGAGTGTCCTAACACAATATTATATTTTTGGCAAAATTTGAGAAATTTGACAGACTTAAAAGCCTGAGCATTATCTGTGACAATCTTAGCAGGGTAGCCAAACATTGAGATAATGTTATCTTCTAGAAATTTGATCACCACTGTGTCTATAGCATTCCTTGCTAGCACGGACTCTACCCATTTAGTTGAGTAATCAGTGGCTGTTAGTATCCACTTGTGTTGCCCGCTTGAGGCAAGATGAATTTCGCCGATGAAATCGATTCCCCACTGTTGGAAAGGTTCTTCTATGTGTATCGGGATCATAGGAAAAGGTGCGAACTTTGGCCTTTCAACAAATTTCTGAAATTTTTCACAAGCCCTTACTCGAGTATGAACATCTCCAAAAAGTATCGGCCAAAAAAAGCCTGCTTTCAGAATCTTGTGTGTCGTGGCCCTCCAACTGTAGTGACCACCATAGATGCCCTCGTGGAATTCCACCATCACTTCTTCTATTTCATTTTCTGTGAGACATAAAAGTAGTATGCCCGATGGGTCTCTCCAATACAAATGGCCATTTTCTACGATGAACTTCTGAGATTTTAACCTCAACTTCCAGTACTTCGTCTTGTCGCAGATTGGAGGACATCTAAGAGTCAAGAGGTACTCTACAATTTCTTTGTACCATGGACTGAGAAGGTACTTGATGTGGGTTTTTTGTGTGAAGGTTTCTATTCCGTGCTGCCCATCTGCTCTTTCAGGCTCTTCATTGGCCACCACAGATAAATTTATCCCCAAATCCTGACAGTTTGATTCGGAAAGGATCTTGGCTAATCCCTGTCCCTTTATTAGCTTAGTGGGGAATATTTCCAACTCATACTCCTATATCTTGGCTATCCATTTGCCTCTCTTTCCTTCACTATCCCCCTGAATCAAGATGTCTTTTATAGCCGCTATGGGTATGAATGCACTTATAGCTGACTGTAATACATACATCTGAAAAGCCTTCAGGGATTTGACCAAGACATAAGCCTGTTTCTCCAGGATGTTATATTTTAGCTCAGCGTCGCGAAGCACTTGGCTGAAAAAGGCGATGGGTTGTTCATGACCTTCCTCATTTTTCTGCAATAATACAGCTGCGAAGGTGTGGGGAGATGCAAACGAAAATATCATGAAGGGTTTCGCATAATACGGTCCTGCCAATACTGGGGCTTCTACGAAAGCATTTTTAATTCTGTTAAAATCTTCCCGCGACTCAGTAGTCCATTTTACTTTGTTATCCTTCTTCAACATCTCAGTTATGTACCAGACTATCTCTGCATAGTTCGGTATGAATCTTCTCAAGAAGTTGATACGTCCAAGAAAAACTTGGACATCTTTCTTGTTTCAAGGCAAGGATATACCATTTATGACTTCTACCCTTTTCGGGTCCATTTTTACCCCTACCTTTGTTATAGTATGACCCAATAGCTTACCCTCTTCTAAAGCAAACAAAGAGTTTTGTGGGTTTAAAGACAATCCATACCTACAGCACTTGTCAAGGTTTTATGCAAATACTCCATATGTTTAGCATCTTCCTTTGAGAAGACTGTGATATCGTCCAGGTACACCACCACAAATTTGTCTTGTTCCCCCACAAAAACAATGCCCATGGCCCTTTGAAATGTAGCCCCCGCATTGATAAATCCAAACGGCATTCGAGCATACATAAACGTTCCCCAAGGAGTAGTGAATGCGGTTTTATTTTGGTCCTCTGGAAGCACTGCTACTTGATTATATCGAGAAAATCCATCCATCATAGACATTTGTGAAGATCCTACCACCTTCTGCAATACATGGTCCATATTTGGCAGCGGATAATTTTCTTTCAGAGATGCTCTATTCAAGTTCCGAAAGTCAACACATAGTCTTATCTCTCCGTTCTTCTTTCGGACTGGGACTAATTTGGCCACCCATTCAGAATATATTAATGGCACAATAATCTTAGCCTTCAATAATTTCTTGATTTCCTTTTCTATGGAGGGAAGGAGTAAAGGATTAATCTTCCTTAATTTCTTTTTGTGTGGCTTAGCATCTCTTTTTAATGGAATCTTGTGCTGGATACTGCTAATATCAAAGGTCTTCAAATCTTGATAGGACCAAGCAAAGACATATTTATATGTCTGAAATAGCTTCCGATATTTCTCTTTGTATTCTTCGGGTACCTTATTAGACAATTTCACAATCTTGGGGTGGACCTCAGTGCCGAGGTTGAGGTCATCTACTCGATTTTCTTCAATGATCTTATTTGGCCTGATGGGGACATCCTTCTTATCAAATAGTCTCTCCAGAGGGACTAGTCCTCTGGGTATTACATCCCCTTTGAGCTACAGCACCTTGTGCCCAGCCATGGTATCCTGCCATTTATTCTGAGGAAGGTCCTCAGTCTCCTCCTCGCCAACATCTATGACCAAATTGGAAAATTCCCCAATGGTCTCCATGAATCTCTTCACTTTCTCTTCATCTTAAAACACCTGCTAGTGTTTGAAATTGTCAGGGATGGAAGGACGATAATGAACCTCTATCTCGTACCTCAGGAGGGGATTCTGAGGCGGCCGAAAAGTTCTTGCGGATACTGCAAGAGAGTCTGCCATTCTATTTTGGTCTCTTGGCATGAATTGAATATTAAATGCTGAGAAGAAATTCTCTACCAAGTCCAATACCTCATTTCTGTAAGCCCTCAGTCGTGGGTGCTTAGCTTGACATTGATTTCTTACTTATCTCACCACTAGTTCTGAATCTCCCAAAACCTTCAAGCTCTGAATATTCATATTCTTTGTTGTTTGTAGACCCAGGAGCAATGCTTCATATTCAACCACATTGTTCGTGGCTTCGTATTCCAATTTGAAAGAAAGTGGGACTAGCTGTCTGGTGGGTGAGATCAGGAGAACTCTAGCTCCATTCCCTTCCCTTGAGTTAGCTCTGTCAAAGTGCAAGGTCCAAACCCCACCTTCTTCGTTACTTGAAGACTGCTCGGTCTTTACTTGACAGAAAGATGGCTCCTGCAAGTAATCTTGGTCTTCTTCAAGCATTAGACAAGAAAACTCACCCTCTTTGCTGTACACCGGCGAATTTACTGAATTATCAACTTTAGTGACCATCTTCACAAACCTTGTTTCCTGGTATAACCTCCTCTCTTGTCCTCCAAATACGGGGATAGTTGCATAGGTTAGGTCCAACTTTATATATCCTCCAATTTTTGTACCCCACGATCTTGATAACAACATTCCAAACCGAGCTGGGATATCAGCCACCACGACATCCATCACCACGCTTTTAGGTGGGATTTGGGCTAGGTTTACCACCAGATCCTTGATCATCCCCAGGCATTTTACTCTCTTGGAATAAAAAGAGTAGAGATCTTTATATGGGCAAGTGATCTATAGCCCCAATTGTTCCATCACTAATAGGGGCAGGAGGTTATGAGACGCTCCAGAATCCAGCATATAGTTATGCAATAACAGTTCATGAATTACTAAGGAGACATAGAAAAGGAGGAGTTGAAGAATCTAGTTCCTCAACATGGGGACCGAACATAACCATGGGCCTTTCTTCTTGGAGGTTTAAAATGTCTGGGATTGGAGTAGCTCCTTGAGGAAGCATGAATGATGACACTTGAGCCTGATATGTTGGTTTCTTTAGGAGTTTAGTCAAAGGGACGGGAATTGTTACTTTTTCCAGCTCTTTCTGAAGGCTAAACATAGGAGGAGGCTTCTCTACGAGACTTTCTTTTGGATCTTTATTCTTGGCTGGAGGTTTTTCTTCCTTTGGGATAGGCTTGAATTTTGCATTTGAGTTGGAGACTATATTAGAAGAAGATGGAACAGAGACATTAGGATGCAAAGCGGTCATAGGTTTCTTACCTTTATCTTCAATTTTTTGAACGACAGGCTCCTTCTGAGGTGTTTCTTCTTCTTGTTCTTGTGTGCGGGTTCTCTTTCTAGAGGACCTGAGATCATATTTTCTATGAAACTGTGCTTGCATGAAGTCTACAAATTGTTTACAGTAATCATCAATCTCTGGATCTTTAGCGACACATGTTTTTTCTTCTTCTTCCTGCAAGGAGAGCTCCACTCCTTCATCTTCTTGCAAAGAAGACTCAACTTCATCGCCATCTGAGTAAGCAAGATATTGATCATCTTGCCCGTCGGGAATGTCTTCAGCAGGGCCATCCATCTGCCCTTCCAGATACAGCAGGGGCTGTATGTGGTCTTGTTTCTCCTTCCGCTCTCTCTGCAATATTTGAAGAGGAGGCTTTCTATATTGTGAGTAAAATCCCCTTTTTGGAGAATTTTGGAATGGCTTGAAGGATGAGTTCTTTGCCTCGAGCTCAAGCTTCACCAGCTTGCTTGAAAGGTTCTTGATCATTTTATTCATCTCCTCTATTTTGTAATTTTCTACCTATCTATCTTGACTTGAGGTAGATGCTTCTTCTTTCCCTCTACGTCTAGCATCATGGTCTGACCTCCATTTTGATTTACCCGTAGAAGCAAAGTTGGCTTCCACTTCCAATGCATCGATCTGGGCTTCATCCAGAGTAGTAGACTTCCTTTATCTTAGAGAGAATCTGAATTCTGACTCAAAGGCTGCTATAAAAACCACTTTAGCAGGGATCTGGTGAGGCTTCATTTCGGCTGGGAGACTTGTATATAATTTATTAAACCTCTTGATGAATTCAGACACGTCTTCATTATGTCTCTTTCTAAGTGCATTGAATTTTGTAAGACAGTATCCATGGTCCTTCTTCTCTCCCGATTTCCTGGTGAAGGCATTTTCAATTTCCTCCCAATTATTAATGGAGCGGTCCCCCAAGGTCTTGAACCATTTTCTGGCATCTCCATCTAGAGACTGGACAAAAAATCGCAACACCACATCCAGATGTTCAACACTAAAATTTTTTACGAATGCGCAGAAAAATTCCAGGTGTTTCTGAGTAGCAGTATTGTCTTCCCCATTGAAACGAGGTAGGATCTTTAAGTAATCCTAAGGCATATCATTCAGGATCTGAAGCAATTCCGCGGGGCATATTTGTTCAATAGGAATCTAGGAACAACCATCGGAGGTTGTGGGGGTGGCGGGAGATTCTGATGTATAATAGGAGGTGGTGGAAGAGAAGTATGCATGACAATGGGGATATACTGAACAACGGCTTGAGGGGTTGATTGAACTGTTGGAATATTAGAAGTGGAAACCTCTGTGACTTCTTTAACTTCTTTGGCTTCGGGAGTGGGATACAGAAAGAAGCTCGTGGTGTCTGCAGACTCAGCCTCATCTTTGACTTCAATATTTTCTAGGGAGGGGCTATCTGAAGTGTAGTCAAGGCTTCTTGCAATAGAATCAGGACCTCGATCTTGAGCTAATTGAGAGGAGGATGGAGAGTCTTCCAAGGAGAATCTGGGAATATCTGTATAAGCTGATTATCTTTCTCTCCAACTTCTATTGTGCAAAATATTCTCCGGATCAGACACCGAAGGTGTTCTCAACTGGGATGTATCTGACCTCAGTTTTGGCTTTCGGGAAGCCAGGACTGCAAATAGATTTTTCCTTTGAATGACAGTGGAGTCGCCAAGGTGAGGGATCTACAACTCCCAACCCTTCCTGCTCACCTATTCTGAAGGGTGGATGAATATTTGTCGAGGCCCAGGGATTTAGTTCTTTAAATTATTTCCCCAGCAACGACGCCAAAAATATGCTGTAGCTCCTAGATACAGCCTTGAGTTGTATAAATACCAACGCCTAGGACATATTAAATGTAAGGAGCATATGAATCAACTGACTACAGTTGGAAATTTTTGGCTCTCATGCAACTATCACTCAGATGAATGGTTTTAATACGGGTGGAACCAAAACACCAAAGTAAAACACAACAACTAGGAAAACTGCAGAAAATGAGTACAAACTGCAATAAGTAAATGCATCAGACAACTCTAAAATAGAATGTTGTAAAAGGGGGCCGGCTTCTAAAATGAATACACAGTTATCAAGTTATATGTGAGCGATGACTATGGCAGAAGATGGAGTAAGATATCAAATATAACTGGGCTTATTCAAGGATAGTAATCCATATATACTGGGCTTATTCAAAGATAAGAATCCATATATTTGGGCTCATTCAAAGATAAGAATCCATTGTATTTAGTATCAGAAGAATGGCGAAAGAGATAGAAAATGAACAATGTATCAGGCCTAGGCCATATTTAAAGTGTTATCGATGTATAAAACATGAGTATCTGCTATGATAAATTCACGTCCAAACATGGGAGAACTCGCATTCCAAAACCGGCAGATACGAGAAGTATGGAGAAATACAAAATGAACACTTATATTAAGAGAGAGAGAGAGAGAGAAATTTACAAGCTTTGTGAATCATCTAAGGCAGGTCACAATTCGACAAAACTTCTGATTACTAAGTCCTATGAGATCTTCAAACATCATATCATTCATACAAAATACATACAAAATATAAGGCTAGGCGGTCCTTTGAAGAAATACGGAACCCTCTGTTAGTGTTTTCTTTTTGTTTGTAACTTCTCTGATTCCTATGCACGGAAAATGTTTGGAGGATATCTTTGCATTCTTGTATTTTGTTCAGGTCTAAATCAAAAATAGAAATGATAAGGTAAATTTTCACTCTCATCATCTTGCAGCGTAAACCTAAGCCGTTTCTAACTAAAATGTAAACAATATACTAGCGAAAGTAAAAGCTATGGAGTGAAATAAGGATTTCAAAAATAGCAAAGTTAAAAGAACATAAAAATTAAAGGCCATAAACCTAATGTTGAATTATCATTGTTGTTTGATGGTAGACCACTACGCTACGTGAAGGTGATACCATTAGTCGTGGGAAGGAGCCTTCTGGGTGGAGGGTAAACCTTTCTTAGGTAGTGGATAGTTAGCCTTCTACCTCTGGAGGGTCTTATAGAATGACCAATGGTCATGATCCATTGACTGAGACGTGAAAATGACCATTATTATCACTTTTATTTGCTTTCTTGGGCATGGAGGATCATCATCCTCAGCCTCAAGCCACTACGATTGGCTATGAGACGGCCTGTGTACTTAAAATGCCATGAAAACCTGCACATACAACAAACCAGTTAAATAAATCCTGCGATGAGGGGTACACTGCTTCAGAAGGCTCAGGTGAAGGCAGAGGAGCAACGCGGAGGCAAGGAATGCAGAGGAGACGTTTCCATGGCGAAAACATGGTTTGAATCCAATCTGGCGTGAAACTGTGCAAAAGGCAGTTTTGCGGAAAAATGGAGTGGTTTTCATGCTAGTGCGAGGTGGTAAGCGGTAATAAGAGAAATGAACACGATACAGTTTAGTGGGCGACGTGTGTCCCTACAAAAACCGCCCATTTCACGTTGGGGTTGCGTGTTGGGGAGATGATGTGAAATGGATGTGAAAATGAGTGGAAACAGTCCGATCTGGGTAAATCAGATCAACAGTAGTGGTTGAAAGCAACAGACATACCTACACAGTTGGGTGGGATCGGCGATGACGTCAGCAATCCTGTCATGTAGCAGGATGATCAGTTGCGGGATTATAAAAGCGAGAGTGATGTGGGCTGTTGGATGAGGGAGATCAACGATCCAAATCAGTGCGGGGGAGTGCAATATTGGATGAGTGATTAGGAAAGTAGCGATGGAGCGAGGACCGTTAGATTATGAGGAAATCAACGGTGGAGATCAACTGCAGGGTACGGGCCAACTTTTGGTCGAATGCCGCCAGGGTTAAATAGAGCCATTGATCTGGGGTTTGATCAGACGGTGGGGATTGCATCAGGGAATCGACATCGGCGGCGAAACAAAAAACGAAAGGAAATGGCAATGGGGATTGGTGAAAAGCGATGGACGATGGGGAAAGGCGAAGCGCGACGACTATTAGATTCGGGAGGAGATTAATGGTCAGGATTGCGTCGGGGTTTCGTACATCGACGGAAAAGGATTTCAATGAATAAGGAATGTAGGGTGGCGATGAGCGATGTGCGATGGCCGATAGGTAGAAATGGAACGCCAATGGCCATTGGATTTGTGGAGATCAAAAGTTAGGATCTCTTCGGAAAAGATGAACCTCGGCGGTGAAACAAAAGAGAAAATGAGTGGAGTTGGGAACCAACAAAGTTCGATGGCTAAAGAGGGCTTAAGGACTTTTAGCCGTCGATCACTGAGCGGGGTCATATGAGAAATGGAGGCTAAGGGCTTAAGTTGAAAGGCGCTTAGAGGCCTGATATGTTAAAATGAGCGCTTTTAAAGCTAAAATGTGGATTTTTATCCTTTTCAAGGGTTTCGATAGGTGAAAAAGGGGCTTTGATAGTCTATGAAGTCCTTGTTGTATTTGCGTTGCAGTATAAGGCTCCTTATCTTTAGACATCCCAGCTCGGTGAGGGATGTCATAACAACATGAGAGATACTTAACATGATATCCATCTTCTTGAACTCAATGGGGTAGTCCTATACACATCACCATTAGCTCTACCTAAATTAGTGTCATGAGATCCATTGGTCATCTATATATGTGATAATATATGTGATAGGATATTATTGGGGCTTGTTGAGGGTTTTAAAGTCATCTCACTTAGTTACTATGTTATTGGTGGATAAAAATAAAACCTAAGTATTTCCATATGGATTTCCCACCATGTTAGAGCATGGCCCTCTAAATTCAATCTAGGAAATGATATTTTCTACCCATCATCTATCTAGTGAATGCTAAAGTAAATTTCTAATTGCTACAACTGGTGATTCAATTTTAACGCATCAATCACAAATTTTCTGGATTTATATCAAGCTTTTATTTCATATTGGAATTCTACTTGAATGGTTGACAATGGTTAAACTCGAATTCTCCTTCTTAAGTTTTTTCCTTGGCTCCTTTTCTAGGTCTTTATGATCTCTCAATTTCCTATCTAATTGACCTATGAGTTAGAACCTCCATCTTCTTTGATTCCAAATTTGTTTTCTAAAACAACCACAAAGAGGTTCATATTGTGGCTAATGTCAACAACCTACACTTTTAGGGTTATTAATCCATCTTATTCTAGAACATAAGGGTTATTGGGAACTATCCTATCTGTAATGGCCAGGATTCTATGTCTTTCTACTTAAACTGCTTCTTGCATCCCTTGAAACTTGCATTAAAATTCTCCAAAGAAACCTCCTCTAATACAAGTATAATCTATAAACCACCATGGATATTCCATTGGAGTATTTTGTCACAATGGATCAAATAAAATTATTGAAATCTTTACTTTTTTCTTTTTTAGATTCTAGATTCTTTAGTTAGCTATGTCTTTTCTTAATTAATTAAATCATCTTAAATTTAAGAAATAGAAAATAGAAATAAATACACAAAAAATACATAATATAAACAAATATTTTCCCTAGGAAACCCTTAAGGGAGAAAACCTAGCTCAAAGGTGAGGTTACTAAAGACTATTCACTTTATAGAATACATAAAGAGCCTCAAATGTTAGGTCCCTAGATTACTAGTGCAGTCCCTTATTATTGTTAGTGTAGCCCCCTTATTGTTATTGTTGTACCCCTGTAGTCCCCACATTTTTATTATTGTGCCCCATAAAAGACAACTATTTTTATTGTTGTGCCCTTACATTATTATTGTTAGGTTAGCTAGCATTATATTGTGACCACATGGACTCCTATATATAGAAGGAGGCTTTGTCTTTTGAATCATCCAAGAATTGTTCATTTTGCAATGTAAAGGTGGTTTCCCCCTCGAAGCGACTAATTTCTAAGTCATTTATCTCTTTTTTCTTCTATTTTGTGAGTTGGTTTCATAGAATTTGGTATTAGAGCCTTGAATTCTAGGTTTTCACTACTACAAATCAACTTCATAATTTCATCTCAAATAGGTGGATGAGGTAAAATTTTCATAACTTTCATTTCAGACATTAGGTTGGAATTCTGTAAAATGTGACTGAAA
This sequence comes from Pinus albicaulis, assembly GCA_034641835.2. Taxonomy (NCBI): domain Eukaryota; kingdom Viridiplantae; phylum Streptophyta; class Pinopsida; order Pinales; family Pinaceae; genus Pinus; species Pinus albicaulis. The sequence goes on along the minus strand of CM076575.1, from coordinate 451,413,659 downwards.
TTGCATGGACCGTAGTTTCTTATGTATCGATTGCAGAACCAAAAGATGAGACAGTGAAATTTTGCACGTCATATAAGTTAGGTCTACTGAACCAGTCCATAATTAGGTCATTGTGGGAGATTTGACATAACTTTGACTTGAAGAATCCAAATCAAGTCTGACCTATGGAACTGGAAAGAATACTTAGAGGGCTACTACAAGTTTGAATTTCAAATATTGGGGATCATAAATCGCAGAGATAGAATAGGATCAATAGCGAACTCCTCAAAATCAAGAAAATTGTGTGTATCATTTTTTCTAAATTGCATAACGTTTGTTTGAAAAATCAGTTTAAAGTGATTCTAAGGGCATATTTAAGCATAGATACCAGTATTTGGTTCTAAAATTCTTCCCAAAAAGAATTCCACACCCATTAGTGCTTTGAAAATTCTACTATGACGCATGAAGACGAAGAAGTGAAACATGATATATCAAAATTAGGAGACCAAGTGCAACAAATATTGCTCTCACAAAAAGTAACCAAAAATGAAATGGAAGCTAAAATAGATGGTTTGAAGAAAGGCATGGAAACTTATATGAATGGTGTGGAAGCTAAGATGGATGGTTTGAAGAATGACATGGAAGCTAATATGAATCGTGTGGAGGTTAATATGGATGGTTTGAAGAATTGCATGGAAGCTAAGATCGATGGCATAGAAGAAAAACTAAAAGTAAACATGGAAGGTTTGAAGGAATTTTTGACAAAGTTGATACAAGATATGATTCTTAATGGAGAAAAGGTAGTAGAGGAAACTCATGATGAGAACAAAATAAATGTCAATCATGATTTCATAAACTCTAACGTTGGATTGAATACCCGCAACATTACAAAGATCGATATGAGGAATTTTAATGGAAAGGATCCCATAACATGGATACTATAGATGGAGTAATATTTTTATCTCCATAATGTGCAAAAAACACAAAAGGTATGTATTTCAACTTTATATTTAAAAGACAATACATTTGTATGGTATCAATGGCTTTTCTCTCGTAAAAAAATTGTCACATAGTCAATTTTTACGGAGGAAATGATAGCACATTATGAGGATACAAAGAGAAACCCCTTCATTATCCAATTGATAAAGCTCAAACAAAAGCGTTTAATGGTGGAGCACATTAAGGACTTACAAAAATTGAATATAAGGGTAAATAATATTCCAGAGGAATACATGATTAATGTCTTCATAGGTAATTTAAAGGATAGCATCCAACATGAGGTTCACCTTTGGGAACCTGTTGGAAAAGGCATTCAGGTTGGAAAGAAAAATTGAAAGAAAAATTATGGCGATAATGAAGCCTACCACTCACAACTATAAATATGGAAGTGTTTCTACTCCTAGAATTCCACAACCTACAAGGTTGATACCACAACAATTGGAAGAAAAAGAGCAAAAGTGCTTTGCTACATTTGTGATAGAAAAATACACTAAAGGTGATAACTATGCTGAGAAGAAACTATTTTACATAAATTTTGAAGAGGAGGAATAAAAAAAACAAGAAACTTCAAAATAAGAGGATATAAACCAGGAACCAACCATAAAAAAGTAAGAAATGAATCTGACCATATCCTGTAATGCATTGGCAGGAATTACCACTCCTCACACTCTTAGGATAGAAGGACATATCAAGAATAAAAATGTAATAGTGTTGATTGATTTGGGTATTACCAATAATTTTATTCATTGTAAGGTAGCCAAGGAATTGAATTGCTTCCTATACCCAGCACCAGTGTCAAGTGATGGTTGCAAATAGAGGAACAATAAACTGCACTGGAAAGTACCATAATATCAAGTTAACCATGGGGGAATATGTATTGAATAGTCCAATGCTCTCCATTTCAATGGGTGGTGTTGATGTTGTACTAGGAGTACAATGGTTACAATCTTTGGGGACGACAACTTTTAATTTTTGAGAAATTTTCTTGAATTTTTTTTTGGAAGGAAAGGAAGTTGACTTACAGGGTATTGCAGGGAAGCCGGGAAAGATAATAAGATATAATGTCATGAAAAATCTTCTGAAGAAAGAACAATGTGGCGTAATTTCACAATTATGCTCACTACAAGTCCCAACATCAAAAGCATCTATTTCTCCAAATCTCCAAAAATTCGTGGACTATCATTCCAAGGTTTTTAAAACTCCAAAAGGACTCCCACCTATTCATGATCATGAGCATGCTATTAATTTGATTCTAGGAAGTGTTCCTCCAAACATCAGGCCTTACAGATATCCTTATGTCCAGAAGAGCGAAATTGAACGTAAGATTGTAGAAATGCTAGAGGCTAGTATAATTCAACCTATTCAAAGTTCTTTCTCTACTCTAGTAGTATTGGTGCACAAGAAGGATGGATCATGGCGCGTGTGTTCGAATTATAGGGATCTCAATAATATCACTATTAAAGATAAACTTCACATTCCTGTGATTGATGAATTATTGGATGAATTACGTGGAGAAATTTATTTCACAAGTTGGATCTCCATTAAGGATATCATAAAATTAGAGTGAAGACTGAAGACATTTTGAGAACAACATTTAGAACTCATGAGGGTCATTATGAATTTTTGGTCATGCATTTTTGCCTTACCAATGCAACTTCTACATTTCAAGGGTTGATGAATTCTATTTTCAAAACCTTCCTTAGAAAATCTGTCTTAGTATTTTTTGATGATATACTAATTAACAAAAGGTCTTGGAAGGATCATATTCAACATGTTGATAGGGTGCTCAAACTATTGGAGGAGAAACAATTATATGCAAAAGCCTCCAAATTTTTTTTTGGAGTACAAGAGGTGGAATATCTAGGGCATATTGTATCTCAAGAGGGTGTTAAGGTAGACCCTAACAAAATTAAATACATTAAGGAATATAAATTCCCCACAACCATAAACAAGTTACGAGGATTTCGGGTTCACAAGGTATTATCACAAATTTATTAAGAATTATGGGAGAATAGCAGCACATCTAGCAACATTATTGAAGAAATATGCATTTTCATGGACTCATGAATCAACTAAGGCCTTTGAACATATTAAAGAGGAAATGTGCCAATCACTAGTCTTAGCTACGCTAGAATTCACAAAAACCTTTATTGTGGAATGTGATGCCTCAGAAAATAGAATTGGTTCTATTTTAATGCAAGAAGGAAGACTCATTTCTTTTGAAAGTCGTCCAATCACAGGAAAGTATTTACAAAAAGCTATTTACGAGAAGAAAATGTTGGAAATACTACATGCACTAAAGAAATGATGAACTTAACTAATGGGAAGACACTTCAAGGTAAAAATTGATCATGATAGTCTTAAATAATTTTTGGAACAAAGACTATCTTCAGAAGAGAAACAAAAATGGGTCACAAAGATGTTGGGTTATGACTTTGAAATCATCTACAAAAAAAGGTAAGCTAAATGTTGTTACAGATGCACTCTCAAGAAAGGATGAAGATGTGGAAGCATTGCTTTGTGTTGTTTCTATTATCCAACCAGATTGCATAACCGAAGCAAGGGATGAATGGAAGAAGGAAAAAAAAGTGTGGACACTCATTCAAAATTTGCAGCAAGATCGCAATACATTTGAAACATTTAGATGGAAAAATGATTAATTATGGTACAAATATCACTTATATATTTCTCAGAATTCCCAACTAAAAAAAATGTTAATTTGGAATTGTACACCTCTCCCTTAGGAGGACACTAAGGATATTAAAAACTTTTCCATGAGTGGAAAATCATTTTTTAGAACAGCCTTAAATATGATATTCAAAATTTTATGGTGAAATGTTTGGTTTGCTAGAAAAATAAATTTGAGACAATTAAGACCCCGGGTCTTCTACAACCTTTATCCATTCCAAGTCAACATTGGGAGGAGATTTCAATGGATTTTATCACAGGTTTACCTAACTTTGAAAGAAAGAGTATCATAATGGTGGTAGTTGATAGACTAACCAAGTATGCACACTTTTGTGCATTATCTCATACATTTAAAGCAAGTACATTTGCTATTTCATTTATGGAAACAACTAAAAAGCTACATGGAAACCCAAAGATTATTGTAACTGACAGAGATTCCATTTTAACTAGAAATGTTTGGGTAGAATTGTTTTCTTGTTTGGGTAGTCAACTAGCTCATCATATCATCCTCAGTCAGGTAAACAAACCATTCCAATGAACATATTTTTGAAGGATATATTTAGCTGTATATCGAAAAAAACACAATGGGTCAAGCAGTTACCTCTAGCTAAATGGTGGTATAACACTTCCTTGCACACTGTAGCAAAAATGACCCCATTTATGGCACTTTATGGATATCATCCACCGACCATCACATCATCTTTAAGAGAAAAATCTAGGGTTCAAGAAATGTAAGATGACATCAAGCATCAGCAACAAGTTATCCAACTCTTAAAGGATAACCTAACTTTGGCACAGAATCGAATGAAACAATAGGCACATCAACATCACAGCGAGAGAAGTTTTGATGTAGGTGACTGGGTATTTTTACTGCTACAACCATACAAACAAATGTCCCTCAAGCAAGCTAAGCATAATAAATTATCGCCAATGTACTATGGTCCTTACAAGGTGTTGCAAAAGATTGGCACTATGGCATACAAATTGGAGCTTCCTACATCTTCCCGAGTGCACCTAGTTTTCCATGTTTCATGGCAATAAGGTTATAAGCTGACAAACTTCTGGTTAAAAAATATTTCCAAAACTTAATGAGGAAGGAAAAAGTCATGTTGGATCTGGGTAATCATGGAAACAAGAACTTGATAGTTACTGAAATCGATCCCAATTTGATGTCTCATTAAGCTGAATAACACCTTTGAATATTTATTCACATGGGAGAAAGAGATATTTTATACGGAAAGCATCCAGAACTATAGCGTTAGAGGAAAACACTTTTCCCAAGAACAAGGCATGTTAGGTCCTATATTACTAGTGTAGTCCTTATTATTGTTAGTGTAACCCATTTTATTTATTTTGTACCCCTATAGTGCGATTTTGTTATTATGTGCCCCATAAAGACCACTTTATTGTTGTTATTGTGCCCTTACATTATTGTTGTTAGGTCGTCTATGATTATATTGTGACTTTATGAGATCTTATATGTAGAAAGGTGGTTTTGTCATTTGAATTATCAAGAAAGACCACTGTGTTTGCCCCAACCTTTATCCATTCCAAGTGTGTCATACTCATAGCCTCATGTGTCATTTTCATTCATTCCCACAGGTTTTCTCTAGTTCACTTGCATCGACTTCTCTCCTTGTAGTCAATCTTTGTTTTCTCTTTCTATGTTTGTGTAATCTCTCTCCATATGTTTGGTTCTACTCCTACACCCCCATGAGTTTTTCCTAGTCATTGGAAAGCATGCCCCTCTTTTGGATTCATAGTCAACAAGAAGCCTTTAGAATAACTACATAACCTATACCATAGAAGAGTTTAGTATCACTTCCTTCATTCTTCACATAATTGTTCATAGTTGGGTAGTTTACTTGCCAGATTATAAATAAAAACATTTAACTTAGAATAAGATAAGAAATTTCTCCCAATCTTACAATTTTTATTGTGTTAGCTACTTTCTTTTTCAATTTTAACAATATATTAAATAAATAAAAATATTAATAATATCAAATGAAAATTTAATAAATATTACAAAACTGTAAGAATAAATGTAAATTAATAACATTAATGTTACACATGATCATTGCGTATGAAAAGGGGAAAATAAGATCTCCTTAAATTCCACTTATTTGGAGGAATTGTCAACATCAAATTGCTTGTAATAGACCATTTTAATTAGATAATTAAAAAAACTATATTTATTTTACAGATTATATACTTTAAATTTACAATTTTATCCTTTTTGGTTAGAGCGAGACACTGATAGTATATAGCCAAATAAGTTGTTAGTATGTCGAAAACAGAAACTAAATCAACTAAACAAAGATTAAAAATACAAAACACTTAGAATATCTTTATCTACCCTAATAAATTGTAATTACATTGTTATATAAAACAAAAATATATACATAAAAAAATGAAAATGAAAAACGGCCACCAATAAAACGCAGTTATTAAAACCATGTCCATGTCTATGTCAAAGATACATTCCATAATAGTGATTATGTAATCACACTCGGTCTTATAATTATATCACCCATAAAAGCCTCATAAACTGCAGTAAGGATAAAGCTGGAACAGCATCTCCGTTTGTTAAAGCCCAACAGAGATTGCCTTTGGAATCAATAAACCTCCCTTGCTGCACACCCTTATAAGGAATAATAATCCAGCTTGGACCATTGAAACAACATGAACCGTCCGGAAAAACGAGCACCAAGAGGGATGGATCAAATCACATGTAATCCGAGACGTTTTTTTACTAAGCAAGATAATGAAGAGACCATTATCAAAGAAATATATACTAGGTATGAAGGAGCGCATCTACAGTAACTTGGGGAAGATAAAATTTAAGTCGTTTTATTGAATAGAGCTTGCAAGGCCTTGACTATGACCTTCCCGGTTAAATCGCAGTTCTCTTCCATCTGTAACAAAACAAACAGGATGATAAACATCAGAATGATCAGTCAATCAATCATGCCTCTCGAAACCTATCAAAGAACGTTGAAGTGAATTAATCCAGATGGGGTTTTGGTGGGCTATGAATACCTTAGCATTAAATGTCAAGTCGAAGCTGGATTCCGAAAAAGAGAGAATGCTTGCGTTCAACACTGTCAGCTGCAGTCTTTCGAGCTCGGCCAGGACTTCTACCAGCAAGTGTTTCTTCTTCTCGCAGTGGATATGGATAAGAACGTTTTTATTCACAATGCGTGCCTCAATCTCGGGTTTCATAATTCCTTCTATGACGGCTTTCTCTGAGGAGGAATCAATGAAAGCAGAAGAAACTTTGTTTGAATCCTCCTGATCATCGCTACACAGCTCCACCTTCTTGACATACACAACTGACTGAACTGTTATTTTGGGAATCTGTTCTTCCAGTGCCCTGATTCTATCCTCCAGCTGCTTCACATACTTTATGGCATCGCCAAGCACTGAGGCTTTGTCCATCTGTATTAATTCACCCGAATTAAAGCTCAGCGATTGATATAAAAGTACAAATTTTCAAATAATACACCTGGTTAATGTTTTTGTTGGTTTGCTAAGTTGGTTAATGTTTTCCTTTTGGTTTGCTAAGTTGGTTAATGTTTTCCTTAATCTTTAGTTTAGTTTGAATTTTTTTGGGCTTATAAATAGTCAAAATTATTTAGGAATAGTTTTTTTTATTGGTCACATAAATAATTTACGTACAATAACACATTGAGTTTTTTTTATTGATCACATAAAATTGAATAGGTTTTTTATTAGTCACACAAATAATTCACACACTTTAAGAAATGAGTTGTGATTCTTTTATTGATCACACAAAATTGAATTGATTACAAGAATTATTGAAGGGTCTCTAAATTATAGTTAATATGATTTGACATGCAATTATTCACTAAATTCATCTATCATAACTAGACTTGATATACAACTACTCATTAAATTCATCAATCACTTAACTCTACTTTACTCAACCCTTACTTAATTGACTCTCTAAATATAACAAAATCTTCATCATGAAGTTAATTAACTATTTTCATGCAAAAGCTATTTTAACAGATTTTTTTTGTTTACCCAATTAACAAATAACATTTACATCACTAATTACCTTAACAATACACTCCATCGGAATCTATTCTTCCTTATATCAGCCCAATCTATTCTTCATAGGATTAGCTCACCTAGGGCAATGTTATTTCTCAGGTCTAAAGGTTATTTCAAAGTATCAGATCATTATTTCTTTAAAAACAAATCCATCTCTTAACCACCGACCTGCGAGACATTTCATACGTTCAATACTTCGCTATGCTGGTTAATAAACGTCATATATATACTGAGTCTTACGAATTACGAATTCGGGGTCTTGGCCTCCATGATATTGAACAGCAACTTACCTTTTTGAGGCCAGGTATAATGGCAGAAAGCGCAATGAATCTCTGACCAAGTTTTTCACGTCGTTTTCTTTCAGCCATAGTGTGGTCTTGACTATGACCCGATGCTTTGTTTGAGTGCCTTTTTCCAGAAACGGAGCTTGAATTTCGCTCCTGAGCTCCATGGCTTGTTCCCAAGAATTTACCTGATGAGCGATCAGTAAATTCATCTACGTGAGAATGATAGATTGTATCTGACATGCAGCTTTGATCATGTCCTCCAGGGGCAACGATTTCTGCCTCGATGCTTGGAGTAGTCATGTCCACGTTCTGATATGCCTCGCCGCCGTTTAGTTTAAAGAAATTTGCGAAGTACTTGTTACTCTGCTGGTGTTGTAATTTTTGTTGAGAATTTGGAACATAGATAGAAGGAGACGCGCAAACTTTGCTAGAGAGTCGTTGTTGTGCATGAAATGGGGAAACCCATAAATTATTTGGCTTCGATTGTTTGGCAGGACGTTCATCACCCAAATATCGTCCGGTTGGCCTTCGTACTAATTGAGAAACTGTCGCTGGAAGCTTCACATTTCTGGGATAGCCCGTGAAGGACGTGTCGGATTCGTGTACGAAGTTATTTTGATTGCCTACCAATTCTTTCAGTTGTTCTGCTGATTCTGAAAAATCGGCATTGCACTGTCCATCAATATCCAGATATTCTATCCCCTGCCAAAAAGGATAAATATATCTTAGGATTTGTTAGATTTACCATGAAAATAACTAGTACTATTGTGACTTCCATGCTACAATAAACAACTTCTCCATGCCTAGTGCTGAGGGCAGAAGTAATTGAAGTCAAACTATCTATATTCATTGATAGATGTTTGTTCTTGCTTTAAATTTGATAGATATACAATTTTAATAAAAAATGTATTTACAGTTTTTAAATTTCAAGATTTTGAGTTTTATTTAAAATCTATTTCCACTATTTAAAAAAAATAAGATTCACTTCTATTCTCATTTAAAAAAAATGAAATTCCAGTGATTTTTAACAATCAAAGTGAAATCCAACTCCTTTTATTATAATTAACAAAATCGGGGTATCGCCTTTTTTACGATTATAAATTTGAATAGTATAATCATTAAAATCTTGTGTCTAAGAAGTTTTGACCACTAACGCCATTTATATATTATAAAAAGCATTTAAAATAATAATAAAAACAAAACGCCAAATTGTGTTTCACGATTTCTGTGGAAAAAGCCAAAACCTCTTTAAACTGCACGCATTAGCAATGCAAACTTTCGTACATAACAAAACTATGAAGGATTACCAGTCCTGACAACGAGGAGAAATCTTTGAGACGGAAATCCAAGAAAAGCAATGAAAACTCTTGTATTAATAACAACATCAAAACGACCATTTCTAATTTAAAAAAAAAAGTCTGGTATTACGTAAATGGAATCATATGAACGAATAATGAATAAAAAAGGCAAGAGCTTATACCATTTCCGACCACCACTGAGCGGATGCCATTTCCATCTTCAAATGACTTATATATCTTAGCTGACGCTGCAGATGGCCATAACGGTAGCGTCAGAGAAACCATGATAGCATAGAAAATAACTTCTTCTTATACCGATTTTAATGCAAGCAGTAAAACCCAGACTCCATGACTGCTACAATCATATGCATGCCCATATATGAGCAATGTCAGTCAGATCAGATTTCTTAGGCAGCTAATATTTCTGGAGTTATTTATCCATTAATGTATGGGCCGGGGCAGTATATGTTATCTATTTGAAGCTAAGCAATCAATATTTCTAAAGTTATTTATCAATGTCAGTCGGATAAGATCTCTCAAGCTCCCCATCCAATATAATATTTTTAGAATTATCTATACATTAATGCACAAAGCAATATATGCCACCTATTAGATTTTGTACTTATTTATTGTTTTCCACCTAATATTTATACCACCAACCAATCATCCAGAAGCAATATATGCCACCTATTAAATTTTGTACTTATTTATTGTTTTCCACCTAATATTTTACCACCAACCAATCTTTCTCCCACCAACCAATCATCCAGAATTTGTGGGGTTACTGTCGTTCTCCAAAACGCCAGACAATTGTGACAAATTGAATAAATACAAATTAATTGAATGCCTGGTGATCAAGTGTTCCACCCAATGTTTAGTATTTCTTCTATTATCTGTTAAACCGTTAATGCTTAATATAAATGAAACTCACATTTAAAAATCCCATTGTAGTAGAAATTAGGCGTATGAAAAAAAGAATTTAATAAAATCCCAAGCAAATTCTGCATATTTATTTGTATGTTACTGATATTGTAAGTGATATTAATCCAAAATATCAAAAGTTCCATGGTATTTAATAGCAATAGATATTCAGAATATCAAAATGATGAGCGTAATGCTTAGACCCCTGCACATATTTCTTATCACGTTATTCCAAAAACACATATTGAGCGCGTGACCAGTGTTAGTGTCAAAGCTTGAAGTCCTCGAAACGGGCATAGTTAAAGGCATGAAAGTGAATAAACTGTTAAGCCAAAGGGATAGCTCGACACTCACAGAGACTTGAGAATTGCCAACTTCTTGCAGTTCGTTATTGGGTGTGCATTCGCAATACACTTCACGATCTCATCATTTCTTGATTTAGAATCACCTTGATGGTTCAATGGGGAGGACAAGGTATTATAGACAACTTTCAAGAGTACGGAGGCCCTCTTCACATGGATTCCTCTGAACAGTCATCATGACTGCAGACTATGTACATCTAATTAGGAAAGCCGTAGAATCTAAGTCAGAGAGCATTCAGTTTTACTTTCTAGTGAAATATGGAGCAGCTTAGTAAGTTTTTGCTTTTTTCTTTCTTTTTGTTTTTTTCTTCTTAATTGGGCGATACAATTTGTGAATCTTTGTTATTTAATTTGCACTTTTTTTGGGGATGTTTTTTCTTTTTAAAAGTAGTCTGAATTGGGTGATATAATTTTGAGTTATACTGTGAATTTTAGTTATTTAAGATGCTTCAGTATAGATGAATTCATTTAGTAACATAAAAAAAAGTTACTCCATTTTTACCATTTAAACAGCTGAAACTTAAAATTCCAAAAAATTAAACAAATCGGAAAGATGTTACCCTACTCCATAAAAGAGATATATATATATACATGGAATTATAAAAATGCAATTTAAATGAAAAAAATTGCAATAATTTTTTTAACATATGTTTTTTGTGTGTGATCTTTTAGATATAATCTGTGGTTGTAGGGGGTGCTACAAAGGGTATCTAGGTCGTTAAAGTTACTCGGAGATGCACTTTGGGTGAGTCACATATGTTTCTTCCCCTAAAACATTGCACAATCATCCAAATAAAATTTGATCATAAATAGCCTTGCTGATAAAGCCCATCCTCAACTAGTTTATAGTTTCTTGAAAGAAAGAAACAAGTGAGAAGAAGGCAATGACGAAATGGACACCGGAAATGACGGAATGGACGTCCTCGTCGGAGTCAGAAAGCTAATGGCGGAGCCCAAAGGAGAGTAAAAGGCCATGAGATTGTGATGGGGTGGAAGCAAAAAGGCCATGACATTGTAAAGGGCGGCTACGCGTGATCGACAGCTTCAGTGGCAGACTGGAACGAGACGTACATCAAACAGTGCCGCCCAACGCGCATAGAATCGTCGGGAAGCCATTAAATGCACTCAATATCCATTAAAGGCCCTTTAAAACTGGGGTCCATTCTGTCACGACTACAGGTTTCTTTTGTTCTACGCATTTAGGGGTACACTTATTTAGGTACACTTATTTAGGTTATCACATTTACAACTACGCAAAACTCTAGCTATGCCCTTGTCAACCAACCCCCGGTGTCTGCCCCTTTACATTCATTTTCATGTGAAATAATGGCGTTGTGTAAAAGAGAATTTGTAGCGAAATTTGGTGATAAATTTTTCCAATATAAATGTTCTTTTTGGAAAATTTAGGATAATAAAAAATTAGAGGTAACAAAATATTAAAATTTTATATCTCTAACTTGAATTTTCAAAAATTTCAATGGTACCAAAATTTCCATGGCCATTTTAGAAAATGTGGCTGGTTTAGATTATGCTTGAAATAATTGTCACACAATGACGATAAAGACACAACTACAAAGCAGAGGTGTTGGTATACATGCACATAGTTAGCTTTAATTAGCTTCAGTTCAACACTAGTTATTGGATGTGTTGTGCATTTGGCTTTAGCTAGTTAACTCGAGTGCTTACATGTGGTGTGCACTTGGCTTTAGTTAGTTAACTCTAGTTATTGCATGTGATGTGCACCTGGCTTTAACTAGTTAACTAGAGTGCTTATATGTGGTGTGCACTTGGCTTTAGTTAGTTAACTCTAGTGCTTGCATGTGGTGCATGTGCACATTAACAGAACATAAAAGCAAACACACTTAGGTTCAATTAGCTTTAATTATCCATGGTTATTGCATGTCATTCTCAATTCTAATTTTTATTTTTCAACTCTGGCAAGTTTGTGCAATTATTCTTCAGCTAGATCCGTATGTTTTCTCTAATAATTTGACATGGTATCAGAGCTACAAGGGTTTGGAGAAGGTGCATGAACAATATTTTGCAAGTTTGAAGAGCAAATAATTGGAAATTGTTCGAAGATTTGATTTGCAGATCAAAATATTGGAGAACTGCCGCAATTTTCGCCACAACTACAAGGTGAAAAAAATGGAGTTCTCATCCTCAATGATTCTTACTCCGTATAACTACTTCCAATGGAAGCCACAGATTTTACTTCACCTCATAGGAAAATGCTTATATCGAATGTTGGTGTACATGTACATGCAGATAGTTATCCTTAATTAGTTTTAGTTAACACTAGTGCTTGCATGTGGTGCATGTGCACATTAACAAAACATAAAGCACACTTAGCTTCAGTTAGCTTTAATAATCCATAGTTATTGCATGTACAACTAAGCTTAACTTAGTTCCTTTATATATTGATTCTCAAACTAATATTGTTGAATCAAATTTGTCCTCAATTCCAATTTTTTCTTTTTCAATTCTCGCAAGTTTGTGCAATTATTCTTCATCTAAATCTGTATTTGTGCTCTAATCATTTTACATGGTATCAAAGCTACAACGGTTTGGAGAAGGTGCATGAAAAATATTTTATAGGTTTGAAGAGAAAATAATTGGAAATTGTTCGAAGATTTGATTTGCAGATCAAAATATTAGAGAATTTCTGCAATTGTTGCTACAATCACAAAGTGAAATAATGGAATTCCCAACTTCCACTATTGTGACTCTATATTATTACTATGAATGAAAGAAAATGATTTTTCTTCATCTTAGGAGCAAAGTCTTATAACAAATAGTCATGGGAATTGAGACACAACCAATGTCAGAGGATGAGAAATCAGAGTGGCTTAACATATCTGACATGGCTTATGAGAGATTGTGTTTATCTGTGTTTCATGATATTCTTTATGAGATCAGAAATATTGAATCACCACATGAAATCTGGACTACATTAAAAGGACTATATGGTGATGAAAATGATCTAGAAGAACACCATTTGGAGGCAAAGAGATCGAGTTATTATACAAGTCATGAAAGTGGTGAAGACTCCAATAATGTGGAGAAATATTCTCAAGATAGTGTCGAACAAGAAGACTTTGCTTCTTCTATTGTTAATGAACCTTTTCAAGATGAGAATTTTATCTTGTCCAATAACAAAGACATCGCACATGAGGAAATATATTCCTTTTCTAGTGATGAAGACATTACCTTCAAAAACATAGAAGAGGAATTTGATTCCTCTACTATTGATGATGTTGATGATGCAGATCTGACGAGGTCTCAATTTAATGATGCCCCACATGCACTCTTAATCATGGAGCCATGCATGCCCATGCATGCATCTAAAGAGGCATTTATAACACAATGTATGTGCATGCATGCATCTACAAAGTCATCTCTAAAGCCACACATGCACATGCATGCATCCCTAGAGACAACCATTCCCATGCATGCATATAGGGTACATGAATCTAATCGTCAAATGCATGACGAAGTTGCATAGAATCTACATTGGCATGCAACCATGTATAAAGAAATTCAATCCTTGATCCAAACATGGGAGTTGATACCTCTACTTCCAAAAATGAAGCTTATTCCTCCAGATCCATGATGGGATCATTGGTCTTTAGTATTGTTCGAGTTCTGAGTAGACTGTTGATATCTTCACCAAGATTTTCACTGAGTAGAAGTTTTGATTTATACGAGATCGTCTCAGGGTTAAGGACACGACTACCTAACAATTATCTTTTCTCTACATTTTGCATTATATTTTGAGGGGGGGGGGGGGGGTGTTTCTTCCTATTGGGTTTACCCTCTTTATTCTTTTCATGCATTGTATATGGGTACCTAAAATTTCCTTGTTGCCGGGACTCATTCATTTTTCATCACACTCACCTAAGTTATTCTTAAGGCGGGGTGTTGGTGTACATGCACATAGTTAGCCTTAATTAGCTTTAGTTCAACTCTAGTTATTGCATGTGATTTGTACTTGTCTTTAGCTAGTTAACTCGAGTGCTTATATGTGGTGTGCACTTGACTTTAGTTAGTTAACTCTAGTGCTTTCATGTGGTGCATGTGCACATTAACAGAACATAAAGCACACTTAGCTTCAGTTAGCTTTAATTATCCATAGTTATTGCATGTACAACTAAGCTTAACTTAGTTGCTTTATATATTGATTCTCAAACTAATATTGTTGAATCAAATTCATTCTCAATTCCAATTTTTCTTTTTCAATTCTCACAAGTTTGTGAAATTATTCTTCAGCTAGATCTGTATTTGTGCTCATAATATTAAAGAATTTCCGCAATTGTTGCTACAACCACAAAGTGAAATAATGGAATTCCCAACTTCCACTATTCTGACTCCATACAATTACTATGAATGGAAGCCAATGATTTTTCTTCGTCTTAGGAGCAAAGATTTGTATCAAATAGTCATGGGAATTGAGATAGAACCAATGTCGGAGGATGAGAAGTCAGATTGGCTTAAAAAATCTGACATGGCTTATGTAATATTGTGTATATATGTGTCTCGTAATATTAGATCAGAAATATTGAATCACCACATGAAATCTGGACTACATTGAAAGTATTATATGGTGATGAAAATGATCTAGAAGAACACCATTTTGAGGCAAAGAGATTGAGTTATTATAGCAGTCATGAAAGTGGTGAAGAACCCAATAATGTGGAGAAATATTTTCAAGACAGTTTTGAACAAGAAGACTCTGCTTCTTCTAATGTTAGTGAAACTATTGCAGGTGAGAATTTTATCTTGTCCAATAATGAAGACACCGCACATGAGGAAATATCTTTCTTTTCTAGTGATGAAGACACTACTTTCAAAAAAATAGAAGAGGATTTTGATTCCTCTACTATTGATGATGCTGATGATACATATTTGACAAGGTCTCAATTTAATGATGTCCCACATGCACTCTTAGTCGCAGAGCCATGCACACCCATGCATGCATCTAAGGAGGAATTTAAAGCACCATGTATGCATCCAAAAATGCATCTCTAAAGCCACACATGCACATGCATGCATCCCTAGAGACAACGATTCCCATGCATGCATATATGGTACATGAATCTAATCATCAAATGCATGACAAAGTTGCAGGGAATCCACATTGGCATGCAACCATGTATAAGGAAATTCAATCCTTGATCCAAACATGGGAGTTGAAACATATACTTCCAAAAATGAAACTTATTCCTCCAGATCCATGATGGGATCATCGATCTTCAGTACTATCCTAGTTCCAAGCAAACCACTGATATCTTCACCAAGAATTTCACTGAGAAGAAGTTTCGATTTCCGCGTGATCATCTTGGGGTGAAGGACACGACTCCCTAACAGTTGTCTTTTCTCTACTTTTTGCATTATATTTTGAGGGGGGGGTTTCTTTGTGAAAATTTATGAATATAGAAATCCTACTACAGTATCTCAAATTAGTTTTCCTACTTGAATTAAATTACAAGTTAATTTTCTGAATTATTCAGCAAAATCAACAAAGTAAGCACAAATGTAGCCTACACATTTACAGATCATTTACTGAATATAATGCACAAATGACAAAGTGAGACACAATTTTTTTGGAAAAATGTCCCCAGAAAAACAAAATGCGGTAAAATTGGTGCAGTTAGCTCTAGAGTGATCCAGGAGGATCTTGATCAGTACAGATCGACAAAGTTCCAAGTACAAGTGACATCCAGTTCAGTCTCCAATCCACCAGTTTCGTCAATGCGCCAGTGAAAAGGTTCTTTAGTGTCAAGGTCATCATGTGTTTCGAATTTGGATGAAAAGGTGTAAAAGGGGACATGGTATTTATGGACCTAGTTCTAAGGTTTCCTATGATGAAATACCTTATGAAATGTAAATTCCTATTCCTAAATACCTAAAACATATCTCAAAACTAAGACTTAAGGTTTAAAAACCTAACAAAATAGTCTAGTCCTATTCCTAAATCTTAAGTCCTAAACCATAAGTCTAAATACTAGCGCAAATTTCCATATGCTAAACCTAAGTCATATAAACCTTTGATTATAAAACATTAAGCGCTATGTTATAAAGACCTTGTAATAAGGTTCAGGTTTTTGTTATATAAAACTTTATATTAAAATTTTAAAACCCACAGTGTTACCCTAACTGCGCTACAAGATTGTGTTAGAACGTGTTACCAAACTCTTATAAACCGTGGCGGAAAATTGTAAACTGCGGAGTTAAGCTGCCAAGTGTAGTTGTTAACCATAACCGTCGGAGATTGTCATGTGATAAGTCATGCAGAAACTACAGCGGATAAGACCTCAACTGTCAAGAGCTACCGTGACCGCTGGACAATACCTGCCTGATCACACGCAGCGGTTTCACAGATGCGCTCGGTTAGCTAGCCATCGGGGCTAAATATTATAACATAATGTTTATATTTGGGTTTTTAGAATTAATTTTGCGCTAAGGTAATTAATAAACCTTATCATTTATCCCTAGGTTCATGCATAGGAGGGATTTGAGACCCTTATCACAAATTTTGCTCAACCATCAACTAAATTTGGATTTCAGAGGTTCGAGTCCAACTTATAAAAACCATGACAAAGCTTCATGAAGGACATTGTGCATTTTGAATTTAGTTGCAACAGGACATAGACAATTTTGTTTGCAGCATTGCTCAGCCACCGGGTGTCGGAATTGAGCGCAGAGACAGGCATCAGAAAGGAGAGAGAGAGTACTTTCTGTTTATAGAGTTCAGAAGTGCTTGTGAGCACAGTCATTCTGTTTCATTTCTGTGTAAATAAATTCCTCGAGATCAATCCTAATAAAAACAGACACCCACTTGAAAGCAAACCCCGAGATGTAGTCCACCAGGGACAAACTTCGTAATCAAACTGTTTGCTTCTTATTATCTCTAATTATATGTTGTGATTTAATCATTTATTGCTCCTGGTTTATGTTGTCTTTCATTAAAGCTTACTTCAATTAACAATCGATCTAAAGGAAAAACTAATTAAACTGCCTAAGCACTTTATTCAATCACATTCAGATCATTTTTGGTATCAGATCAAGTTGTGCTTTGTAGTTTATTTGTCAGTAGATGTTAACCAAGTTGGGATTGCAATGTGGAAAAGATGAGCTTGAGGAATTTGATCCAGAGATCAGAAAGCGGAAAGTCGTTCATCAATCAACGATGACAGGGACTGAGACCGTTGAGACTCCTGAAGCTACTGAAAAGAAACCCATGGATGAGAATCAAATCCAGCAGATGTTTCTAAACATGCAGCAAATGTTGGCATAATTATATGAAGACAAGAAGACGAGAGATGCAGCCTCATCATCAAAGGCATCAAAGAAGGACAAGGGTATAGGCAAGGCAGATAAATCTCCTTCTCCTCCATCATCTCCATCACCTTCTTCTTCCTCTTCTACTTCTAGTTTTGAATCAGAAAAAGAAAAGAAACCTAAGAGTCCACTTTTGAAACTTGATGTTAAGTTCGAATTACCTGTGTATGATGGTGAAATAAACCCTGAGAAACTAGATAATTGGGTAAAACAGTTAAAAGTCTATTTTCGTATTCAAAATATTACTGATGATAAGACAAAGATCCAATTAGCTACTCTTAGAATGGGGGGTACTGCTTTGATCTTGTGGGAGAGTAAGACACATATAGATTTAAATCATAAGGGAAAAGTTATCACCTCATGGACTAAGTTTATAAGGGCTCTAAAGAAACAATTCTATCTGTTGGGTCACACACAACAAGCTATAATTGATTGGCAGCGCTTGTGACAAGGTAAGGGACAGAATGTTCAAGAGTTCACACAGGAATTCAGAAATAAAGCGTTAGCACTTGGTATTTCTTTGGACACAAAAGAAACTTTGTTGAAATTTATTGGCAGTTTGCATTCATATTTGCAGCATACATTGTTAATGTTCAATCCTAATGATTTTGATGAAGTTTGTGTTCAAGCTATTCATGTCGAATCAGGTGGTAGACCATTCAAGTTTACACCAAAGACATCCAAACTGATGGAAACTGAAGACAGAAAAAAGAAGGGCAAGTCAAAGGGAAAGAAGACTACCACAGCTCAGAAGGAAGATGATAGATCTATGTGTACACATTTCCAAAGGATCGGCCATGATGAAGCTAGGTGTTGGAAAATTAATCCAGAACTGAAGCCAAAGAATTTCCAAACGAAGAAGGGTGAAAAGAAGGTTGAAACAACAATCCGACAAAACTTGGACTTGGGATCCGATTCAGGTGATGAAGGAAAAATCACTGCTATGGTTACAACAAGTAAAATTTCTGATGCTAGTACTTCTACTTCTTCAAACATCAAACAATAAAATGAAGATAAAAGAATCGAGTTATTTCATATGCAGGTAACTTCAAAACATACAAATATAGATACATTGTTCGATACAAGATCACATGCAAATTTGATTTCTGAATCATTGGTTAAACAATTGGGTTTGAAAACACATAATCATCCAAAACCATATCCTTTAGGCTGGTTAAAAGAACAATCTCAAATTCATGTTACCAAAAAGTGCCGGTTAAAATTTGCAATCACAGCTAACTATATCGATGAAGTGGAGCTAAATGTGATACTGTTAGACATATGTGGAATTTTTTTAGGAATCCCTTATCTCTATGACTGTGATGCAATATTTTATAGGAAAGAGCATATGTATCATCTCAAGAAAGATGAGATTAAATACATCGTTCGGGCACATAAAATCAAAGATCACTTGAATTTAATTAATGCTAATCAGATGAAGCGCTTAATAAGTTCAAGTAAGAGATACATACTCATGTCAATAAAAGAGAAACATAAGGATCTTATTGATACTTGTTTAGGTTGTGAAATTCATTATGAAGGTAATTTGGTTAAAAAGGTAGATTCATTTCAAGATCTAGTTAAAGAACCAAAAAATCTACTTCATAAAAAGGAAATATCACATGAGATGCAGTTGATGTCTGATGCCCCTAATAATGGAATGTGTCACAAGTCAGTTATAGAGAATAAAAAAATAAAGCAATAAATTCCAGGGAAGGTTGGAAAAGAATTAATGCGACCCAGTTCATCTCCATACAGTTCACCCATAATTTTGGTTCATAAGAAAAACGGGACATGGGGAATAAGTGTCGATGTTAAAGTTGATTCATTTAAGCAGAAAATTTTCAGAGCATTGATAGATCATCAACAACCATATGAAGTTAAAACAGATGTTAAAGGTTATGCAATGGAAACAGTGATTCACATAGATTATCAGCTGCTTCAATACTTTCAGTCATATACTAAGTTGCAACAATCTCACTATAGTTGGATGGAATTTCTTCAGCAAATTCACTTAGTCATTAAAGACAAGGAAGGTGTAACAAGTAAAGTAGTTGATAAGTTATCTTTGAATGCTTCAGTAGTACTGCATAAAAGTTCATTGGTTCATGAAAGTTATGTAGAACAATATAGAACTGATGATGATTTCAAATATGCTTATGAATCACTAACTCATGATGCTCAGGTATAAAGAGTGCAGGTTATTCAAGAAGTTCATATTTCATGGATTGCAGGATATTTCGGCATAAGCAAGACTACCACACAAAGTCAAAGGTATTGTTACTAGCCTCACATGTATGAAACAATTGTGAAGTACATAAAGGGATGTGTAATGTGTTCGATAAGCAAGCTAAGAAATCGAAATATTGGTTTGCACATGCCCCTTAAATTTCCTTTGTAACCATGGGGCAACATGGATTTGGTTCAAGGACAGACAGAAATGGTGAACAGGATCGAGATACATATTCTTCGAGGTAACTACAGTAAACATCCTAAGTTGTGGGATGAATTTTTAACTTATGTGCATCAAGCTTACAATCAAGCCTTACATTTTTTTGCGCCACGACAAGCATTGAGTCAAGTCAGGATCAAATTGCACCATGATAAGCATCAGATTCAGGTCGACGATCAGGTATGGTTGTATATCATCAAAGTCAAGATGAAAGTGAGGGAGTTGTATTATCACTTGTTGTGTAGAAATTTGAATAACTGATATGTTATCCACCGAGATTCTCCTTATCACACACTATTTTATCTTCATGCACAATACATAATCTCTTCTACCATTGATCATTACATGCGGAAATAAAATCAATTGCATGCACACATTAAAACCATAAAAAATTCACACATATGAACACATTATGTAATGGGAAAGCTTAAAGCTGAAAACCCCCAACTATCTGTATATTATATATGTCATAGAGATCATGTAACAATCATCATACAAAAAGCTCCTCACAAGCTCTCAGTATAATCTCCACTTGCTACACACTAATCAGGCCCGATCTTGCAAATCCCATGCATCGATCTTTGCCAGCCTTTAGCCTGCCTCTACTGCGCAATCCCTGCTGAAGAATGCCTCTTGATGAGAATTAATTACCCCAGCCTTTCTCACACAGTCTTTATAGGCATCTCTACTGAGTGTTGGATGCAAACCATGTATCACTTATAGTCACAACTGATAGTCACACTTGCCCTTTCACCTATCTCTGCACTGGTCTCCACTAAAACTATCCATGCACTGAAGTTAACTGATGTATTCTTTAGTTGATTAATGAGTTTATAATTAGTGAATTAATTAATAATTAATTCACACCACTCTCACTAATTGTGTCAATCAGTTAAACTAGATACAAATAGCTCAACTATGTTTAGATTAGTTAAACTGAATACAACTCCATTAACTTCCTCAATCAACTCCATAAAACCTCTTTGTCATGAGTTCTAAGCTGAGGATCCATGCTATGACTCCATAACCTACGGGAATAGCGTAATTCCTTCTATCGGCTCTGTACCACATACGTATGCTTCAGAGGGGTGCTCCAAGAGAATAAGATAATGTTTAGAGTCCAAATATTATTAAGAGCTAATAATATTTGACATATCTATTTTTAGACTGGCAATATAAAAATAGATTCCACCCAATATGTCTAAAAATAGAAATCCATATATTTTTCCAACTTGACCAACCATCCACAAATAGCATCCCGCAACTTATAGAACATGATCCATATGTCTAAAAATAGACATAGTCTAAAAATAGACTTTACGACAAAAATCACCTGTGTGGCCCCCACCTAATTTTGGTGATCACTTTCCAACTAGGATCAGGAAAGATGTTTCAGGATGCCTCCTTCACTGTTTCTTGTTGCAATCTTCAACATATTGTCTACTTAAAATCAAGCTTTTGTAGTCCAAAAGCTTTCAAGTGGAGAGGATTGATCCATGAGGATCTTGATCAGTACAAATCGACAGAGTTCCAAGTACAAGCAACGTCCAATTCAGTCTCCAATCCGCCAGTTTCGTCAATGCGTCAATGAAAAGGTTCTTTAGTGTCAAGTTCGTCATGTGTTTCAAATTTGGATGAAAAGGTGTAAAAGGGGACATGGTATTTATGGACCTAGTTCTAAGGTTTCCTATGATGAAATACCTTATGAAATGTAAATTCATATTCCTAAATACCTAAAAGATATGTAAAAACTAGGACTTAAGGTTTAAAAACCTAACAAAATAGTCTAGTCCTATTCCTAAATCCTAAGTCCTAAACCATAAGTCTAAATCCTAGCGCAAATTTCCATATGCTAAACCTAAGTCATATAAACCTTTGATTATAAAACATTAAGCGCTATGTTATAAAGACCTTGTAATAAGGTTCGGGTTTGTGTTATATAAAACTTTATATTAAAGTTTTAAAACCCACAACGTTACCCTAACCACGCTGCAAGATTGCGTCGGAACGTGTGACCAAACTCTTGTAAACCGTGGCGGAAAATTGTAAATTGCAGAGTTAAGCTGCCAGGTGTAGTTACCATAACCGTCGGAGATTGTCATGTGATAAGTCATGCAGAAACTGCAACGAATAAGACCTCAACCGTCGGGAGCTACTATGCCCGCCAGAAAATACCCGCCTGATCACACGCAGCGGTTTCATAGATGCGCCTGGTTAGCTATCCGTCAAGGCTAAAGATTATAACATAATGTTTATATTTGGGTTTTTATAATTAATTTTGCGCTAAGGTAATTAATAAATCTTATCATTTATCCCTAGGTTCATGCATAGGAGGGATTCGAGACCCTTATCACAAATTTTTCTCAACCATCAACTAAATTTGGATTTCAGAGGTTCGAGTCCAACTTATAAAAACCATGACAAAGCTTCATGAAGGACATTGTGCATTTTGACTTCAATTTCAACAGGACATAGGCAGTTTTGTTTGCAGCATTGCTCAGCTGTCGGGTGTCAGAATTGAGTGCAGAGACAGGCGTCGGAAAGGTGAGAGAGAGTAATTTATGTTTACAAAATTTAGAAGTGCCTGCGAGCACAGTCATTCTGTTTCATTTCCGTGTAAAGAAATTCCTTGAGATCAATCCTAATAAAAATGGACGCCCACTTGAAAGCGGACTCGGAGATGTCTTCCACCAAGGACAAACTCCGTAATGAAACTGTTTGCTTCTTATTCTCTCTGATTATATGATGTTATTTAATCATTGTTTGCTACTAGTTTATATCGTCTTTCATTAAAGCTTACTTCAGTTAACAATGAATCTAAAGGACAAAATAATCAAATTTCCTAAGCACTTTATTCGGTCACATTCAGATCATAGAGGGTTTTATTATTATGTAGAATTTGAAAACAACAATTTCTGGGCACCAGACATGGTTGGACCTACAGATAAAATCACGACAGTAATACCTCTTTCACTCATAGAAGGGAAATATGGCTGATTCACACCCTCAAATAAGATTTATAGAACTCGAGCCCTTTCTGGCCCACTGGAAACCCCAGCGTTGTCCCCCAGCGCTCTACATCAGCCTTTCTGGCCTACGTCAGCCTCTGTGTTGCTGTAGAATAGCTTGCGTCACCCCTTCTGGGCTTACGTTGCCCCTGTGTTGCCCTGAGTAGGTCTGTGTCAGCCCTGAAGGGCTCCTACTAACTCTATGCTGCCCTCTGCATGGCATTGGATAATCTGTGTAGCTCTTGCTGGCCTCTATATTGTTGGGTATGCTGCCTCTGTACCACTGTTGTATTCTTGTCCTTGGGATCAAATTCCGTCGCCAATACTGACCCTCACCACACTACAAACTGAATCAGAAATTATTAGAAAACCATGCCCTATCATTTTGACTTAGCTTTAGTGCTTTGCCAATGCGTGTGTTCTCCAACTGACCCCAAGCCCTTCTCTTATACTTTTATCCTTGGAAAACCAACATTCGTGACCTAATCTCTAATAAAAAACTAAGATTAGAATTTTCTTGATCCACGTCACTTAGAAAATTCTTATCACATGTTTAATTTAATTCACTTTAATCTTTTAATTTTCCTAAATTAGACTTAGGGTCCTTAATTAAAAGGATTAATTATTTGAATAAATATTAAACTAAATGAAATTTATCCAAACGCTTTTTGGGTCTTGGATATCTCATGTACTCTAGGTCCTCCAAACAATTTTGGAGCTAGAGCACATTCGATGCTACTCCAAAATCTCAACACTCCCTATTTGCGAGGAATGTGCTCTAGCAATTCATCCACACTAAAGTATTGCCCTCATCTATGGTATCGGTTCCCTTGTTGATGCTTGACCTGCTACCCTCCATCACTGTGCTGCTTCTCCTCTCTGTATTGTTGCCCATGACTCTACCACAGTCGTTGCCACATATGTATTGCAGCTCCCTCTCAAATTTTTGCATCGTGCTACCCACTATTGCACTACAACTCAATTCCAGAGAAGTAAGAAAATGAAGGACCCCTGCCCATTTACTTACATACAAGTTAGTCAGGCTGCATTTCATCATTGAAGCTCCCTTGCTACTCCTTCGCATTGTCCTCCTGAAGCCACTGAGCTGCTATATCTCTGCACTGCATAAGCACTACATCCTCTGCGCTGATGAAGACCCATCAGCCCCTTTGGGATGTTGTTGTATATGTACTGTGCTAATACCTTTACAATGTCCCAGATCTTCCCTCTGCTTCACTGTGATCCTCTCCACCCACTTCTCCAGTCATCCCCGCTACTGTCTTAAGGCTCCTGTAGCATATATGTGATCCAAGAGTTGGGAACTTGACAGATCTTGCCTCACATCTGTAGCTTCTCTACAGATCAATATCATCCAACCTCTTCTCTCGAGGTACATGAGAACTCATGGCTACATCATCATCAGATCCATTGTCTTATTTAGCTACAACAACCTTGGAATCAACTTCCTTATCCTTCTTCCTTAGAGGAAAAGTGGTGGCGAAGTGTCTTATTTAACCACACCTAAAGAATCGGATCTTAGATAGATTCCTTTTATTCTTCCCTTACTACTTCTTGGATGCAAGGGTTGGATCTTCCTCTTCCTCCTTCTTCAATTTTCTTGATCTATTGTTGGCTTGTCTCTTGGTCATCCGACAGATTTCCTCTTGTCGAAGGATAGCCCACATGTCGTCCCAGATTGGAAGGTCATGTCTGCCCAAGATGCTTTGGAAAAACGTTTCCCATTCATCTATGACTGCATTTAGAGCAGTCCTCACCATGACATCATCCCCCACCTTGACCCCCATGGAAATCAGCTGATCCTGAATCGACTGTAACCTGAAGAGGAAAGGATCAATTTTCTCTCCCTTATTCATTACAAACAACCTCATATGTTTCTCCATAAGCATCTTCTTCTGGACGAATTTCCCTTGATACATTATGGTTAACGTTGTCCACATAGCATTAGCCGTCTTCTTCTTGGCTATGTGTGGGACCACATGATCCTTGACCCCATCCATGATGAAGCACTTAGTATGCGCCTCCACTTCATTATGCTTCGTGAGAAGAGCAACATCAATTGGTGTAGCCAAGACATTCTCTACATGCTCTCTTAATGTGTATGCCTCCAAGACTATAAGGATTTTCGCCTTCAAGATAGCAAATTTGGACAAGCCGTCCAACCTATCTTGATCACGTAGTCTGTATGGTGCCATCTAGCTTAGAAATAATTTGTCGAAACAGATGCTCCTCTCCCTGCTGCTTTTTTTACCCTCAACAGAAACTCAGATCTAAGGTCCTTGCTGAAAATGAACCCTCTATAGCAACTTCTCCCTCTGACAACTGATTTCCCTCCTTGGAAATCTACCAAATCTTATGAATTAGCCCTCTTCAATCACCCTCCTGATCGATCCTCATATTTCTTTGGCAAAAATATGTTGAGCGGTTGTTCTCCTCCCGTTCTTTGTCAACTTAGCTAGGCACGATTCTACACCAACAAAATATCCACCACACCAACAACCTATGAAGATCTGAAGCTCTGGTTCCGGTCTACGGAAATAATGCACAACAACTCAAAACTCGACTTTGTTCCTCTCGCTGGCCTATGAATGAGCAAATTGGCTCAACGCGACCTCTGTGCAACGACTGCGCAGCGCAGGATTCTCCTACGTCACTCTAGAAGGCTCTGCGCTACATCTGCATCACTCAGCTAGGACTGCGTCAGCCCGTGTGTGGCCTCTGTTGGGACTGCATCCTCATGGTGGTACACTTCCCTCTCCAGATCTCTGCTGCTTCAACTAATTCTCTGCAGCAAAAAAATTCTCCAACCACTTCGCTGGTGATTCAAAATGATATGCAATGCTCTGATACCATGTGAAAATTTTGAATATATAAATCCTCAAACAGTATCTCGTTTTACTTTTTCTACTTGGATTAAATTACAAGTTAATTTTCTGAATTATTCAATAAAATCAGCAAAGTAAACACAATTTCAGCCTACACATTTAGAGGTCATTTACTGAATATAACACACACATGAACAAGTGACACACATATTTTTCATATAAATGTCCCGAGAGAAAACCAATGTGGGAAAAATGGCGCAGCTAGCTCTACAGGGTTTTATTATTATGCAGAATCTGAATACAAAATTTTCTGGGCACCATACATGGTTGGCCCTATAGATAAAATCATGGCAGTAATACCTCTTTCACTCAAAGACAAAAAATATGCTTAATTCACACCCTCAAAAACGAAGTTGTAGAACTAGGAGCCCTTTCGTATGGCTTCGTATTGTTCCTCGTACCCTAATCCTTACGTATTGTATAAATAAAGAGGGCCAGCGGAAGGCCTACGTCACCCTTTCTGAGCTTACACTGCCCTGACTGCATATGAGGCGGGTGCCGCATCGGCCTTGAAGGGCTCCTACTGCCTCTGCGTTGCCCTGCACGCCAGCTCTGACATACGTATGCAGGTACAGTCTCTGTGACTGTTTGAGTTTTATTGCCTCTATGTATTTTGTTGTATTCTTGGTCTTAGATTAGAATTCCTTTCCAATAATCCCCCTCATCGCACTGCAAACTCAATTCGAAATTCTTAGCAAACCACGCCCTATAATTTCGACTTAGCTTCACTACTCTGCCAATGTGTGTGTTCTCCAACTGACCCCAAGCCTTTCTCTTATACTTTTCTCATTGGAAAAGCAATGACTGTGATCTAATCTCTAATCAACAGCTAAGATTAGACGCTACTTGATCCATGTCACTTATAACATTCTCATCACATGTTTACTTTAATTTAATTTAATCTTTTAATTTTCCTAAGTTAGACTTAGGGTCCTTAATTAAAAGGATTAATTATTTGAATAACTCTTAAACCAAATGGAATTTCTCCAAAATCTTTCTGGGTCTTGGAGATCTCATGTACTCCAGATCCTCTACAATATTTTGGAGCTAGGGCACATTCAATGCTACCCCAAAATCTCAACATTCTTCCCATTGAGTTTTCCCTCTTTCCTCTTTTCATGCATTGTATATGGGTACCTAAAATGGCCTTGTTTTTGGGACTCATTCATTTTGCATCACACTCACCTAATTTATGCTTAAGGGTGGGTGTTGGTGTACATGTAGATGGTTAGCCCTAATTAGTTTGAGTTCAACTCTAGTTATTGCACGTGATGTGCACTTGGCTTTACCTACTTAACTCGAGTGCTTACATGTGGTGTGCACTTAGCTTTAGTTAGTTAACTCTAGTGCTTGCATGTGGTGCATGTGCACATTAACAAAACATATATCACAATTAGGTTCAATTATCTTTAATTATCCATGGTTATTTCATGTAAAAATAACCTTAACTTAGTTTCTTTATTATTGATTCTCAAACCAATATTGATGAATCAAATTCATCCTCAATTCTAATTTTTCTTTTTCAACTCTTGCAAGTTTATGCAATTATTCTTTAGCTAGATCCATATTTGTGCTCTAATAATTTCACAAGAGGAAATTATCTTCATTATCACCATCTCATAATATGCCATACATAATTTCCACATTGATAAAGCACACTGCGACGAACAACGAACGAGGTTTAAATCTGACCCTCTTGACATATAGCACACCACTTCGAATTTACGCCTTTGTTTTTCGATACAATTTGCAAGTCAAAATGATTATATATTCATTTGCATTCAAAACCTATAGGAACTTCATCTCAAAAAATACAAAAAAACATGCATCCAATCATAACTCAATTTAGCGCTCAAACATGCATATTTGAATTGCTGAATACCAAACAATAATTCCATCCTACTCAATTTTGCAGTCAAACGTTCAGATTTCATTTGCTTCAATTTTTTAATTGAATAAACATATTATTACTATGTGAATATAAAAAAATATTATCATTTACATTTTGATTTTAGAAGATGGAAAATCATGATGAAGATGAGGATGGTGTTTAAAGTTTACTAAGACTAATGTGGTCATTTGGACTTTAAGAAGAAGAATAATCTAATTGTAATTCCTTAGAATCTTATTTCTATGCTCAAAAAGAAGGGAAAGAAGCTCATCAAGATCATTATAGTTGGGTTGAATTAACAAGTCAAGAACATTGTAAGTGTGACACATGTTAGGGAAATGAGAGGGGAAGTGAGTAATCCGCAATCTAAAAGAAAATGTTTTTCATCCTCCACACTCTTAGTATGGCAAAGCTGACAATTACATGTCTTAGGGAGTCTTGGGAGTAGACCACCATCCCTTTTCACTTTGAATCTCATGAGAATTAGTTCTAATATTAGGGATGTTCATATTTTACTTCTAGTTGGTCAAAACAGAAAGATAATGGTGGGGTTAATAACCTCCTTATAATATCTTAACTTCCTTTTACTCTCTATCTCCTTATCATCCCATAAATTATCCTTAAATTTGGAGGTGGTGGTATCTTTCACACTATCGTTTCTTCCCATGACGATCTCCTCATTTATCCCCCAATGGTTGAGCCAATACTGAGCGTCCTTATGCCACCCACTCTTGAGGCGAAGGTGGGGGTTTTGACTAAAGTTAGAAGCTTTTTTAGGAAACTTCTTGGACTCCTATTGTAAAGCTTCTTCTTATACATTAGATACTTAAACATAGCCCTTATTTCAATAGGGGAGAGGCTAGCTTCTATTGAGAGGATATAATAGGGGTATTTCCCTTGATCTTTAGATTGTAGGTTATAAATTGCTTTTGAATCATCTCAATATTTCTAGACCAGGTATAATTATTACAAGGTTTTTTTTTCCAAAATTGTTTAATTGTTTTAAGAAAATTTTGTAGCATTTAAGAAAATTTTGTAGAATTTTGAACAATATTGATTGAAAAATAATTCACACAATAATTCAATTTGTGGATGATTAATTAGATGAATTATGACTGTACCTTGGCTAGAAATATGTCGTTCAAGAGAGATTAAGTCCTAAAGGTAATATACATGGCTATCCCTCCAATATGTTGACTCTTTCATATACTTGAGAGTGGGAGTGCTAGACTCTTATGTAGACTCAGATTAACGCTTAGGAATTCATTGTTAGAGCCTCTATGATTTTGGCTATTTGATGTGCATTATCTTGCAGAGTACAGATATCAATCTAGAGCATTCAAAGAGAACCTTACTTTCCAGCAGTTTTTCCAGATCAAAGAAAATCGAAGACCCTGCAGCAGCCATAGAAGAAGAGGGCACATGCAGAATAGATTCTTCCTGCCTACATTTGATGGGTCATCCATAAGCACGGAAAAAGCTTGGATGGAGAAGTTAGATGATTTCTTATAGTTACACCTAGTAGCGGAAAAGGAAGCTATTCAGATTGCAGTGCTACTCCTTGAGGATGAAGTAAATGAATGGTGGTTTGGCATATTAAAACATGCAAGAGTGACTGCATATGCAGAGTTCACTCAAAGATTGTTAAAGAGGTTTGATATTGTTGAGATGCGCATAACACTTTGTGTTGGAGTGTGGAGTTTTTGAGGATGGGATTAGCACAATCCTAATGCAGGGAAGCTATCCAATAGATTTCGAGAACTGGAAGTTACTGTCGTATTCTATTTACGACAAAGAGATACTGGCCATTATGCATGCATTGGTAAAATTTCGACAATTTTTAATTGGCAGTAGATTTCGAGTGAAGACCAACCACCATAGTCTCCGACGTCATTTTGAGGAGGAGGAGCAGCTGCAGAAGAGGCAAGAATGGTGGATCAATACAATGCAGGACTATGAGTTCAACATTGTGTATGGAGAGGGCCATGTGGCAGCAGATGCACTATCATGGAGATCAACAATTCTGTCACTGAGGAGCAATGATGATTTGAGGGCCTGGTTATTATTTGATCATTCCAATGACCACTTCACTTATGAAGCATTGGATGGGAAGATGGTAGATGGTAGAAATCATGTAATGGAAAACATCTTCCATTATCAGGACAGAGCCTTCTTGATGATCACCTCACAACTCAAAGAGAAGGTTCTGCATGCAGCATATTCAGAACCCCATAGGTTCTACCAGGCCATCAGAGAGAGGTTCTCATGGAGAGACCTCAAGGAGGATGCACTTCGACATATCATGGAGTGCAAATATTGTCACCGGATTGTGGAGGATGGTATTGTCGACATTGATCCGCTGTCAAGGTATGCACATTGCTTCGACATTTTCACACAGTACATCTCTTCACTCGTGACCAGATTATCTTTCTGGGATGTATTCATGCTTCATGGTCTTCCCAAGGCCATAGATTTTGATGGGGATAGTTATTGTATGAGAATTTTTTGGCGGGAGATTCTCGATTTGGTGGATACCGAGCTGGTGCATTATATGAGTCATCACCCACAGTTGGATGGATGGATGGAGATGATGAGCAAGTGGTCGAATAAATACTTGCAAATCTATGAGATAGGGCAGGAAGAAGCATGGTTGTGTTGGCTGCTCTTGGGTGAGTATTTTTACCACCCGAAATTTCAGATTGTTATGTTCCATGCCTTTCACATTACTAAGGTGATGCAGTAGCAGGAGGCATGGCTACGCTGACTACTCTTGGGAGAGTATGGCCAAGAAATTACATTTTATATGTCCATGATATATCACCGTTTCCTACCTTATACAATAGTGATGGGATGCATCAGCCAGAGGCATGGTTGCGCTGGTTACTTTTGAGAGAGTTTGACTATCACATGTTAATGGGTATGTTATTATTTGGGACTTTGCATGATACTCATATGATGTGGTAGTAGGAAGCCTGGCTATGTTGGTCCCCGGTGACATTCTACCTGTCAATCAGTATATCATTGCTTCATGCTTTTCATTATGATGATGTGGGGTGGCAACAAGAGTCATTGGTGCGTTGGTTACTCTTGGGAGAATATGGATTGATATTCTCCCATACCTTGCATAATGATGGTGTGGGATGGCAACAGGAAGCCTTGTTGCATTGGCTTCTGTTAGGAGAGTATGGCCACCATACTTGGTATGATGATGAGGTGGTGTGGCAAGAAGAGGCATTGTTGTGGTGACTGCTATTGGGAGAGTATGGTTCGACATTTCACATGTCAATCCATATGTCTTTATCTCCTAGTTTGCACAATGTTGAGATGATGCTTAGAACAAGAAAATCCACCAGGGCCAAGGATTGGAGCATGGAGAGACACAACCTACTCCATGTAGTATGGGTTGGAGAGATAGTTTATGAATTGGGACTTTCCACTTTGGGAAGGAACCACTACACTTCACATATCTCATGCAGAGAAGAGGCTCTTGGAAATCAGATGGTTTCCACTTGGGGACTCATTGATGAGGATAGGCATCTAGCTACATAGCTGGAGGCCATTCTAGGCATTCTAGAGAGGTAGCTATGGAGCTTGGCATTCATAACACATTGGAGAAGATGGGGAAACCTTCCATATGAGGATTCCACTTGGGAGGGAGATGGATTTATGCAGCATCCACTTTTGCAGTTGCTTGAGGACAAGCAACATTTTGGTGGGGAGGACTGTAATATTCCAATTTTTCCATCATCTAATTGGAATATTAGAGTTCTTACTTTTCTTATTTAGTTAAGTAAATAAAATGGTGGAGGGACCCATAAACCCAGTATATGAATAAAATTCACTCTATAGTGTGAATGTGGGTTAGTTTAGTGGTGGAGTAGCATTATGGAGTAGTGGAGCAGCATAATAATGAAGAAAGAGTGGAGGTGATAAAGCATTAATGAGGAAGATGATGGAGATAGTGGAGGAATAAATGCAAGATTATGGAGATAGTGGAGAAGCAATTACATAGATGATGGAGGAAGTGGTGCATTAAATGCACACATGATGGAGGAAATGGAGAGTAATTGCATCAATGATGGAGATCATGGAGGACAGTGCAATATTTATAGAGGCTAGTGGCCACATGTGCAGCACAGTTATGAGGTGGGCCAAGGCTATGGAAGGCTCACAACCATAAAAGGAAGAAGAGAGCAGCAAACGAAGGGGAGTTTGTATTTTTATTTTTGAGTGTCGTAAGACATTTCTTTGCACGCTTCAACTATTTAGCTAAGTCTGCTATGTTGTTTAGCACTAGGTGTTCCCGAGCGGGAATCCCACCATTACCCACGTGGAATTTGAGTGCCTACTATAGGAAGCTTTCTTGGGAAACATTCATCATCCGGAAATCAATACAACTTTCAGCCACTCTCATCTGCACTTCCAGCTACAGGAATTACACATTCCTGAACTTAGGTTTAAGAGTTGGAAGGTTATTCTCAGTAATTCAGCTGAGAAACTTGTGGAGGGAGCAACCCTTCACCTTGTGCATCCATTTCAGTCTTCCAAGAGAAGCATTGTCATATCCGACATCAGGCCATCCATCGATTCTCCGATGCAGCAAAATTTCCTGCATGAATTGCGAAATTCTACAGTGAGAGTTTGAGAAGAATAGGAAGCTCCAAGCAACTCAACTTGGAATCTTGTGAGGGATTAATCCTTCACTAGGGGGATCACTTCAGTAGCGTGGGATCAACATTGTATTATCTATCAGCATGCTACATCATCATCCCCCCGAGACAATGTAGTATTTCCCAGCAGTTGTGCATGCAACAACTACATACTTAGTGGATGAGCTAGTTCTCAAGTTTTGAGCTTGGGAATCGGGAGAAGAGACCATCTCGTCAGTTAGTGAGGTGAGTGGGTGATGTTGCAGCTGATATATCATTATTTCAGCCCCATATTAACAGTTTTCTCCAGGGAGTGTGTAACTAAGCCAACAGAGGTGTAGTGTGCAACCCAAAAGGGCCGAAATTCCAAACTCAAAATCTGGCCAAACCATTTCTGGGGTTTTCCAGTAGAATCCATGGTTAAAATCCACGATCTTTCTGAGCACTCCAGCAACCTCTCACACATAGATATTCTTCCCAGCAACAATATTTTATACTTTCTAGTGCTAAGTTTCATTAGTGTATTTCAGCCATCTTGTGGCTTAAGTGCATTCTTTTTGGAGCACTCTGTACTTACATTGTTGTTGATACATAATGATATGGCTCAGTTTTTTCTACTCATATGTATGATGTTCTGATGTATTTTGGTATTTTTCTAGTTTTATATGTTTTATTCTTGTTTGGAATTGAGCATATGTTCTATATTCCCGTCTTTCCCATTTTGGGATATTACACTCCGCCACCGCGAAACAGCTTGGACAAGCCAACTCCATGACACTTCTTCGATCAGGGATGACAATCATATATATTCCAGTTGTTGTGATACTCTAGTATTTTTTGGCCATGTATGTGGCCGCTTTGTTTTCTTTCATTGTTAACAATGTGTTTTTGTTATTATATTCTATTCAATAAGTTCGGTAAAAATGAGGTGGATTTTTTTTTGTCTCCATGCTACTCACGATATATATTTAATATGAATTAACATAAACTTTAGATTTACAAAAAAAAAAAAAAAAAAGAATGAAAATATTAAAATATTTTATTTGTAATTAATATTAAAGTATATATTTTTTTTATTTTTTTTTATCATTATTATCCAATTTTAAGGTCACGGCCAAGTGAGACACCAAATTGGTGTATGAGACCCCTTGTTTGTGGGAAAAGGGACCCACCTTTGTGCAGTGATTTGACTACTAAGTCTATGAATGCATACATACTCTACCCCCCTCTCGTTCTGAACCTGTGACCTCTTCAGATGAAACACATTCTCTTAACCATTAGGCCCGCTCCACCTGTATAACTTTGTACTAAATATGATTATTATTATTATTTTTCAGAAGAAAAAAAAAACTTTAGATTAATATAGTAAAGGCGAGTATATTTGTCATATTTTCCGTTAAATTTTTTCATCATTTACTACATGTTTTATCTCAAATATTCCAGAATAACTATTAAGCTGATACATGAAGGATAATATAGAATATTAATAAGTAGCCCCATACTTTATCTAGTTCATATGTGAAAGAGTATATAACAAAAATAAAAAAAAAGAGAAAAATTGTTGTATATAGCTATGGAAACTTAATATGTCCCTCCTCCCAGCATATGTGAGTTTCCTCAGTAAAGGAGAAAATCATGATTCCATATATTCGATTGAGACCAACTTTTGATAGTTTATGTGCTTCCATATTTGGTTCTCTCAATATGTGGATGATAGTGTTGTTCATAAGAGAACTGAGAATGTATTTTATCCTTTTTATCCAACGAGCTAAGGTAGGAGGACCGAAATCTGTAAGCCCCTATATGCCATCTATCATAGAGCTAGAGTCCCCATAGATGTGAAGCTTGTGCATGTGCTTCTCTTTTGTGAACCAAAGTAATCCCCATAATGCCATAGATCATGCTCTAGTATTGGTACCAGATCCACCATTCCAAGATATGTTATGTTATGAGTGTTCACTGAGATTAATAACAACCCCACACCTGCATATGCCGAGTTGCGCCACACCATCAAAGAATCCAACAAGAAAAAAGGTAGTCAATGTAAGCATATGTTTTGATGATATCTTTGTGGAGCATGCACAAGATCGATTGTGGATGACTAGGATAATGTTCTTTGACATATCTCAGAGATATCAACTAGATGTCCGTTGAAAATATGCCTGTTCCTGGCATTCCAAATTTCCCATACAATATAAATGGGCACTTCCTTGTGTTTTCTAGAATGTGCAGACCACATATTTATACATTGTTAAAAGTCAAGTCCCTAGTTAATGTGAATATGTAATATATGTGTACTATTACTCCAAACCTCACAAATTGTTGGGCATGTGAAAAAAATATATTCCCCTGTTTTTGATGTCCTCCAGAAAATACACAATCCAGGACCCCCAAATCATCACTTCAAGAGATTATCCCAGGTGAGGATTTTGTTCCTCCAAACTAGCCAAGTAAATAAGATGATTTTATGGGTATGTTTCCGAGGATGTCTGTTGAAGCTCCAGTCTCTGCTTAATGTAAAAAAGGTATGTTTCCGCAACAATGGGAGCTCGTATATATAGTTTCCCAGCACAAGTGATATGGCCGCCTCAATCATTGAATAGGAGGCCCACCTGGCTAAGGCAATTTATATACTCCTGCCATTCAATGGCCCTTTTCCCCACCAATCCTAATTCTACATCCTATTTCTATTTGGGTAATCCCTCATGGAAACCTTTAATTTCCTGAGATAGGGGAGTGCATTGATTTCTATGCAGAATGTCCAAAGTATGTCTCTGTAGATTCTTGTCACCTTGCATTCCAACAATGTTATCTGTATTTTTGTGAAGCTTCTCCAAATCAACAATCCTCATGTTTTGGGGGAATCATCTCTCTGTACAGCTTTTCAATATATGAGTGTGTCATGTATTTAGCCCAGAGGATGTCCTGCCAAATTCCCTATCCCTACATGGCTAGCCAAAAATATTTAATTAAGAGTGAGTCTCAAAAAATACTGAAATCCAGGAGCCCCATCCCCCAAATTCTTTTGGTATTGTTAGATCACCCCATCTACAAAGATGATATTTTGGTGTAGTTCCTGTCCCACCAAACTAGAAGTGATAGATTTGATCTTAGAAGAAATTGCCTGAGGGATCAAGAATAAGTGTGCCCAAAATGTTGATATCTTCTGCAATACTACATGAATAGAGATATATCTTCCACCAAGTCTAAGGTATATGTATGTCCATGAGTTCAATTTTTTTTTTTTTTCTCTACCATCCATAACAAATCTTTGTTTCTATATTTACATGGCTTTAGATGATAACCAAAGTATGTTAAGCCATCCTCCATTGGGGTCGATTGTAC
The DNA here is from genome assembly GCA_034641835.2 of Pinus albicaulis. Classification (NCBI taxonomy): domain Eukaryota; kingdom Viridiplantae; phylum Streptophyta; class Pinopsida; order Pinales; family Pinaceae; genus Pinus; species Pinus albicaulis. Next base: position 451,377,459 of record CM076575.1, on the reverse strand, counting down.
TTTGAATATGCCATAAATTAAATCAATATCCAATTTGTCACCAGAAGAGAAGTAGAGCATAGATTTATTACTATTTGAATGTAGTCCAAAATCCGCTCCATACATGAGAAATATATAGTGCAATGTTGTCCATTGTGCTCTCAAAATAATGCCAAAGGTTAGAATTTTGTCAACCAAAAACAAATGGGTATATGAACCTGTCTAGAGATGTGTAAGCCCTGAAAAATGCCATTTTTGCCCATATTTGATATGAAAACTAAGTACATCCATTACTAATATGAAGATTAAAAGGGAGAAAGAGCACCCTTGTATGAGACCTTTTCCCGCACAAAAGAATTTAGAAAGCATCCCATTAATCAACACATCATAGTAGACCAAAATAATGCAAGCCATAATCCACTCCACATTGTAAGATCATAGACCAATTTTATAAAGGATAAGCCTGCTATATGATATATGACCAATCCACACTGTTATATGCCTTGTGTAAGTCAATTTTCATTGCCACTGCCTCTTTCTTATATGACTGGATGGAATGAATACATTCTTGTGCAAATGCTATTACATCATGAATTTGGCAATTATTTAGAAAACCAAATTAAGGGAGATGTGTGAAAAAAAAAAGACTCGATTCAATAGCCTTACAATCACTTCTGATATAAACTAGTAATTGATGTTGAAAAGATAAATAAGCCTAAAATCCTGGAATTTTTTTAATAGAAGACGACTTCGGGATTAGAGCCAAGAAAGTAGAATTTGTGATCTTACCTCTTGCTCTGCCCTCTTCGACATCCAATCTTCGGCAAATACTGTCCCAGTAGCTCAAAGAAATGTATATAAAAGACTTGCAATAGAAGACATGGATATAGATAGTGCTCTAAAGTGATCATTAAATGGGCACATAGGAGTTCAAGTTTCAAGGCGTCATCTCCTTTTTCACATATCTTCAAAGAACAAAATCATGAGCTGTCCAAAGACAAATGCAATAGCATTCGTGCCAAGATTAAGTTTATAGCATAAGAAGACGGCTCTTTAGACTGTTAATGTCATTTTAGATTAATTGAAAAAAGGATGAATGACACAAGAAGCATAAATGTCAATAGTAAATTTTCTGTGAGTCAAAATGAAAACAAGATGGTAAAGGGATGAGAAAATCACAGTAAATTTAAAAACTTTATATTGAATAAAAACAAAAATTAGAAACTGTACATTTGGTATACTAAACTGTAAAAATCGCAGCGCTTCAGGTTAATTAACAGATACGACATGGTCCCCAACAAAACAACGCTTCACATACTCTGAATGTCCGGACCACTACCACAACATTATCGCTATGTCGGACATACGAATTATTTTTGTAAGAGCACGCGCTTTTAACCAAATTCGATAGCGGTACCACCGCCAATTTTGCTGTAAAACACTGCGAAATGGCCACGCGGGGGAGATATTTTAAGCATATGTACAGAAAAAGCGACAGTGGGAGCGATCGTGCAGCTCAATAATGCTGTCTATTTATTTAGGAGTTGTCTATTGAGGAATTGTCACCCGGCAAAAAGTCGAAATAGATTCAGCAAAATTTAAAATATTGAAATTTGATACTTTAAATTTACAAAAATCATTGCTAAATTTTGTTAAAATTATCGTTCACATTTTGCGCTTCTGTGGTGATTTGTGAGGTTCTATTCCTCCACTTTGGATCTTTCAGTTTCCAATATCCAGTGAACAATTTCATTTTTCCAGCTTTCGCTCTGAATAAAAATAATATCGAATATGATATCAATGTTGCCAGCGACAGTGTGCCTCACCACAGGCTCACTCTGTTTTGTCAGGGCGAACAAAAATCATGACAATCGTTGATCAGTTGAACATTAATTTGAATATATCTTGGAAGGTACATATAAAGGATCAAACTCAGAAAAATGGATCAATTTAAATGCTGTTGTCCATTTAATCTGAACAATATGCAGGTGGCACAGAAGTGCATGTGGAATCTTGTTGGTGTATTGCAATCTCACGTAAAGATTGCATGTTCCAACGAAGTTTGGAATCGTTCGGTGTTAATTTTGGGATTACATTTCCTCAAAGGAGGAAGAACTAGATAAAGAGTCTTACAGGATTCTCATAATAGTGTTTTACTATCCTATCAATAAATTGAATGGATATTGAATAGACTTACACTATTCTCAATAGTTATTAGATATCTTCAATGTCAATAGGTATTGATGCATTGTAAACATCAAAATATGTTATGATTCATTTCATACATCTATAAACTATATTATTATTTATTAAATAAATTAAATTTATAGATTCAATTAAAAAAAATGTGTAAGTTTGGTGGTATCTTTCATTTTTTATTTTTATTTTTTTTAAATTCCATATTCATCAACATATCTAAATACATCACCTCTATCCGGTAAGGGAATTGAATCTGTGATGAGTGCTATAAGAGCCCACCTCATCACCATTTAACCAAAACTCTCGAGACAGATCCAATAAAACATTTAACAATGTGTTTAATTAAGGATATTTATTCTATTTTATAATGGAGATTTTTAATTTATAAATAATTTTGTTACAATACTATGGGCTAATATCATGACTTATGAATATCATATGCTCAAAAAATTTACAACTTTTATCATATGACACTTGTTTATATGATATTTTTTTAATTAATCAATTTAATTTAAAAGGTAAAATTGACATACTGAATTTGGAGATAAATATTAAAAATATTCTAGAATATTGTGTAGAGGTTAAATCCTACTCACAAACATATAAACATTTAATAAAACATGTAACAATATGTTTATGGAGATTCTTAATTTGTAAATAGACTTTGTTATAGTATCATGGTTTATTAATACCACATGCTTAAAAAAACCATATTTCCTTTTATAAGACACTTATCTATATATTTTTGTTAAATATATTCCTTTTTTTTTAAATTTATTTATCGTTTTTAATATTAATTCTTATATTTTAATAAATAAACTACTTTTATTTATTTGTTAGATTATAATTAGAATAATATTTCATTTCATATATAAAATAGCATGAACCAAAGTTTATCCTGTTTATAGATCATTAAAATATTTGAGGCAGCACTGCTCTTAATATAAATAATGAATTAAGAAATATTTAAAATGTATAGACTTTGGCCATATAATTCTCAATGAAATTAAAATATATTTTCAAATATATAAACAAAATAAAAAAACCTACAAAATCCGTAAAACACTTATTTTATATATATTAACAATAAAAATATATTATTCTAACAAAACTCATCGAAAAACATAACTATAAAAAAAAACAGAAAATATATACATTCAATTCAAATAAGATTTTTTAGTTGCCTACAATATTTAAATTAAAAAAAATACTTTTAAACTACAAAATTTGTTAGCAAAAATTAATAATAATAATACTCATTACCTATAAACAATTAATTATATCTCTTAAATAATAAATAATATACTTAATTTTTATCAAATACCATGCTATATAAAACTCCCATCTCCTATAATATAATAAATAAATAAATAAATAATCGTATTGAATACCCAATATCTACACTAAAGCAGTATATTTAAATTATATACTTAGGTTCGTGCCTTTGAAGGTATGTCCCCTTCTGATATTGAAGTTGTGGTTTCTCTTCTAAATCTTAGATGTTGTCGGGGTTCGCTGCCATGAGTTCTTTGTTGGTGTCGTCTCCTTCTCCTTTGTGCTACTGTTTTGCACTCATCGTTGTCTGGTCGTGTATGCTTGCTTGTTGATGATGTGGTTTTGTATGGTATGGGCTCTATTGCCTTGTTCCTTTTTCTCTAGCCGCCATTTTTCGAGTTGCATTATTCTGAGCTCTGCACGCGACTTGTATCCTATGTGTTTATGATATTTTGGACCTATTTTTTGAGCTATTGGCTGAGCTTCTCATACATTTTTGCAGTGTTTCATGCCCTATTTTCGGACTAAGAAAGTTGTTCCCTTCGGGGTTTTGATGCTTCTTTAGGGTTTTTTCCTGAAGATCTGAGTGCCTAGTTATATTTTAAGCATGTTGGAGTATAGTCAAAGTATCTTTCTACGTTCTTTTTCTTTTTGCTTGTCATAGTAACTTTCTTGGTTGTTTTCGTGTTGGTCAAAATATTTTATTGCTACTCAGAATATTTTCGGACATACTCATATTGATGAGTGATTGCCTATTTGTTGGGTTATATTTGGTGCTTTCTATAAAATTTCGTCATGATCATATTGATGTTGATGAGTGACTGCATCTTTGTTGGGCTATAGTTTCTTTAACATGCCTACATGCCTTTCTTTTTTTTTTCATATATAATTTGAAGATAATAGATATATACATGTTATATATAAACATTTTCTTATTTAATAAAAATCAGTTTTATTTTTTTATTTTTTTATTTTTTAAATCATACTTTAGATGGAAAACCATTTATATTATAAAAAAAAAAACAACAACAACAACTAAGCTTTAGTTAAAATCCAAAGTAATTAATCTGTCATTATTTTGTTATGTCAACTTTGTTGGAATTTCTAAGAATTCCTTAACAACACAGATGAATAAAGTTTCCTCTTTCAACCCAGAGATTTAAAAAAAAACTTGCAAGTGAAGCATAAAAAAAAACTATCTTTTATTAACAAAAATGGCTTAATGCAGTCCTCAGAATATGTTGTTCTGGTTTTACAAAAAATTTGCTCCACTGGACTGCTACACACACAACTCTAACTCTCTGCCTCACGCAGTCTTGCCCTCGGCATGCACAGTATTACACAATATTGTTTTAATTATTGTAAACATATATATAAAACATTATCTAAGTCCAAACTTTATAAAACAAAACTATATCATTGCGACATTAATCAATGTAACATAAAACTATAACCTAAGTCTAAAACCTTATGAAAATTATATCGTGGCAGATTATTGCATGGATTATCGAGTCGGATGACGTCACCTCCGAATTGTGCGATAAAAAAACAGGAAGGCAAATGCAATGGCTTATCGCATCGATCAAAGTGCCTGTTGACTAGGCATTCCAACTGTGTGATGGTGCGCCATTGGTTGATGGGGAGGTGAGCTGGCGCTGCTGGGGTCACTCTATCACGCGATCGCGAAGGGAGTGGTGATGTCAGCAAGCGGGCGTGCGATACGAATTTGATTGGCTGCCGGTTGGTGTGACGTGTGTTAGGTCCCTGTAATTTGTCAGATTGGCAAGACCAAATAAACAAGGGTAACATCAAACCAACTTTGGAGTCCTAGGACCTAGCCTTCCTGGACTCAGAGGGCTTTCTCTATATTTGATAAAAGATATGACTTGTTTGTTTTAGGATGCTGATTTTAGGCTAGTTAAATGATAGGGTTTGTTTGTTTTGTTTTGTTTGGTTGGGTAGGTTGTCAAGATGAACAGATAAAGTAAGAGAAATTCAAACCATTGGGCTATGGGGTCTATGAAAGGCTTGAAAAGTATAACAATAGATCAAGGGTGTTTCATAGGGCAAGTTAACAAAGCCAAATGGATCTTAATAGCTTGGGTGGTTGTGAAATAAACATTAAATTGTGAACATAGCAGGTTTAAAGGACAATTAAGAATCCTTTAACATATACTATAACAAGAAGGGCTTTTAAGATCACTATGCTTAAGAAAGAATCAAAGGATAGGGCACACCATAAACTTCTTTGACCTAGCTATACCAAGTAATTTAAAAAAAATAATCCGGCAAACCCTAGGGAGCAGGGAACTCCTAAGTTCTCTAGCTATTTTCCTTCAGAGAAAGAAAACATTCAAGATAACACATTAGTAATGATTAAAGAGAAGGGAACTCATAAATTCCTTAATAAAATGATAAAATACCTTCAAATTGACTATTCAAGATGGACTAAAGGACAGGGCAAACCATAAACTTCTTCATCCAAACCCTAATTAGTAAACTTCAAAGAAAAGGCCTCAAAAACAATGTTTTAAGCTACACCAAAGGACAGGCATACCATAAACTTCTTTGGCTTGACTCCATTAAATAATTTTCAAGGCAAATAAGCTGAGTGGAACTAGAGAGAAATTAAGAATTCTATAATCAAATCTAGTGGAGGAAAACATCTAAACAACAAAAGCTAGATAGAATTAAGGTGTCTCTCAATAACATATCTTAATCTAAATTTTTTACTTTGTCAGAAGGGAAAGATACACAATATGGAAAACATAAGAAGACAAGTACTAAATTAGAACAACATCACCATTAACCAGGTTCATGAATCCTATGAATATTCTTGCTCCATTGATGCTCAATCCAAGACAATCACAAAGCTCCAAAGCCAATTTCTTCATAACTCCAAGTTTATATATATTGAGCTCAACAATCAACCAACAACATAATGAAGCTTACATGTTGTATTTAACTGCAAAATGAGGAATTAAACCCTAGCTAGGGTTCCAAAATGTTATTTATTACATAGTGAAGGCACTTTGACCTTTGAGACCATGCAAGGCCCAAGGAAAAAATATCTAAACTCATTTATGGAAAAAATAACTTCTAACATAACTATTTGAGCTAATTTGGAGAAAACGTTGACTTTAAGGCCTCAAAATATCTTTTGCAATAACTCCTAGCAAGGGCGCAGTGCCAAAACTGGAACAATCACCTGTTTTGCAGCTAAGTTTTTTAGGCCTTCCCGGTGTCCAAATGAGATCTAGGATAGCTCATTGGAAAGCTTGTCCTGTCTAGTTTCTAGATCTTCCTTTAGTTTAAATATTTGTGCCCATTTTCCTAGTCAAAAATCCATTCTCCCAAGAAGGCTAAGGGCGCAACACCAGTGCTCAAAAGAGGGCAGAAAGGTGTTTTTTAGGTGGTTTTTCGCCCTTTTGAGGAACCAGTTTTGCTCCAAATGGAATGAAATTTTTTGAGGATGATGTCCTTGGCATGAGGAACACGAAAATGGTGAGTTTTCTCCATTTGAGTGCCCCAAAAAGAGCACAACGCCAGTGGCACTGGGCATTTGGCCCTTTTTTCTGCTGGCTAACTGCCAAATATCAAAATTGTGCACCAAGTGCCAAAATTTGGAACTTACCTTAATGATCATGTTTGAGATGCTTGGAGGGATACGTCAGCAAGGATATTCAGTTTTTCCTTCTCCTTTGCCTCATTTAGGGCTTGAATCTTTGCAAGGGCTCGTTTGAGCTTGGCCCTTGCAATTCTGTTCCTCATGGCATAATGTCTTGCCATCTTCTTCTGCAATTCAATGTCTCTTTTTGCCTTCTCAAGTTGACCCTCTAGGTGAAAATTGGCTCTCTCTAGCCAAGATTGTCTATCATAGTTGATTTCCATGACAAGCAGCTCACTTGGAGTGAGCTCCTCTGCCAACTCTGTCTCTTTCTCTTTTTCCTGGGCTAAAGCCTTCTTCAACCCAATTATCCTTGGCCTCTTCCTAGGAAGTTTTTCTTCCTCACCTTCATTTTCATCAAAAGTGCCCAAGGTCTCATCTAGCATAGCCTTGTCCTTTTCAGCCTCCTTCCGAGCTCTGATAGCCCTGACTTCACTGATGGATTTCTTTGTCTTTAACTGTTGGTTTCCTAACTCAAGGAAGTTGATCACATTCTTTTCCCTACCAAGATTAGCTTGTAGCTCACTAATCCTGACATCCTTGCTTTTGAGCAGCATTTTTGTGATCTTCTTCTCATCATCATCTTCAAGGTCAATAAGTTGAAACTCTTGTTTAGTTTCATGTGTATCTTCCTCTTCAACAATGACCTTCTCTGCAACCTTTTCCTTACCCTTGTAAAGCTTCTTTGTTGATGTAGAAGGCATGGCCCCTTGCATCTCAAGTGCAACAAATACATGCCTGTAGCCCCTCCGGTAGGTCAAAGGAAAAGGCTCTATGTCAATCATCTCAGTGTCATCTGTCCCACTGTCTCTTTCAATGTTGGATGCTCTGGTGTCATGAGATGAGGGTGAAGGGCTGTGGGAAGGTGATGGAGGACCATCATGATGTGAAGGAATGTGAGTGGATGGTGATGCATGAGTAGTGGGATGTGAAGGAGAAGTAGGAATGGGAGGATGAGAATATGAAGGGATATCTTGTTGATGATGGCCTTGTGGAGCAGTGAAAACCTCATTGGCAATGAAGGTCTCCCATGGAATTCCTTTCTGCTGTAGTTGGTGCATAACCACCATCTTGATAAGTGAGTGATGAAACAAGCTTTGCATTTTCTGAGGATAATCTCTCTTTTTCACTATGTAGGCCATTTTATCAATGCTTTTGTCAATATAATATGGTATATGCAACATCCTAACTCTAGTGAAATGCATAAGAAGCCAGATGTGGTAGGAGTATAGGAGAGAAAACCTTCCCTCGCATGTGAAATACTTCATGATTATCCTCATCATGGGTGCATATCTATTAAGAAGATGAGAAAAAGGAAATATGGATTTGTGGTGGTCTTTAAACCTAGGCTTTAGATATGGCTCAAAGTAACTCATGTCCAGGTTTTCTTGCTTGAACCACTTTTCCCCCACACTTGGTGTTCCTTTAGCATTTTCAATGACATCTGTAGACAATTCAAATGTCACCCCAGCAAGATTAACTTGTTTTTCATGAAAATTAATAATGAAAAGTCTTGTTAGATCAGGGTGGTTTTTTACTTGTTGCACCTTCTCACAAAATTCAAAGCAGCCTACATGTTTGAAACAAGAAACAGTAAGGGGAGATGCCATGAGTTCCCTAGTATTGAGGGGTTCAAATATGTTTATCTTTCCTCCTTTATGATCATGCCTCCTTGGCATTTGTGCCTCCATACCACTGTCTTCACCCTCAGACATTGTTAACTCTATTTTGGAAACCCTAGGGCTGATGTGAAATGAGATGAAGGGAGGGTATGAAATGGCAGTTTGGCAAATGAATGGAGTAAGTGAGAAAGAAGGGAATGGCTATTGTGACAAGCAAGATGAATGACAACCCTCTAAACCAATGTAATTTCCCTTCTTATGACTGATATTGCTGTAAGGAGGATGGAGTAAGCATATAGACAATGATTGCAAGCTTGAAACTTAGGGTTTGATTAGGGTTTCATTCCATTTGATTAGGAAATCACCAAAATAGCTTGAAAATGGGTGTATGTCAGGTACTTACCCTTATCAGTGCTTGGAAAACCTTTGGAAAATACTTTAAGGAGATTTGGAGTGATTTGAGTGGTTAGAAGACTTCGAAACCCCTTATGTCCAAGCGCGCAGCGCCAAGGCTGAGGATGCAATGCCAGTTCTAAGCATGTAGCACTTGTTCTAAGCGCGTAGCACCAAGGGTTTTCAGCATAGGTCTTGTCGGGCAAGAGCACAACGCCACTCCCAGCACACAGTGCCACCTCCTAGGCATGCAGTGCCTTCAGAGAATGAGTGGAAGAAAACTATAAAACGCGCAGCACCTTCTCCCAAGCACGCAGCGCCAAGGAAACTTGGCCAAATTTCACTTGAAAAATCACAATTTCTCCCTTGTTGATCGCTCTTGATCCTTTGGCAAGCAAGAATGATTAATTTGAAATGTGAAATGAGCTTTTATAGATGATAGGAATTTGATTTAATTATGAAAACCCACTTTCTAATGTCAAAATTCCTTTTTCTTTTCTCACTAACCCTTTTACACTTTTTTACATGCAGGTTTGCTGACATCACTGAGTTGGCTTTTCTTTTGATCATTTAGGCATGACAAGTTCATTTTGACAACTTTAGGATGATTACACCTAGTAGCATCTTCAAGATCCTCTTTTTCTTCCATCATGGAGTTTAACTCATCTTTTCACCTTTGTCTGGCCACTTTCTTCAAAACCCTAGGTGTTTGGAGTGTTTTACAGAAATCGTCAGTGTTGTATTATAAGTTCTCTATAGCCCCTTAAAGTTCATTCATTTTTGTCCAGTTCACCTCACCTTTTTCCATATTCCATTAATCTATTCTGATAGAATTTCTTCATGCTTGGACTTGTGTGCTTCCTCCATGTCATTTCTACATGTGATCACTGTTTTGGCAATCAACTGGACTCAACTAGACCATAAAGTGTATAAACCCTAATTATTTATAGGACCAAGTTGTTTCCTTTTCCTTTGCTGTAAGTTTTTTTCATTCATGAGTAGAAAGTCCACCTCATCAGTACCTTCTGTTGAAAAATCCTTCAACACTCATGTAGAAGTGTTAAACTCTTTGCATTTTCCTCACTTGCAGGTTCTAAACTAATAAGACAAACTTCTTTGGAAATTTTAGGTCCTTCTTGAATAACCAAGTCTTTCACATTCTATTACATCTGAGCCAGATTCTAGCAAAGGAAAAGCAGTGCCTGAAACATCCAATGATGACCTTAAAACATGTAAAACTACTAATGACCTAGTGGGAGGGTCCTTTGACCTGATTTTGACTGAAACTTGGCTTGGATATTTTCAAGTGAAAACAGAGTATTTTTTGTGGGTTTTTATGTCCAAAAGGATATTGGAATGAGTCATCACTAGGAAACCCTAGATGGAGGATGGAGTCTATTTACAGGGGAAAAATGGGGCAATGAGGTTATAGGCAGGGGAGGAGGTTGAAAATGAGAGGTACAAGCGCATAAGGAGTTTTTTAGGAGCAACAGGGTGACTTTGAGATGGCAAACTGATAAAATAGTGAAAATTTTTCTATAAGGATAATGAAGGTAGTGAGATTTCTGAAACTCAAGATATTGAAGGAATATTTTTTTTCAGAAATCTATAAACATTCTATAGTCATCTAAATATAGTGAAAAATACTTATGACTAACAAAGTGTACTACCAGGGTCCATTCATTGCGTAGGTTTGGATGGTGCGATGAGCGTGTGATTGGCTAAGGATGGGGTGGTGCACTCATTCCACATAAACTTGCATGGGATGTTTTGAATTTAAATGCTGGCGCGGGAGTAATGACAGTAGGTGCAAATGGTTTAAAGTGGGAGGTAATGTGGGTCAACCATGATTTGGTAGATTGGGAGAGGGCTATGGCCATGAGAATAATTTAGCTGCTTGCAAGGGTTTAAGACCCAAAATCAATGCACTGGTTGAGTGTGAAATCAGACAAAAAAAATTGTTGCTACTGTGTCCTTCAAAAATCAAATAAAAATTGAAGTTTTGTCCTACTTTTCAGATTGGTAGTTGGGAGTAAATTCCAACACTCCTCCTTAATCACAACTGTTGTTATCATGCATTCCAAAACATTTTCTGAGATATTAAAACTTTTATGTCCTAATGGTTTTGTTAAAATATCAGCAAATTATTCTTGTGTTTTGCAATGTTGCAAAACAACTTCTCCATTGTTCACCAATTCTCTAATGTAGTGATACTTTGCATTAATGTGTTTTTTCCTCTTATGAAACACTAAATTCTTGGATAAAGCTATTGCTGAGCTATTATCACAATAAACTGTTGTACCTTTTACCTGTTGATGGCACAAATCTATTAACATTCTTCTCATCCATACTACTTGACATGTTGATGTTGTAGTTGCCACGTACTCTTCCTTTGTTGTTGATAAAGCCACAATTGGATGTTTCTTAGAAGCCTAAGAAATGGATCCTAATCCCAAATGAAAAAAATATCCAGACGTTATTTTTCTATCATCTATACTTCCAGCCCAATCACTGTCAATATATCCAATTAGTTTAAAATTTTATGAAGAGGTGTATAAAATACCATACTTCTTTGTTCCTTTCACATACCTTAGAATTACTTTTGCTACTTGCCAATGTGCCTCCTTTGGCCTTTCAATAAATTTGGAAATTAAACTTACATCATGCATAATATCTGGCCTAGTTGCAGTCAAATACATAAGGCTACCAAATATGCTCTTATACAAACTTGGATCAAAATACTTGTTGATGTCTTATTTGCTTAATTTCGATCCCATCACTGTAGGAGTTATTGCTGCCTTGCAATCCTGCATGTTAAATATTTCCAAAACTTCTTTCACATATTTTTCTTGAGAAATAAAAATTTCATTTTCATTTTTCTCTACTTCTATTCCTAAGAAGTATCTCAGCAATCCCATATCAGTCATCTCAAATTCTTCTTTCATGAATGTTTTAAAATTTTCAATAAAGTAAGCATCATTACCTGCAAATATCACATCATCAACATATAGAACAACAATGAGCATCTTACCATCTTTTTCTTTGATGTATAATGTGGGTTCTCCTTCACAATTCTCAATCCCATTGTCTAGTAGATAGACATCTATCCTATTGTACCATGCTCTTGGTGCTTGTTTCAGCCCATACAGAGCTTTCTTCAACTTGTATACCTTGTGTTCTTGGCCTCCTTTCTCATAGCCTAGAGGTTGTTCAACATAAACCTCTTCCATCAAAACTCCATTTAGGAATTTTGATTTCACATCCATTTGGTAAAATTTCCATTTGTTTTGTGCTGTTATAGACATCACTGCTCTTACTGTTTCCATTCTTGCAACTGGTGCACAAGTTTCCTCATAGTCTCTTCCTTGTTGCTGCTTGTAGCCTTTGACAAAAAGTCTAGTCTTGTTCCTTTCAATCATACCTAGAGCATTGGTTTTGGTTTTATAAACCCATTTCACTCCAATCACTTCCTTACCTTTTGGGAGATCAGCTAATTCCCATGTATTGTTCTTCTATATTTCATTAATCTCTTCATCCATAGCATCTATCCATTTCTTATCTTTTACTGCTTCTTCAAAATGAATAGGATCTTCTATATGACAATAAAATGCAAATAAAGAGTTCATACCTTCATTGGTTGCCTGTTGTTTATAAATTTCATTCAGAATTTTGAATCTGGTTCTTCTTTCACTTGATGAACTTGTGCTTGTAGAAGCACTTAAAACTGCTCCTTGTGATGTTCTTGGAGAAGGACTTTCGTCACTTCTCAAGGGTGTTCTTTTACTTCATTGTGGTGTCCCTTGCTATCCTTGTGTTGGTGGAGGTGGTGCTGTTAATGAGAGATTTCTTTCATCCATTTCTTCCTCATCATATTCTTGAGACATACATGTCTTTACATTCACTCTTTTTTCAATGCTTCCATCCCAAGCTTCTTCCTCAATAAAATGCACATCTCTACTTATCATAAACTTCTTGGAGGATGGGTTATATAGTCTATATGCCTTTGATTCATCACTGTAACCAAAAAATATGCACTTCTCCCCCTTACTGTCCAATTTCTTCCTTAGTTGATCTAGAATGTGTGCATAAGCCACACAACCAAATACTCTCATGTGGGTGACAAATTGTTTTATGCCACTCCATGCTTCTTCTGGAACTCTGTTCATAACACTCTTTGTTGGGCATATATTCATCATATATGCTGCACAATGTACAGCTTCAGCCCAATATTCAGTTGGCAAATGTTTTGCCTTCAACATACTTCTTACCATGTCCATGATGGATCTGTTTTTCCTTTTAGCTACTCCATTTTTCTGTGGTGTATACCTTGTTGTAAATTTCTTATGAATCCCATTTTCTCTGCAAAAATGCATGAAATATTTGGAGATATATTCTCCTCCTCTATCAGTTCTGAGAACTTTTATGTGCTGCCCACTTTGATTCTCAACAAGAGATTTAAAGTGGCAGAACTTCTTGAACACTTCACTCTTCAACTTCAAGAAATATACCCATGTTTTGCTTGTGTAATCATCAATAAAGGTTAGCATATAGTGGCTGCCTACTAATGATGGTGTTTGCATTGGTCCACACAAATTAGAATGGACTATTTCTAAGGATGATTTTTTCCCTTATGCTCTTTCCCGATGGAAAGCTTTCTCTGTGTTGTTTGCCTTGTTAGCCACCTATAATATTTTTTCAAAGCAAACAGGTGGCTAAATATGTTTCTGAGCCTTCAAGAGAAACATTTCCTTGGTAAATCTATCATTCTTGAAGCCTCCATGTGTTTTATGTCCTTCAAAATCATCTTCACTATTGTTTCCATTGATGAGCCCTACTGTTTTGTGAGAGAAACTATTTTCAAAGGGCCTCCATTTTCTCCTTTCCACCCCAATAAAATTCCCCATTTTTCATCCTCATTCCCTTCACAAAATTCCTCAATAACCCTTCATTTCAACCTCCATCTCATCCTAAACCCCTTTTAAACCATATATTTCCTTTTGTCTGGGTTAAAAAATCCCTCATTCCATCTATCGGAACCTCCAAATTCCTCAAAAAAACCCTTCAAAATCCTTAAAAATCTTCATTTTCTCACTAAGGGCTTAAGCCCCTTTCGGCTTAGCCCTTAGCCCTTTTCTTCTGCATATAACCTGCGCTAAGACCAAGCGCTAAGGGCTAATCACAATCGCAAGTTTCTCCTTTCCTGAACTGCCTTTCATCCTATTCCCCCGATGCGATAAGCACCTTCCTCTAAACCCCTGGTCCCGCTTGCTCCCACAGGACCATGCCTCGGTGCCTATTTCGGTCCCACCCCATCGCATTGGAAAATTGCAATCCATCGGTCCCTTTCCTTTCCTTCTGCGAAAGCGATCTCCCGATGTGATCCTAGCCGTCCACCAAGCAGATCAGACGGCTCACGAATAACCCGACCACACCCCTCCATCGCATCGCAAAACATAAGTCTTCCCGCCAAAACTAATCTGGACCGTTGAATCCACAAGAACCAACGGCTGATATTGCGTCGCGCTTCTCTCTTGGCCCTCCGTCATCACACCCGCTGATTCAATCCTGACCATTGATCCCTCATACTGATCCGAAAACCAGCGCTTAATCACATATCACAAACACAGTCTTCCCCTTCTCTTTTTCCTTCGATGGCTCGATTCCCCGATTTGATCCTGACCGTCGAATACACAAGAACTAACAACCAAGATTTCATCACACTTCCTTCCTCCTTTTCACTTTTCTGTTGGTCGTTGATTAAATCTCCACCGTCGATCTGAAGAGATCAATGACCATCGGACCACCATTTCCCCGCTCGTTCACTTACCCCGTTTTCCTCTTGTTCAAAAAATTTGCTTCCCTTTTTAATCTCCACCATTCATTTGTGCAGATCCAACAGCCAGGATCTATCCCGCCTGTCCATATAACATCCCTTCCCTCCTTTCAAACAACCCACCCCATATTTAATCCTAACTGTTCATTCAATGAATCCAACGGTAAAAAATAAACCCGATGGCCCGATACCTTTCCACTGCGTGAGAAATGTCTTATGTCACCATGGGACCTACCTACCTTTCTGCCCCCGTAGCTTTCCTCCATCGCGCTCTCCTCACAACCGTCCAATCTAACATCCCAGATTCGATGGCTAGTGCGTGGTATCGCGTGATTTTGCGCCGGGGAGATAACATCTTAAATTTACGCGATATGGGCGGTTTTGGAAATACACGCTTCACTCACTGAGTGGAATTGCGTTTTTTTTTGGCATTTCCGCTTTTCCCATTTTTTGTTGCACGAAAACCATTCCTGTTTCCACCATACCGCCTACCCCCCCTGCAACGTCAATCTCACTTCTAATCACAACCGTTTATCTCTGAGATTGAGCGGTCCACGTTATAACGCAACTTCATTCATCAACCATTCGCCTGTTCCCCCAATGACTCCATCGAGCAATTGCAACCGTAGATCATCCTGATCTAACAGTCCATGTTCACCCTCGCACTCAAGCCTCCAAAGCACCTGGTTAGCTGTTCTGCTAGGTTTTTCATCCCATTTTCCTGCTGCATCTACCTTTTTCCTCAATTCTCCTCCATCCTCACGAGCCTCTGAAGCATCCATCCTCACTCCCACAAGTTTTTATAATGTGTTTATCATGTTTTGCAGGGTTTATAAAGTGGTGAATTCATTCTGTCTCCATAGTTACAGTCATGGTGATATAGAGCGCCAGAAAGACAGTCCCAGAGCCAAAGGTCGCAGAGGAAGACACCAGGGAGGGTCTAATAGCTTGTTTTCATTGAAGATCGGGTTATTAACCCTATTCCAAACCCTCCAGTGCCTCCGTAACTTTTATATTCATAAACATGGGACAAAAAAAGTTTAAAGTGTATTAGAAGAAGTTTAAAGGGATCATCGCATTGTATTTGAAGCCTAATACACAGTTACAGACATAAAGGACACAAGTGAAGACCCGAAGATGATCAAAGAGGCTTAATGAATCCTAAAGCACACATCAAGCCATGTTAGTGGTTTAATATCAGCAGAATGTTCCTTTTCCTAAGAAGGACAAGTTCCCACAGCATTCTCTATTCCACATCGAGCCCATAACAGTTATTATTCTGACAAAAAGCTCCTAAAACTATAAGTGCATTAGTTACAAAGCATGGAAGACCTGAAAGGCAAATCTTTACCCTTTCTTGTCATAGAAGATAAAACAGAGTACTACAGCTAGGAAAGTACCTCCGAGAACATACACGTGAAGTTATTATCAATCTGACAAAGACCCTTAACTCATCTAAAGGGTACCAAAAGATAATGTTAAGATATTAAAACAGAATGGGCTTCGAAAACACTTCTCCCTCTATTTTAATGAATCATTTGAATCCTATCTACCACTACTATCACTCTTCCACCTATAAGAAATCATGAGAAATACATTTTAAATGTTGGTTGGTTATTGAAAAAACACTGATTGTAAGCTGTTTTACTGAGTTACAGTTCTGTGAGTGGTAGTTGTAAATAGGCTGGGAGATGATTTATAGATGATATCAAGCTATTGGACAAGAATGTATGTGACTAGTTTTTCTCTACTAATATGACAAGCATGTTCATCGGATCCTTATCTAAATAAGTGGTGATGTGTCCCTTCTTTGTTATTGTTTTCCCTCTATTTTACATCATGTTTCATCTTCTCTGATAAGAAAACAATAAATTTAGCTTAGGATATACTACTGCAAGTACCCCAATGCTCACTACATTTTCTTATTTTTATGTTTTCTGCTAATTGTGTATCTGAGAACAAATTCAATATAATTTAACCATTCAAAGAGTTGGTTTGCCCATACTTACTGATGTATGAATTTAGAGTTTGTTTCTTAGATGTTCTTATTTGGTTCAGCTGAAATAATTAAGAAATAGGGAAATTTAGTGATCAACCCTATCCCCTAAGTTCCTTTTCCAACAGTTAGCCTTTCTAATATCCCTTGAGTTGAATGTCAAAAGCAGAGAAGGTTAAAATTATTTCTCTAATCTTAGACTTCACTCTGTTTTTGAACTTATGTGTTTTATACTGTCTGAAAGTAGTCAGGAGGACTGCTGGATTGTTGTCTTCAGAGTTAGCCTCATTAGGAGTTAGGATCATAGAGGTATAAGGCATGCCCTGTCCCTAGATTTACTCTGAAGTGGTCATCTTGGAAGGTTTTCCTTGTCATTCCCATTCATTTCCTTATTGTTTCATCCCATATTATCATCTTAAGAGATCCTCTGTTTTAGATGACTAGCCCTTTGAAAGCCTTGGATATTTGAATTGCAAGTAAACCCTTTTATGACCCCATTGCCCAATGGACTTGTGTTCTCTATGAATTGTCTCCCCATTGCCAAAAAATTCTTCTCTACTCATTCCTTTACATTCATTTAACCCTTCTTTCATGTTTCCCAACCAAACAGACAAAACAAAACAAAAACCCTTGTACTCCATAACTAGCCTAACACCTTAAATTGACCTTTAAAGATACATTATTTTTTTACCTTATAGAGAGATCCCTCTCTGGATCCAAGAGGGCTAGATCCTGAGATCCCAAAGTGGTTTGATGTTGTCTTGTCATTTGGTACTTCCAAATCTGCCAAATCATAGGAACCACAACATAATGGTGACTCCGTTGGGGAACTTTGAGTAAAACACTCCTTAAAGCATCTCTAAGAACTCAAAGAAGACAAAATTAGCCTTGATTTGGTATTTAATCAATGTGGTGGATAGTAAATCTCCTTGAACATTTTAAATCATCTACCTGGCGACTCCACAGTTCCTAAATGACCAAAAGACTCCACTGGTGATCAGTAGGTCTGCTGATTATCTCTGTTTTCACAAGACTCCACTGGGAGACCAGTTTCAACACAACATCATCGATACTAAAGGAAACACATAGGGTTAAGCTTCTTCTTTTGAGGATAACCTGCCTCTTAAACATTGTTATACTTAACATACTGGCTTCAAGAAGAATCCATACCAGAGCTTATCCTGATCCAAATCCTCCTGAAATAGTTGACAATCCCGAAAGCATTCTTTGGAATTCTTTCACATCTAGGGATCCAACTATTGTCAGACCTATTCATAGAGCTTACTCAGCACCTGAAAACCTTGCAGATCTATCATATACTCAGGTTGACTTAGATTTACCAAGTAATTTACCAAGAACTAAGTCATTCAGTGGTATAGATCAAACAAACTTTGAGCCTCCAAGTTCACCACCACATAGTGGTCAACATATTAGTGACAGAGGAACCCCTCCATAAACACCTCCTGATATCCACTTCATTCATAACTTGGGTCTCTCTCACCCTAATCTACTCAATAGTTTGTTGCTGGTTCAAGTAGTTCTGCCATCCATATACCTGCTGCCAAGCTAATCCTTTACCTCCACAAAACACTATCATGGCAGCATGGTATGCTCCCCTAGTGTTGCCACAGCCTCTGGTTCCTTTACCAAATGACTATCAGTCTAAAATTCCCCATTTCACTGGAGAAGAATCTACCACAGCTCAACAACATGTAACTAGGATGGAAGATGCATTTGATTATATGGAAATAGAAGATGAGACCATAAAGATGAGAATATTTTCTCAAAGTTTAGGAGGAGAAGTAAAGAAGTGGTTTAAAGGCTTAACTCCTAATAGCATCAATGACCTTCCCTCTTTACATCAAGCTTTCATAAAAAAATGGGAAATCAAAAGCAACCCTCTACAAATATTAGCAGAGTATCAGAGTCTTAAAATAAATCAGGGAGAGAGTGTTCATGATTACTCCACCAGGTTTAACAGGGTCTACAATGCTCTTCCACCTCACATGAAACCTCCCCAAGGAATGGCCTTAGTGAAATATCCTGAAGGTTTCAATGTTGACATGGCCTATCAACTAAGGGAAAGAGACTATTCAACTGTAGAAGACATGCAAAAGGGAGCTGTGAGTGTAGAAGCAAAATTAATTGAAAAAAGAGCTAGGATGAGGGCTGAAAAGAAGGTAAACTATAGGGAAGACACCACAGCTTCTACTTCTAATTCCAAATTTGATGATCCAGCCAAAAACATGAATAGGCTAGAAAGAATGATGGAGAAAATGGTTGTCCAAGTCAATAATCAGAATAGAAACCAGTCTCAAAACCAGAACCAAAAATTTAGGAGAAACACTCCTCCCAATAAACAAAGGGATTATGACCAACAAATCATACCTTTATTCCAAGAGAATTTCCTTGATGAAGATGAGGGAATAATAGAAGAGTCAGAGGGAACTATTATAAACATGGTGGAAGTGGACAACCAAGATCCCAACTTTTTCACAGAAGACAACCAGATCTCATACACACATTGGGACGAGGAAGGGTTGGAATCTGAGGACTATAGGTTAGGATTCAAGAATGCCATCATGCATGTCCAAGGACAGTATGATCTCAGAAGAAAAAAGAACCCAGAAGCTCCCAAACCAAAAACCTATGAAATCACTATCAAGAAAAGACCTGAAAAGACTCCTAAAGGGACTGCCAAAAGCAACAAAACAGCGACTGAGAGCTCTGGCAAAAACAAGGAAAAAGTCATCTAAAACATTGATAAACCAAGTCAAGAAACCAGCAGCACTAGCACTGCCGTTAATGCTCCTGAAAAAATAGCTTCAACCAATGTACATAGTGAAAATCAGCAAGTTGATTTGCCAATAAAACAGTGACCAACAAAACAGAATTGAACCTTTCAAAGAACCAATCTCCTTTCAATCTGGAAAGTGAAATTGCCAAAATCAAAATTTATGTCCCTCTCACTAAGTTGGCCACCCAAGATGTATATAAATGTCAGATTTTTAAATCTTTAAACTTAGGAGAAAACACTGACTCTGTCAACTTAAATGATGATCAACCAGCTCTCTTGTTTGGCCCACAAATTGAAGGAAAATTTCAGGAAGGAGTAGTGCCTCCTTTCTATGTCAGTTTAAATATCCATGAAAAAATCCTACATAATGCTACGCATGACTCAGGGGCTTCACATAACCTCATGCCAAAAGTGGTCATGGAAAAATTAGGCCTAGAGATAACCATACCATATAAGGATTTATATTCTTTTGAATCTAGCAGAGTGAAGTGTTTGGGCCTGATCAAAGATCTCTGTGTGAATTTGACCCAAATCCCAGCCA
The DNA here is from genome assembly GCA_034641835.2 of Pinus albicaulis. NCBI lineage: Eukaryota > Viridiplantae > Streptophyta > Pinopsida > Pinales > Pinaceae > Pinus > Pinus albicaulis. The sequence continues at coordinate 451,357,157 of CM076575.1, read as the reverse complement.
AGTGCATGGTAATGGATGTTGTAGTGGCTGATGTACCTCCCAAGTATGGCATGTTGCTGTCAAGATCATGGGGTGCTAAGCTACAAGGTACAATGCAAATGGACATGACATATGCCACTATCCCTGTATTCAACCAGCTCAGAAGACTATATAGGGAAGTACACATGAAATTTATGGTAAGCATCCCAGAGAAACCAGAAAATTCCCCTCTTTACTCTATCCATACAGACCTAGACTCTTTTATCCTTTACAACGACGAGTTTACAGATGAGCAAGAGCTAGAGAACAAAAATTTAAACAGCAGAGTAGAGCCCACAAATCTAAACATAATGGTAGCTCTGGAGATAGAGGAAAACAAAGGAGAAACATCTAAAAAATATGCAGAGTTAGAAAATCTGAACCAAGACTGTAGAGAGCAGATTACCCATCAGCGTGCTGACCTCAGGAAATAAGATGACAATAAGGATGAAACTGATAACAAATCTGCAAATAGTCCTTTATGGAGCACGAGCTTTGATGGATCTTGCACTAGAAGGAGTGCAGGAGCTGGGATATGGTTGCACAATACTGAAAACAATTATGCTGAGAGTCATGCCTTCAAGCTAAATTTCAAATGTACAAACAACATATCCGAATATGAAGTTGTCCTCTTAGGGTTGCATCGATTGAAAAAACTAGGAGCTAAGAGGGTAGTGGTTCATGGAGACTCAGAACTGGTCATCAAATAGATAAATGGAGAGTACACTGCCAAACATCCTAGATTAAGGGCATATGCCATGGATATTTTGAAAACATTTGTAGAATATGAGCTTGTGTTTGTCCCTAGAAGTCAAAACATACTTGCAAATGGATTGGCTTGTGCTGCTAGTTCATATCAGAGACCACTAAATGAAAAATAGATCATTGTTCAAACAAAATACAGACTAGCAGTACCAGATAATGAAAAATATTGGCAGGTCTTTGAGGGTGATAAACAGATAGAGGATTTCTTGCTTTCCAGGAATGAGTTTGAATTTCCAAATTCAAACTCTAAGTCCGATGAAAACTGTCTGGATGAAGAACCCCCTAATGAAGATAAACCATCCCCTATTGCAAAAGTAAACATGTTGACCAGAGAATTTGAAATTCAAATAAAATAATACAAGAGCGCAGATGAAGAAGACATAGAGGTACTGCAGTCCAAAGATAAAAGCATACCCAAAGGACTAACACCCCTTGAAGACCTCTTTGATTTTAATGATGTGGCAAAGAAACCAACAATAGAACCCACTGAATCTGATGTTGAAGAATGCAATATAGGCAGCAAGGACAAGCCTAAAATGATTAAATTATCTAAGACTTTGCCAGCTCATATCAAACATAAATACATTGATTTATTTAAAGAGTTTGTTGATGTTTTTTCTTGGAGCTATGAAGATTTGAAGGCCTATGACACAGAGATTATCCAGCATAAGATTCCATTGAAAGAAAACCATAAACCTTTTAGGCAAAAGCTGCGCAGAATTAACCCTGTACAATTTCCTCTGGTAGAAAAAGAAATTAAAAAAATGTATGAGGCTGGAATCATAGTCCCTGTGAGGTTTTCAGATTGGATATCTAACCTTGTGGCTGTAAGGAAAAATACAAGATAAATTAGGTTTGTATCGATTTTAGAAACTTAAACAGAGCCTCACTAAAATACAATTACCCCTTGCCCAAAATGGAACACATCTTACAAAAGTTAGTCGGTTCTAAGAGTATTTCTCTGTTAGATGGCTTTTCAGGGTACAACTAGGTCTTAGTGCTCCTAGAAGATCAACTTAAAACAACCTTCACCACTCCTTGGGGCACTTTCATGTATGTGAAAATTCCTTTTGGATTAATGAATGCTGGTGCCACCTTTCAAAGAGCCATGGACATTGCATTCTCAGAAGAAATAGGGTACTTCATTGTAATTTATCTTGATGACATTACAATTTATTCCAAAACTGATGAAGAACACCTTAAACATTTTAGAAAGGTTTTTGAGAAATGCATAAGGTTTGGGCTATATTTAAATCCCAAAAAGACAGTGTTTGGTCTCCAAGAAGGTAAACTTCTTGGTCATATTATATCTGAGAAGGGAATTAAAATAGACCCAAAAAGAGTTGAGGGTATATTGCAGATTAGTCACCCAAGAAACATCAAATAGTTGCAGTCCTTTATTGGGAAGATTAATTTCTTGAGGAGGTTTATACCCAACCTAGCAAAACTCCTTAGAAACATGACAAACATGCTAAAGAAAGAAGTAGGAGTTAAATGGACTCTAGAAGCCAAGAAGTCTTTTGAACTGGTAGAACATGCACTCACCCGAGCACCAGTTCTCATCAGCCCAGATTTTACTAAAGATTTCCTTATATTCTCATTTGCATCAGAACACACTATCGATGTTGTCCTATTGCAGAAAAATCCAGAGGAACAAGAGCAGCCAATTTCATTTTTAAGCAAGGCATTAAGAGATGCACCTCTGAAATATAATATCATGGAAAAACAGGCCTATGCTTTGGAAAAGGCATTGAAGGATCTTAGAGTGTATATTTTACATTCCCATATAATTTCCTTTGTGCCTAATATAGTGGTGAAAGACATTTTGTCACAAGATCCAGATGGAAAAAGAGGCAAGTGGATTGCTGTGATACTAGAATATGATTTTGAAATCAAACCCACTAAACTCATCAAGGGTCAAGGCTTAGCACAATTAATGGCTGAATCTAACTTACAAGCCCTTGAAATTAATATGGTAGATGCTTTGGATGAACCGGAAGGATTACCAGCTCCCATTGTTGAAGAATAGTTCCAAAAATCACCTTGTTATGCTGATATCTTGTATGTGCTTACCAATATAAATGCTCCTCCTAATTTATCTAAGACAAAGGCAAGATTTTTAAAGTTGAAAGCTAGAAATTATTGCATTTTGAATGAATTTTTATATTGGAAAAATTCCAATGGTTTATTTCTTAAATGTTTGCCTGAAGTGGATGCAGATAGAATCAAGCATGAGTTTCATGAAGGAGAGTGTGGAGGCCATCTCTACTAGAAAACCACTGCCAATAAAATCCTTAGAGCTGGTTATTACTGGCCCACCCTCTTCCAAGATGTCCAAAAAATGATAGTTTCCTGCCACAAGTGCCAAATATTTGAGGGCAAAAGAAAACTTCTTCTTTACCTTTGCAACCAATCACTGTTGAAGCTCCTTTTCAACAGTGGGGCCTAGACTTCATAGGGTAAATCCATCCTGTTTCATCTACCCAACATAGAAGGATACTCACAACCACTGACTATTTCACTAAATGGATAGAAGCCATCCCTTCTAGGAATGCCACAGACTCAATTATCATAAAATTCCTTGAAGACCATATCCTATCTAGATTTGGCTGCCCTAGGAAAATTATCACTGACAATGCTATTGCATTTGGTTCCAAAAAAATGATTGATTTTTTCCGCATGTATCAGATTGCACTTGGTCATTCTACTGCTTATTACCCTCAAGGTAATGGGCTGGCAGAATCATCAAATAAGAGTTTGGTGACCATCATGAAGAAGCTGCTGGAAGAAAATAAAAAATCATGGCATAACAAGTTGGTGCATGCTTTATGGGTAGACAGCTTGACAACAAAGAAATCCATTGGAATGTCTCCCTATCAGCTAGTTTATGGAGCAGATGTAGTATTCCCTACAAGTTTAGGGGTGCTAGTGATAAAATTGGTCCAAGAAATACAGTCAGAAGAAGACAACATGGTAAGGAGGATCAATCAGACCATACATCTCCAGCAGACAAGGGAAGAAGTCTACAACAGAGCTCAGAAAGTGCAAGAGAACATCAAAAAGTTGTTTGATAAAAGGAAAAGGCCTGTGATTTCAAAATTGGGGACAAGGTACTCAAGTGGGACTCTAGGAGAGAGGATAAGGGTAAGCGTGGCAAGTTTGACATTTTATGGCAAGGCCCTTACATCATTCAATCTGCCATTGGTCCCAATGCTTTTTTTCTGCAATAATTGGATGGTATAGATCTGTTTGGGGGTCCTGTCAATGGCAGGATGCTCAAGCATTATTTCTGCTAATGTTCAGTTTAAATTTTTCACTTCCATTGTAAATACCATTGCTATGTTTTGGTTTTGAAAAGAAAGAAAAAATATACAGAAAAAAAAGAGAAAGGAAAGGTTCAGACAAACTCAAATCTTGAACCTATGAAGTTCTAAAAAGAATGGCTCAAATCAGATCAAAACCTGATCTAGAGAAAAAGGGAAAGGCTGGTTCTAACATGCTCAAAACTTGAACCAACAAAGAAGAAAAAAACAACTCTAATAGGGTCAAAATCAGAGCTGAAATGAAAAAAGAAAGGTGACTCTAACAAGCTCAAAATCTGAGTCACAAGAAGAAGGAAGGATGCTCTTAAGTGTCAGAATTTCAAGCCTTCACAATTTTGTTTCAATTTTCTGCAAAGTTTCAGTTCATGTGCAACTTGTCTTTATGCCATGGACCCACAGCAAATCAGAAAGTCTAATCCTGGTTTGTATGTATTTAAATTTCTATTTTAGAATGTAGAGAATAAAAATCAGTCAGACAGTTTAATCCTGGCAGATATTAGTTTAGGTAGAGAAGCTATGAGTCCAACTGTTTAATCTGGTCTCATGGAGAAATAAGGGTAGAATTAGATTAGTTTTTTCTTTCAATAAAAAAATATATGATGAAGAAGGTCTGCAAGTGTAAATGCACCTTGGAGAAAAAATGTTAGGACAGTAGGATGGGTAGGTAGTTGTTTGGGAAAATGTTTTCTGCTAATTTAATATCCATCATGTTTGTAGCAGCTGATCAAAGAAGAGAAATATGGTCAAGTACCAGGCTCTGGCCTACTTCCAAATATTACATCTGGGATTCTTGACACCTTCAAGAAGATGCCATCCCCATGTGGAGCCACTGTTAGCCACCTATAATATTTTGTCAAAGCAAACAGATGGCTAAATATGTTTCTGAGTCTTCAAGAGAATCATTTCCTTGGTAAATCTATCATTCTTGAAGCCTCCATGTGTTTTTTGTCCTTCAAAATCATCTTCACTGTTGTTTCCATTGATGAGCCCTACTGTTTTGTGAGAGAAACTGTTTTCAAAGGGCCTCCATTTTCTCCTTTCCACCCCCATAAAATCCCCCATTTTTCATCCTCATTCCCTTCAAAAAATTCCTCAATAACCCTTTATTTCAACCTCCATCTCATCCTAAACCCCTTTTAAACCATATATTTCCCTTTATCTGGGTTTAAAAATCCCTCATTCCATCTATCAGAACCTCCAAATTCCTCAAAAAACCCTTAAAAATCCTTAAAAATCTTCATTTTCTCACTAAGGGCTTAAGCCCCTTCCGACTTAGCCCTTTTCTTCTACATATAACCCGTGCTACGACCAAGCGCTAAGGGCTAACCGCAATTACAAGTTTCTCCTTTCCCGAACTGCCTTTCATCCTATTCCCCCGATGCGATAAGCACCTTCCTCTAAACCCCTGGTCCTGCTTGCTCCCACAAGACCATGCCTCGGTGCCTATTTTTGGTCCCACCCCATCGCATCGGAAAATTTCAATCCATCGGTCCCTTTCCTTTCCTTCCGAGAAAGTGATCTCCCGATGCAATCCCAGCAGTCCACCAAGCAGATTGGATGGCTCACGCATAACCCGACCACACCCCTCCGTCGCATCGCAAAACATAAGTCTTCCCGCTGAAACGAATCTGGACAGTTGAATCCACAAGAACCAACGACCGAGATTGTGTCGTGCTTCGCTCTTGGCCCAATGTCATCACACCCGCCGATTCAATCCTGACCGTTGATCCCTTATACTAATCCGACGGCCAGCGCTTAATCGCATATTGCAAACACAGTCTTCCCCTTCTCTTTTTTCCTCCAATGGCTCGATTCCCCGATTTGATCCTGACCGTCGAATACACAAGATCCGACGGCCAAGATTTCATCACACTTCTTTCCTCCTTTTCACTTTTCCGTTGGTCACCGATTAAATCTACACCATCGATCTGAAGAGATCAACGACCATCGGACCACCATTTCCCCGCTCGTTCACTTACCCTGTTTTCCTCTTGTTCAAAAACTTTGCTTCCCTTTTTAATATCCACCGTTCATTTGTGTAGATCCAACGGCTAGGATCTATCCCGCCCATCCATATAACATCCCTTCCCTTCTTTTAAACAACCCACCCCATCTTTAATCCTAACCGTTCATTCAAAGAATCCAACGGTCGAAAATAAACCCGATGGCCCGATACCTTTCCATTGCGCGACAAACGTCTTACGTCACCATGGGCCCTACCTACCTTTCCGCCCCTGCAACTTTCCTCCATCGTGTTCTCCTCACAACCATCTGATCTGACATCCCAAATCCAACGACTAGTACGCGGTATTGCGTGATTTTTCACCCGGGAGATAACGTCTTAAATTTACGCGATATGGGCAGTTTTGGAAATACACGCGTCACTCATTGAGTGGAATCGCGTTTTTTTGGGCATTTCCGCTTTCCCCCTTTTTTGTTGCGCGAAAACCACTCATGTGTCTGCCATACCGCCTACCCCCCGCAATGTTAATCTCACTTCCAATCACAACCGTTGATCTCTGAGATCGAATGATCCATGTTATAATGCAACTTCATTCATCAACCATTCGCCTGTTCCCCCAATGACTCCATCGAGTGATTGTAGCCGTAGATCATCCTGATCTAACGGTCCACGTTCACCGTCACACTCAAGCCTCCAAAGCACCTGGTTAGCTGTTCTGCCAGGTTTTCCAGCACATTTTCCCGCTGCATCTATATTTTTCCTCAATTCTCCTCCATCCACACAAGCCTCCAAAGCAGCCATCCTCACTCCCACAGGTTTTTATAATGTGTTTATCGTGTTTTGCAGGGTTTACAGAGTGGTGAATTCATTCTGTCTCCAAAGTTACAGTCATAGTGATATAGAGCGCCAAAAAGACAGTCCCAAGGCCAAAGGTCACAGAGGAAAACACCAAAGAGGGTCTAATAGCATGTTTTCATTGAAGATCGGGTTATTAACCCTATTCCAAACCCTCTAGTGCCTTCGTAACCTGTATATTCATAAACACAGGACATTAGAAGTTTAAAGTGTATCAGAAGAAGATTAAAGGGATAAGCGCATTGTATTTGAAACCTAATACACAGTTACAGACATAAAGGACACAGGTGAAGACCCGAAGATGATCAAGGAGGATTAATGAAGCCTAAAGCACACATCAAGCCATGTCAGTGGTTTAATATCAGTGGAATGTTCCTTTTCCTAAGAAGGACGAGTTCCCACAACATTCTCTATTCCACATCGAGCCCATAACAGTTATTATTCTGACAGAAACCTACTAAAACTGTCAGTGCATTAGTTACAAAGCATGGAAGACCTGAAAGGAAAATCTTCACCCTTTCTTGTCATAGAAGATAAAACAGAGTACTATAGCCAGGAAAGTTCCTCCGAGAACATACCCGTGGAGTTATTATCAATCTGACGAAGACCCTTAATTCATCTAAAGGGTACCGAAAGTTAATGTGAAGATATTAAAACAGAATGGGCTTCGAAAACACTTCTCCCTCTGTTCTAATGAACCATTTAAATCCTATCTACCACTACTATCACTCTTCCACCTATAAAAACTCATGAGAAATACATTGTAAATGTTGGTTGGTTATTGAAAAAACACTGATTTTAAGTTGTTTTACTGAGTTAGAGTTCTGTGAGTGGTAGTTGTAAATAGGCTGGGAGATGATTTCTGGATGATATCAAGCTATTGGACAAGAATGTATGTGACTGGTTTTTCTCTACTAATATGACAAGCATGTTCATCGGATCCTGATCTAAATCAGTGGTGATGTGTCCCTTCTTTGTTATTGTTTTCCCTCTATTTTACATCATGTTTCATCTTCTCTGATAAGAAAACAGTAAATTTAGCTTAGGATATACTGCTGCAAGTACCATAATGCTCGCTCCATTTTCTTATTTTTATGTTTTCTGCTAATTGTGTATCTAAGAACAAATTCAATATAATTTAACCAGTCAAAGAGTTGGTTTGCTCATACTTACTGATGTATGAATTTAGAGTTTGTTTCTTAGATTTTCTTGTTTGGTTCAGCTGAAAGAATTAGGAAATAGGGAGATTTAGTGATCAGCCCTGTCCCCTAAGTTCCTTTTCCAACAGTTAGCCTTTCTAAGATCCCCTGAGTTTAATGTCAAAAGCAGAAAAGGTTAAAATTATTTCTCTGATCTTAGACTTCACTCTGTGTTTGAACTTAAGTGTTTTCTACTGTCTGAAAGTAGTCAGGAGGACTGTTCGATTGTTGTCTTCGTAGTTAGCCTCATTAGGAGTTAGGATCATAGAGGTATAAGGCATGCCTTGTCCCTAGATTTACTCTGAAGTGGTCATCTTGGAAGGTTTTCCTTGTCATTCCCATTCATTTCCTTATTGTTTCATACCATACTATCATCTTAAGAGATCCTCTGTTTTAGATGACTAGCCCTTTGAAAGCCTTGGATATTTGAATTGCAAGTAAACCCTTTTATGACCCCATTGCACAGTGGACTTGTGTTCTCTATGAATTGTCTCCCCATTGCCAAAAAATCCTTCTCTACTCATTCCTTTACATTCATTTAACCCTTCTTTCATGTTTCCCAACCAACCAAACAAAACAAAACAAAAACCCTTGTACTCCATAACTAGCCTAACACCTTAAATTGACCTTTAAAGATACGTTATTTCTTTACCTTATAGAGAGATCCCTCTTTGGATATAGGAGGGATAGATCCTGAGATCCCAAGTGGTTTGATGTTGTCTTGTCATTTGGTATTTCCAAATCTTCCAAATCGCAGGAACCACAACATGCCCAAGATGCAGCCTTCACATAGGCTGTTTGGTTTCTCAATCAATGGTAATCCCTTTACCATACCTTTTCTGTGCAACAAATTTAGGCCTAAAAATTTGAGATGTCCAAATCTCAAGTGCCATCACCAGTTTTCATCCTTTGCTTCCTTTTGGAATGTCTCTTGTGTCACTACTGCCATTGCAGCTCCTTTATTCAAATCTTCTCTTACCTTGAGAGGAAACATTATGTTTCTTGTCATCTTCACTTGTGCAATGCATTGCTTGCTTGGTGGTTTATACATGATGGTACATACTTCATCTTCAAAGAATACATTGTAGCCTTTATGAATGAGTCGTCCAATGCTCAAAATATTACACTTCATACCAGGTACATTGTATACATCTGATATGGATTTCCTTTCTCCTTTTCTTGTTAAAACACTTACTCTGCCTTTCCCCGTGATAGAGACTTTGTTGTCAGTTCCCAATGTTACTTGAGACTTCACATTTTCATTCAACATGGAAAACATAGATATGTTTCTAGTCATATGCTTACTACATCCTGAATCTAGAAACCATATATCTTCATTCTTTTCTTCAACCAAATTACATGCTAAAGTCAAATTTTCTTGACTCAAAGTCTCTTTAGTAAAGTTAGCACTGGAGCTATTACCCATGTCACTCTGTTTCTTCCTACATTCATTGGCATAATGCCCATACTTCTTACAGTAATGACATTGGACTTGGGATTTATCATACCTTTAACCATGTGCTTGATTTTTTCCACCTTGTTGGCTGCTGCCTTGACTTTGATTCTAATTTTGGTTGCTGCACCTTCCACTTGTATTTGTAGGGTTATTTCCTCCTCCTCTGTTCCGTCTTCTGACTCTTCCTTTTCCTCAGTAGTTTGATCTTCCTTGACCTCTTCCTCTTCCAAAGGACATTTGGGTCTTGAATGCATGCTCCAAAGATTATTTTTCTATTCTTCTTAGTCTTTGTTCATGTTTCATCAATGATGCATGAAGCTCATCAACAGTAAACATTGAAAGATCCTTTGTCTCTTCAATGGTTGTTACTATCAAATCAAATATTGAGGGAACTCCTTAATAATTTCTCCACTATTCTTCTTTATTCTATTGTCTGTCCATGATATCTCATTTGGGTAACCAACCCAATCAATAGTGTGAATAATGAGTCTATTATATCAGACTCTTTCATGCAAATGACTTCAAAATCTCTTCTCATTAATTAAGCTTTTTTGTCTTTACTTTATCCATACCTTGATAGGTTGTCTAGAGGGTATCCCATGCATCCCTAGACTTCTTTGCTACTACAATTCTTAGAAATATGATTTCATGCACTGCTTGATAGAGATAGAAGAGGGCTTTTGAGTCCTTTCTATTACTCTTCAGCAAATCTTTCTCTGCCTATGTTAAGGCATTAAAATTCTTGTTCATATGTTAGTTCTTCAAGACCGTCTTCAACTAGCTACCATAAATCTTGAGATGCAAACATGGCTCTCATTGTGATTGCCCAATAGTCATAGTTCTTCCCATTAAACTGTGGGAGTTGAGTATTTCCCATACTCGTGCTTGTGCTAGTTCCTGCCATTTTGACTTGCAGAACTACAAAGCTTGACTGTGTAACTTAAATGAGACTCGCTCACTGATCTGCTGAAACCTTCACTTTGTTGGAGAACTGTTTCAAAAATATTCTTCTTCCTTCAGCTTCTTCAGCAACTGTCAAGAGCTTGGACTAGCTCTGATACCATGTTTGAATTTCTAAGAATTCCTTAACAAAATAGAGGAATAAAGTTTCCTCTTTCAACACAAAGATTTCAAAACAAACTTGCAGGTGAAGCATAAAAAAAAGTTGTCTTTCATTAACAAAAATGGCTTAATGCGGTCCTTAGAATCTGTCGTTCTAGTTTTACAAATATTCTGCTACACACACAACTCTAACTCTCTTCCTCACACAGTATTGCTCTCGGCATGCACAGTATTACACAACACTGTATTATGTATTGTAAACATATAAATATGTTTACAATACATATATATAAAACATTCATCTAAGTCCAAACTTTATAAAAAAAAATTATATCGCTGCGGCATTAATCAATGTAACATTAAACTATAACCTAAGTCTAAAACCTTATGAAAATTATATCACGACAGATTATCGTATGGATTATCAATCTGGATGATGTCACCTCTAAACTGTGTGATAAAAAAATGGGGAGGAAAATGCGATGGCTTATCACATCGATCAAAGTGCCCACTGACTAGGCATTCAAACTGTGCGATGGTGCGCCATTTTTTGATGGGGAGTTGAGATGGCACTGGTGGGGTCACTCTATCGTGCGATTGCGAAGGGTGTGATGACGTCAGAAAGTGGGTGTGCGATACGAATTTGATTGGCTTCCAGTTGGTGTGATGTGGATTGGCAGGGTCCATTCATTGCGTAGGTTTGGATGGTGCGATGAGCGCGTGATTGGCTGAGGACGGGGTGACGCAGACCTATGGGGTCCATAGAAACTTGCGTGGGATGTTTTGAATTTAAATGATGGCGTGGGAGTAAAGACGGTTGGTGCAAATGGTTTAAGGCAGGAGGTAACGTGGGTCAACCATGATTTGGTAGATTGAGAGAAAGCTACGACCATGAGAAGAATTCGACTGCTTGCAGGGGTTTAAGACAAAAAATCAATGCACTAGTTGAGTGCGAAATCAGACAAACAAAATTGATACTACTGTGTCCTTTAAAAATCAAATCAAAATTGAAGTTTTGTCCTGCTGTTCAGATTTGCAGTTGGGAGTAAATTCCAACAAGCTTACGACCCTCTGCATTGATACCATTCCACTTTTCTCATCGTCTATCCATGCTCTAATTTCCAGATCATATCTTATTTAATGCTTACGCCGAGGGAGATTAATTACGTTACATACGCACAACGAACACGATGCCCTACAATATTCCATGTGAATCCTCGCATCGATACCTTTCCATTTTCTCATCGTCAATCGAGCATTTGGTAATCTTATGTACATTCATTTTCCAAATCGTGTCATACTTTAATGCTTATACTAGGGTTATTAACTAGAAATTGTCTCAAAATGTGAAAAAAAGGCCGATAGGAGTGTGAAATAGAAATCATTATACTATGTTTTAAAATAAGAATGGTTATATTAAATTTAGATTGTTTAGTGTATTGGTGTTTTTTTTTAAATTGCATTCGTGTGCATCATGAACCAGCCTAGTGTCCATATCAAATAAATATTATAAGATAGGTTTATAATTAAAATTATTATTTATTAAATGAGAAAAAAATATAGAGATTGGTCAATGACACCATCAAGCCATCATACACGGGTCCATCTGCAACACACGTTGCTGTTGTCCTCTTGCCTTCCAATCTAATGTACCTGCTATCACCTTGGATGCTTGGTAGGCCTCCCAACAGTCCATGTGGGTTCCTCCAAACAGCTCCTAAGGCCTCCTACAAGCAGCCCACAAACTGATGTATTAGTAAGAAGCAATCATATTCAATATTCAATTTAGACTAATGGTCAAAGTGGAATCGATTACATCAAATTGTGTCAAAAATAGTTAGGAACCCTGAGTTTCCAAAGATATTAGCTAATGAGATTTAGCCTTTTATGATTGATTTGGGTGCTATGAATTAGGGCTTCTTATGTAAGAATATTTCATAAATAGAGCATGATCCAAGGCCAAGAAATAATGATGAAAGTCCTTGATCATTAACAAATCGAAGTTATGTATTCTGAGTGCATTGGTATTTTGCATGGACCAACGTCGACATTCATTGTAATTTGGTTTCATATTCAGTGTAGAATATAAAGAGCACTAACGTTGTGAATATGTTTTTATGTTTGCCATTGCTTATTTTTGCTTTATTGTTCTTCAATAAAAATTTTATGGTAATTGAGTCATATAGTCTATTATTTAACTCAATCAACAAGTTCTAATCTAAGCGATATATTTATTATTTGGGCACCAAATCAAGTGGATATCAGACCTTAGTAGAACCAACTTTGGGTCTAAGATCTTGGTTAAAAGTTCTAGTGTACCCATCAAGCACGTATTGCTAGTCTATTTTTTTGTGGAGCAAGCCATTGATTCTTTCGGGAGAGAGATGAAAGAATGAATTGCATTTTATTTCATAGAAATATATATTAAGATATTTTGAACCTAAAGTAGGATCATAACTTAATGCTATTGCATGTTAATGTATGGTAACTTTTGGAAAGACCTACTTATCCTTCATTTCCATCCAGTTGAAGCTGCTGTTGTTAGTATTTTTCTGCATACTATTAACAACAATCAACACTCCCATATACCTTCCATATGCAGCCAACGTTGTCACTTTTTGACTCCATATGCCCTTTTGGAACATTAGGCACAAGTCTTTCCTATCATCCACCTTTAAAATCAACTTAATAACCCAAATAAAATATGGCTTGAGGCCTTAGTGACCTCCAAAATCATTTAATTCTTAGCTACTGCACCAAAGTATTAAAGAAATATGAATTGATGCCTACTTTATCTATATGCAACTGATAAAACTGAAAAAATTGGGCATGCCATTGATAACCTATGTTTCCATGGGAAAATGAACGTTTTTGCAACAATATAGGAATGTAGAGTGAACACTAGATAAATACTAGAACAAGAAATATCTCAAACGTAAGATTCCATATACAATCCATTTTGAAAATCTGTATATTTTCTCGCTAATATATAAGCTAGCCATTGCATTTTTTTCTATGTCCAATTTTTTCCATAATCAATAATCAAATATGCGAAGAAGAATATTAATCATTACAACAAAATGGAGAAGAACGCATTACACCAATTAAAAAGGTTTCCTAAAAGAGAAGCATGTTGCAACAACTATGTACCCAAAGATATTTTGCAGCACAAAGCAAGCCCGAAACTCGACATATATCCCAAATCCTCTTGACAATTATAGGAAAAAACTACAATGCATTCATTAAAATAGACAATGTATAAATAGAACTAAATATATTTAACAGTACATTTCCTTCTTATAACGAAAAAAAACCATTCACATCAATTTGAGTTTATATGCACCAACAACAAGTTGTTTATTCACATTGTCTAATTTGCAGTTTGAAGTCTGTTAACAAAGAAAATATACAATGTGTTGTAAGATGGAAATAAATATTTGCATTGGAAACGTCTTCAATGAAAATGGAGGCAAGTCGAGGAACGGGGCAGTGACAAGAGTCAATATTCCACTTTTTTCTTTCCACGGCTTCAAAAAACCAAAAAGCTCTTTATTGCTTATCCTCTCCCGCCCCGCCATGACATGAAGTGAGGGGGGGTTGCTTAATATGGGAATAGATCAAGGATAATCAATAGAGCCTCATCTATAGCAGAATCATCATCCTTCTCCAGGACGAGGGAAAATAGTGGTACTTACTCTTCAGCAGAATCATCATCCTTCCCCAGAATGAGGGAAAATAGCGCTACTTACTCTTGGACCTAGTTGGGGAACTCGTTTTTCTTGTATGGAGCGGAAACCAATGTTGTTTTCCTAATTTTCCTAATATATTTGAGGATTATCTGATGATATTCACATCTAAGGATATTTACATCATGTTCTTTCTTGTTTTCAGAAATATAAAAAACATTATTTAGATATATAAATACAAATATCTAATTGTGATTGAAATTCTATGTACATTAATGTCTTCCTTGTTTTTAGAATAACTAGGAACATCATTTAGGAAACACATCTAAGGACTGAAATATAGTTTTCATTAACTTCAGAAACATCCTGAATGAAAACACCTTTCGAAAAAAAACAAAAATATAAAACATAGAATAACTTGAACGAGAGGCTTTTATTCATTCAAAGTCTATTTAATTGAAAATTTAACAACCATAAATCAGGTAACATTGAAAACTAACACAACTCCCATCTCTGTGATGAAATATCCAAGAACAGAGTATAGCAAGTCAACATATAATACTGATAAAACAAGAAGTATTTACAAGGCAAGACTTTAACGTTAAAATGAAATTCACTCCCCGCAATCTCAAAGGCCAGCACAGAGACCACAAGACAAGTTGTGGAGGGTGGATTCCTTCTTAATTTTATAATCTGCAAGGGTTCAACCATCTTCCAGCCGCTTTCTGGCAAAAATGAGCCACTACTGATCAGGAGGAATACCTTCTTTACCTTGAATCTTAGCCTTCACGTTGTCAATCGTATCATAGCTCTCAACCTCTAGCGTGATTGTCTTGCTTGTCAAAATCTTCACAAACATTAGCACACCACCACGGAGGTGAAGGACAAGATGCAACGTAGATTCATTTTGAATGTTGTAGTTGGCTAGAGTCCTCCCATCTTTAAGTTGCTTTCCGGAAAAGATCAATCTCTGTTGATCGGGAGGTATCCCCTCCTTATCCTGAATCTTGGCCTTCACATTATGATCAATAGTGTCTAAGCTCTCAGCTTCAAGTGTGATTTTCTTGCCAATCAGGTTTTTGACAAAGGTTTTCATCCCTCCTCTGAGACGGAGAACAAGGTGAAGATTCGATTCCTTCTGGTTGTTGTAATCCACAAGAGTACATCCGCCCTCGAGCTATTTTCTTGCAAAAATCAGCCTCTGTTGGTCGAGTGGAATCCCTTCCTTGTCTTGAATTTTAGCCTTGACATTGTCAATTGTGTCAGAGCTTTCAACTTCCAGAATGACGGTCTTGCAAGTGAGATTTTTTACAAAGATCTACATTCCCCCTCTTAGATGGAGAATAAGGTGAAGAGTCAATTCCTTCTGAATGTTGCAATTTGCAAGATTACATCCATCCTCGAGTTGTTTTCTAGAAAATATCAGCCTCTGCTAGTTGGGTGGAATACCTTCCTTTTCTTGATTTTTAGCCTTGACATTATCAATTGTGTTAGAGCTTTAAACTTCCAGAGTGATGTTCTTGTCAGTGGTGATTTTAAATTTTGACAAATATCTGCATTCCTCCTTTGAGATGGAGGACCAGGTGGAGATTCGAATCCTTCTAAATGTTATAATATGTGAGGGTTAGGCCATCCTCAAGCTGTTTGCCATCAAAAATAAGCCTCTGCCAGCAATGGTATCTGAGCTCTCCACTTCAAGAGTTATGGTCTTTCCGGTCAAGGTCTTTACGAATATCTGCATTTTGAAATCTAGATTTTACAAACAAAACACCTGCATAGTGAAAGTGCACCATTAGAGACTCCACATAACTCCAAGCCCTTACAAAATTATACACAATGAAACCCTAAGCTACCACACAAGCATGGCATCAAACAGGAAAACAACAATACATCCCTGAAATAATAATGGAGCAGGAGAACTGACTCAAAATTGTTCAAACCTCTCTCATTAGATAACCAAAAGTCGATCAACAAAGGATTTTGGATTACACGTTTTACGCAGTTTATAGAAAATTGACATGAAAAATACTCATATTTTCAAAACAAAACGAAACATTTCGAAATATTTCCCGCTGCGATTGGACACACACCATGACCAGTCCTACACTATGCGCACAAGCAGAGAAGGAAATTCATACGCGCACAAGCCAAGAAGGAAATTCACGACCTCTTGCAGTTCGCTGAGGGTTTTGGGCCATTTGTTTTGTCATGATGCCATTTCTGCCAACCTCCAACACATGACCTGACTCACCACTTCCCCGCGTTTAAGATGTCACACAACCCAATTTCTTGAAATGCACAATATAATTAATTACCACTCGAAACCATTTCAAATCAACGATCAAAATTTGTTTAGTGTATCCGACGATGCAAAGCAAAAGGGTTGACGAAATGGTCAGTGAACTAATTCAAAAAAAAAGGCCTATTGGCCTAACTAATAAGCACTATGTTTCAAAGTTTAATGCTTTCCATGTTGGGTTATTTAATTACTGAGCATTAAATTTTGTATATATAATACGATCCTTTCATTAGAAAACATTACATGTTTTTTTGAATACCGAGTAATAATTGTTTTGTATGTGGTGTTTTTTTTTTTTTTTTAACATAATCAGTTGCTATTTTGTATTCCAAAAAAGAAGAGGGAAAAATCCATGGTTACATACTAGACTGCTTTTAGTGCAGTGGAGGAAGTAGCTACAGAAAAATGCTACATTTCCTTTGTTTCTAGTTTTCGAGAAGAGCTGAAATACAAATAATGCATATATGCGGACAAACTGAGACAAAAGAAGGATAAATTTGAAAGACATGTTTAATAAAAGAGAGAAAATTAATTAATATTGATGTGGCTAATATGGCACATTGTAGAGTCCTCAGGATTGTCTTCATTGCCAGCGTTCCTCAAGTTGTTGGAGCAGTGCGCTTTTCCAACATGTATTTGAGAATTTTCACCTATTCTTCAGCATGTGTACATCGATTGGAGAGAGTGTTAAACTGATTTTGGAGAGAGGTGACCTTATGGAGAAATAAATTAACATATGCTTCATGTTTTTCATCCAATATTTTTACCTCAGTTTGTAGCTTTGCATCCAGAATATTTTGGTGAGCTTTGATTTGCTAAGGATCAGCTTGAAGATCCACGCAGTGGAGAAAATATTCACTACGAGCCATGCTGTAGGAGATTGTTGAGAATAGGGGGAACAATAAATTAACACAAGATCTACAAATAGGGGAGGCGAAAGTCTGCTAAGAATTAGCGTAGTAACTGATGATAAAGACTGATGGGGTAGATTAGCCCAATCTCTACGAGGACGTAGATTCGGGTAATTAATGTGGAGCACAATAGGAGCAAAGGGGATAGGCTGAGGGCCGAGAGGTGAAGACGCCGAAGGTGCCACACACAGCAGGGGCCCGTTGAAGAAAGGAATCATGATGCAAGTCAGGGGATTAATCAACAAAGGGAGGCGAGCACAACAAAAGTAGGGAGAAGGGGAATGACATAAGGAGCAGGGAGCATGGAGATATATAGGATGGGGAGGGAGGAAGGAGCTAGCTCGGGGGGAGAACCAAGACGATGAGATCACAAGCAGAGTGAGGGAGTGAGTAAAAAGAATGCTGAGAAGTGCTATGAGGCCAGAGTGAAGTATCGAATAGGATCCCATGACAGATAGAAGCAGGATCATGGTAGAGGCATAAGATTTAAAACATAATTGCAAAGGAGATGCCCCGAGATTCATGCGCAAGACCTGTTGGCAAGGAGATCAACATCCTTATTAAATTTGCGGAGGATGTGAAAGAAGGATGTGTCCTTCATATCATCCAAGAGCTTGTGGCATCTACTGATAGTTTGGTGGAGAGCTATATTTGTAGTTGGGCGATCATGATTCATCAGGTTGATGATAATGGAGGAATCTCCAAAGACCATAGAATTTGTAAGCTTAAGCTTCTTTAATTGATACAAACCTTGGAGAAAGGCTAAGGCCTCAGCTCTGCTATTTGATAGGGTGCCTAGACCCCATTCAATGGATGTGAGAGTGCTACAATTTTCACTCATTATGATGCCTCCCGCCCCTGCAATGCCCAGATTTAATTTGGAAGTCCCGTAAAAAAATAAGGAGGGTCTGGTGTTGCTCTTTATCCACTCGACGAAGTCCTCTTCTTTAAGCTGAATCTTCCATCTTGTATCCGTTCCATAGGGTTGTTTAGGGAGAGGATTAATGCTGCTATTTCTATCCAAAAGTTCACCAAGGAAAATACTTTCCCCAACGCAAAGATCACTGTAATCAATTTTGTTGTTGCACTTTGCAAAGATTGTTTCAAGAGTGAGACTCCAAGATTTGCTGCAAACTTTCCTAAAGGAGGGCTCTTTGTTCCTGAAGATCTTTCTATTCCGAGTGAGCCAAATGTTCCACAGACCCACATAGGGAAGGGTGTCCCAAACTCTCTTCGAAATTTTGTTCTTCTTTTTACCCTATGGGTAGCTGCTTTTACAAGAGTGGAGGACCTCAGCTATGGAGCTATGATGCACCCAGCAAGGCTAAAATAAAGGGGTGAGCTCAGTCCAGCAACGGGAATCAAAGGAACACCCAATGAAGAGATGGTGGGTAGTCTCTTCTTCGTTTTGACAATTTGGGCACATATGGACCGAGCACACCTCTTTTCTTGAGATTTTCAGAAGTTAAAATTTTATCTTTCAGGAGAGTCCATATGAAAAAATTAATCTTGGGGATTGCTTCTGATTTCCATACTTCCTTCCAATTGGGCCAGATAGGCATAGGATAATATTCATTGCATAGATGTTGATAAGCTGCTTTGATGGTGAATGTTGAACCAAAGGGGTCCCATCAGAATCCATCAGTATTGTCTTTTTTTAAAGGAGTCGAGCCATAGAGATGAGATTGAAGGTTGCCAAGATCAGCTTCAAGATGGGTTGGAACTTTAGGAAAGTGCCAACCAGTCCAGATTTGAGTTTGGGCATTCAATTTGGAGAATTGGCTTAAGAGGTTAAGACCCATATTGCTGAAGAAAGAGAGTATGCACTGGGTGCCAGGTCTATCAATGATGGGAATTTGCCCCATAATTCGACCTTTCCCAACATTGATGATGTTACCTCCTATGGGAACTTTGGAAATATTTTGAGCTAGGAAGGGGATGGATTTTTTGCAGAGAGCCCAGATTTTGGAGCAAGGTCTATTAGGGATATCTTGATCAAAGAGATGTTGCCGGGTGGAGTTAAGATACTTCACTTCCATGAATTTTTTCCACCAAGCTTGATTCCCATTGATAATCCTCCAGATAATCTTTCCTCCAAAGGCTTTGTTCAGGAGCTTGGGAGAGCGGACTCCAATTCCTCCATGCTTCTGGTCTTGAATTACATGCCTCCATTTGACAAGGTTATATTTCCTTTTATCATTCTTTCCACCTTTCCATAGAAAGTGCCTGATGATAGCTTCAATTTTGAGGTGGATAATAGCAGGGGCTTGAAGGAGGGTGAATTGGTACAATGGCAAGGATGAAAGTCCAGATTTAAGGAGGATAAGGCGGCCTGCTGGATTGAGCCACGCTGAGCCCCATTGTTGAACTTTTCTCTTCATTTTATCAATGGTGACATTCCAAACTTCAACCTTCAAAGGGCCAACACTCACAGGCATACCCAAGTAAGTGAAATGGTCCCAATTCAGTTTGCAAGGAACACCAAATATGTTAGCAATGATATGAATAGATTGGTTAGATGAATTCCATCAATAAATGCAACTTTTTTGGTGATTGATAAAACCTCTAGAGTAAAGCGTGAATTTTTCCAAGATAGTTTTAAAATGCTAAGCAATGATGCTGGAAGCTCCTCCTATCAGAAGAGTATCATCTGCAAATTGAGAGTGATTCATATTTTTAACGTCGTTTCCGAATTTGATGCCTGTGATGAGACTTGATCGTCTCATATGATCGAAGGCCTTGCTGAAGGATTCCGCCATAAGGATGAAGAGGTAGGGGGAGAGAGGACATCCTTTCCTTAATCCTTGAGAAGATTGAAAGGTGGGAGATGGTCTACCATTGATGAGAGGTGATATCCAAGGTCCGGAGATGCATGAGTTAATTAGGGCAAGGAAGTTTGGATCAAAACCCATTTTTTGAAGCAAAACAAGGAGGAAAGAATGTCTAACACTGTCAAAGGCATTGGCAAGACCAAGCTTTAATATAAATCCTTTTTCTTTGCGAGAGATGATGGAGTGAATGGCTTCTTGAACAAGGAGGATGGAATTAGTAATTTTCCTTTGGGATATGAAGCCTCCTTGGTTTTCCGAGATGAGGCTATGAAGGTGAGGTTTGAGGTGCATGGCAAGAATTTTTGGGATGAGCTTATAGGAGGAATTGCAAAGAGAAATGGGCCTAAATCTAGAGAAGGAGAAGGGGCAGTTTTCTTTGGGGATAAAGGCAAGGAATGTAGAATTGGTGTAACCTCCAATTTTTTTCTTGCGTTGGGTCCATTGTATCATTTTCACAAGATCCTTTTTTATTATATCCCAATAAGCTCTATAAAAGATGATAGAAAAACCATCTGGCCTAGGAGCTTTATCCGGGTGCAAGGCCCAGATCGCGCTTTTGACCTCTTCCTCATCAATTTCTCTGTTGAGTGCGTTGTTTATCTCTTCAGTGATCATGGATGGAAGGTGCTACAGTAGATCGGAGTAATCTTTAGGCATTCTTGTCTCTGTTAGAAGTTCTTTGAAGTGCGTGGTGGCAGCACTTTTAATTGCTTCTTGATCTATTTGTAGGTGGCCAGCTGTGTCGATGATGGTAGAAATGTTGTTTTTTTCTTTTCGGACAATGGCTTGCTTATGAAAAAAGGCAGTGTTTTTATCACCTGCTTGGAGCCATAAATTCCTTGACTTGATACGCCATTTCTCCTCCTCTTTTCTATTGGCTCGATAGAGCTGCTAATAGAGGTCTTTTTCCTGGTTGAGGTGTTCTTGATTGAGGCCTTGAGCTTCGATGTTACTGTGGACATCATCCAAATTGTATTTAATTTCAATCTTGATTTGATCCGGTTCTTTGTATTGGGTTTTGGCCCATTCCTTCAAAGCCAACTTAGTTTTTTAAAATTTGATCTCCCATACAAAGGATGGAGAGCCTTCAACATGTTGTATCCAAGTATTGCGAAACAATTGTTTTGCTTCTGGAATGTCATTCCAAAGAAGATTGTATTTGAAAGAAATGGGGCCAAGAGAGCGGTGATCCCGAAAAGTGAGAGTGATGGGATAGTGATCCAAGGCTGGAAAGGGGAGAACATTGGCAGTGGTTGTGGAGTAGTATGAAAGTAGAGTGACAACAACCAGGATTCTATTGAGTCTTTCCATGATGTTGCCTCTTCCTATTCTTATGTTGCTCCAAGTGTATCTATGATTCTTTGGTGCAATGTCCACGAGTTCGTGGTCTTGCATTATGTCTTCAAGCTAGTTTCTGGAAGGGTCTTGGTAGAAGCAGCCTCCTCTTTTCTCATTTTCATGAAGAATTAAGTTGAAATCCCCTCCCATTATAATATTGCTCCTGTCCTCGTTGCCTATATCTTCTTTGATGGAGATCCAGAAGAGTTCTTTGTCTCTATAATGATTAGGGCCATAAACATTGTAAAATATGATTTCTTTCTACTCTTTGCAGTTTTCTAATGTCACTTTGATCCAATTCTGATTTACTGTAGTGTCTTTTTGTTTCCATATGCTGTGATTCCAAAGGGTGGCTAATCCACCTGAGGCTCTCCTTGATTCAGATAGGGCGCCACCATAATGCTTCATTTTGTTAATTATTGCCTTCATTTCTAATTCTCCTTGCTTTGTTTCATGTAGAATAATGATTTCCGGTCTCTCTTGATTTATTAGATCTCTTAGGGCTACTATTTTGGAGGGGTGCCCTAGACCCCTGTTGTTCCACGCGAGGACATTCATCATTGTAAAAAGGTTGTTCGGAGAGTTGCTTTCCCTCCTTGTTCCTTTTTCCTATATCTTTGCTATTATTTCCTGGTATGTAAGTTTTGATGGGGTTCTGGGTACCCAATGCTATATCCTTTTGCGCGTTTTCATCACGGTGTTGCTTTGTAGATATCCTTCGAGGGCCATGTTTTTTTTGGGTTTCAAGAGTTGCTCCATGCTCCTTTGCTGAGTTTCTTGTGATTCGAACAATAGAGGCATCTTGGGAGGAAGAAGGAGGGTCGGGGATGGAGGGAGAGATTCGAGGAGAGTCAGGTTGGGAGAGAGGGTAAGAAGCGGGGGATCCTCGTCAGAGGGGGGAATGGATGAGAAGGGGTTGGATATATCTAGCGAGGATTTTGGGGGAGGAGAGGAAGAAGCAGAAGGTTAATGACTTGGATCTAGGATCTTTGGGGAAGAAGAGGGCAAGGGATGGGCTTAGGTGGAGGCACATTAGGGGAGATATTCTTAGGGTTGGAGGTGGTCTTCTTTCTCTTAACAGTTTCCCATTGAAGATCAGTATCTGGGCTTTCAACATCAATAATTTTTTAGCAATGATTAGCAAAGTGACCATACTCGTGACATACCTTGCATTTAAACAGGATCTGCTCATAGTCGAGCTGCTAAATTTGCGTCCATTCATCCACTTTGAGCTTGATGGAATCAAGGAGGCCTTTGCCCAAATCCACCTCGACACAAATCCTGACGTAGGCTTGCATGTTATCCTTTGGTTCACTTTGATCAATGAATTTTCTGACTGCTTTCCTAATGGCTCTAAATGAATCATCCCCCCAGAAGTGTAAAGGGAGGTGAGGAAGGCGCACCCATACAAGTACAACGTTTGCGACTTCCAGTTTTGGATCAAAGTCCGACGTCCATTTGTTGAGGTACAAGCCTCTAGTGTCCTTAAAATAGGGTCTGTTTCTGAAGATCAGATCTTTATCTTCTTTTGTTTCAAAGTGGAAGGTGAAATACCCCCTTTCGTAGAATCAAATGGAGATTTTTCCATTGATCTTATCAGACCAGTTACGTTCAACCCATCTTTTCACTGTCTTCAGCGAGTACCAAAGCCCAGTTAACTGACCAATAAGGCCCTTCTCAGCAAGAGAAAGGGCAGCCATACGAGGGAGAGAAGGTGGAAGGACAACCTCTTGTAACCCATCAAGCTTTTTCACAAATTTGGAGATCACTGGCCTAGGGCGAGGAGGGCCCAAGGAGCTTACGAGAGCAGAAAAGGCTTGGGCCTGGGTCAGAGAAGCGGCCACCTCCAGGGAGGATTCCAGAGGGGCCATGCTAGAGAAGGAGTAGCGATCAGCTGAAGGGCCGAGGGAGAGCGCAGCAGCGCGGGCTCAGGGAGAGCGCAGCAGCGTGGCCTCAGGCGACCAAGTTTCCCAATATTTTTATGTGGTGTATTTAATCTAATTCTAAAATGTTAAATACTTCACATATTCCCACTCTTGAACACTTCACACACTATTATTTTTTCAATGGAAAAAACGTGTGGTTTATATTATGTACTAGTGCAATAACTTCTTCTTCTTCTTCAAAATGTTTCATGTTGTTACATATTTTCATGTCAAGCTGTACAAATTCACTTGCTTTCTACATTTACAAAATATATCTTAGTCATCAACAAAATTCTATTTTCTGCCATTTACTGTGTTGTGTAGTATCATTTAATACTTTTTCATTAGAAAACATTATATTTAATGTAAGTATAAAATGTTAAATACTTCATACATTCCCACTGTTGAACACACACATACACACACAACACACTATATATATATATACTTTTTAATTTTACATAGATGTATAATTAAATAAATTTATTATTATTATTATTAAATTTGATTGTATAATCATAATACATATATGTAATGTGTTGGTTTAGTGTTTCTGGTGGGAATTTTACAAAAATATTTTTTTTAATATTTATTATTTAGTATATACATATTTAGTGTCCAAAACTCTTAGAGCATTTTTTTTGGTAAATTGGGTAAGACTACATCTTCATCATCATGTCCAATGCATATCACCTTAAACTGGAAATTGAACTGGTAGAGAAATTGAACTGAAATTGAATTGGTGACTTCACATCAAGAAGTGTCTTAACAATAAACCCAATCACCATCTATCCAAAACCTTGTAGACTAAAGCACTTTAATTATAAAATCCACACTTTAAATTTACAATTTCAACCAGTCCCTACTAGCTTTTTTGTAAATTATACTAACCTACAATGAATTTTCCCAAAGTAACTAACCTTTAATATTTTTAAAACCATATTTATCTCTTCCTTTTGGCAACATATTGCCAATGTAATATTTTAAGGATCGTTGGGTTTTTCACTAACCTTCAATATTTAAAAAAAAAAGTATTTATCACTTGCCTTAGGCAAAGATTGGCAATGTAATATTTTAAGTATAGTTGGGATTTTCATTGGAATTTTGTTGAAATGTTTTTTTATTTAAATAATATTTTTAAATGTAAAATTTTCATTTTTTAAAATAAATTATATAAATTTAATAATTTAAAATTATAAATTTTCAATTTTTAACTGAATTTTAAACACTATCAATTCAGTACTAAAGTTTTTAAACTTTTACATTCACAATGGATTCGTTGACTTTCACTATCAATTCAATACTAAACTTTTTAAACTTTTACATTCACAATGGATTCGTTGACTTTGAATGTTAAACATATACATTTATCATGTGAAAAATAGATGCAATGCTATACATTCAACTCATAAAGAGACACAAATATAAATGGCCGCTCTATGAATTAATTGTTAAATACAAATACTTCTAGATTTATTTTCTTGTAGCTTCTATGTAGAATCTAAAAGTAGTAACAGATAGACAAGCATGTAAGAGATAATTAGCGCTTTTTTTTGGGATTTCTTTATGAAATTTCTTGTATGTTCTATAAGTGTTTCTTTTATTGGAAGTTCTTGAATTTTTTTTTGGGAGAGCTAAGAAGGGAAGGAAAGAGAGAGGGAGAGTTATGAAATTTCTTATATGTTGAGTGTTTTAAAAGTTTTTTTTTTTGTTAGTTACAAATTTCAATTAAAATTGACAATAAAAATATTAATATATTCTAAATTCAATTTTTGCATGACGGTTTAAAATACCTTTACCTTTATACAAAATATGATTAAAAAATTATTATATAGAAAATTATTAAGCATGTTGTTGATGATCAGTGAAAACTGAATTAAAATAAAATAAAAAAACTACATTGAAACATGCATTCATTGGATTCTGAAAGGGCAACTCGAAAATGAGAAGAGGTAAGCCTCTTCACATTCTACAATTGCCGAATGTGTTTAGCATTTTTCTACTGCCAGATTTAATAAGCTAAAATGTCGATGAAATGGTTTCACATACTCATGCTATCCGATTTACTAGTTAAAAGGTTGTTAGCTGCAATAGATCAATAAACAAGGTCTGCAAGCAGCGATAGTCCCGGGCAGACAAAAAAAAAATTGTTGGTGATGTACAATTGCTTTTACTTCCAAGGTGATGTTGGGATATACATTTTGTAAGAAGAATAGCTCCAACTAATTTGTCATCTATTTTAAAAAATTAGAGAGTATTTGTCATCTATTTTAAAAAACTAGAAAGTATTTTTGATGTTGCTAAAAAAAAACTAGAAATATAAAAACTAGAAAGTATTTCTGATGTTGCTAAAAAAACTAGAAATATTAACTAGAAAGTATTTTTGATGTTGCTAAAAAAAAACTAGAAATATAGGTACATTTTGTAAGAAGAATTGCCTCAACTAATTTGTCATCTATTTAAAAAAACTAGAAAGCATTTCTAATGTTGTTAAAAAACTAAAAAACTAGAAAGTATTTCTGATGTTTCCAAGTCATTTTGTACAGGCACTGAGTCAACCAATTTGTTATCTTTTTTCAAAAACTGCAAAAGTACAAATGATGTAAATCTCTTGGCAAATGGGTTACCATATATGTTTCCAATGTCTCATAACCCATGTAATATGATCATAAATAAATATTAAAAAGATAAATAGTAATTTGGGAAAATTAACATAATTCTACTCACTTAAAGATTACTCTTACCATTAAGCTAATTATAGCTAAAAGATTAAAAAAGATTTCAAGATGAGAAGCTCCACGAAGGATGATTATGTAAATAAATTATTTGTAAATACAATAACAAGTTCAATGTATTTCACATGTGATAGAGAAGTGATGATATGCTTCTATAATATATGAAAAAAAGGGTTCTAGAGTTACCTAATAGCATGAGGTTCACATATATGCAACACAATTTTATAAAAAATAAACCTAAGTTTCATACCCGATTATAAGGTGGTATTTGAAAACTTGGTAACCATTAGAACAATCATTGTGGAACGAAGAGTATGAGTCCTAAAGGAAGAAGTCAATTTTAACCAAAAGAATAAAATGAGGAAAAAAGAACAGTATAACTATTATTATTTTTCAGTGGTTTCCCCTTGTCTGTAAAGCAAAGGTTTAGTAAAGCTGAAAATACAGGTGCAACCAGAAGAAGCAAAACCCAAATACATTTTCAGTCTATTGATAAATCAGGGTACAGTTGTTTACCTATAACCTATAACCTTCAGGAGGAAAGGAAGAGCCCATGCTAATTATTTTAGTACCTTTTATAAATCATTGTCATTTCCTCCAACTAAGTTTTGCATGAGTTACAATTACTTTCTGTACTGGAATACCAAGTATTCTTGAAAATCCAGTAGCAAACAAATAGAAATGAAAAACGCTAAATGTTTTGTACATACCAAAATTAAATTTGTAAGATTTGGTGTAAAATATGTTTTTTTGCTTATGCTATCCACCTGCATGAAGAAGATGTTGCTTGTTGTTAAAATTTCAATTTACTACTATTTTAGGATGCTTCAATTTTAGGATCCAAGTTTTTTCATATGTTTAATAGAAAACCAATTATTTAATAGCTATAAGACAAGGATTCATTGAGATTCATTAATGAATACAAATATGATATGCAAAGATTCGAGAACAGTTTAAAAAAATGATATGGAGAGATTCTAGAAACCGTTGGAATAAGAATTCCAGAAAAAAATATGTTTCAGATAGGCACTCATGGTAAATTATGATGTTGGATGTAACAAATTGAAGTCAGCAATCTCCACAACTTAAGAGCTTTAACCTGCAAACAAAAATGAGCACACTTTTGTACAAAATGCATTTTTGTTCAATGATATAGTTTTTTTAATCACTTAATAAGAATGGTATATTTCAATAATTTGATTTCTTATGATATCATAAATTTTCATATATATATATATTATATCATTAAGTTCAAAGATAAATTTACTTAACAAAATGCATTCTTGTCCAATGACATAGTTTTTTTAATCACTTGATAAGAATGAATCAGTATAATAAAAAATGATATATTTCAATAATTTGATATATATATATATATGATATCATTAAATTTAAAGATAAATTTATTTAACAAAATGCATTTTTGTTCAATGATATAGTTTTTTAATCAGTTAAGAAGAATGAAGAATGAATCAGTATAATAAAAAATGGTATATTTCAATAATTTGATTTCTTATTTATGATATTTTTAAATTTTCACATATATGATATGATTAAATTTAAAGATAAATTTATTTTAAATTAAATTTTATGATGATGTTAAAAAGATAGATTTGCAACTAGATAAAATTATGATTTCATTAAATTTAAAGATAAATTTATTTTAAATTAAATTTTAAGATGATGTGAAAAAGATAGGTTTACAACTAGATAAAATTCTTCACTCTTGCCACAATCAGTATCGGATAAATTATTCTTCTTGGCTTGTTTCTGTGTAAAAATATATAATGTTAGATTTAACATATATTTCATTTTATATATATATTTTTTTTTCAGAAAGAAAAAAAAAAAACGCTATTTCATTTTATATATCTATATATATATATATATATATATATATATATATATATATATAATATTTCACCATTCCCTGGTCATATGAATTGTTCAAATTCCATTCGGTATGTGTATGGTTTTAGAGCTTTCCAAGTCAATTATTTGTGAATCATTTACCATTTTCAAGTCAACTTTCATAAATTTAATGGCGGATTTAAATAGAATAGGCTTCTAGTGTAAAAAGAGAGATGATATGCAGAAATTCCAGAAAAAGTTCCCACACTGAGAATCACACGATGTTGACTAGCCCCTCTCCAATTTGGTGAGGAAACCTTTCATAGAAGACAAATTTTTCATCCATCGAAATTAATTTTGAGCCTAAGAGAATGCCAAGGCTTCAAACTTCATGAATTTTCTGAAATATGACATTGTGATATAAATAAATAAAAAATAACACAAGTCAGAATATACCTCTCTACCAATACCCCTAGAACGTCTATTATTTTCCCTGCAAGTGAATCTCTCTCTTACATGAGACTTATACTAGCTTTTACACATCCTAGCTCACCCCTTTTAAAATAGAACCAAAAACTTGGCCTTCCCACAAATAATAAGAGAAAATACAAGCAAAATAAGAAAATGCTTATCAATGTAGGGTCTCAAACCTGGCAATGCAAGGAACTTATAGCATATTGTAGTAATAGGATTTTCTGATTTCATGGTTGGGCTATTGACTCTAGTAAAGTTGCATTAAAGTTCTAGTTGCATTACATTCATTCAGTAGGCCTTTGCGACCGTGTTCCATATCATACATTCATTCATTAGGACCGACTTAGAATAACGCCATAACTTACAACAATAGAGTATGTTGAAGTTTGGACAATATTTTTCAAATAAAGTATACTAATACACTACATTAAACTTCCTCCAACCCCTACTACTCGCTTCTTCCCTTCCAACTTGAATAACCCTCCTACTTGCACCATCAACCATCCTACTCGCCTCTTCCCCTCCCTACTACGCACACCCTCCAACCTGCTTCTTCCCCTCCAGCCTACCCACTTCGTGGAAATCCCAACCTTCCTACCCACTTCGTGGAAATACCAACCATGAAAATCACTATCTCAGTTACTGAAATTCATTAAAGCGGTGAATCATATAATAAGTATTGACAGACTCCCGCTCTTTCTTAGAATGAGATGACAGGCATAATTACATATATAATATCTCTCATTCATGACTACAATAATTGGTCGAAATGAACCAAATCGATCTCTCAAAATTGCATAATTACATATATAATATATGCATTTTCTGGTGTAATTAATGTTATAATTCTTCACCCATATGAATGAGTGAGTCCCTACCAGGCCTCTCCTTTTAGTCGAGCCCCTCCAGGCCTCACCCATATGAATTTACAATTACAAATTTTTCAAACCACTTCAATGGCCCTTTCTCTTTTCTATCACATTTTATTCCTACTTCTACTCGACCTTTGACTCCATTATCGATAAGGTAAGTCTTTGAATGACTCCTTTATTTAGGAGGTAAGGCTTATAATGACTCCTTTATTTATAAGTAGGTCCTCCCAACATCAGGAATCTCAATAAGTAAGTCCTACCAACATAGGTAATCTCGATCTTATCGTAACCATGAAACATTCGCTTTATGAAACATTCATAGGCCTTATGATACATTCCGTATGATACATTCTGTAAAGACTACAGTTCACCATTTGGAAAGGAAAGTCTTCCCCTTACTCATTCACACCCACACTTATAAGGAAGGAGAATTATTTGTGAAAAAGGTTGTGCCCTCCGGAGGGCTGACCGGGCCAAGCAATATCGTGGGAAAGAGTATGTTCTGGTTCGTACAAATAGGTCTACATGCCTTTTCCTTACCCGTAGTCATCCTCAGAAATCAAGGAGGAGACAACACTAGCTTGCTACGAGTTATAGAGGAACTAGCTGGCTACTGTTGTTGGCACTGCTACCAGCTCTGCTACTGGCTCTTCTATTTATGTTCCCTGTGGCGCTCGCCCCCATAGGCTAAGAACCCAAGCTAGTGTTATGCTTAACACCTAAAAGCAGAAACTTATCCAGAGTACTCCATCCAGAACAGAATACCCTCCGCAACAGGGGGACTGAGCCCTACCAACATCATTAACCAAGGGAGTGATCAATAAGCAAGCTAGTACTCTTTTTACTTTTTGTATGAACTACCTGCCTGACACTCTTTCTTTAGAGTTAGAGGTTTTATTCTCACCCAGCGTTACAAATTCCCTTGCCTTACCCTCTTAGAAGGACCTTGAGTTTCGTAAAGATATATAGTGAATTCCTTGAAGGATATTTAGTTTCGTATGGACTTGTTAGCTCATACAGCCAAGTCTATCTCTTGCTCACCATCTGTTGCTCTTGCTCCCACTCGTTCATACAGGTAAGGAAAGAGTTTGGATAGGATATATCTAGTTTGGAAAGGTCAGTGACGGGCTTTGAACTGATCTCTAAAAAAACTGATAAAGCTTTAGTCTACTCCTTTAGGAGGATATAGTATATCGTCACCGAGAACACACATTTTGTGTTCTTGCTCATTGTATGTTCTCAAGGTCTAATTGAAAAGTGGTGTTTTACTTGATTAGCAAGCAAAGGTCATTAGGGTTATCAGATGATGAAAGGATCAAGATCAGGATTTGTTTGAAACTATTTGTCCTAAGATAGCTAGATGAATAAATAGATACCCCCTTGTATATGTGTAAGGGCCAAAGCAAGCACAATGAATTAGGTTTTGTTGATCAGACCTTTGGAACTACTACATCCTATTCCAAAGCTAAGGTGTTCGAGAGACATTATAGCTCTCCCTAAATACACATAACCATATCTTAGTCTTGCTCTTACCTTCATCTTACCTCAGGGACCTTACAGTGATAGAACCAGAAGGTAACCCGACCTTTGAGATTAATAAGGGCAAGAGGCAAGGACAACAAGCATGTTCAAGAGCTATGATTCGATGGGTTGACCTGTAAGAGCTAAGGTCTCGAATGAAAACATAGCAAGCTCAAGACCGCAGAAAGCAGGTTATCCCTTGATAACTACTCTTTGTGGTAAGAGCATGAGTTCCTTTTATCTGGGTTAACCTTAGATTAGACCTTACCAAAGAAGATTTGTTGCCATAACCTTCGATTTGAATTGGGCCCACCCTTATGAATGAATGTCCATTCATGGTATCAACTTCAAATGGTGGATCAATAGGTTCCGAGTAAACCACTGCTACAAGTGTTTCAGGTGGATCAACTGGTTTCAGTTAAACTAGCTCTGAAGCTAGCTCGGATGCATGAACAAACTCTTGATCTCACTTTCAATATACTGCTGGTCAACCTGCTAGATCAACGACTTAAACTGATTGTGGTTAAACTTACATATTCACTGGTGAAATGGTCGTTGTTTCTAAGGTGAAAGTGCAGGTGTCAAGTTATTATTAGTTACTCCCCCCTTAGAAATACAATGAAATAGTTGGTGCACCATGTTCCAATTGGGTAGATCTAATTGAATGGACCCAACTGTTGGAGAGGTAAATCCCCTCTGTGGACATAGGCGATCCCTACTAGCCCAGATAGGGTCTAGCAACAATCGAGTCACGCTAAGACGCAGGTTCCTAGTTACAAAAGACCAAGATGCGACAAGAGGCCTACCTTAAGTCCCATGCTGTTGTTGCTTGCAGAAAAGATGGCGTTTCCATCCTTTGCTTTGGCATATCACAATCCTCCCGCCTAGCACGTTCGAACACTTGCACGCACACGGAGAGACAACAACACACAACGTAAAACCTAAAACATGTAACCATACATCAGTCAGAGAAGATATAATTCATGACATAATACATGAACATATGAATGGAACCATAATTAAAGTTGTTTATTATTAATCACAACGAAAGAAAGATACAACCTGAGCTCTGATGCTGGATCTTCCTTCGGCGGGTCAACAACAGAGCACGTCTCAATGAAGCTCATCGGGAATGGGTCAAAGCTCTCTCTCTTTGGCTTTGGCTCTCAGAGGTTTTCTGGCGATAGTCTCCCTGCTGTTGATTCAGCTCTTA
This sequence comes from Pinus albicaulis, assembly GCA_034641835.2. Lineage (NCBI taxonomy): Eukaryota > Viridiplantae > Streptophyta > Pinopsida > Pinales > Pinaceae > Pinus > Pinus albicaulis. Next base: position 451,324,860 of record CM076575.1, on the reverse strand, counting down.
GTTCTATTAGGACTACTAGCTTGCTAAGGGAAAATGGCAAGCTTATATAGATGGTGGAAAGGGAGTTGGGATCCCTACAATGGTGGGATTGGCCCTATCCTCAAGGAAGCTTCCATGATAGGTGGAAAACCACTTCCCCTGCATGGAGATCCGGAACCAAACCTCCCAAATCATTTTAGAGACTCGTTCAGGAGTTGTTTGGAATCAAAATTCCGCCATTTATTTTTAAAAAACAATCCTTATTAATCTTGGCGCGAGCAATACACTGGGACAGAGCGCCAGTTGTCATGCCCTCTTTGGTGGATTTCCCCCATTGGCACGAGGGCTGAACTGGATGGTTGCGCCAAGGCCAAAAGGTCTATTTTTAGGTTTTTTCATAGGAAAATGTCTTCAGAGGAATAATTTTCCTTGTCAAGGGGGATGCCATGAAAGTGGTTTCAGGTCATGTCACTGCTCACAGGTCACGGAAAAGGCCCTCCAATGTGCGGGAAGGGGGATTTCATGGACGGTGACAAATTACTGTGTAACAGATGCCCCCTAAATCATGAGGCCTGAGAGAGAGAGAGGGGTGAAATGCTTTATGAGAACATGCCCAACTGAAAACGTTGTCGTCGGAAAACCTGCATAGACAAGTACAAATGATATCTCAAATACATGATATGTGGTATGGGCGCAGCCATCCATAATAAAGTATACAATAATCAAGATCTGAGGCATGGACGCAACCATCCAGTAAGGATCAGTAAATAGACTCAGGTATGGTCGCAGCCATCCAATCGATGAGTTATGTATCCAATCATGATAATCCACAAAATCCGCACCCTGAATTCCATTAGAAAAAACCCAGGGTCTTGCACTCCATCTTGACTCGAACAGAGTACAAGTTCTAGCATGTGAATAAGTGAGTTGAAGTTGAACATGCAAGAACATCATCTGATTACCAGCCAATGATGAAAGTTGTTAACAGACGTGAGAGGAACCACCAATAATGACAATGGCCCTCAAGGTACTATAGGTACAATCCACGAAATGTGAACATTAAGCTGGTGTCGAACATCCATAGAATCATTCGATCGAAGGCCAATGATGAAAACCTTGTGTCAAATGCGAAGAACCTGCCATTGAGGCATGCAGGCTCCAAGGTACCGGAAGGGAGTCTCTAGATCAGCTTCCTGGATAATGAGCTGGAGTCGACAAGAAGTGACCTTGATCGAAGGTGCACCATAGTGTTTCCCACATCATCAACACGAGACAAAGGAACATAATGTTGTGAATCAGGATCAAATGAGAATCAGAGGAGGGTTGAAACTGCAGAGGTCAACTTCTCTTGAACATATCGGCAGCAAGACACTGGATTTGGCAGTATTTGACATCAAAAGATCCGAGGTCATGATGACGAGGCAAAGAGAAGATGAGAGGTCAAAAAGGATAACCCAAACCCATGGAGGCAAGCAGAGAACAAGATCATATGTCCCCAACCTGACACGAATGTAGACAAGTGCCATGTTCAAGAGTGACATACTGCCGACACGACGATGATACTAGTTTCATTTTTCCCCCACCATTTCTGGCGAGTACCTCTTTATTTTTACACAAGCTTGAAGAGGATACCATATGCTTGTCATATAAGTTCGTCCTTAGGACAAATCCAACGTAGTACATTTAACGAGCCCTAGGAAGGAGGAACTCGAGTATCATCAATACAACAGAATCCAATGTCATCAGGTTTTAGCGAGTCTGACAAAGGAAGAACTCGGCATATTTTCATGTTTAGAGAGTTTGAAAAGATAGCGGAAAAGTAAACTCCAACAGTCCCTTTTCGTAGATAGTTCCTCAGATCCGAAAAGGTAGAAAACTATGTCTGAGAAAACCTCCTAGTCACGATAAGCTAGGGTATTCCTTTTTCATAAATAATCTATCCCAGCCCGAAAAAGGGGTAAACATACACTAGGTAGATTTTGTTTCATAGCCAATTTAATGAGATCAAAACGACAAGCGACTCGACAATATTTTCATGTTTAGAGATTCAGAAAAGAGCTGAAAGGTGACTCCTCCTGGAGGAACGAGTGGTATAAAGGGTAGCTACTAGTTTCGATAATGGTGGAACTGCTCAGAACAAGTAAAGGTCAAGAGGATGGCTAACAAGACCATTAATCACAGCGGTTCCTTAGGAATGGGTAAAACAATCAATTGAAGGCATATGATCGACCAAGCAGATAGTGAGGATGGAGTGAAAAAACCAAGGCTCATCTGGCAAAAATAGGCTCATAAAATGGCAATCACGAGAGGTAAAATGGGAAAGGTTTCATTTTTACACAAGCTTGAAAAAAAGATAAACTATGCTTGAAATCGGTTTCATTTTTACACAAGCTTGAAACATAAACAAACTATGCTTGAAAATGTTAGGCATGCCCCTAGCATGGTGACTCAATTCGAGGTACATGCCCCCCAAGCTTCAATCCATATGAAACACAGATGGAGTGAAGGTCCAAGTTACGAGATCAAGAGAAAGACTCGATTGGGATTTTACGAGAACTAAACAAAGACTCAAATTGAAGGGGAACATGTTTCATTGTTTTAATGAGGTTGACACATTAAAATAACTATCCTTAGATGACCTTGTTTCATTTTTTAATGAGCTTGACACAAGAAAATGAACTTTGCTCCGACTAGCTTGTTTCATTTTTTAAGGAGCTTGACACAAGAAAAAAAACTTTGCTCCAACGACCTTGTTTCATTTTTTAAGGAGCTTGACACATTGAGAAAACGAACTGTGCTCTGACTAGTTTGTTTCATTTTTTAAGGAGCTTGACACAAGAAAACGAACTGTGCTCCGACAACCTTGTTTCATTTTTTAAGGAGCTTGACACAAGAAAATGAACTCTTCTCCGACAACCTTGTTTCATTTTTTAAGGATCTTGACACAAGAAAATGAACTCTGCTCCGACAAACTTGTTTCATTTTTTAGGGAGCTTGACACAAGACAAGGAACTCTGCTCCGAAGAGCTTGTTTCATTTTTTAAGGAGCTTGACACAAGAAAATGAACAATGCTCCGCCAAAAACTCATCATGATGAATGAGAAGTCATGGTTTCCAAGAGTTTCCCGTCCGATGGAAGGAAAACATCTTGGAAGTTAGGACCAAATGCCCCCAGCACACGATGTACAACGACACTATCACTGAGTATAGGCACGGGGTAGGTAGCCACATTGTTGACCTGTGATGGGGCAGATACAACTGGTGGATAAAAACCAGGAAGGGATGATGGCGGGCCATCTGCCACATCAGGACCAAAGAACGAAAGCTGATCAATGGTCACGATCCGTCCTTCATGTGGAAAACAGACCACACGAAAAATGGAGGAGAAAAGTGCTCCCATGGCATAGGTGTAATTGTACCCCAAGAGCAGATTGAAATCCAAGGGGCCTGGATCAACCATCATGTCCATATGGACAGTTTTACCTCCCAAAGTAACAAGTAACCTTGGAAGGATCCCTAACAGTTGACTAGTTCTTCGGTTAAATGCCAACAAATTCTACATAACAGGCACAAGCGACGGCGAATCGAAATCTTGCCAAGTAGTTGAGGATAGAACACCAATAGATGCACCTTCATCTATAATAGTGCTAGGTACGACCAGACCAGAGGTTTGTATCGTTATCTCAAAATGCATATAAGACGGAAGGCGGTATCTTGCAAATCGACTCCAGTCAAAGGAAGTGACCAAACTACTCGGAGGGGCTACCATAAAACTGAGGTGGTCTTCCCCTGGTGTTGCGGAAGAAGATGGAGCATCCTCCACGACCTCCATCTCGAAGGCAAGAGGAGTATCCTCCGGGACCTCCATCATGGGGGGCGGAGGAGCAGCTTCTTGAGATATAGGGACAGGAGAATATTTCTCCAATTCCGAGGAATATGAAGAAACAAGAAGAACCTAAGGGATGTGAGGTCCACTCTCAACGAAAAATACCTGGTGCACCGCAGACGTGGCCAGTTCAACCGATCCCACGATTAATGGTTGGTCGGGGATGGATTCCTGAATTTGAATTTCCGAGGGAGCGAGATCGACCAAGGATGACTCTTGACCAATCTTATGATCAACTGGTGGAGGAATCAAAGAAAGCTATTTGTAACCAGCCGGAAGGCAGAGTGCAGAAACAATCGAGTTGTCCAAAACTCTCTTAGCTTCATCCATATACAAACAAAGGTGAATGGCATGGTGCCGTTCACACAACTTACAGGGATTGGCAAGCTTACCCTGCTTCTTAGGAGCTTTACCTGTACTAGCTGAAGACATGCCACCAACCTGAATCTCAGAAGCCAAAGGCAATGGCGGATGGCTGTTGGACCATACTTCGAGCACCTTGGGAATTCCAGGGCAATCTCAAAGAAAATGGTTTCCCTGGCACAACATGCAAGGGAACTTAACTTTCCGCAGAGGGTTGGATGGTTTATCAAGAGGAGGTGTTTTCAAAGCAGTAGTTGCAGCCTTAGCCTCTCTCTTATCGGACTTCTTCTTCTTTGTCCTCTTCTTCTTCTTCTTAGCCACCTAGTTACTCGAATCCAGACTTTCACTAGGCGAAGTAGAAGAGGAGGATGCAGAAACAGGCGAAGAAGGGGAGAGGTCCACCTTGGAATCAACATGGCATTTTTCAAGAGGAGGAACTGATTGAACAGTAGCCGGGACATTCGGGACCACAGAGGTTGAAAATAACCAAATAGGCAACCCAGGAAGGGACAACGTTTCCATATAAGGAGCGCCAACATTTCCAAAAGGAGGAAAAGGACCCGGATTCCCATCAGAGGGGATTCCTTGGTTGGTGAACTCTGGAAAATTTTCCATTAGAAACAACTTTTAGAACAACACCCTAAGGAAACTAACTTTAACCAGGAATATTTCGTGGGTATTTAATTTTTAAAACATTGAAACAAAACTCTACCGTTTCATCTTTTAAGAGTCAAGAAACAGGAAAAAGGTGACTCTATTACTTTCAGATTGGAAACAAGCGTGAAAGGACAAGTGCTTGATGATCTTTTCAAATTTATGAGTCAGAAAAGATCAAAATGACTGTTCTGGTAATCTAGGCAGATGGGTGTACCAGATATCCATGAACTGCCATATACACCTCGATAAAAATGAAAGATAAATCAACCAAGGACTTAATGTACATGCAAGTAATCTCCCTGAATGTTGTGTCTAGTGTATCACGGGTAAAAGGCGGTAGACTCGGCTTCCTACAGATAAAGGATAGCAACCTAGTGGGGTCTCCCTTTATATACGCGATGGTACGGAGAGCACAAGTCCGTACTAGTGTTGTCTGAAGCCAAGAGGCGAACGACAGCTACTAGGTTTAACGACACTGGAACACGTCACTAGCCTAGACCTCTAGATATTTCGTTAATGTTTCAATGCTGTCTGAAGGTAAATTGAATAAATTTTAGAGTTTATCTTCAATTGTGTTTCAATTTCAGGCCCTATAGAATGTTATATGACACTCTCCTATATGCAGCTATATGAGAAAAGAAATATTTCAATTCGATGAATGCTATCTAGTTAAGAGAAGAGTTTCAAACAATGATACAACAAACAACAATACTGAAAACGAAACTTTTTCCAAACTAGATGACTTTCACTATCCAAAAGTAATTTCAAACATTCAACGATGCGAATAATGCAATATATTCTATGCAAAATCCTCCTTTTTTGAAAACTATGCAATTGTAATCTATGCACAATTTCCTTTTTCTTTTCAAATGATAAGAATGCAATCAACACACTTTTCGATGAAATGAGAATCTACTTAATGCATGCTTTTAATGAAATAGAATGAACTCAATGTGATTTTTAGCTTTCAATCATTAAACAATGTAATCTAAGTTCAATGATGGATCTCAAAAAAATACTTTTCAATGCAGTGCAATCTAATGCATTTTAACGAAAAGCAAACTATGAGACGAAAACTAAATGAACACAAATCTCCTTAATGAAAGGATGAATGAAAAAGGGATGCAAACAAACACTAAGAATGCAATCATTGTTTCAAAACACTTTGTAACGAAATTCCTCAAAAGGTGACAAGACATATGAGGTCAAACACAAAGAGGACTTCCAAAGCATGAGATCAAAACAAGGCATTCATTCCCTTTTACATCAAGCAATCATGGAGAGAAGAAATTTCAGCTGAACAATGAGCAATGTAATCTATGCTCATACAGAGAAAATACCGGAAGGGAAAGACACACTGGTGAAGGATTTAGGGAAAAAGTCTCAATTTTCACACACCCTGAAATTGGCACGACTTTTGTGGGTGAAACTAGCGCCAACTGGCGCGACTTGCTCACTGACAACTGGGCCAATTGGCGCGGGCTGCTAGCTGACAACAAGCGCCAATGCCTGAAAATGAAAAAACAAAGAATTTCTTCCAACCAAGACCAGACTCACCACTTCAAGAAAAATCTAAAACTAACCGAGAAGCAAAGTACTGACCCAAAAAAACTTCCGAACAAGGGACAACCCTAGCACCTACAGGAAATGGCGTGACTGTCTCGTTGTTTTCCGCACCAGATGGGGGATGACACAAGTGATGAACTGAAAACTTGTGCCAATGGGCGCGAATGTCAGGGTGGAAACCGCACCAATCAAGCCAACCATGAAAAGATGAAGATTTCGGAAAAGAAGAGGTTAGATCTGATCCTCTGGGGCTGAACAGAGGTTTTACACCAGAAGGAGATAGACCAAAAGAGCAAATCAAGTAGACAAAAGCCAAAAGCAACCGAAAGAGACAAGACAAATTCCAATCAAATCCCAAATGGAGTTGCTAGTTTGTTGGAGAGGTAAATCCCCTCTGGGGACATAGGCGATCCCTACTAGCCCAGATCGGGTCTAGCAACAATCAAGTCATGCTAAGACGTGGGTCTCTAGTTACAAAATGACAAGGAATGATAATTTTCCTACCTCAGGTCCTACGCAATGGTCGTCGAAGAAAGGATGACGCTTCCCATCCTCTGCTTTGGCAGATCACAATCCTTCTGCTTAACACATCCGAACACCTGCACACATGCGAAGAAACACAATGAAACACAACATAGAATCTAAATATTGTAACCATACATAAGTCAAAGAGGATATAATTCATTGCACCAAAGACAAAGACACATGAATGAAACCATAATCAAAGTCACTTATCATTAATAATAACAAATGAAAGATTCAACCCAAAGCTCTCACGCTGGATCTTCCTTCGGCAGGGTCGACAGTGGAGCACATCTCAATGAAGCTTGTCAGAAATGGGACAAAGCTCTCTCTCTTTGGCTTGGCTCTCAAAGGCTGTCTGGCGATAATCTCCTTGCTACTGATTCAGATCTTAGTTCTATTAGGACTACTAGCTTGCTAAGGGAAAATGACAAGCTTATATAGATGGTGGAAGGGGAGTTTGGATCCCTACAATGGTGGGATTGGCCCTATCCTCAAGGAAGCTTCCATGATAGGTGGAAAACCACTTCCCCTACATGGAGATCCGGAGCCAAACCTCCCAACTCATTTTAGAGACTTGTTCAGGAGTTGGTTGGAATCAAACTTCCACCATTTATTTTTTAAAAACAATCCTTATTAAGCTAGGCGCAAGCAATACACTGGGACAGAGCGCCAATTGGCGCGCCCTCTTTGGTGGAATTCCCCCATTGGCGTGAGGGTTGAACTGGCTGGTCGCGCCAAGGTCAAAAGGTCTATTTTTAGGGTTTTTAACAGGAAAATGTCTCCAGAGGAATAATTGTCCTTGTCAAGGGGGATGCCATGAAAGTGGTTTCATGTCATGCCACTAATCACAGGTGACGGAAAATGCCCTCCAATGTGCGGGACGGGGGATTGCAGGGACGGTGACAAATTACTGTGTAACACCAACCCTTCCACTTCATTGATTCGCTGATTTTCTCCACCAGTAAAGGACTTCCTTATTTATCTGATGAGTATCAATATGTTTCTCTAATAGTTTTCTACCCACGTAGATAGGGGAAGGAAACAACCTGATCAATATGTGCCAATTTTGGAAACCTCGAACGGATAAAGAGCGACCAGTAAAGAAAGAACAACAGTAGGCATTAGGGGAATTTTGACGTCTAAAATGGGCCTCCTAAGAAAAATGTAGAACAAAAATAAACTTTATAAGAACCAATAATATTCGAGATGATGATGTCAACCATGGGGGATGATTCACCATTTTTTAAGTAAAAGGGTTCAAATATTAAAAATTAATAAAATAATAAAACTTTTTCAACTCGTATTTTCAATTTATCTCTCAAATTTTTTAATCAAATTTCGAGCGGGAGTACTCGTTGGATGTAAAATTTAATTCCTCATCCAAGGAGTACCCATGTTGCATACTTTTGATGGACCCTGCTACACGCAAAATGAGAAATACATTAAAAACGTGATTACAATCACGTTTTTCATGTATTTCTCATTTTGCGTGTATCATGATCCATCGAAAGTATGCAACATGGGTACTCCTTGAATCAGGAATTAAATTTTGCATCCAATGAGTACTCTCGCTCAAAATTTGAGTAAAAAATTTGGGAGATACGTTCAAAATACAAGTTGAAAATGTAGTTTTTTCTTTTTTCCCTCTAAAATTTGATGATGTAATCAAATATTATTTTATTATTTCCACTATTATTTTATAATTTCCTTAGGAGGCCCATTTTAGACCTCAAAATTCCCCTAATGTACCCACTTGCATTGGGTAGTATCAAGTAGAGAAATACATTAGGTAAGGAAGGTCTTAGTATTAACCACCACCTAATAGACCGTTTGTTCGTAAGATCCCCATTACCCTTTTATCCCTAACGGGAGATCCCTTTACCAGTAGCTTAAGCTTCGGATTGCATGGCAGAGAAGGGGAGCTCATTCCTCTCCCTTTTGTTCGAGCTTCCAATTCCTCTCCCTTATGGTCGAGCCTTCAAGCGCACATCTCCCGTTGGTCGAGTGGCTCCGTCGATGGCGGCATTTTAGTCGAGTCATTTAACATACCTATGTTGAAATTACAAGGAGCGAAGCCACTTTTCCACATCAGGCAAGGAGCTTACAGTATTCCAATAAGCTTAATTAGAATGAAGATGGAATCATAACCTTGACGTTTATACATAGGTTAATATAACTACACCCTTGTTTCACTCAAGCACTAGAGATATGGTCTTATATCTCTTATGAAACCCATGAACAGGTGATCATTAATTACGATATCACTTATAGCACCTCTTTTTTAGTGTAATAAGCAATACCAGCTTCTATAGCTCTGTTATCATTAGTAATATTACAGTCGTGTTATGTCAATTCAATAAGCTTGGTGATTAAGCTATTATAGTGCTCATATTCGATCTAGCTTGATTAGGGAAAGTACTCTTTTCACACTAGTTCAATTACAGTGGTCTGATTACAGATCTAACAAGTTCAATTCCTAGGAAAGATAGGTACCTTTTTGTAAACACATGATGCTTCATAGTCGCTAACACACCTTATACAATATAGGTAAGCTTTATATAAGTTGAATGGAAATAAAGATTTATTTCTCTATTACACTAGTAATTCAGTTGTATTCAATAATTACGGTAATGGTCTAGTTCGTAATAAGCTAGTAATCACAACAAATGGTCATAGCTCTGTACATAACACTGTTACTACTAGTAATCAATACATGCTTTTTGTTTATGGATTAATCACCGTATTTCATGATCTCTTGGATTTGCATATAAAGTAAGCTTATGAGTAACTATACTAGTATGATTACCTTTATAGGAATCAATAACTCGTACTATGATTGGTTTTATATCTTATGTATAACTTTGCTTATCACCAGGGATATTATAGGGACTAGTTATAGTATCTATCTAACTTAATACGTAAGTAAGATTTAGTAAATGCATATTGTAATCACATATGACTAATCATGGTTACTAGGTTAGCGGTAATTACTGAATACTTATGGTGGTATCTAGTATTACACATGGGCTTGTTCCTAGTAAAGTAATAAACATGATTGCTTTCATTCATAGAACTTGCTCTTATTATCTCTGTAATCACTAAGTTGTACAGAGCATATATATAATATCCTTTCACACATATGGATAGAGTCTAATCACCATTACTTTATTGTAACTAGTATAGAAATATAAAGCATATTAGTCATAAAGGTAACATAATAGTGTATCTTCCATAATACAGGTGATTCAATACTTACATGATGTGATACTCATACAAAGCTATCTTAATCGTTGTAACATATCAAACCTGTACAAGTATTATGAAGCTATCATAAGCAATGGTACTTAAGCCTGTTGTATAATCTCTACTAGTACTCAATCTAATCACAGTAAGAAAACCATATCTATTCAATAAGAGTAATACAGATAGAGCATGTTTACAGATCAGTACAAAGGTTATATGTAGCATATATGGGAAAGTATGTAAGCTTTGAACCATTGATTACACCCTAGTAAGCTGTGTTCTTCCCCTAATTATTTTCTTATAGTAATGGTTAGTAAGCTCTTACTATAATGATGCTTACTTGTTATGATATAAGCTCTACTGGTAGGTTGTATATTATTAATAAGGTAAACACGTTCATCATTATATCACTACTACTGATTCCATTGGTTCAACTAGAGCTCTTTGCTATATTAATTCAATCGAGTTGATTAGGTAATCTACAAAAGATAATAACATCATATTAGCTTAAGCTCAATATGGAGAGTGTATTAGGTAAACATCTATTATCTAAGTGGAAACCATTGATGTGATACGTATTGAGAATGAAATCAATTTACTACTAGTGTTGTGAATAAGCATAATGAAGTTGTATTGATCCAGGACTCTAACCTGTTTATTACTAATATTACATGTACTTAGTATTAGTAAGATCAAAGCTCCTTATTCTACATGTATTACTATGATTAGAACATGCTTGATTTCCACAATATCTTGAACACACTCTTCTTAGCTAAGCTCTTGTTAAGTTTAATAGGCATAGCTTCTCTATATGGAATTTGAACATAGTGCTTTTATTAGGTTTATGATACTTATGGAAGCTCTTTTACCCCCATTCTATAGTAGGTCGTGTAATCGATTCCTTGTATTCACGTATCTACATTGGGTATGCAACTTGTTCATTCATGAATCTCTAACTACTACTAGAACAATGATATATTAGAGTAATACAACCAATGGGTATTTTACTGGTAACACTGCTAACATGTAATGAATAGGGTTATGCTTAGGTGGTAAGAGTCCATGTATTCTAATAATGAGTGATATGTGATATGGTATTTACTTACTAAATATTCAACCATTTACCGATTACCAGTTTTTGATTTCGTGTATGAATCAATATGAGTAAAGTGAAAACAGGTAGCTGGATACGAGACAAAGGGTTGTTTTTTACACCTTAAGCACTCAATATGATAGGTATTTATTATGGTATTACTTATGGTTAATGAACCCTATTCAGCTAATTATGCATATCTTGTACAGGTTAAGCTCTGTAAGCAAGTAACAGTAAAGTATAGGGAAACATAGGTTATAAGGTTCAACGTGCTTATAAGGTCAAGCATATTCATGTCTTAGCTATTAGTACTCATCAAAATCCATATTAGAGTCTAGAGATCAAGTATGGATAGTACCAATACCCACTGTAATCAAATAATAAACTATCCCTAATTAGGCAGATAAGGTCACGTCATATTCCAATAATGCTTAAAGCTTGGTTAAGCTAAAGAACATAGCATGGTAATCAACTTGTACATACAATATAAGGTTACATATGGGATAATAAGCACATATCGATAAGGTCCAATGTGGTTGGTTGTTACTAATAGAAACACCAATGCTTACAGATAAGGATCAGCTTGCTTATATCACAATAGCCCACCAATATAGTGTATTTACCCTAATGAACTCTATTAGCTCTAAGCTGATGAGCATGTAATCACTGCCTCTCTATTACAACTAAGCTTAGGTACAAGCTTATAATCATTACTTATGGTTATACTCTTACACTATGATTACCATTTATATTTCATATGAATAGTAACTCTACTAGTATTAGAGGTGATTGGAATACTAGTATATCACTACTACAAAGCTTGCCATAATCTAATAGGTTACTGATTTGACGTGTGATGAACAGGCTTAGGTTCCAAGTTTAGTGTGTTAATTACTATGATTCCCATAGATACAAGCATTATTCAAGTTATGTTACTAGTACTAAGCTTATTAGTCTGATGACCATTGTTTAACAACTCTTTCTATTGGTTACCTGCATAAGTGATTACGACCTTACTTATAACTAGTTTCATAGCTTAGTATTATCCATAATTAAGCAGAGATAGATTACGTATTCATAACGGGTCAGATATAACACCAGCTAGCATGAGTTATATATAATTAATCAAAACAGATCCTTAGTAAAGCTTATTCATATACAATATCTTAAAGCTCAACATAAGCATTTCCATAATCTCAGTATTAGTGCCAAGTTGTTGAGTGTCCATAACAGATTAGGTAATGTAAATGCTATAGACTCTTAGTATATGAGTGATATCAGCATATTCAAGCTTCCTTTTTTCATCATTCCATAAGCTAAACTATCACTATGACTCTAATAAAACTCAGCTTATGATATGGAGTTACAGTATATCCATAATTAAGAGCAGTATTTATTACTAGCTAAGTAAGCTCGATAGTGACAATGCAAGTATTATACATAATTTATGACACTTATAGTGAGAGTGTAATAGCTCTAATCACTTGCTCATATTATGTTTGAGATCAACTTAAGCTTAACTAAGCATTGGTTACTACTACATTTGGCGGAAATTCCGACACTTGGTTCCGACGCTTTTGACCAAATGTCGGAAATTTCCCCAAATTTTTTCCATCCCGCCCGAAACCGTCGCTATACTGACGTTTATAGAAAAGTGTCACAATACCGACACTTAGAAAAGTGTCGCAATTGCGACGTTTGGAGGAAGACATCGCAATTGCGACACTATGGCCCAAAGCGTCGCTATTGCGACGACTGCCTCCAAACGTCGCAAGTGCGACACAATGTCTAGGTGTCGCAGTTGCGATGTTTGGAGGCACCCATCGCAATAGCAACGCTTTTTCCGCCGTCGGTATAACGAAACTTATACGCGCGCTACATAAAAATACGAAACTTATATGCGCGCTACATAAAATTACGAAACTTATATGCACGCTACATAAAAATTCGAAACTTATATGCGCACTACATAAAAATGATTTTATTGTTCCGTATCCGTCACAATAGCTACATTAACGTTTGATATCACGGGTGCATTTGCCCTCCGCCCTTGCAGAATAACATTCGCCCTCAGCTCTTGCAGAACAACATTTTCCCTCAGCATTCGCCCTCAGCGTTCGCCCTCATCTCTTGCAAAATGGTAAGTTCTTACTGCAGGCCCTTCCTCCTATAGTAGGGTTGATTCTATTTGGGTTTTTTTGGTCAATTCCATTGGATTTTGTTAGGCGGTAGGGTTCTCTCTAGATGTCAGGAATCAAGATTCAATACCCTCTATTATCTTCATCACCCAATACAAGATTTAAATTTTTCCCAAAGAAACGCTTATTAATTTGGCAACCATTATTTCTCCCTGTTTTAAAAACCCTACATTTAAATGAAAACAAGCATTGCGTTTCAACTACAAAAATCTATTAGTGTTCAAATGTACATGTGTGCTACATTAACGTCTGATATCACGCGCGCATTCGCCCTCCGCTCTTGCAGAATATCATTTGCCCTCAGCATTCGCCCTCAGCATTCACCCTCAGCTCTTGCAGAACAGCATTCGCCCTCAGCTCTTGCAGAACAACATTCGCCCTGCATTCACCCTCAGCTCTTGCATAACAGAATTTGCCCTCAGCATTCGCCCTCAGCGTTCACCCTCAGCTCTTGTAGAACAACATTCGCCCTCAGCTCTTGCAAAATGGTAAGTTCTTACTGCAGGCCCTTCCTCCTATAGTAGGGTTGACTCTATTTGGGTTTTTTTGGTCAATTCCATTGGATTGTGTTAGGCTGTAGGGTTCTCTCTAGATGTCAAGAATCAAGATTCAATACCCTCTATTATCTTCATCACCCAATACAAGATTTAAATTTTTCCCAAAGAAACTCTTATTAATTTGGCAACCATTATTTCTCCCTTCTTTAAAAAACCTACATTTAAATGAAAACAAGCATTGCATTTCAACTACAAAAATCTATTAGTGTTCAAATGTACATGTGTGCATCACTTGTGTAGGGTATTCCTTTTCCACTTTCACATTATCCAAGAATGTGTGCAGTATAGAACATATTTTTTGTGATTTATATTATCTTGAAAAAGGAAAGGTAAATTATTTCCCATGGAAAAAGAAGGTTTTCCCTTTTTATAAGTTGTTTGGACTTACGTGGAAAAATTTATGGTATGCCTTTCATATTATGTAGTTTAAATTTGAATTAACAGATTATTCTACATGAAAATATAATTACCTATGTGATGTCCTTCATCACTAATTAAAATTATAGGGTTTCAATTTCCTAGACTCTAACTCATATGATGCTAAATTCTAGGTTCTCATTGGTGGATCACTCTTCCATTGATTTCCTTTCCCTCTAGATCTTGTCATACTTTAAAAGTCATCAATGATACATATATTATTTCAGGTATCCCAAAAGGCTTTATAGTAGAACATATTGTGAAGTTTTTTTGACACTTGAGGATTCTTTTTAGAACTGCAACGCGGTCTATGCTATCGAGTTATATACCAAGAAAATTTTCCTTAATAACCACACTATGAGGTAGGTTCAACCAGTTTGAACTTGTTGGGACATAGCATATGAAGTTGTGTGATGATTCCATATCACAGGTCTATTATGGTGAAAAAAGTGAAGACACGTAATGATAGTTATTATGTTAACATTACTAGAAACATTTTCGAAATTATCCATGCTATCAAGATGTCAAAATTCCGGGCATTAGGTGTCAATACTCGTAGCTAATAGATAATAATAATAATATAAAAAAATCACAACTTTATTCTTGAAATATGATTGTTACACATTGGTAACCTAGTTCATGAGTTACTATCACCCAAAGACTGAAAAACAAACTTAAAATATAAATTAAACCAACATGAGAATCCAACTAACGGTTTCTCGACAAAATCATGCCATAACTTGGCATTTTGAAACCCAAATTTGAATCCATCATAAGTAATACAATGCAAACTCAGATGGATTTTTAATGCATGTTTTCATGCTACACTTATTCTCTGTCTAGATATCATTTTTTAAATGGAACCATTAGTCAAGCCCACAGTCCTTTTTATGTGAAAAATTCCAGCTCTATTTGAGCTCTTTTTTGCTCCACCATCTCCATAAACGTATGAAAACATATATCATGATCTTGGAATTCCATTACATATGTATGTGCCAATGTTCCATAATCATGCCCCATCATCAATTTAAGAAATTTCCATTGAATACCAAATTATGGAGGGGGGGGACTTTTTGCTGCAACATTTGGCTCAAAATCAGGGACCCTCTCCGTATGAGGTGAATGAGAACTATAGATATTTGAAGAAGTAGATTAGTTCCTTTTCCTCTGGCCATGGATTCATATACAGTCATCCATCACAAAAATTTGTCTTTGTTCATTCTCACCTTGAAAGTTGCAAAAATTGATGCCCTAATTGAAACGACACTAAATTTGAAAGATATAATAAAAATGCAAGCTAGAAGTGCCCTATTAATACAAAGGGAAAACCTTCCTACCTACCCTAGCTGAGATAAATTTTGATTGAAAAGGAAACATGATATTTCCAATGGAGTTGATCCAACAACTTGTTAAATGTATGGGACTAAATCATGCATTTGATTTCCAGGGAAACATGCGCATGAAGAGAAAAAGTGCAGAATTAATGGAAAATCCATACATGCCACTTATAAAAACTACACCGCAAGGTCAAAAAATACTTAAGGCCTTAACTTAATTTGAATCCAAAAATGACAAAACAGGATTAGTGAAAACACGAGAGTGGTGTGGGTGAACAACATAAATAAAAAGTGAAGATACCTTCCCCCAAGATGCCTTTGTCACCGTTGTATGAAAAATGTTTTGCTTTCCCTTTATACATGCAAGTGAATGCATTATAGGTATGGTGTTCTCCCAGAATAGGAGAAGCCTACTTAAATATATCATTCGTGGAGTGAATTTTTGGGTGCCTTAATGTGCAATGACATGTTTCCAGGACTGAATTCAATGCAAGGCATATTTGAAACTCTAACTCTGTCTTCCGGTGTCTTATTAGAAATTATTTCAGTTTTCATTTTGTGTTTTCAAGTTAGATATTGTTTTTAATTTTTTACATTTATACTTTTATTGCAATGTGGCAGACTGATCAGAGCAGTGCAGAAACAACCTCGAGACGGGATGATCGCGGAAAGAGGCCAGCAGAAGAACATGTAAAGTGCCAGCATTGCTCTATCTTCAGGTATTTTAGTTATTTACATAATTGAAATAATATTAATTTTGTTCAAATATGCAGACATCTAGCCATGGTACACCTGATGATTCCCTCTTTGAGGAAGAGCCTTCTTCATCCCTATCTCCAATGTTCTTGTTGCAAAAAAAGGCACGAGATGCAAGGTCGGAATTTAATACTTTGATAGATGCGCCTCAAACACCTGAAATAGAAGAGAGGATACAACATCTTATGAGCCAGCTAGAAAGATATCAGGTAACAATAAAAATTCAAAATGATATTTTTTTTGTTCTGCATGAGATGAATTGTGATAGTTTGATTTTTGATTTTTACAATGACTAAACTAACAAAAAGTTCTTTTGTATGTAGCGTTTTCTGGCATTTGCTGAACCTGGTGTTGGTGGTAGTGGGACACAAGGGCAAGAGATTGCCCAACAACCCTCTCGTACACCTTCTACTCCTTTAGGTGCTAGCCAAGAAACACACCCTGCCCAAGCAGACACCCAGCCAACCGCTGAACGTGTTGGCAATGATGAGGCCGATATGGCCAACTACATTATTGCGTTTCCTGGAGCTACACGTGTCAGCTCCACAGGGACCATTAATGGCACGTTGTTGGTGAACGATGAGGGTGTCCCTATAAAGCATGTACAACTCCCAGGTAAATTTTAATATTTTAACTATTTCATGTACTTTATCTAAAACATATTTATCATGATTTTTATTTTTAAATTAATGATAATATCTTTTTCTTTTTCTTTTTCTTTTTTCTATGTAGGAAACAATGAGTTCTACAGGTTTCTGGAGAGCCATGCGTTGGTAATTTTTGGCCCAACCATATGCATAGGGTGGAATTCCCATAATTCCAACCTGAAAAAAGAACTTCTAGAATATCTAGAAGCCCTTTTTGGGGTTTGCACATTTGACAAAACAGCGGTGGCTCGAGTAGCCAGCAAATATTTGAAATATACCAGGGACACCTATAGGACGCAATTGCAATTTAACCCTAGATATGAGCGTCCTCTCGTAGTTCCAGAGAGTGAGTGGAGAGCACTCATCCATGAAGGAAAAGAGAAAAGGGCAAAGAAAGAAGGAAAAATGCCAACTGGACCCGCAAGGTAAATTACAACTTTAATTCAATAGCTTTAATTTTCTTTATGTCTAAAATGAAAGTGTGCTACGTCATATCTGACTTAAATCTTTTGATTCTAGGTTTCCTGACACCTCAAAGGCAACCAAAGCTAGGATTGAGAAAAAGGGCCATCACAAGCTAGGCCAAGGTGGCTACTTGAAATTAGCTGCAAGAATTGTAATTAAGTAGCTAAACATCTTATAATTAATTGTATCGCCTTCCAACGTTTTTTTAATCCTATCAAATATGATTAAAAATACACAATCATATGTAATCTAGGGTGATGACTTCGGAACAGAAACTACAGAGGAAGATAAAAATATCACTTTCCGTTTCGGCTATCAAGCTGTAGTTGAACGTCGCAGAAGCTTGGGGCAGGTCCCAAGATCCAGAATGCCTGATAAGGTAAAACATTAACCTTTCAATATTTTTGTTTTCATCCATAAATTTAATGTCTAACAACTTTGTTTAAATCAGGGGAGCAGCACTACCGACGAGGCAAGAAGATAAAAATATCACTTTCCGTTTCGGCTATCAAGCTGTAGTTGAACGTCGCAGAAGCTTGGGGCAGGTCCCAAGATCCAGAATGCCTGATAAGGTAAAACATTAACCTTTCAATATTTTTGTTTTCATCCATAAATTTAATGTCTAACAACTTTGTTTAAATCAGGGGAGCAGCACTACCGACGAGGCAAGTAACCCAATTTTAGAGCCAGATGTAGATGATCCCCACGTGCAACCTGATCATTGTAGTGGGGACCAGGCCGACAATGCTACTATCAGTGAGGGCCGTGACGGTAATTAATTTTCACTTATAATTTTTTCTAATTATACCTTGATGGTTGTCCTTATAACTTTTTTTGTTTAAATGATAGAGAATTTTTCCCTTGAGGATCTTACCACCAGAGAGGAAGACAGGGCAACAGTCCCAACGGCGACAACTGGTGCACCAGGTAAATAATCTCATTGCAATTTTTTTTATTAATATTACCGAACTAGTTCAATTATATTTAAAAAATGACAATTAAAATTTAATATTATCTGTTTTTGTAGGCGATGCCCCGTCACTGGATGAGACCAGACATCGTGACAACACAACTAGGTCAGCGGCGACAACTGGTGCACCAGGTAAATAATCTCATTGCAATTTTTTTTATTAATATTACCGAACTAGTTCAATGATATTTAAAAACTGACAATTAAAATTTAATATTATCTGTTTTTGTAGGCGATGCCCCGTCACTGGATGAGACCAGACATCGTGACTACCCAACTAGGTCAATGCCGACAACTGGTGCACCAGGTAAATAATCTCATTGCAATTTTTTTTATTAATATTACCGAACTAGTTCAATGATATTTAAAAACTGACAATTAAAATTTAATATTATCTATTTTTGTAGGCGATGCCCCCTCACTGGATGAGACCAGACATCGTGACAACGCAACTAGGTCAGCGGCGACAACTGGTGCACCAGGTAAATAATCTCATTGCAATTTTTTTTTATTAATATTACCTAACTAGTTCAATGATATTTAAAAACTGACAATTAAAATTTAATATTATCTTTTTTTGTAGGCGATGCCCCGTCACTGGATGAGCCCAGACATCGTGAATACGCAACTAGGTCAGCAGTGCGGGTTGAAAGGCACGAAACAGGAGCAGAGCACGATGATATTGATGATGTAATTAGGAGCTTTAAAAATAGGAAGAAGAAAAAGAAATTTTGATAATGTAAAATATTGTATTATTATAAGACAAACGTTACCATACTTGGAACGTTTTTTGCGTTATATAAAAAACTCATTTATCATACTATTTTTATGTCAAGCATTAATTGCAATGTTTCCTTGCGTACTTTTTTGTTGAATTGTTTTTTTATTAGTTATTGAATATTTTTTTTTATGCTCATGAAAGTAAAAAATGAAATATAGATTGGGTATTGGGGAATTGAGAGTGATGTGAAGGGGGGGGTTGGGGAGGAGGGGCCATAAGAGCTTCCACCTTCATGTGGTTGGCCCTGTTTAGTAGAGAATAATTTATTGGAGCGATTTAATCTTGGAGCAAACCTCCCTCGATCCAGCGTAGCAACAAAAAAGTCACTGTTGACTTAGTTGCTACTCTTTCAGATCGTGGGAGGCTTGTTCCAAGTTCATGCGACTCCAATAATTTTTTCTTGAAACAAAGAGGAGCTTATTCAGGTATGTTTTGACATTTTCAACATATGTTCTAACATTATCATAAGAATGCATCTTAGAGTAAAAAATACTACATCAATTACTTGTATTTATTGTATAGATAATGATGGATTTTGATTGACTTGGTAGTGCAGGTACAAATCCTCTTGCGTCATGAGTAATACAACTTGTCAACCAGGGTCATGTCCAGGATATTTTTGCTTGTGCGCTTGACTAGGTTCGTAATGTCACATTTTGTAAGTTCCTTTACAGTTCATAATTCAATATTAAGCTTGTTCATGATTATTATCTAGGTTTTTTGTATGTGTTTTTTCATCTATTTGATTGTAAGCAACTCTGCATGTTTCCCGTTGTTCACTATGATTTATCCCATTACCACTCCCAGGATGAATCCGAATTTATTGTTACATAGGTTACTTTATTGTTACTATGATTTCTCCATTTACGATTTCATAGGTTACATCATGTAAAGTTGTCAATCTCAGGTTGGTGATGAGCTTTAGTTCTCCAGATTTGGGGCTTTTATGATATTTTCTCCCTCATGTCATTCCTGCATCACATCTTTGTTTAAGCATGCCAATTTTCTACCACTTGTACCAATTGGCACATGTCAATATCTGAGTGGTGCCACATTTCACCTATTTTCAGTGAGAGTTTAGGGTTTCTCTAACATAGCTTCAGAAATCCGATTCAGTGCCTGCTTGAATATTGTCACATAATACGCATGGTTTGGATTGATGAGCATGTTCTGAATGGTTGGTTGATTCATAAGAACCACCCATATAGTCATCTTGAGATATTTCAGAAGTTTTCTCGGGTTTCCTTTTTCACCGTTTCTAGTGGGTGGGATGGCGTGGGGTGATCCATCAATACTGGTGCGCTTGTAGTAGGGAATTTGTTTTTGGGGATATAAAGGAGCATTTGATGTAGATATCCCATTGGATGCATTCATAGATGGGCACGAGAGGTCAAGAATTTAAATTTAAAATATGCAACCTCTAGCATGGCAACCTGAAGGCCGCGAGAGACACTGGTTAAAGATTGTTTTGTGCTGGCCTTAATATAGTCGTGATTTCTTTCTATTATCTTAATGCAAATATATAGTCCGGTTTCATTAAAATGAGGATTGTGGTTGTATTTCTCTTTGGTTGTTTCTCTCTTAATGCTCCAGAAGTTGCCAAAAGTTGCGATAGTTGTTTAGTTTTCCTGTTACAACTTAAAAGTGGTTTTTAGCAATGGGAGTCATGTTTTTTAAGGTTCATACTAATATGAAGATCTTGTAATTCTATATTCAGCATAAGAGAAGATGGCCTTTGCTTTGGGTAGTATGAAAACAATTGCCACATCTACCTCATTGGGTAACAATGGAAAGGGGAAGAAGTTGGGTGCCATGTTTGATAATTATGGCAGACAATTGTCTTCTCTTTCAGTTTTTTCACCCATTTCCTTTAATCGCTCAAGCAGAAGAGGGACTCTGAGATTACACAACAGAGAGAAGGTATTTAATACAAGATCTATGGAAAATGAGTTGTACTTCAACAAGGATGGCTCAGTGACAAAAAAATTGCAGGTCAGAGAAAAAATTATGTTTAAAGGAAGGTCACCTGCACGTGAAACTTCACTGCAGTGGATCTTTCCTTGTCCACTTATATTCAATTTTAATGTGTTATTTTAATTTTTCATGGAGGGTTGTTTTGGCATATGGTCTGGCATTCAATTGCACACTTATTGAAAGCATTGTCAATTTGTCTTGCAGGCGGTGTGAACAAACTTGCTGATCTTGTTGGAGTCACCCTTGGGGCGAAGGGAAAAATGTTGTCTTGGAGAGCAAGCATGGTTCTCCGAAAATATTTAATGATGGTGTGACAATAGCTAAGGAGGTAATTTGTAGATGTGTGCTCTGGTTTTCTTTTTAACGTTGTATTAGTTCCCCCTCTTAAATGTCTTAGATTTGGTAGGCATAATTTGAAAACCCAAAGGTGAAAGGAAACATATTTGTTACCTAGTGGTCTACTTGGCCTATGGACTAGCCACATTAGAGTAATGCATAAAGCTTTTCACAACAATAAAAGGAAAGGGTTATGGTTGAGTCAAATTTTATTGTTATTGACAGTGTAATGAAATGTATCTCAATGATATGGTTTTGGCCTTTTTATTGGTTGAATTAGAGGACCCAGTTGAAAATATTAGGGCCAAGTTGGTAAGGCAAGCTACGGCAAAGACAAATGATTTAGCTGGGGATGGAACCACAACATCTGTTGTTCTTTCACATGTTGGAATATTGAAAAATTCTAGAACAATGAATGGAGAATAAATCTCCCTTCCTCTAACACAGAGAAAATAAAAATTTCTTTGACAAGAGACAGAGTTTCAATACTTTGAAAACAAACTTCTATTCCCTTTAATAACTCAAAAAAAAACTATTACACTTCTTCCTCACTGAGAGGGATTACAAAATTATGACTGCTAAAAAACGCAGTGCATAAAGCCAACTCACTGTCTGTTCAAAACAAACATACTCTGTCTCTAAAACACTCTGCTGTGTTTTTCACTTTCGCACTGCTGTGCATACACACTTAAAAAGTTACACTCGGTCTTTCACTTTTTACACACTGCTGTGTAATAAAAAATTTACGTACTGTCTATAAAAAAAACTACCAAGCTTTTTTGTCCTTTTTATTTTTATATGCCGTAACATATAAAACATATTATAATAAACCCTCTTTAAAAAAAATAAAATTAAAACTAAATTCTATGGCCCACCTTTCATTTCGCATATGATATATATATATATAAGATATGTTTAAAACATATGTATATATATATATATATATATATATATATATATATATATATAAAACATATGTATATATTAAACTATCAAAACATTAAAGAACCTTTTCCGCCGGACTTCAAAAGTCTGAATAGATTGAATTTCAAACCAAATTCGCGTTCCAAAATGGGATGCTGACGTCTGCCTAATTTTAACTCGAATTCTCAATCCAATGTGCCCTATAAAAAATTAGGGTCCAGTTTTCAGGTTTTCGGATTCCCTTCAATTTCATGCGATCCAATATTAATGCTCCACGTGTCCTCCTTTTGAATTTATAAAACTGTCGGGTAAATTTCTGTTTGTTTAATTTCTGGTTGGTGAATTGCGTTAATGCTGGTTGTTGTGTTTAAATAGAATCCTGTACAGAAATATGGCTGCGGCCGTCTATAAAAAAAACTTGTAGGAATTTTAAATGCTGAATTGAATTTCTGGATGGCATGCAAGCAACCTCCAAAAAAAAATGTTGCTGCTGCATCCGTCCTTCCGCTGCAGCAGTTGAAGTTAAAATTCAACAGCACAGGGTTTAATAAGTGAGGGTGTAAAGGTGACTTTTTGTCGATAGTACTGGATTAAGATCATCTATTCATTTTTGTAGGGTCTTATGGTGTTTGGTTTTTTAGTTTTGGGTTGGGCTTATTGAGTCTAAGATAGTTTTTGAGTGAAAAAATTGCTATCAGGTATTAAAAAAGTTTGGTTCTTTTGTCAAAATTTATGAGCTTGTTAGGAAATACAAAACTGACAATGGTTGTATCTTAAATTTGTGGAAAATAATTTGAAATGAAACCCTTTTGTTTAGGTTGTTGCAGCAAGTGCAAACGCCGTTCAAATTACTAGGGGCATTTACAAGACAATAAAGGCCCTTGTTTCAGAACTCAAAATTTTGTCAAAGGAGGTAAACGCTTGCCTTTTGAGTAGTTGGTTTTCCTTTTTGCTGATGGTTTGGTGTATCTAATTGAATTAGTTGGCTAAGGTATTTTTGGTTGCAAACTCCTTTTCATTTTTCATAAAGTATTGGCCTTGTGGAATACATTTGATTGTGTGGTCTTGTTAGATCTACAACATTTGTAGTTGTTTAGTCTTATGGCCGAGGTGCAATTTTATTATGGAAATAGTTGATGCAATATTGTCATTTAATCCTTACTGCAGGGTAGCATGTTGAGAAGTTTCTTGTGAAACATTTGGTATTCAAAATGACACTTGATCCTATACAAGATCATGCACTTGACTTCAAAATTCATATTCAAAGTGTGCCAGACAATTCTTGCAAAATTTCAAATATTTATGTTGTTTTAAACCATTATCTTTTTCATGTATTGGATGCTGAAAATGTGAAAAAGACTTTTGTATGAAACCAACTGGTGAATAATTTCCAGCACAACAACCACTTCCAAGACATGATTTAGAAGTAGAACAAATGTGCTTATGAAGCATAGAAAGATATCCTTGATGCATTGTCAATGTTTGGCTAGGGTTATTTTTGGAGAAAATAACTCCTTATTCCTAGAATAGTGATCTTCAATACAAGTAAATGCCAAAGAAGAGAGATCATCGTGTGACGCAACAAAACTGAAATTGGACCCTAAGGAGAGCTGGTGTGTCTACAATCGCTCTGTCAGTATTTTCCCTTGGTTTACCCCGTTCTTTTCCTCCAGCCTGAGTCTTAATTGACTTCTTCTTTCTTCGGGTTTATTTATCAAATTCATAGAATTTGATAAATAAATAATATCCACAATGGTTGGAATTTAATTTATATTCCCGACTTTATATTATCTCCAAGCCTTATAACCAATGTTTAACTTTCAACACTTTGTATTTATACTCCACGTTTCTTTTTAAATAAATAACTTGTAATGATCTTTCGGCTCTATATTTCACCACCCAGCCTTACAACAATCACGCTCCAGACTTATGCTAATTATCTGCCAATCATTTAATTAAACAATTTCATTATACTCCGGCCCCACCTATATATATCAATAACCAATCAAACACTCGTATCGTACCTGGCTATCCTCCGCACACCTTAGTTAACCTCCGGGCAAGTTCAACGTGCGACCACCGTCCGATGGCCCTTCTCCAAATCAACGACTCTGGGAAATTTCGCTCGGCTTCCAACGTCGGGCTTTAACGTGCGATGGCGTGGGTTAAACGGTTGTTTTCCGGGGTCACTTCGCCACGTGTCGCATTCCCTATGGAATCGCTCGCGAATAGGAAATACCGCCTACTCCGCAAAAGCGGTGCGATATGGGAAACCCGCTTTTGTGATTCCGCTTATGGTTTTGGTACAGGGCTTGACCACGGGTGCAATTCTGGTTCCGCTATCCTTTTGTTTGTTAACTCATGTCCAATCCTCAGGTCAGGTTCCAAAAGCACAACAATTTTGTCTGTTTATTAAGCGGGATTTTTATATTTGAACAGTTTTCACGACCCCGGTTCTCTACACAGACCTCGCCTTTGGGTGGGGTGAGTTCACAGGGTTATCCAACAATTTACGAGAATTCAAAGACAGTAGAATGGAATTATCAGTACCCAATCGCCTCACAGTTAAACAATTCTTCACAATTAGCAGTTCGAGATAATTCAATGGCAAGTTAGCTTGGAAATCATTTAACTGGAAACAATTGTTCACACACAGAGGTTTATTGCAGAAATCCCCTCTCTACTCTCCTCTTCCCTCTCTACTTTTATTCATCCGAGGAATTACAATTTATATACATAACATATGGCTCTTTGGTTCCTCTGAGAGGACCGTTCTAGAAATCAAAATGTCTAATTATAATAATTCAACTAACTGAAACTGTTCGACTCCTACAACTCTAACTAGTCTAAGTAATATAGTCAGTTGAGGTATTGACACCTAGCTGTTACAACTCAAATGTTTTCGAACCCTCCTAGCCACAACATGTGGACAAAACCTCCTACATTTCTGGCTAGTGCCTAATTCCCCTGCATCATCGTGTGACATAAACCTATTAACAAAAGTGAATTCCTTGAATTTCACCAAATATTTTCTTTGAATTCCTTTCTTTTAAAAGCCAATGATATCCCTTATTGTGTTAATGTTACGTAAATTCCTTGTCCTAGTGCCTCACACTCTACTATGAATGTTTTACCAAAAGTAGGTGCAACCGATGTTGGTGTAGAAGATATGGCATCCATTGAAAGAGAGAATGCCAAAGTAGCCTCATCATTTCATATAAATGATATTTTCTTCAAGAGATATGTGAGTGGACTTGAAATGCATGCATAATTCTTAACAAATGATCAATAATATCATGTAAGTCTAAAAAATATTCTAAGAACCTTGATTTTCTTAGGAATAGGTCATTTTGTAATAGCTTGCATCTTTTGAGGCTCCAACTTCACTCCTTCCTTTAAAACAATATGAACCAAATAATCGAATTCTTATTTCCCAAAAGCACATTTGGATATTTTTACATAAAAATGATTGTTCTCAATAATTATTTATATAACTTTTCCACATGTTTAGTGTGGTATTCCCATGATTTATTATAAATATTTGTATTATCAAAGAAAACCAACACAAATTTTATAAGATGGGATTAAACAAAATTGTTCTTAAGTTGAGCCCGCCGGACTTCAAACGGCGATAAACCATAATTCAAACCAAATTCGCGTTCCAAAATAGCCTGCTGACGTCGGCCAATTTTGTGACGCGAAAACCAAATGAATTCCGCCCTAATATTTTTTTCAGTCCCCAGTTGGGGTCAAGGACGAGGGAGAGTTGTGACGCGAATTTCTTATCAAATTCGCCCTAATATTTTTCGGGTCCAGATTTCCACTGCACGAGCGGCCTAAACAAAGATCCGCTCCAATTAATTTCTGCCACGTGTCCTCAATAAAAACTTGCCCTACTCCCGACTGCGGGTGCATTCGATGGTGTTTAAGGTGATGGGACATGGATATGGCGATTTCATATCAATCACATTAACATTTAACGATGTTCAATTCAGTTTTCACATCAAATCCACATTAATTAATTTTTAACACTGTTCAAGATCGGACCTCCACTCCTCTTAGCGATTCCGCATGCTCTAATATGATCCGGCCTTCGGCTCTCATTATTAATGATCAGAGATTAATTATGACGGGCGTCCTTTGATTGCATTGCAGTCGGGTCGACAAAATGGCGTTTAGCTATGGTTTTTCAGACGAGCCGGTTGCTGGATTACACTGCTTGCTAACTGTGACGATAAGGAGAAGTGGCCAGCTGAACTGCTGCCTAGACCTTGCTGCATATCTTCATTTCTCTCGGTTCTGTCTCTGTTCCTCTGTTTCTTGGAATTCTTCTTCTCCGTCTCCTCTTGTGCCCACTGCGCCTGAGACTGCACCCATGCCTCACGTGCGTCATAGGATGCGTTGCCGCAGGGGGAGCACTAGAGGTCAACCCTTGCGCGCTCCCTCCAGCCCCTCAACAGAGTCGACTTCCGGCCAGTCCAGTGATTATTACGGTCGATATCCAAATACTAGGAGTGGGCGGGGTCGGGTTGTAGGATCTAGCCACCATATGGATTCCCCTGCTCCTCGCTTCCCCACCGCTAGTTCACCTTCTCCCACGACGCGCACTGCGCAATTTTCCTTTAATTTCTCTCTCAACCGCCCGCGAATCATGGCTTTAGTCACTGTGGTCTTCCGCGAGGAGGCCCAAACGGACGAAGAATGCACCCGTCCGGCGGGTCTGAGCTCGGAAAAAGCCGGCCAGCATTCGGGCCTTCAGGAGGGGAGCCGTGGCATCCATGTGGAGGTAGCACCTAGCGATCCTAGACCTTCCGAAGGATGGTGCCAAATCGTGGAGGAACCACCGGAGGAGTAGTTTGGTTAATTTGTTTTTCTTTCTTAGCAGGCCCACTTAATTGGGCTGCTTTTAGATTATTTTACTGTGCTGGACCTTTGTAATATTTTTGAATTCTCTAAATTAAACGTTTAAGACTGGTTTCCCCATATGAGGGTAGTCTTCTTAATTTTTTGATTTTTTGATGACAAATTTTCCATGAGTCTGGCCAGGCAATGTTTTTGACTTCGGTGTAATTTTATTCGCAATTGTTAATAGATTAACTTTACTTAGAATTCTCACATGATTAGCGTTTTTCTTGATCTGTTCAAGGATTTTTGGTACTTTAATTTGTATTTGGAACAAAGGACATCGGTACTCTATCTGTTGCTTTACTGTTCTACATACTGCTATTTCACTTTCTTATAGATGCCTCGGGCATATTTGGATGCTTTCTCAGATTGTCGATAATCTCCATGTGGACCGTTACTGGATTTTATATCATGTCCCTATATGTGACATGGGGTATTTTTCTATCAGTGTCTGGGGTGGGACTTCCACTTTTCTGGATGGATATTTGGGTTCCAATCTTCAGATGTGAAAATGTAATGACTTCATGGACTATTTTACTTCATATAATATATTCAAAACAACTTTTTTTCTCTTGTGAAAAAACAATGATTAATGTTTATCACTCTGCCTTCAAAACTAGCGATGCTGGTCTATGTTGCTGGTTTATTGATATGGTCTGATGGTATTTTTATATTTTGGACATATCACACACCTCACATGATTATCGTTTTTCTCTGTTCAAGGATTTTGGGTACTTTAATTTGTATTTGGAACAATGGACGTCGGTACTCTATCTGTTGCTTTACTATTCTACATACTGCTATTTCACTTTCTTATAGATGCCTCGGGCATATTTGGATGCTTTCTCAGATTGTCGATAATCTCCATGCGGACCGTTACTGGGTTTTATATCAAGTCCCTGTATGTGACATGGGGTATTTTTCTATCACTGTCTGGGGTGGGACTTCCACTTTTCTGGATGGATATTTGGGTTCCAATCTTCAGATGTGAAATGTAATGACTTCATGGACTGTTTTACTTCATATAATATATTCAAAACAACGTTTTTTCTCTTGTGAAAAAAAAATGATTAATGTTTATCACTCTTCCTTCAAAACTAGCGATGTTGGTCTATGTTGCTGGTTTATTGATATGGTCTGATGGTATTTTTATATTTTGGACATATCACACTCCTCACATGATTAGCGTTTTTCTCTGTTCAAGGATTTTGGGTACTTTAATTTGTATTTGGAACAATGGACGTCGGTACTCTATCTGTTGCTTTACTATTCTACATTCTGCTATTTCACTTTCTTATAGATGCCTCGGGCATATTTGGATGCTTTCTCAGATTGTCGATAATCTCCATGTGGACCGTTACTGGGTTTTATATCAAGTCCCCGTATGTGACATGGGGTATTTTTCTATCACTGTCTGGGGTGGGACTTCCACTTTTCTGGATGGATATTTGGGTTCCAATCTTCAGATGTGAAAATGTAATGATTTCATGGACTGTTTTATTTCATATAATATATTCAAAACAACGTTTTTTCTCTTGTGAAAAAAAAAATGATTAATGTTTATCACTCTGCCTTCAAAACTAGCGATGCTGGTCTATGTTGTTGTTTTATTGATATGGTCTGATGGTATTTTTATATTTTGGACATATCACACTCCTCACATGATTATGATTAGCGTTTTTCTCTGTTGCAGGGTTTTGGGTACTTTAATTTGTATTTGGAACAATTGACGTCGGTACTCTATCTGTTGCTTTACTATTCTACATACTGCTATTTCACTTTCTTATAGATGCCTCGGGCATATTTGGATGCTTTCTCAGATTGTCGATAATCTCCATGTGGACCGTTACTGGGTTTTATATCAAGTCCATGTATGTGACATGGGGTATTTTTCTATCACTGTCTGGGGTGGGACTTCCACTTTTCTGGATGGATATTTGGGTTCCAATCTTCAGATGTGAAAATGTAATGACTTCATGGACTGTTTTACTTCATATAATATATTCAAAACAGCGTTTTTTCTCTTGTGAAAAAAATTGATTAATGTTTATCACTCTGCCTTCAAAACTAGCGATGCTGGTTTATTGATATGGTCTGATGGTCTTTTTATATTTTGGACATATCACACTCCTCACATGATTAGCTTTTTTCTCTGTTCAAGGATTTTGGGTACTTTAATTTGTATTTGGAACAATGGACGTCGGTACGTACTCTATCTGTTGCTTTACTATTCTACATACCGCTATTTCACTTTCTTATAGATGCCTTGGGCATATTTGGATGCTTTCTCAGATTGTCGATAATCTCCATGTGGACCGTTACTGGGTTTTATATCATGTCCCTGTATGTGACAAGGGGTATTTTTCTATCATTGTCTGGGGTGGGACTTCCACTTTTCTGGATGGATATTTGGGTTCCAATCTTCAGATGTGAAAATTTAATGACTTCATGGACTGTTTTACTTCATATAATATATTCAAAACAACGTTTTTCCTCTTTTAAAGTTTCATTTTTTTTTTAAAATTGAACCCACCGTTGGTATACCGATGCCTTGTAAGCGTCGGAATTGCGACAACTCAGAAACGTCGGAAGAGCGACAGTATAAAAACGTCGGACCACATTTCGTCAGAATTGCGACAGTTTACAAACGTCGGAAGAGCGACATTCAAAACGTCGGACCACATTTCGTCGGAATTGCGACAGCTTAGAAACGTCGGAAGAGTGACATCCAAAACATCGGACCACATTATGTCGGAATTGCGACCATTTAAAAACGTCGAAAGAGCGATGTTCAAAACATCAGACCACATTTCGTCGGAAGTGCGACAGTTTACAAACATCGGAAGCACGACGGTTCGTGAGACGTCGGAAGAGTGACGCTTGTTCGGAAGCAACAGAAGAAGTGTCGATAGTGCGACACTTTTTAAGTGCGTCGGAACTGCGACGGCATGACAAACCACGTTTTTTCCGCCCTAAAACTGTCGCTCTTGCGACGACTATGTGTCGGAATAGCGACGAATTGGCCGTCGAAATTTCCGCCAAATTTTCTAGTGGGTGCAATAAGTATGACAAGCATAGAATGAAACCCATACTAATAAACCTCTCTCTTATTCATCATATGTAACACACTTAGTATTCCTCTCCCTAAATTGAGATCCATGCTTATGCATCCTCTCTTGTTAGTCGAGTCATGCCTTCCTTGATTGTTTATTGGGTGGGGCGGTGGTCGAGTCATGCTTACGCATCCCTCTCTTTAACAATCGAGTGTGCTTACGCACCCTTTTCCAATGCGGACAAGTAGTTCCTTCCTCACCCCACTTGATTAGGGTGAGCCCTCCTTCCTGATTGGACTTTTAAGGTATAATAACCTTATGGTGTATGGGTCCCTGCGGGTATATGAGTAAAAGCATTCTTACCTTACTAAATTGGGTTAAACCAACCAATGCTGCATGACCAATCAGAACCAATCAATCAGAAGGCCCCCCTAATAAAACAAACCAACAAGGACCAACCACTCGTTAGCTTAGTGGAATTTCAAGAGAGATTTTGTTCTATACTTTAGACCGTGGGTTGACCCCGAACTCACTAAGGAAGGCCGGCACAGGACACTTATATTTCTTCCACTAGCGGGAGAACCTTACGGATACATCTGAGAATGAATATCCAGATGCCAATACTATTAATTATCAAACTTACTTTGAGGCTTGTTCACTGGCATGGCGATAAGGAGGCGAAAGGATAGCCTGAGCAAAGCGGGCGAGGAACTTCGATTACTGGATCTAAAAACAGGATCATGATAGCAGGCAAAACGAGTGAGTTTTTCCCGACAACACTGGAACCTATGGGCGGACATTTTCAGGGAGTAGCCTGCTTCCTCAGACACTTTCCTTTCATTGGGGGAGCCATTGAAAGGTTACTGGAACATGAGAAATAGATACTACCCAAGCTAATGCTAGAGGCAAGAAGACCTTTCGGCCAGGTCCCATTAATTGATCATGACGATATCGTGGAAATGATACACAGACCCATATATATAAGAACAGGGAGAAAATCACATTTATACTAAACCAGATCAAGCTCGTAATCTTCTTGAAAATGGGAAGATCTGGGATAGGTGGCCGACCTCCTCGAAGGAGCAATGTACATAGACTAGGTGAGTGGGGATGCAGCTCCGTGGACTGCTCGTCGGGCCTGATAGGTGGTGGTATCACAACCTTCTCCAAGGAACTGTACGTCACACTCTCGCGTCATACGACTCCGTCCCGGGAATATTGAGTATGCCTTCGACGCAACATCTAGGTCCTCGAACCCGTCCTCCCAAGAACAGAAGGTACTTACCTTCTAACTCAGGTAAGTAATAACCTTGCGTCCGATGCGTACATACCCTCTTTTATTGATAGCTCCTTCCTCCAGGTGGGGTTACCGAAGGAATCCAAAAGGCCAACATGGCGCATCTGCATGCTCTATCTAAGGGTGGGTGGGGTCGCCCTTCTCCCCACACCCCCCCCGCAACAAAGGTTTAGGCCGACGGATCACGCTTCGTACATATCGTATGTAAACCTCATATAAGGTCTTGTACGTGTGCTCCTCGTTGTTCAGATCTTGTCCAGCGGATCTGGTAGTCGACAATAATTTAGACTTTATAGAGGTTGTCGCAGCACCTATGGTGGGACAGGGGACTTATCGCGATGCCCGTGAACCAATTTATGATGTCTTCGTCACTGACGTTTGTCAATCAGGCCACATGGGTCAACCAGGGTCTTCTCCGGCTAATGATACCTTGATCTCGAAGCCTTTGGAGTATCTTTATCACAGGAGCTTTTATCTGTATGGGTAATTTTTTGCTAAAATATCTCATCTGTTTCCAGTGTCCCCCTCCTTCCCCTACCTCCCGACCCCCCATCGCTTCTCTAGGAGTATACAATGACAACTCCTAGACGCTCAACGATTTTCCTGATCGTGAAACTGCCTGTTGAACATCTGATGACACATTGCTATGGCATGATATTTCCCCTAATCTTCACTAGATGTGCTTGACAGTCTCCCATAATATGCCCATGCTCACTCGGCGACTTGTTACTCCAACTGTTCCAAGAGTATCCGCTAGTTCAACTGCGTCCTGTAGACTCCTTGTTTCCATCCCCTCTGTCATTTGTTGGATCGGGATACTCCTCCCTAGGTCCTCCAACTTGGAATGGATGGTGGAGTGTAGGTGGGAAGCTGTGATATGGATACGGTGCTTTGCTCTCTAGTGCTTCTCCAGCTCTCGCAAGAATTATATGGGAGTCGCCCTCAAAGGGGCTTCTCGAATGACCGTACCAGGGGATTCTACCGTACTCTGTGCAGATATGTAAGTTGATCCTGCAGAGCCTACCTCAAGGTTCGAGCCAGATTGTAGGAAGTGGGTGATACATTTATGGATTCCTCTTATGAGCTCTACGGTACCCACAATTTCCAATCGTAAGTCATCGGCATATCGCGCATGACAAATCCTAATGAAGTATAGGTCATCGAAGTGAATAGGGGATAGCCCTTGCTTACAGGCTAGGCGTCTTTCCAGCCCGAAGATAACTAGCTCCCCGCCCAGCTCTATTAGCAGGCCCCTTCTTCTGCAACACCTAATAGGGTTTTTCATGGAGAACTCTACCCCATTCTTATTATTATTATAGAGGGGGTGTTCTCCACCTTTCTTTATTCATTTCGGGATCAACCCAGTGGCTCCTTTACAAATGAGGAAGGTGGCGCAAAGGGGGCTCGAGAGCTTGTTAAAGAAGGTGGCAAGGGAAGGGGGGGAAACTAAAGGCGTTTTCTGGTCCCCCCTTCGTCGGGGGGTTCTTTTTTTGGGGGGGGGGGTGTGTGCCATGAAAAAACAAGGAAATAAAATGCCGCTTCACGTTGGATGCTTCTTAACACCCCCCCCCCCCCCCCTCCACACACACAACGATGGCTCTGTTGTCTCCTCCCACTGGCACTAGGGGAGAGTTGAAGCTTGCCTCTTCCCCAGAGTTTTCTTGGTCATCAATACGACCTGTCTCTAATAGAACCAATTTTATTATATAAACAATCAGAATTAACTTATTATCTAAACCTGGAAACAAGAAAGCTACACATAATGTAGAAAATAAGGAAGAAAGATTTAATAATTTTAGAGTTAACTTCACGAAATTGACGGAGAAACTAGAGGCTAATTATTGCACCTCTCATTTGTTGGCTCTCAAAGCCAAAGTTCGACAAAAAACTGTCTCCTTTGCTGGATCTCAAAGCCAAAGTTCGAGAAAAAAATGTCTCTTGTGCTAGATCTCAAAGCCAAAGTTCGAGCAACAATGTCTTCGTAAGCAAATATCACAAGCAAAAATTTCTTCATTAGCGAAGATCAGCTCACTGGGTAAGGAAGGTGTCATTGTTCTCGTTCTCATCTCTACAAAATGGAAAATCCACCTCTAGTTTTGGTATAGATCTATGAGTTATGGTCAAGGTATCTACAAAAACAAAAACAAGCGGTGAAGCAACTGGACATGCTATGGTAAATAGGTTGGCCATGGTATGTACTGGCAATAAAGGAAAGGGGTGGGGCACCGTGTGGCTGAAGAAAATGAAATGTGGCAACACGGAAAAGGTGTGGAGGTGTGGAAGAGATAAGTGGCCGTTAACATAAATAAAAACGTATGAAACAAAAAAACAAAAAGCTAGTGGAAACGTTGGATACCGAAGTGTTTGAAGCTAATAGATATTTTAGATAAATAAAATGAATTTTAGATAAATAATATGAATGGAAAGTTTCACTCAAAAACTTACAATAAAAAAAACTTTGTTTAAAATCCCAAATGGAAACTTTGTCTTTCAAAATTAAACTTCCCAAACTTTGGTTAAAAGCGTTTGGACGGAAATTTTTGTTGCTCCTACCTTTGTTTTGAAAAACTTAAAACAGGAAGCCCACAATAAGACCCCAATGTCATTGTCCAATTATATTTGTGATAATACTTTTTTTTTTAATTATATAAATAAGAAATAATATCATATTAGGTTAAACATTACATAAAACTAAAAACTGCATAGTAAATTGTACGATCAACTTCGAACTAATACAAAGTCAAACATCTATCGATCGCTATAGTCCCGCACCAAGGACTAATAATAGAGTTTTGGGAGATAAATAGTAGGGTTTTCACACCCTAGAGTTCCTCGTGACTAATGTTATTATTAAATTAATTTTCAACATATAGTATATTATTTTATTAATTATTTTGTATTATTAAAATAAACTTGATTATTAAATTATTATTATTATATTTAATTATTAAGTTAATTTATAAAGTAAAATATTTTATATTATTTTAATATTGAATTATTTTATTATTTTATTAATTTTAATATTATTTTTGATTTAATATTAATTTTAAATTATAACTTTTAAAAAATAAATTATAGTATTAATAATTTTATCCAATATGACCTCTTTATTTAATATGAAAAAGATAATATTAATAATATGTAATAAATAATTTTATTATAATACGCTATTTTTTTTATATATATATATATATATATATATATATATATATATATATATATATATATATATAGTTTGGGAAAAGTACATGAATCAATAAATTAATAAAACATCATATCACAAAATAAATAAATAAATAAATATATATATATATATAATATTAATATTTATAACTGTTGGAATTAATGGAGAAATCCATAGTTAGGTTGTTGTTCTCATAGAGATAGGATTGAGTTTCTAATCATAGATCTCATATCCTGATATTGAGGGAATGGTTGAAACCATCCCGTTAGTGTGAGAGCCTATATAATTAAGGCTCATCTCATTCAATGGAATAGAGTGTGTGTATGTATGTACACTCTCCAGGTTCTCACCTGGAGAGCTATTTGATCAATAGCTAATTTTATCATGGTATCGGATCACACAAGATCAGAGGCCTGTGCTCGTGAAGCTAAGTTCCAGTAGAAAGTTACGCATATATATATTCAGCTTAGGAGGCACTGCTACTGCTCCGCTGCTGATAACGCGGAGAGCGTGAGCCTAGAGGAACGCTGTCAACAACACTGTGGAGAGAACATCCATCCTCACTTCTTTCGATGCTGAGATAAATAGTAAATCGTGTTGGTGGATGCAACCCAGTAAACAACAGCCTCCTTTTGTCAGTATTCAGTCTACACTCTGTGGAACGAGGTCATAGATTCCAACGCAGGCTTCTTCCCATAGCTGCGCCATCCTTGGTTCCTCAGATCCTCATCGATGCTGCCCGTAAGTGCTTGACTTCTTGATGCTGCCAAGAGGCTATTACCTTCTGCAATCAACATTCTGGAGGCTCCGCTGCTTACTTCAACGCACAGCCCCCGTGTGCCCCGGACATGCTACTGGACACCTGCTTCGACCTATCTAATACCACTGGTTAGATCCAACGCTGTTGACTAGTTTTTTTTTCGTTGAGAATCGATCTTCTCCATAGAGTTGTAGAGTTGTGGGGAGAGTAAGAGCATGCGAGTGTGCAAGTTACCAGCCGCGTAAGGTTTCGTATCACCGGCAGAATCGATCCACGGAGATTGTTATCAGAAGCATATGAGATTGATGAAATTTGACAATGGATCCAAGCTGTCGTTGAGCCGATTTCCCTAAAGATCAAGAACCTGGAGCTGGTCGAGCACATAAAGAGGATCGATAGGACCTTGTAACTCATGGCCTGAAAGAAAAATAAAGAAGACTCTGCCGTTTCTTTGTAGGTTATCCCGCTGCTCTCTCAATCCAGCAACTGGAATGAAGGATCTGAAAATATTAGTTGTGTGATACTCAATATCTATATATACACGAAATGTGCTGAGAAGAGCAGCATTTCAGTCAGGTTGGTGAAAGTAGTTCTGAGTCGTACAGTTCTAATTTAATGCCAAGTCTTGCTCCGGAAATACTGCATATTAGTTTTCAGTTTGATTTAGTGTAAAAATATCAAAATCCAGAACATTGGAGGTGGTTTGTATTTGTGTTATTGAACCATCGACTTTGTAAATGCAACCGTTCTTAATTAATAGAAGGTTGTTTTTTTTTTAAGAAGAAAAACAGTACTATGCGGCAAAGAGAAGAGTGAGCCTTAGATCATGGCAGAGATTTGCGCCCGCACCACCACCACATGTTGGGAAAACGTGGAGAAAATACTACATTTCTTCAAAGAATTATATGTGGAGGAGGCCCAATTCCGTAGTTCAGTTGGAAAGAATTCATTAAAAAAATTAATTAATTGATTTGTTGTGTTCTTTTAAAAATATGTGTAATGAGAAATTGTTAATTACATACATCAGAATTAGACATTGATAGTTTTTTCCAGCTTGTTGAGAGATCGTTTGTTGCTCGTCACGAGAGATGAGGGCACTAAGCCCTGCGTGGCATAAAAGCCATAGTCTACAAGGTTCTGCTGTTGAAGAGCTACGAAAGGGAGGATTCCCGCCTGCGTGGAAACAGGGTTGTTGGAGCTCGTAAGAGGACCGAGTGGAGTCAAAATCTGGAAGCAAGAGAAAACCAGATAAGCTAGACCTTTTAACAATATGTCTATATTTTTAGATATTTTTGATTCTGATGATGATGATGATGATGATATTCTCATGTTGGCATTTGGAGGCATTAGCATGAGTAGTATTTTTAAGTCTGGAATTTTTTCAGAAAAACAATGTGGTTCTGTTGATGACCACGAGAAACAAGAGGAACAATCCGTTGTGCAAGATCCTGATATTGAAGAGTCACAAGTTGATCTTCAGGAGGGATGTAAAGATGAAAAAAGTGTTGAAGATCAATTCAACGAGCCACATGAAGCTGATGGTGAAGACGTGGAAGAAGAAGACAGAGCTGGAGAGAATTTAAAATGTAATAATCTCATCAATATTTATGTGTGTGCA
This sequence comes from Pinus albicaulis, assembly GCA_034641835.2. Classification (NCBI taxonomy): domain Eukaryota; kingdom Viridiplantae; phylum Streptophyta; class Pinopsida; order Pinales; family Pinaceae; genus Pinus; species Pinus albicaulis. The sequence continues at coordinate 451,287,369 of CM076575.1, read as the reverse complement.
GATGACAACATTGCTAAAACCAGAAATGGTGAGAGAAAATTGTTTTCTATTAAGCCTGTCATAATTTTCAAAAGGGTGAGGATAAGTGTTCAATCTTTCCATCACTGGGGAAGAAATGAGGCAAAGATACATCACTATCTCAGGGCAAAGAAAGTGAAGATGAAGCCTCACCCACAAATGAACAAGCATGGATCTCACGCAAATAAGACTAAGATGAAAACTCTGTTACCAAGTTTTTTATGTTTTATTGTAAGCCTAGCTGAGACTAGACCAGCAAGCATATGTTATTGTTCAGTACCCTTTCTCCATTAAGGGGGAGTGTTGGAATTAATGGAGAAATCCATAGTTAGGTTGTTGTTCTCATAGAGATAGGATTGAGTTTCTAATCATAGATCTCATATCCTGATATTGAGGGAGTGGTTGAAACCATCCCGTTAGTGTGAGAGCCTATATAATTAAGGCTCATCTCATTCAATGGAATAGAGTGTGTGTATGTATGTACACTCTCCAGGTTCTCACCTGGAGAGCTATTTGATCAATAGCTAATTTTATCAATAACATTAATTATTTTCTATTAATAATATTGATATTGTATGAATATGAATACTAATTTTAAATTCTTATTATTTTAATAAAATAAAACTATTATAATTAAATCATTTTCTTATTAATATATTAATCAAATTTAGTTAATCACATTAACATTAAAAAGATGACCATCTCAACAACAATGCATTATTGTAGAGTATAAGTACACTTTTAATATCAATATAATATAATACTATTGTACATAGCAACTCAAGTTATTAGAATGTTATTATTGCCGTTAATATTTTAATGTTATTATAAATACAATAGCATTAAGGTAAATAATATTAAAATTATAGTATTGAAGTTAATACTAATATCATTAATATTATTATTAGTAATAATATTATTAATAACTTCATTAAAAACACTAATAATTTAAAATTTATTTATTTATTTATTTTTTGAATTGGACTCAGTTTATTAAGCAAAAATATGGTACAAGATGATAATAAAATCAAGAGAGACAGTAAACCGGCAACCGGAAATGATAGGACTATCAACCTCGGTTCTGGAGAAGGAGTGAAACAAGCAAGGAGCTACAACATATGATTGGAAAGAAAAGAACACTGACTTCTACCCAGAATGGGAAGAAGCCTCGACACGAAGCTTTTTCCCTTTCCTTTTTTTGACTTCGACCCATCCATCCTGGGGAGTATGAGCAACAACAGCTTGAAGATTGGGGTTCTCCAAAGGGGGCCCTCCTTTTCTGATTCAGGGAGGAGGGCATATGGACGCGTTTCTGGGCGATGGCTAAATCGGAGGTATGCGTTGGTCCATTGGTGGAAGGGACCAATGATTGAGGGGCTTGATCCGATTCTGCATCGCTACCTTCATCTTCAGAGCTAGAGGATTCAGAATCCACGACTGGTGGTGGAGAGCATGGAGCCCATCATTTGGACTTGGGCTTGGAGACATTATCCTTTTTCTTTTTTACTGGGAGAAATGGGCAGGTGTTCTGCAGATGTCCTGTTTGGTGGCAATAATAATATTACATTACTAATTGTAATATATTAATTCTAACATCAATACACTATTAATATCATTATATAGTATTAGTATATAGAATAAATTATCTTATTATAATATAATATTATAATTAATATCAATGTTATTATTAATATTAATGTTATTAGTAATATTTATGTAATAAAATTAATATTAATAATGATAATATATAATATGTTTTTATTATTATATTAAAAAAATTCATTTAACATGTTTTTTTCATGTATTTTATATTTTTTTGATGTGGGTTTATCCAAAAGTAGAAGTGGAGTAGAAACTCGTTGATGTGGAGTTTAATTATGCATTCAATGAGTGACTACACTTAAAATTTGAGTAAACCTATAAGGAGATAAGTCGAAAATAAAATTAAAAAAAAAAAAATTTTCTTCTTTTCCCTCCAAAATACTTACTCATGGGGATCACATAATCACTGTGAAACCTATTGGTTATTTTAAAGTTAATTTTGTTTAATACATTATTTTTCTTTTGAACCCAATTTTTTACCTCAAAATTCTCTTAATGCATGGGTTGAAAGCATTGACAAATCTATACTAGTTTGAGCAATTATCCTTCAAGTAGAAGATGAAGTAGAGAAACAAATTGTACAAGGAGGGAAATAAGGTTTACAAACCCAAAAATCGATCAAATGTACTATAACAAAAAATCTAGGAAATTATATTCAAGGTGAATCATATACTCCAATAACTCATTGTACTCCTAATACTCAATCAAGTAGTGAATCGAATTCTTAAATTTATTCCTTAAGGTCTAGAAAGACTAAAAATTAAAGAAAAATACATGAAGACTTAGATGTGAATTCAAATTTTGGATTGTTTACTTTTCAAACCAGATGTTTTAAAGAGAAAGTAAATGAAAAAATTGGGTCAAAGTAATCGATGAAGAGATGGATTGCATAAGGAAGAATGATATATGAGATCCAATAGAATTACCTTAAGATAAATATTACATAGATGTATAATGGATTTACGGAACCAAGTTTAATAAAAAGGGAGAAATAGAAAAATACAAGGTAGGTTGGTGGCAAAAAGTTTTAAACAACAATCTAAAGTGGATTATGGTGAGAGCTTTGCATAATTTACAAGGTTAGAGACAAATAGAGTTGTCTTAGCTGTAACAACCTAAAGCATGTGGAAATTTTATCAAATGGATGTTTGAAATCATTGTTCTGATATTACATTTTAGAATATTTTATATAAAGTGGTCATTAGGAAATGTGATAAAATGATTTGTTGATAAGACATACAACTTAAGAAATCTTTCTACAAGCTTTAAGGAAACTCTTAGAACTTGGTATCACCGAATTGATTCATACCTTATCAACATTGGATTTTGTAGAAGCGGTAGTAAGCCTATATTATATAAAAAAATGAATGAAAAATGTCAAATTATAATTAGTTTCTTGTATGTTAATGATATGATCTTCACAAGAAATCCATCGATAGAAAAGTTTGAATTAGCTATGAGGCAAGAATTTGAAATGATTGATATGGGTTTTACTAATATTCTTTCTTGATATTGAAATCATTCAATCAAATTCAAGTATTTTTGTGTTTTTTGAAAGGTGTGGCTTGGACGTACTTTGGAGGTATAGAATGATAAACTATAAACCAACACTGACTCTAATTGCAACAAGGAAAAATATCAACAAAAAATACATAAGATCCAACTTACAACCAACTCTATTCCAGAGATTGGTTAGTACTCTTATGTGTATCACTACCACTATAGTACACATTTTATCTAGTGCCAATTTGCTTTTCAAGCTCAGGGAGTCTCCAAAAGACTCACATTGGAAATCTAAGAGAATAATTATGAGATATATTATTGGAATAATAGAATACAATATAGTATAATCCAACAGAAATAGTTCCCTTTTGGTTATATATAATGAAAATATTTTGTAGGTAGCATGGATGAAGAGAAGACTACTTTTAGGATACATTTTCCATCTGGGTTCAAGTGTGATTTTATGGGCAGACAAGAAACATCCCATTGTCACAATCTCATCAACTAAAGAAGAGTATCTAGCATCAACAAGAATACATTGTCAAAAAATTTGTTTATGTGAATATAGGGTTATATATAACAAGAAAAAAAGGAACCAACTATGGCTTATTATGAAAAAAACTCATCAATAGCTTTGTTAAAGAGCCATTTTTTTCACCAAAATCGAGCATATTGATACAGGATATCTGTTACACAGCAATTTGTCACCATCCCTACAATCCCCATCCCGCACATTGGAGGGCTCATTCCGTGACCTGTGGGCAGAGTTGACACTTGAAAATACTTTCATTGCATCCCTCTGAAGATGAGCTTTAATTGCCCTAAAGACATCTCCTTGCAAAAACCCTAAAAATAGCTCTTTTTCCATTGGCGCGGTTCCATAGTTCAGCCCTCGCGCCAAGAGGGAAATCCTCCAAAGAGGGCGCGCCAATTGGTGCTCTGTCATAGAGCCGTACCCGCGCCGACCATATTAAGAGGTGTTTTTAAAAAATAAAAGGCGGAAGTTTCATCCTAACAAATTACTGGGCTGATTTCTATCTTGAGTTGGGAGGTTTGGCTATGGATTTCCATGGAGGGGAAGTGGTTTGCCACCTCTCATGGAAGCTTCCTTGATGATAGGGCCAATCCCATAATTATAGGGATCCCAACTCCCCTTCCTCCTTCTATAAAAGCTTGCCCATTTTCATTTGCAAGCTAGTTCCAAAGAGTGGCAGAATTTCTAAGTTCCCAAGAGCTTTCATGCTGCAAAAGCTTTCTTGATTCCCTAAGGCCTAATCCAAGCAATGAGACTATTGCCAAGTATCCGGAGAGAGAGGCTTGTCCCATCCCTGACAGGCTTTTTCGAGACATGTTGTGCTGACGGCCCGCTAAAGGAGAATGCTGCGTCGAAGCTATGGTTGTATTCTTCTTTGACTCTTTAATGATAAGCGACTATCGGTTATGGTTCCACTTTTGTTCTTAATCATGTTCATGAGTTATATCCTCTTCGACTGATATATAGTTGTATGCACTGGATTTTATGCTTGCATTTGTGTTGTTTCTTGCATGTGCAGGTGTCCGATCACGTAGATCGTGAGGGCTGTGATCTGCCAGGGCGAAGGAACGGGAGCACCACCTCTCCTACAAACGACAGCGTCGGATTCCAGGTAAGCCTTCCTCGCAAGTCGGTTTATTTACAATTAGGAACCTGCACTGTAGCGTGTTTGATTGTTGCTAGACCCGATCTGGGTTAGTAGGGATCGCCTCTGTCCGCAGAGGGGATTTACCTCCTCAACAATTTGGCGACTCCGTTGGGGACTCAGCTTGTTGTTTGATTTGTAAACTATAGACGGAGCCTGAAGCACAGCCAGATAGCCTTCGAAACGCTTTTTCTTAGCATTGGCGGAGTAGATAAACGCTGCTTCAGTCGATCTCCGGTTTGGTTTACAGACTGGACAACTTGGAGTTTTGTCTTCTCTTTCCGATTAACTTCTTGGTCTTGCTTGCTTGGTCAACTCTTTGGACTAGATTTTCTTGTTTGTTTGGCTTTTTTTTAGCCTTGTTTTCACTTGTCTATGTCTGAGATTGCTTGTTTTTATTTTTTCCATAGTAAACTTGGCTGGTGCGCTTTTTAGCGTAACAGTCGCGCCGATTGGCGCAGGTTGCCCGTGTATCACCCGTGCCATTGCATTTCTGGCGCTAATTTCAAGCTCACAGTCGTGCCAATCCTGTGAGCTATTAGGGTTTGCTGTGTTTCAAGCTTTCTGAGGCTAACTTGTGATTTTGATCTTGATTTTTCGGCTGTTTGAGTGCTCTGGAGCCTGGTTTGACTGGTTGGAACCTCCTTCCTTTGGTTGTTTGCCTATTTCTTTCGATTTTGCATACGAGCCCTAGGGCATCTAGGTGCCTTTGTGAGTCGAGCCTCCCTTGGGAGTTTTTGGTTTCCGTTCGTTTAGTCGGATGTGGGATTGCTTCCTTGCATTCGTTTGACAGTTTTTTATCATATTGTTGCGTTTTTTGAGTGACTGATTTCGTTTTCATTCGGAATTCGCTTTGCTTCATTTTGGGCCTAGATCACACGGCTCATTGGGGTCTTTCGGACTTTTCTTGGTTTTGAGAGACTTTTTGTCGATTTGAGATCTGATTGTTTGTGCCATTGAGTGAAATTTGTTTGTTTTGCTCTCTTAATATCATTTCTCGAATTGCTTCTTGTTTTTTTAGTGCATCTAGCTATCAAACATTGAAAATAAAAAAATCTCTTTTGCTTATTGGTTGATTAGTGAAAATTGAAATCTTTTCCATTTTACTAGTATTTAGTGAATTTGAAAGAAAAGTTTTTAGTTTCATTAGTTGCATTAGAGATGTCATTGCTTGTCTTCTGATCATTTTGTTTGTGTAAAAACTCTCAACTCTTCTGTAGCTAGTTTTCATCGAACAAAATGGTGTACTGTGGCATGTAGTTTTGCATTTAAGAGATTTTTGAGACAACACATTCGTTAGGGCCTGAAAATTGAAACGTAATTGAAGATCAACTTTAAAATCTACTCAATTTACACTAAGGCAGCATTGAAATCTAACAAAACACATTTAGAGGTCTAGGCTAGAGACGTGTTCCGGCGTCTTTAAACCTAGTAGCTGTCGTTCGCCTTTTGGCTTTAGATAGCGCTAGTACGGACTTGTGCTCCTCGTACCATCGCGTATATAAAGGGAGACCCCACTAGGTTTCAATCCTTTATCCGTAGGAAGCCGAGTCTGCCGCCCTATACCCGTGATACACCGAACACAGCATTCGGGGAGATTGCCTGCACGTACGGAAAGTCCTTGGTTGATTTCTCTTTCATTATTGAAACCAAGGTGTATATTGTAGTTCACGGTTATTTGGTACACCCTTTTTGCCTAGTATCCCTGAGAAGTCATTTGATCTTTTCTGACTCCCTAAATTTGAAAGGATCACCAAGCGCTTGTCCTTTCACGCTTGTGTCAAATCTGAAAGAGATAGAGTCACCTTTTTTACTGTTTCTCGACTCTTAAAACATGAAACGGTGAAGTTTATTATTTTTCAATGTGGTAAAAAATTAATCACCCACGATTACACGCCCTGTTAGAGTTTTCTTGTTGACCGTTTGATCGTGTGTCTTGACTCTTTTTCAGCCCGTGTGTGTGTTTGATCTTTTCTCTTGTCGTTTTTGTCACAGTGGCGGAACCTTCGGTTTCGTCTACTGGTAGTCCTTACACGGATGATTCATCAGAGGTATCCCAATCCTCTGCTGAACCACAGCAACCCGTTGTTTCTGAGTTTCCTGACGGGGGACCGGTTCTTTCTGAGCAACCCTTTGGGGGACCAGTTGAGTTCGATTGGCCCTTTTCGGACCCTGTGTCTGAATTGAGATTTGGAGCTGATTTCCTTTCTCTTACATCGGGTTCGCCTTTTATAGCTGCTGTTTTTCCTCCTATTCCTCGCCGTCTATTGCGAGATCTAGCGGCAGGCTCAACCATGAGTGATTCTGGTGAGGAAATTCCAACGTCTGGTGAAGAATATCAGCTCTTCCCACGAAGATTGTTTCCGGGAGACAACTCTGAATCAGCTGTTATGTCAACAGCCAGTCCCTCATTACCACCGGGGTACAGGTCTTTGGGTCAGATCATTTCCGCTGCTTCCTCTATGGGAGTGTTAGCTCCTTCTCCGAGGCCAGTTGCTCCTTCACCGGGGGTGTCTCCTCTGACGCCCGTTACTTCTGTACCCGTTCGGCCCATGGTTTGCGTGGCTGCCTCTACACCTGTTGCCACAGCACCCTCCGCCAGGGCTATGTCGTCTCCTGAAGACATTTATCTAGCAACTGCTATATCGGAGAATATCTCTCCGGAGGAGTATCGGTTGTCTCTGCTACAGCCGAACCCCGAGGTTGGACCATCCTCCCAAGATTCCAACCGCTCTTACTTTTCGCACTATGCATAGGATGGTACAACCGTGTATGCTTTTCTAGGTCAATATGATGAGCACGGGGACATTTTGTGTCTTCCTGCTCCTGAGGCTTACCTCCATGCTCAAGGTTTACCTTACAACCAGGCTTACAACCCGCAAGGGCAACCTTTTCAAGGCCAGCCTTCGGGCCAACCTGGCTATCCCTATGACCCACAGGGGCAACCCATGGAAGGCTATCCTATGGGCCAGCAAGGGTCGTCATATAGTCCGCAAGGACAGTACTATAGCCCTTCCGGTCAACCTGTATAGCCTCAGCCGGGGTACCAACCGGGACCGGTCTATGGTCCTGGGTGGCAAATCCAGCCTTCTCAGCCTATGCAACCGCAGTATCATGTTGTTTCTAACGTTGCATATCCGCCGGTACCATCCTATGGTTCCGCTCCAGGTCAAGCCAGTTACCAGCAAACACCTGGCCCTATTCTTCCACCAGGCCAACCGGCCCATCTGGTACAACCTGGTGTTCCGCCTCCAGGCCAACCGACCCATCTGGTACAACCTGGTGTTCCGCCTCCAGGCCAACTAGCCCATCCGGTACAACCTGGGGCTCCTTTGCAGCCAGGTCAACCTGCGCAACCGGCGCCACCTGTTTATCCGTGTCAACCTGTTCATTCAGGGTAGCCCTCTCAGTCGGGTCAACCTGTTCACTCATGACAGCCCGCTCATTCCATCAACCCTGCTCAGCAGCCGATTCATTCAATGCCGCAGCCAAATCAACAGTTGCGCCCTAGTTATCAGGCTCCGCAGGGTTCCACCTATCAGCAACCGACTCATCCTCAGGGTGGTTATTATCCTCATGGTCAATCTCAGACGAATTATAACCACCCCAGAGGCTCTTAGTATTATCCTCCTCCACCCGGTTTTACCTATACTCAGCAGCCAAATCCAAATGCTGCTTATACAGGGCCTAATCCTAACCAAGGTCCACACCCTAGTTATCAAGCCCCACACACTGGTTACCAGCATCCAAATCAGTCTGGTTATATGACCTACACCCCCTATGGTCAGAATCCTACGGGACAGAACCCATGGGGGCAAGGATATTCACAACCATTGTGGAGTACAGGTAGCGGTCCTCATCCTGGGTCTGGCATGCCGGTTAATTCGCCATTGCCATTCCTGGCCACCTTGGAGTTGCCGGATGTTTCAAAACTGACCAATGATCTGATTTTACATAATCCATATTGGCCTCCGGTTCCTACCAAGATACCAGGCGACTGCCCCAAGTTTGAGGGAAAAGCTGGAGAGGACCCCCAAGCGCATGTGATGACGTATCATCTTTGGTGTTCGTCTAACTCTTGGGTCAACGATTCCATTCGTCTGCGCCTCTTCCAACGCACTTTAACTGGAGCTGCTGCTAAGTGGTACATCGAGTTATCCCATGGTATCTTCCAAGATTTCAATTCTTTGGCCATGGCTTTTCTCACACACTTTCAGTTACCAGTTCGTTATGAAGCCGGGACACACCTCCTGACTTCCTTGAAGCAGGACAAGGCCACTCACATCTTAGATCACATTCATGAGTGGCGGCGCCGTCGTAGACTGATCAAGTTTCATATACCTGATCAGATACTAACTCACTGGTTGACCACCTCCTTCGTGAACAAAATCGCCCAAGATATTGCGATGGGAGCGTGTGTGACGGAAGAACAAGCCATTGCGCGTGCCCAATATCTGGATCTTGTATATTCTCAGTACGGCACGCTTTATGATATCTTTCCTGATGCCCCATGGTTCGGAACCTCTAAGGCTCCACCTACCCTCGTAGTGGATGGTGTCATTGGTTCTGTATCTCAGAATTCGAAGAAATCTTCGAATGGGAAGCAGAAGTCTAATTCTTCCAACCATACTCCTGCTAGTCCCGCTCCATCAGATTCTGGCAAAACTGCGGAGGTGAACGTCGTTCAGGCCAATCCTGCGGAGAAAGCCTCCAAAGGGAAAAAGAAGGGCAAAGGTAAATCCAAACCCGATGCCCTGAGGCCAGAATCCAAATCTCGCACTGAGGATGGCTCTCAGCGTAAACCGAAGTACCCTTGCCTCATTTGTGAAGGAGACCATTATACTAAGGATTGTCCTCGACGATCCGAAGTTAGTCAACTTCTCAAGGGCTCAAAAGGGCCTCCTGCAGTTCTTAAGGAGCCATTCCCGTCTCAGCAGACCCAGATGGTCGAACAGCCATCACCATCTGAACCGTTTGGGTCCCAAGTTTTCATGATGAAGGTTGCTGCACCCATCTCTGTCGCTACGTGTTCGAAGGATTACAACGAATCGAGGCAGGCACCCAGGAAGGAAGTTGTGGATGGACCGCCTCCCCCACCTGTCTCTAGTTCATTGGAAATTGAGAAGCCTACTCCTGAACCTATTGTGAAGCCACCTTCTAAAGGTGTTCTTCGAAGATCTTCGTATAATCCGAATACTCGTGCTGCTCAACATTACAACATTGTTGAGGATTTGGCACAGGCACCTTCTGCTATGTCTGCACTAGAAGTTCTTCAAAGTTTTCCTTCGCAACGGAAGGATTTATTGTTTGAAATCGGTGGCATTGATCCCACCGATTCGAGTCTTCTCACCTTCGATTTAGAGAATTTCTCCCCCCGACTTCCACATCAAATAGCTCTTGTTATTCAAGTCAGGATTAACGGTCTTAACATCCATAGGGCCGTTGTGGATGAAGGTGCTTCTACCTGCGTCATGTCATCCGCTTGCTGGAAGGCCATTGGCTCTCCATCCCTTGCGTCATCTCCCAATGCCCTCGAGGCATTCGATGGTCGGGAATCCAAACCCCTGGGTGTTCTCGAGAGTTTAGCGATCACTTTACAGGGGAAGACTATTAACGTGGAAGTAGAAGTAGTCGACGCCAGGCTCAACTACAATATACTTCTTGGCCGCAGCTGGACCCATGCCATGCTATGCGTGCCATCCACCGTCTTTCGACTTCTTAAGTTCCCTCACAAGGGAAAAATCGTCACGGTGGATCAGTTTTCCTTCACCTCTACTTCCCAGAACAACGTACCATATGTGGATCAGATTCCAAATCCGCCTGACAGTGTTGGACCCGGTCTCTTCAAAGACTCCGTCCTCATGGGTATCTTTCCCGCACCACCACCGCACACCGCTCAAGTTAACATGATTTCCAGGTCCGATGACCCCTGGCTTATTCCTACGCCTGAGCAGGTGTTTGATTTTGGAGAATCAATGCCCTTTACTCCACTAGAGATCAGCTACTGTGAAATTGTTGCCGCATCGGATCCTCCACCTCCTCAGCATGCTCCTTTATGCATGGCTCTAGATGTTTACTCTCAATCCCCCTGGCTTGGTTAGGCCGATTCACCTAATCCTCTCAAAGAGACTTTTCCTTCCGATGAAGCCATCATTGAAACTATGTCTCTCGAGGAGCTGCCTTGGGGCGATGGACATCATCGCTCCTCTTTTATGCCTAGCTTGGGGGAAATGTCTGAATTTCTGGAGTGTTATGCATCTTAGGTTCCTACTCCTCCTCTTCAAACGCCCATTTTGATGCATGAGGTTTTTTCGGAGGGAAACCTGAGTAATATCACTCAAACCATCCCGATCAACATCTTCATCAAACCGGGGATCGTTGAGAATATTCACGTGGGAGTGACTTGTTCTCCCGATGAGATTCAAGTCTATACTGATATTTTCAATGAATTCAGAGATGTGTTCGCCTGGTCCTACGAGGAAATGCCGGGGATTGATCCCAGTATCGTAGTGCATGAGATTCCAACCTATCCAGGTGCGAAGCCTGTGCGCCAACGCTTACGCCCCATGCATCCTCGGAAAGCCGCTGCAATTAAGGCAGAAGTTGAAAAAATTCTGAACGCGGGCTTTATTTATCCCATCCCCCTCACAAAATGGGTTTCTAACATTGTTCCTGTCGATAAAAAGCAGGGTACTATCAGGGTTTGTGTTGATTACCGCGACATCAATCGCGCCTGTCCAAAAGATAACTATCCCACTCCGTTCATAGACCAGATTATCGACGACTGTGCCGGAAGTGAGATTTATTCCTTGATGGACGGTTTCTCGGGGTATAATCAGATCAATATTGCACCTGAGGATCAACATAAGACTACATTCATCTGTCCGTGGGGTACTTTCGCGTATAAAAAGCTCCAGTTCGGCTTGAAGAACGCTGGAGCCACTTTTCAGCGGGCGATGTCTTATGCTTTCCATGACATTCGCCATATTGTTCAGCCTTATCTGGACGACTTGCCAGCTCATTCAGCTAGGCAAGAGGATCACCCTGAACACCTCCGCCAGATTTTCCTCCGTTGTAGACGCTACAATATTAGGCTCAATCCTCATAAGTGCGTCTTCTGCGTGGATTCTGGCGGTATTTTGGGATTCATAGTCTCCAAAGATGGAATTCGCCTTGACCCGTTAAAGGTCGAGGCTATCATCAACCTCCCATCACCCTCCTCGTTATTTCAGTTACAGAGTCTGCAGGGAAAAGAAAACTTCCTTCGACGCTTTATCCCGAACTACGCGGAGGTGGCAAAAGGATTCATGCGCCTATTAAAGCAGAATGTTCCCTTCCATTGGGATGAAATTGCTCAGCAGTCCTTTGAGAAGCTAAAGACGTTATTGGTTAATGCTCCTTTGCTTCGTCCACCTGATTATCGCCGCGATTTCACTTTATATCTCGCTGCCGCATTTAGCACCATTGCTATGGTTCTGGTGTAGGATGATGATGATGGTAATGAACATGTTGTTTATTATCTATCGCGAAACCTTCTCGATACAGAAATGCGTTATGCTCACGTCGAGAAGTTGGCGTTAGTAGCAGTACACGTTGTACAGCGTTTTCACCATTACATCCTGTTGCGTACGATAACAGTGGTTTCGGATTGCAACCCCATGACATATATTCTCTCTAGAAAATTGCTGGGGGGAAAATACTCCAAATGGATCGTTATCCTGCAGGAGTTTGACTTAGAGTTCACTACTGCTAAGTCGAAGAAATCACTGGTTTTCACGGATCTTATATGCTCTCTCCCGACAGACTTCGCTCCCTCACTTTCCGAGGATCATATCCCGGACGAAACTCTTTTCCTCATCAGTACTCGCGACCCTTGGTATGGCAACATAATCGTGTATCTTCAGACCTCCACATTTAGGTTTGAGTTGACTAAAGATGCCCAACGTCGGATTCGGCATCAGTCTCAACCCTATCGTATCATAGGAGATACTTTATACCGTGTTGGAGTAGATTCGGTGCTCCGTCGGTGCCTAACCTTGGAAGAGGCTGAAAGGGTTCTAAATGACTTCCACAGTGGCGCCTGTGGTGGACATATGTCCGGATATGCTACTGCCTAGAAGATTCTGCGAGCAGGTTATTTCTGGCCGTCAATATTCAAAGACTGTATTGTTGCAGTCCGTAAATGTCACGCGTGCCAGGTGTTTCAGTGCAAGATGCGCGCGCCGCCTCTCCCTTTGCATCCTGTTATTACCGTCGGCCCTTTTGTGAAATGGGGCGTGGATTTTATGACATGTAACCCTCACTCAGCCGGGGGGCATGCATATATCATTGTCACTGTCGACTACTTCACCAAGTGGGCCGAAGCGATGCCTACACTAGCTGTCGACAGTAAGACAGCTGCCCAATTCATATTCAACCATATCATTGCATGGTTCGGGGTCCCGCAAGCCATCGCTACTGACCACAGTACTCATTTCCGAGATTATATGATGGCTGAGCTGACTTCAAAGTTGGGTTTACGTCACGATAGCTCAACGCCGTATTACCCTCAGGAAAACGGCCAGGTTGAAGCAATGAACAAGGTTCTGGTCACTATGCTTCAACAAACAGTTGGTATCCACAAATCCAATTGGCACCTCCAACTGTTCTCAGCTCTATGGGCATACCGGACATCTGCAAAGAGTGCAACTGGATTCACACCATTTCAATTGGTGTATGTTCTGGAAGCAACTCTTCCGGTTGAATGCGAGATTCCTTCGTTGAAATTAGCTGTAGAACTTCTACCCGACACTTCTTCCGAGGAAGAGCGTCTTTTTTATCTGGAACGGTTAGATGAGAACCGCCGCTTAGCTGCTTTAGTTATTGAAGCACAAAAGAAGCGGGTCAAAGCTCACTTCGATCAATCGGTTTCTCCTCGTTCCTTTGTTGAAGGAGACCTCGTCCTCTTGTACGATCAAGCACATGATAAGCTTGGGCTGGAAATTTCCAACCTATGTGGCATGGGCCCTACATAGTAAAACGCGTTTTGAAGAATGGGGCTTATGAGCTTATAGATTATGAAGGAATTCCGCTGGCGCAGCCCAGAAATGGGCTGTACCTCAAAAAATACTATGCCTAAAGTGATTTTTGGTGTGGTGTGTGTTTTTCATTTGTGTGCATGTGTGGTGTGGTTTGCAATGTAAACATATTTATGCTGATCGGGTCTTCCTGATTGTGCAGATGTCCATTCATCCGTTTGTCAGTTTCGCAGATGGTGCCTCCCGCAGTACTAGGAATCTATCTTCAGTAGCCTGGGTAATCTACGATCCTGCTGGTGAGTTGGTCAACTTGCAAGGTGTGTGTCTGGGACGTACTACAAATAACATCGCGAAATATAGTGCTGTATTATAATTATTAACCGAGGCTGTGAACCTTGGTATCCGTGAATTACTTGTGTATCTAGACTCGCAACTTGTAGTATTACAACTGAACGATCATTATTCGGTCAGAAACCTATCCATCTTACGGCTGTATCTGCGTATTCGTTTACTGGAAAGAAACTTTGACTATATTACATACCAACATATTCCCAGGCATATGAATGCGTTAACTGATGCAATAGCTAATTTGGTTTTAGATAGACATTTGCGCAATTTGTAAATCATTGTCACATGAAAGAGAAAGATCCATCCAGAAATAGATATGTACATATATATCGAAATGTTTACATAGTGTGCATCACATTAAATCAAAAATATATATGTTCGTCTTAATACATCCGGAGACGACATGTCTCTCAAAAATATGCATGATAAAAGTCCTAGGAGTCTAATCCGCATGGTGCTCATGATAACAGGTAACTGCACGCACTAAGCGTCTCAGAATTCGGTGGAGGCGACTGGGCACTCCCATCGTGTGTCTCTGGTACGCCATCGGTACATCCGCCAGCCGGGCGTAGTCTGGGATCCCTCGGGCGATGCCCTCGAGATTCTGGATTAACTCCCCCCCCTCTGCACCCTCTGCCTGAGGATCAGGTGCGGGAAGAGTCCTCCGTGCGATAGGAGACATACCGGCTGGTCTCTCTAGACCCACGTCTGCATGCATATAAAAATGTGTCAGGAAGAACATGTATTAACAAAAAAAATCATAAAATATAAAATCAAAAAGAGAAGGGGTCATACCCAGCTCCTTGTCCCAATCATCTCCCTCCGGCAATGGGAGATCTGGATCACCAGTGAAATCGGTACCGGAATATGGCCAGTCTTCCACTACGATCAACTGACGCTGCAACCACCCAAAAAACTTCGGCCTCCAGGACATCTATTGGCCCCCTCCAGCTCTGGGCATCAGTGCTGCCCAGCGAGCCATTCTTGGCTCTCGTGGAATAGGCTCAGCTACTATGGTCCCTTGGCCGTAGAATATTGGTAATCGTTCCAGAATAAACGATACCAGGATAGAACCATAGCCAAACTGTTTCAGCTTGGCTTGTTTTCATTTGGTCAGCTGCCTCTTTATGTTTATCGTCACTGCTGTGGCCCAGTCGAACAATAGAGGATTCATACACTCTGAGGCCAAAAAAAGTTGGGCTTTTGTGGCCTCGTGCGGTGCCTGCGACCCCACAGCCCGCGTGATGGTATGAAGCACCACTCTCAGTGCCAGATCAGGAATGGTATGGATGTCCACCTTTCCACTTCCAGATCCTAGTTGTGCCCCTCGGCACACTCGTGCCATCACTTGCTCCATTTTCTCACCAGAGGGTCTGCTCCCTGTCAGTATGGGCACCAAACCTCTGCGCGATAATCCGGTCATGAAGTACACGTGAGCAACCTCCAGTTCTAGCACTTGGTCCCGCAGTTTTAATACATGTTCATCTGCGTCCCACATATTGATCAAGTACTGTAGAAGCTCGAGCTGAGCTCGTAAACAAGGTGTTAAGAAGAACGTTTTTAGCCCACAGTTCCTGAGGGCGTTCATGCAAACTTCGTTTTCCATGGCTTGTTCATATTCTT
This sequence comes from Pinus albicaulis, assembly GCA_034641835.2. Classification (NCBI taxonomy): domain Eukaryota; kingdom Viridiplantae; phylum Streptophyta; class Pinopsida; order Pinales; family Pinaceae; genus Pinus; species Pinus albicaulis. Next base: position 451,271,579 of record CM076575.1, on the reverse strand, counting down.
CACCGTGCTCCCTTTCTTTCCACTCAATCACCATTTTGCTCAGTTCTCTACATCAACATGGTCAAAACCTTTATTTAGATCTCTGATGAGCTTCAAATTTCATTCAATTTGATTAAAAATCTCAAATTTTTAGGCAGAAATTGAGGTTCTGCCACTGGCGCGGATGTTTCCTGAACAGTCACGCGAGCCCTTTGCATATAAAAGCTCATTGGCGCGGATCCGTGCCCGATACCTGCGCCATTGAGCGGAGCCCTAAAAATTTTAAAAGTGGCCTCAGAAGTCTAATGCATGATCGAAAACTGTTAAAAAATGGATTGAAATGGAGTGCAAAGAAGCGTCTCTTACCTGGAACTAACGGAACTCGGAATGGTAGCCCGGATCGGTCGTAATCACTGTCAGAAGTTTGCACACCAAACTAGACCACTGCTGCTCTTCGGTGAGGTAAATAGTAAAAAGTAATTTTATTTTTACCATTTGACATATTTATAACTTTTTGAACTTAAAATAGGTTTTGAAAGTTATTTTTCTGAATATTTTAATATATTTATGTCGAAAATGGGTTTTACACTTGCCTTTTTGTGTAGCAACAGCTCTGTTACGCAACTGAAACGGTGAAACGAGTTGTATTTTACACTTTTTCGGACTTGGTAAATACACGAAAAAGTCAATCTGGAGTCATTTTTCAGCTCTTTTCTGACTCTCTAAACATGAAAATATTGTCGAGGTCCTTGTCGTTTCGATCTCGTTAAAGTGGACATGAATCGACATCTACCCAGTATAAGTTTACCCCGTTTTCGGGCTGGGATGGATTATTTACGAAAAAGGAATACCCTAGCCTATCGCGACTAGGAGGTTTTCTCGGGTATTGTTTTCTACCTTTTCGGGTCTGAGGAACTATCTACAAAAAGGGACCGCTAGAGTTTACTTTTTGCTGTCTTTTCAAACTCTCTAAATATGAAAAGACGCCGAGTTCTTCCTTTGTCAGACTCGTTAAACCCTGATGACATCGGATTCAGTCGAAATGACGTTATTCGAGTCGCTCCTTCCTAGGGCTCGTTAAATGTACTAGGATGGATTCGCCCGAAGGGCGGACTTATATTACAAGCATATGCTATCCCCTTCAAGCTTGTTATAAAAAATAATTGGGGTACTCGCCAGAAATGTTGGGGGAAAATGGAACCAAAATCGTTGTCGTGTCGGTAGTATGTCGCTTTTGAACATGGCACTTATCTGCATTCGTGTCGGGTTGGGGACATGTCATCTCGTTCTTCACTTTGCCTCCGTGGGTTTGGATAATCCCTTTTGACCGCTCATCTGCTCATTGCCTTGTCACCATGACCTCTGATCCGTTGATGTCAAATACTGCCAAGTCCACTGTCGTGCCGTTTATATGTTCAAGAGAAGTTGACCTCTGCAATTATCAACCTTCCTCTGATTCTCATATGATCCTAATTCACAACAAAAACATCATGTTCCTCTATCTCGTGTCGATGATGTGGGAGACATTATGGCCCACCTTCGATCAAGGTCACTTCCTGTCGACTTCAGCTCATTATCCAGGAAGATGGTCTAGAGACTCTTTCATGGTACCTTGGAGCCTGCATGCCTCAATGGCAGGTTCGTCGCATTTGACGTGAGGTTTTCATCATTGGCCTCTGATCGAGTGATTCTACGGGTGTTCGACACCAGCTCATTGATTCACATGCCGTAGATTGTACCTATAGTACCTTGAGGGCCATTGTCATTATTGGTGGTTCCTCTCGCGTCTGTTAACAACTTTCATCATTGGCTGGTAATCAGACGATGTTCTTGCATGTTCGACTTCAGCTCACTTATTCGCATGCTTGAACTTGTACTTTGTTCGAGTCGAGATGGAGCGCAAGACCCTGGATTGTGTCTGTTGTAATCCAGGCTGCGATATTGTGGATTATTATGATTATTTACATGACTCATTGATTGGATGGCTGCGACCATACCTGAGTCTATTTATCGATCTTCATTGGATGGCTGCGTCCATACCTTGGATTTGGTTTATCGTACACTCTGTTATGGATGGCTGCACCCATACCACGCATCTATATCATGTATCTGAGATATCAGTTGTACTTCGTTCCGTAGGTTTTCCGATGGTGGTGTTTTCAGTCGGCATGTTCTCGTAAAGCATTTCACCCCTCTTTCTCTCTTTCGGGCCTCATGCTTTAGGGGGCATCTGTTACACAGCAATTTGTCACCGTCCCTACAATCCCCATCCCGCACATTGGAGGGCTCATTCCGTGACCTGTGGGCAGAGTTGAGACTTGAAAATACTTTCATTGCATCCCTCTGAAGATGAGCTTTAATTTCCCTAAAGACGTCTCATTGCAAAAACCCTAAAAATAGCTCTTTTTCCATTGGCGCGGTTCCATAGTTCAGCCCTCGTGCCAAGAGGGAAATCCTCCAAAGAGGGCGCGCCAATTGGCGCTCTGTCATAGATCCGTACCCGCGCCAACCATATTAAGAGGTGTTTTAAAAAAATAAAAGGCGGAAGTTTCATCCTAACAAATTACTGGGCTGATTTCTATCTTGAGTTGGGAGGTTTGGCTATGGATTTCCATGGAGGGGAAGTGGTTTGCCACCTCTCATGGAAGCTTCCTTGATGATAGGGCCAATCCCATAATTATAGGGATCCCAACTCCCCTTCCTCCTTCTATAAAAGCTTGCCCATTTTCATTTGAAAGCTAGTTCCAAAGAGTGGCAGAATTTCTAAGTTCCCAAGAGCTTTCATGCTGCAAAAGCCTTCTTGATTCCCTAAGGCCTAATCCAAGCAAGGAGACTATTGCCAAGTATCCGGAGATAGAGGCTTGTCCCATCCCTGACAGGCTTTTTTGAGACATGTTGTGCTGACGACTCGCTAAAGGAGAATGCTGCGTCGAAGCTATGGTTGTATTCTTCTTTGAATCTTTAATGATAAGCGACTATCGGTTATGGTTCCACTTTTTTTCTTAATCATGTTCATGAGTTATATCCTCTTCGACTGATATATAGTTGTATGCACTGGATTTTATGCTTGCGTTTGTGTTGTTTCTTGCATGTGCAGGTGTCCGATCACGGAGATCGTGAGGGCTGTGATCTGCCAGGGCAAAGGAACGGGAGCACCACCTCTCCTACAAATGACAGCGTCGGATTCCAGGTAAGCCTTCCTCGCAAGTTGGTTTATTTACAATTAGGAACCTACACTGTAGCGTGTTTGATTGTTGCTAGACCCGATCTGGGCTAGTAGGGATCGCCTCTGTCCACAGAGGGGATTTACCTCCTCAACAATATCACTTCATTACATATATTTTAAACAAAATTTTCACTAACATATTCACAAAACCATTGACAAGAGTTTTATTTTAGTTTCATAGAATAAATTTAGGCATTATAAACCTAGCTAAGACATACACTAGTAGATACTATTGATCATAATTAAAGGGTATTGTTAGATATAAGTACTCCAAAATTGTTCACAATTTCCACTGGTCTCCATGTAATTTGTATGAAAAGTCTAAATTTAAGAAGAGTTAGACATGCATATAATTGATAAATTTAGTCTGACCATTATAAATTAATTGAATATCATTTTAGAATATCTCTCAATAAGATTTTTTGCCTATTTATTTAAACTCCTAAATTGCAGCTCAATGTTATATTCTATTGTATCAATTACATATTATATAATTTATTGTATGAGTTATTTATTGTGTTATTGTAAAAACATATTTAATGTGGTAATTATTGTAAAACTTGTAATTTTCTTGTTTTTCCATGACACATAATGATTATGGGGTCCACATATTCAACCTTGGTATGCAACAAAGGAGCTCGTCCTCATTAAGTACCCAAACTCCAATACTTCACCTCTGACCATAGTTGTGTACAGGGGCCATGTTCTTGCCATATTTCCTCAAGTTAAACTTTATGGGCGGTCGAACTCAAAATTCCCACCTGGAAGCATAGGTCGAATAGTTGTGGTTAGTCGGGGGTATGTGTTGGCATCTATTTGGGTATTCGGCGCGTTTTCGATTTGTTGACTTGTGGTATTTCATGACTAACCTGACTACAAGGATCATGCCCAAGTTCGGGGTTGGGAATTTGGACAAGGTCGGGGTCCGGCCTCTTTCACCATGTGCTTCCATTGCTTGGGGCCAAAGGCCTGAATACATTGGCCCTGCTTCAATAAGTCCAAATAATTCGTTTCGTCCCTAGCTCTATAATGTTTATGAATTCTAGGAATGAAATTTTATCCCCCTCTTCACAACTCCTATATGTTGTACTTGGCTAGGGTGCATTCATGATCCAGTGGATCAGTAAAGTTCTCAAAATTCATAATGTTCAAAAGTGCTCAAAACTAGTCCCAAAATGAAGATCTCATTGCCCTAAATTCAACGCAGCTTGAATCACTCAAAACTGATATTGTATGCTCCCCATATCGGATTCTGACCATTTTCCTAAACGACTAAAAAAATTTGCAGGTTGGTCAGGTACGCTAACTGGGCAATCTATACGCTAACTAGGAAGGGAAAATGAATAGGGTGATTATCTTTTCAAGACCAATGGATTTTCTCAATGTGTCCTTTGTTTGGTTTGTAGGTGCTTCATTGTGATTTGTTGAAGGACAATTTACATGGAGCAATGGCAAAGGGCCACGTGGGGCAATGGCTGGTTGGCACGTCGCCTCTTGAATGGTAATAAAATTTTGTTATCAGCCTGATGAGCCTCCAAGAGGTGCCAACACGCAACCTACTGACTAGAAACATAGAGTCTTACTACTCCCCCTATGGTGGGTCTTAACATGTACAACGACCAATTACTATATAAAGTTTATGTGTTGGAACGTTGGGGGTCAAGGTCGGGGTTGACCCCTGGACCCAAGTCCACCCATACCAACAAGACCATAGGTTGGCACCAAGGGCGTGGGGTTAACCACTACCCCAAACCACATATTGTAATACCCCTGTCTATAACTTTTATATTTATTGAATAAGCATAAGGTTCAGGTCGACCTTGGGAATAATTATGTATGAACATGTTATTTTTTAAATTAATAAATAATTTTGGATTTAATATTAATGTGTAAAGACAGAGTAATGGGACCAAGAATTCTTATCCATGAGGATGGACTAGAATCCCAGATTCTCCCAAAACTCTCCAAAAATCCTTGGAGAAAAATAAAATAAATAAATTTTAGCAGATAGGAGAAAAAGATCTAATAAAATCCTCAGTAAAGTGGAAAGTTACTGAGAAGAGGTAGGAATAAAACTAGGCTGAGGAAAAGCTAGTTTTAAAAGAAGCTTTTGTGGAAAAACAAAAGAAAAGCCTACGCTATGGGAAACAACATCCCATAATAACAGGGCGTTGTTATGGAAACAGGATGAGGGAAATAAGGCTTAAATAAGACATTTATAGTGTGACAAAGGGGTTTCCTACACTGGGGAACATAGGTCTTTGCTCGGGGGAGAGCTGTGGAATAAGGTTGTGGTTGGGAGGAAAACAATATTTACACAATGATTCCATTATGCCATGTGTATTTGATAGAGTCTCACTTTTAATTAAATATATTTAAGTCTCCAATCCTGTTACAAAGGCTCAGGAACTTCTATTAGATAAACAATTAGAATCTCTAAATCTGGTAAGGGGTATAATCTGATGTTTATTAGTAAGTATACTTGCAGAAACCACTTGTAAATTATTACTAGTAATAATGAATAAAGAGTACTAAACTTGGCTGAAAGTAAGACATAATTAGACATGCTTGTATAAATAGTTGTAGTGTTACCAAATATCATATTACAACACATTAAACTAGGTTTATGTAAATTAAAACAAGTAATGTAAAGAAGAGAACATTTATATTTTGATGAATAAAACAAAGATATTAAACAAATGGATAACTTAGATTGAAATATATGTATGCCAAACATATGTATACATAAATATCATGTTAAACCATCATAGTATATGAAACATAAAAGTATATATTGGTCAAAATTCATATACATAAAATGTAAATACCAGTTCTCTTAAAAGAGTTGAGGACATAAATGTTACAGGACTCTACCAAATAGGGAATTATACATTGAAACCATAAGTGATCATGTCCAGACCAGTATGGTCTTAATATCAATTTTGCAAAAATGCAGAATTAAGTTACATATCATAAAATTCTGAACGATACTTTAACTGACCTGAGAAATAAGGGATTGTATGTTAGATCAAATTGGGAAGGGGACCAATGAACTCTCAAATCAGTTAAGTTGATGACAAACCTGCATAATATCGGGTTAACATTAGATCATAATTAAAGTAACATTAAAATCAGATTTCTATTGTACGTATATGAATACAGATATATACATAAAAAGGGAGAAGTATATTACGTGAGGTTGATCTTCTCTAACTCTATCCTTCACCTACACATACATTAGGGGAGATGTGAGTAAGCTGGAAATTAAGTACAATGGATTCAGGGTAAAGAATAATAAATAGAATTAAATTAGGATTTATCTAACCTGAAGGAGATACATACTGGTACATGTGGCTCAAGGTTCAACAAGAAGGAGGAAATCTTGGTCATAGGTTACCCATATTAGATTGAAAAATTAAATGGAAAAACAATTAATGAATTCTCGAAAAAATTTCAATGTTAAGTGTGATTAGAAGAAGTAGGAAAATAATAAAAAACACAAAGGGTATGATGCAAACCTCATGATAAGAGTAAGTTGCGTGAAGAGGTTGTGTATTACCATAAGGGTAGGGTACGCATATATAACCAATTACTAAACAAGAAATAAGGTATGGAGAATACCTATATGTATGTTATACATAGAAATCCTTCTATATAAGGGATGCTAATGAGCTATTAAAAATATAAGTATAGAAACTCCATAACATATTTCATAGTCATACATCATGACCAAAATATTAAGTGCAATCTAAATTCATTTGAATATAGCGAAGGAGAACAAATGAAACACACTTATGTTGAGAATCCTTACAAACAAGGAAAACATAGAACCATGAGATTGTATATGATTACATCAAATCTATATTAAATGATACATACAAATTGTATACCTAATTTATATTTAACATTTTGAACATTTAAAGTATATTAATGCATTGTTATACTCAGAAATTCATACACGCATGTAAACGGAAATATGGAAAGTACACATATCTCTGTCTCATAGACAAGAGTACTATATAGTACAGAAGACAGTAAAAAAACTACATAAGTCACATGAATCCATACTTTCCAGAAAGGAATACTTAGAATAAAAACTAAACCTAGAAATTGTATAACTTAAACAAGGAATATCTGTAGCGTGAGAAACCAAAACTAGAACTTCAAAATAGTCACACGGCCTTAAGACAATGTATGTCAATAAAAAACCCATAATGGATGCATAGCATTATGAAATTCATAAAATATACAAAGACACCATATAAAGTGGGAAATAACATAATGACAATTTTGAATGATTGTGTTGTCTTAGGACAATGTAGGTTACATATAAACATATAAAATACGCTAACAAGGAAATCACTCTGAAAACAAATTATAAATACTGAGAAGAGGGTAGAGAAATCTCTTCATATGTTACCAATTAAAATGCAAGAGAAACTCAAGCTTCACAGCCATCATCGAAATGGTATGCAGCTAATAGAGCATTAAAGTGTCAGAAGGGTAGAATTAAAACGTGGATAAAATGAATAAGTACTTCATGAAAATTTCAGACAATGAATATAAATCAAACAGAGTATACCCTGCATGAGGGCACATTTCCAAGAGAGGAACCCTGAGTGAGGTACGTATACCCATAACCTCATATAAGTGACAGAGGAATGAAATTCATGTATGAATGAAATAATTACTCGCCATATAGATTGAAAAAGGGTTCACAACCAACGAAAGGCCTACTAGAGTCATAAACCAGAAAATTAGGGGTTTCTAATTAAATGTATACAAAGGTGTATACATAAAACATGCATACAGAGGTGTATGAATAATTCAACCAAGGTTCAAAACCACCATTGAAAAATACAAATAAGGACAATTAAACAGGAAAAAAACAACCCTAGAAATTTCCAGCAATACGAGAGGGTCAAGTAGGAACTTACCTCTCTATGCGTGGGGAGTCATCGAGTTTGATGTAACATCATGGCATGGTCGAGGGATAGCATACTTCAGTATACAGAGAGCAGTATATCCTTTCTTCCATGAAATAATAACACGACCATTAGAATCAATCAAGGAATGAAAATTTCACAGTAAGTGAGAACCCAAAGGCCGAGGTTAAAAACTTACCTGAACAAGTGTGGGAAGAAGGGTCGAAATCCTGCAACGTTACCTTCATCATTCAACCAATTTCTCTGCAAAAAACAAAACAATGGTAATTTAGCATTATATTTCTCAGAAAAAAGAAATCAAGCATGAAGTTGGACCAACGAAAAATACTGTAATGACTTACCTTACAGACGGTGGAGATAGAACTTCTGTTGAGGTCAAAAATTACCATTCTATCCAGTAAACTAGACTAAACATCACGCACAGTAGTGCCCCTTTGGTTTCAAAACACAAATAAAACCTCTAGCCGCAGGAAAGGATGAATTAATTCGTTGCAAAACAAAAATTTGACAGTGTTATAGGTTTCCATGGTGGAGATCTCAGAGATCAGGGCGACCGCACGAAATGACGAAATGACAAAATGAAATCCAAGTTGGGTAGACAAAACCCTTTGGGTTTTCCCAACAGATCTCCATTGTTTATCGCAAAAACAGATCACCCACATACAAGTGGCATTTCGAAGTGACAAGTAGACCATATGAAGCCCATGTGAAGTGGCCACATTGACGTTTAGTAATGGACCAGCTCAATACGTGGGGTATGCCGAGTTAAACCAAAAATTAAAGTCATAAACATAATTCGTACTTGCCACAATGTAATACATATTCCAATTTATTGTGATATGAAGTAAGGTAAGTACCATATGTTTAGGTATAGATAAGAGTAAATACTTTGGATAAGAGTTTAACACTTATAATTATAATGTGTAGGAGGGGTTATGAATATATATATATATATATATATATATATATATATATATATATATATATGCATAATGATGTAGTAATTAAATTAAGGTGTGGGATTAGGTTTAGAGCAAAATAAATAAATGAGGTAGTTGAGTCCCAAATGAAGGTTTTAGTAAGGATTACTATTGGTGAAAGAAAAAAAATATACAAGGGGTTATTGGGACAACATATGTGTGATAAAAAAAAATATGATAATAATCCCATAAAAAATGATAATGGCAGAGAGTCAGAAAGATAATGTATGGTGAAAACCAAAGAAGGTTTATTGAGGAGAAAATAGTATACAAAAAAAAAAAAAAAATAGTGGGAGTTGTTACAAATGGTATTAGAGCCCAAGTCAAAACTTTTGGCTCATGGGTCCCAACACAGAACATAACTATGCTTTCAGAAAAAATAAAATTGAATTATGAAGTAATTTTATCTTTTATCTATGAATGCTAATTGTGTTTTATGCATCAGATCAAAGTGCAGAAAAGTTGCAGCTGTTGTCATGTCTGACAAAGAAGAGTTGTATGTGGAACTGAGGGATGAGGCCCCAACAGATCCAAATTCTTAGATGCTGGAAATTATTAAGAATTTATAGTAGGAAATGGTTCAGCTAACGACTAGAAATTAACGTTTACTGCAGGCCAGTAATGAGCAAGAGAGGTTGATAAGGGAATTAACCTCCAGATCTAGTCTTCATGATGAAGAACCAAAAATGAAAAAGAAAGAAACAAAACCCAACTCAGAGAGGTCTGAGATTGGGGAAGAATCTGGTAAAACCTATTCAAAATCTAGAAAGAAAAAGGAGTTGTAGGGAGGATTTCTCAAGATCAAGCCTCCAACCCTTGATGGGGAGAAGGAAGAGGTTGCAGAAGCCTCGCTCTTGAATATGGTCAAATAATTCCAGGTATATGAATACATAATTAATTTGAAAGAAATATTGGAAGTTTACCAATGGAAATGTAAAGCCACACTTTGGTGGAAAGAGACCAAAATCATACACTTGCTTGATGAAAATACTATTTCATGGGAAGAATTTCAAGAGAAATTCAAATATCGATACCTCAGTGAGAGTTATTATAATGACAGGGAAAACGAATTTCATGAGCTAAGTCTTAGACAACTCATTATTGATGAATTTGTGATGAAGTTCACAAATTTACTTCGTTATGTGCCATACATAACTAAACAAAAAGCTAAATTACAATGATTTTTGAACTGTTTTCCCACCATATACAAAGAAAGAATTGAATTTGAAAATCCTAAAACTATGGATAAGGATGTTCGGAAAACACGACCGTGTTACCAAAAATTTAAAGGCAGGAATGATCAGCTTAAAAACTGGAAAAATAAGGAAAAAGGGAAGGCTGAAACAAGTTCAAAAAGATCCAAACTAGCTTATCTGAAGAATTTTGGGAAAAACCACCCGCGAAAAAGGTTTAATAAGAGTGGTGAGAATCAGACAACACATTCCCACACTGGTTCCAAACCCATGTAAGGGAAAAAAAAGCGAGAAACTGTGGTAAAGACCAAGGAACCATTGAAATGTTAGGTATACGGTGAGCCTCACATGTTGCGAGACTACCCACACAACACTCGTGCAATTCAGAAAATTGAAGCAGTACGGGAAGCAACCACAGTGAATGACATTTCCTGAAACATTCCTTTGATCATTGCAACATTAGAAGATAGACTGACTAAGCATCAATCAACCATGATTGAAATTGAAAGTATCATCCCTAACCAACTTGTGTCTTTTTTAATTGATCCAGGAGCTAGTTTAATTTTATCAGTCCCCACATTGTGGAAAAATGTAAACTAAAGACAGAAAACTTTTAGCACTCTTGACTGGTGTAGTTGGCTATAGGGAGAAAGAGGAAGCTCACACATAAACTACCCAAATATTTTGTAATTTTAAATGGGTACATTACATATTTCAAGTTAAACATCCTTCCCTTAGGATCTTATGACCTCCTAGTTGGAATGGATTGGCTGGAACAACAAAAAGAAATAGTAAATTTCTTATAAAAAACAGTTTCTTGCAATGATGTAAGAAATTTTGTGGTAGTCAAAGGGAAACCTAGGCCTATGTATATTAGGTACATTTCTACATTACAACTGAAGCGAACAACAAAGAAAGGTTGTCTAGTATATTTTTCCTAGATTTAATATTTGGAACAGCTAGCAGAAAATGAACCTGTAGAAATCCTACCGGTGATCAACGATTTTCAGGATGCATTTCCTGAAGAAATTCATCAACTTCCCCCTCAAAGAGACATTGATTTTTCTATTGAGCTAGTACCAGGGGCCACTCCAGTTTCCTAAGCACCTTATAGAATGAGTTCTCTTAAACTGTTAGAACTGAAACTTTAGTTACAAGAATTGTTAAACAAAGCGTATATTAGAGCAAGTGTGTCTCTGTGGGAAGCACTAGCTTTGTTCGTCAACCAGAAGGATGGAACCTTCCAGATGTGCATAGATTACATATAGTTAAACAAGTTAACCATTAATAATTGGTACCCTCTTCCACGAATAGATGATATGTTCGATCAAGTAAGAGGGGAAACCACATTCTCAAAAATTTACTTGATAACTGGCTATCATCAGCTCCGTATTAAAGATTAATATATACATAATACATCCTTCTGAACTCGATATGGACATTATGAGTTCGTAGTTCTACCCTTTGGACTCACAAACTCCCCTACTACTTTCAAGTGCCTCATGAATAGTGTTCAACACAAACATCTGTATAATTTTGTGTTAGTATTCATAGATGATATTCTAGTGTACTCCAAAAACAAAGAGGAACACGAGGAACATCTAATAATAGTACTAAAAACACTTAGAGAACACCAATTGTATGCCAAAATTAGTAAATGTGAGTTTTACAAACCCTAGATTCAATATCTAGGACATATTATTTCCAAGGATGGATTGGAGGTAGATCTGGAAAAGGTACAACCAATCATAAATTGGCTTGTACCTACCGATGTACCAGCAATATGATCATTTATTGGTATTTCCGAATATTACCACAAATTTGTGGAAGGATTCTCTCCATTGGATTACTCCATCACATCCTTGCAGAAAAAGGGAGTGAAATTTGAATGGATAACCAAGTGCCAAGAGAGTTTTGAAAAACTGGAACAGAAATTAACCACTGCACCTATCCTAAAAATTGCAGCTCCAACTAAAGAGTTTTTTGTATGTAATGATTCTTGTATAGAAGTTTTGGAAGGAATATTACTGCAATATAATGCAGTAATAGACTATGAGTCTTGAAAATTGAAGAAGCGTGAGAAAAATTATGCAATGTATGACTTGGAATTGGTTGTTGTCATACATGCACTAAAAATATGGCAACACTATCTATTGGGTAAGTAATTTTTATTAATGACATATCATATAAGTCTGAAGTATTTCTTTAGTCAACCAGATTTAAATGCAAGGAAAGCAAGATGGTTAGCTTTCCTTAGTGAAGTTTATATGGAAATCAAACACATAAAAGGAAAGGAAACCCGAATTGTTGATGCCTTAAGTAGACATTCTCATCAAGTTTTAGCATATAAAGGGAGTATTGTAAAATTTGATGTGGAAGAATAGATTCAAGAAGTGTTATCGCAAGATCCTCAATATGTGAAATTGCAGGAAAAATTACAGCAAGCTGAAATTTTAGGATACACTATGAATCTGAAAGGATTGATCAGTTACAAGAAGAGTTTATATATTCCAAATGTATCCACCTTAAAACAATAAATATTAGATAAATACCATAAGAGACCTTATTCAAGTCATCTATATTATCAAGAGTTGGTGACAGCCTTGCGGAAAAACATGTTTTAGCCAAGAATGAAAAATAAGGTAGCTGATTACCTAGCAAAGTGTTTGGAATGCCAACAAGTTAAAGTGGAACATCAACATCTTACCGGTCTACTGAATCCCCTTCCTATTCCAAAGTGGAAGTGGGAAGTAGTATCATTGGATTTCATTACAAGACTGCCACATACCAAGTACCCGCATGATTCAATTATGGTGGTGGTGGACACATTAACTAAAGCAGCACATTTTTTTCCTTTATACTCCACTTTTGGGACAACACAAGTGGCCAATGTTTTCATGAAAGAAATCTTTAAACTCCAAGGAATTACCAAAGATGATTATCTCTGATAGGGATGAAAAGTTTACATCTGCCTTTTGTAAAACATTTTTTGGGAGAATGGGGAAAAATTTGAACTTCAGTACAGCTTACCATCCTCAAACAGATGGACAAAGAGAAAAAATCAGATCTTGGAGGACATGCTTCAGATGTATGTGATGGACAGACCCACAAAGTGGGAATATTTTCTGCATTTAGCAGAATTTTCTTACAATAACAGTTATTAGGCCTCCATTAAAATGAGTCCATTTGAAACTTTTTATGGCATAAAATTCCACACTCCACTTAGCTCGAGTCAACCAGAGGAAAAATTGGTACTTGGACCTTACGCACTACATGAGATGGAACGAACTGTGAAACAACACTACAAGAAAAAAGGACATTGGTGAGGAGAAAAAATGGTCACCATAAACTCAATGGTGAGGGTCAAAAGAGTCTTCGTCACCAAAAATTGAACGTCACCAAAAGTGGCGTCGCCGAAAGTATAGGTGTCGTGGTGACATTCAAGGTCCGTCACCAATAATGATTTATAGTGACGGATAGTGACCGTCACCATTTCATATGAGCAATGGTGATAGACAATAGCCTCCGTCACCAAAAAACTAAACGTCACCAAAGGTGGCGTCACCGAAAGTATGTGTTGTGGTGACACTCAAGGTCTATCACGAATATTGATTATAATGACGGATAGTGACCGTCACCATTTCATATGAACAACAATGATTTTTTGTTATGGACCTTTCATGGCCATCACTATTGGTGCATATATATGGCGCCGTTCATTGACCGTCACCATTTCATATGAACAACAATGATTTTTTGTTATGGACCTTTCATGGCCATCACTATTGGTGCATATATATGGCGCCGTTCATTTACCGTCACCATAAACTCATTGGTGACATCAAGGTCCGTCGCGAATAATCACTATAATGACAAACAATGACCCTCACCATTTCATATCAACAAAAATGATTTATGGTGATGGAACCTTCATGGTCATCACTATTGATGTGTATATATGGTGGCGTTCATTGACCGTCACCATTTCATATTTTGGTAAGGGTCGAAAAATGTCACCATAAGCTCATTGATGATGGTCATAAGAGCTTCCGTCACCAAAAAATAATCGTCGCCATTCCATATGAATATCAAGGCACGATGGAATCGAACCACCAACCTCCTGCTTGTAAAGCAAGTGCTCTTCCATTGAGCTAGCACCCTTTAAAGAATTAGACTTTTAAAAATTATATCTTGAAACTGTATAGATTGTAAATTCTACAACTTTCAATAAATTAAAGTCTTGACAATCTTTTACTAAACAAGAAAAACATCATCGAAGTTGCATGTCCCTACCTAATGATTATGGAAGTTATGAAAAGTGGGTTGAAGGAAAAATAGTTACGTATAAGAGACACTACAACAAACCAACTCTAAAATGATGTCTTGATAATAAAAAAATTAATTTTCTTTTGTTGTTGTGTTGTATCTTGAACTAAAAAGAAATCCCTACTCTAAAATCATTCATATTTTTAAATCTGTTTTTCAAAAACGCTACTGGAAGTTGTATAAATTTAATATTGTAAATACATTTTTTTGAATTATTTACATGCTAAAGAAGCCATAGGATTATATGGTTCAGAAGAGGATGTTGGTTTGTACTTAGAAAAGGAAAGAAAACATTAATGTCAAATTAATCATAATTTTAAATCTTCTTTTCAAAAATGCTACTTGCAGTTGTATAACTTTAATATTGCAAGCCTTTTTTTTTAACTCTTCTTGGGCTAAGGAAGCCATAGAAATTATCTAGAGCAACATTCTAACTGAATGTGAAACTCCTTTACCAGAAGTTCTCCAGCTAAAGGAAAATTACTTTAACATGAAAAATAATGCATAAAAAAATTCATATCAGTTTTTTTAATGAATTATGGAAACTCTCATCAATATTTTCGAGTGAGAAAACTCGTTTCTCCTTGACAATGACTAATTTACCAGCTTTCCCTCTGCAATAAATATCATGGAAAAGCTTTTCTTTCAACTCAATAATCCTCAAAACACCTTTCTCTTTGTGACACTTGTAATTGCTAAGACTTCATTTCCTTTAGCACCATATACACATGAATCATCTTTGTCTCTAAGTTGTTTGCAAACATATTTGGGTACCTAACAATATAATCCAATTGAAATCCCACGATTTTGACCAAAACACCTACATTACTCTTCAGTTTTTCCTCTGAAAGCATTAGAATAATTGGCCTGTGTCTTGCTAAATACAAAATTTGTTGTTGAGAGAAACCTAAACTACTTAAACACTATAGTTTTCGATCTAGTTTCTCCTTGGATACTCAATAATCCTTGGAAAACACCTTTCTCTTTTCAACACTTGCGATTTCTTAGAAATATTGCCTCTAGCACCATATACCAACAAATCATCCTTGTCTCGAAGTTGTTTCAAAACAAATTTGGATACCTGACAATATCAACTAATTGAATTCCCATAATATCCAAGTTGCCAAATTCTGATTTTTTTTATATCCATACAATCATTACAAGAACTTAAACAGATTCAATGAAATAGAATTATAAACTGTATAATTGATAAGAAAATACAAAGCCAATGGAATGAAATTGTCTATGACAAAATACCCATTGAATAAAACAAAATAAAAATCGTAAAATGGCATGAGATGAAAGAAGCATTTATTGTTGCAATTTTAATGTTAGATGATGGAAAGATTTTTTTTTTTTTTTGAATTTGATATGTAGAGAACAGAAAATTTGTAATTTGAAAAGATATGTAACAAATAAAATTTCATAATGAAATTTTGTAAGATGTAACGAATTTTTCGTTGGTTGCAGGCAGAGAAATGAAATACAAAAGAAGTCCAAGGGATTTGTAATTATGAATGCTTAAATAGTGCAGGCTTACAACATCCATGCTTCCTACAAGGTAGGAGCAGCCATGTCACATAAGTCAAGCACGTGCAAGTGGTCAATACTGCCATCATTTTGAAGTGAAAATTGTACCATAGAAATCAGAATAGCCAGGTTTTATAGCTTAAAGGCTATGATCACTGGTGTATTAGGATGGAGTGGATTGCAATGCAGTAGGCATTGTTTGCAGTAATAGAGTGGGGGTTTTGGGTTTGGTTTTTTCATGGTGACATTGGCAGCTGAGCCAAGATTCAAATCACTATGTTTTTTACTCTATTATAATTAGCATTGGTGATGAGCTGGGATGTAGCAAGGTGCCCAAATAGGGCACTGGTATGATTGGATGATATGCTCCAAGGCCTGAAGTTTGCAGAATCAATATGAAACTTGAGCATGGGTATGAGCATGGTTGGGATATGGGATTATAAATTTTTTCTGAAAGATCTAGACCAAACCCAATTGCTACATTTATATACAATGATGCTATAGTGCAAGATAGGGAATTCATATAAGGTTTATGTTGACAGAATTTTGAGATTTTTTGTTTGTTTGTTTGTTTTTCCTCTGTTGTGTTTGAATAAGTTAGGAGAATAGGCAAGAATATCCCCAAGACTTCTTCAAATTTACTTTAATATGTATTGACCAAAAGTCTTCTTAAATACTGGTCGAAAGTATGCCCAATATACTTCTCTCAATGTCAATCCAAGTCTTCTTCGAAGATCCTTCAATAGTTTCTCCAAGGAGATTGTTCTAGGTCTTCAAATGCTTCAAATAACTGTCCAAAGTAAGAATTTAAACCTGCTATAAATCCATCATGAGAAGGTCTTCATTGTGCTACAAAGGGGTATCTCAGAGTTGTTTTAAAAAAGCTTTCAATTGCTGCTACAAGACTGTTTTAAAGTTGGTCCAAGACTGTCTTCTAAAAACCTTAAAAGATGTCTCAGAAACACATTCAATAAACTGGTATACAAAGATTTATGTTAAGCTACCTTTTAAGTCAATTCCCCTACAACTGCATTCGTAGCAAAGATCCATAAAAAAATTTGATGCAAGGAAATGTATCAAGGAATTGTGGAGAGAAGGTCAAAGATTTCAGGGAACATTTCAATTATCCACATGTCCCTGTATCATGTGACTTAGGTACAAAAAAACAACCGAGTAGTTTCACCAATGACAAAAACCAACATAGAGCTATATGGGAATGAAGAATGGAAGATGTAGACAGAATTTCTGGTGACAAAACATGAGAATTTCTTCTTAAATTCCCTATATGAAAAGCAGATAAACTCCCTGCACCACAGAATGAAGAGGAAGGGCATACTAAGAATTGAAATTATATTCTAACAACAGTAAAATATGTCTCACAAACACCTTCAATAAACTGTTATACAAAGTTTTTTTCCAAACTAGCTTTTAAGTCAATGTCCCTACAACTGCATTCCTAGAAAAGATCCATAAATTTTTTTTGATGCAAGGAAATGTATCAAGGATTTGTGGAGAGAAGGTCACAAATTTCAGAGGACTTTTTCCCAAATAATTAATCACAAA
Source organism: Pinus albicaulis (assembly GCA_034641835.2). NCBI lineage: Eukaryota > Viridiplantae > Streptophyta > Pinopsida > Pinales > Pinaceae > Pinus > Pinus albicaulis. The sequence goes on along the minus strand of CM076575.1, from coordinate 451,253,836 downwards.
TTGGGTCAAAGGGCAATGTTAGCTAAAAATTAAAGGTAAATAGACAAGTTCTGCAAATTGCTGCAGTTTTGAGAGCCAATGGCTTCTCCAATTGACGAGGCAGTGGAATCTCTTTCCAAACCATCATATAAGGATGCTACTGTTGGGTTAAAGGAGACTGCAAAATTACTGTGTCCAGCTGGGAAGAATCCAAGGCTTCCAGGATGCCTCTGCAGCTTCTTAGAAAAATATCCAGACAACATATGCCTAAAGATTACTTGTCACAGCGACCTAAAACATTTAGTACCTGACTATTCCCGCTGTTATTTATCGGTTAGAAGGCATTTCACCTTCATAGAAAGTACTAATATGGTGGATACATAGAAAATGGAAGGTGAAAGGATCAACTGACGTTACATTGTGCACCAAAGCCTTTTTCAGAGAAATTTACAGCAAGTTTAGTTTTGGCAGGAGACAGCATGTTTGATTAACAAACCCCTTTCCTAATAAAAAAGAAAAGCATCTATGCTCGCAACTCTTCTGAGTTTCATACTCTGAACCAAAAGTTTAGTACTATTTGTCCCAACCTTCCAAATATTTGCCTTTGTAACGCTACCTAAAACAATAACCCGAAGGGAAACCCACATGTACATAGAGTACCATTCATCTAAATATGCTCGCTGAGATTAGAAGCCACCATATTAATGCAGAGTTCAGGTTCATAGTTCATTGGGAACACCTAGTTGAGAACTTCTTTGTCAGGAGATGTAACCCATTTGTTTCAAAAAGGAAATAAAATAATTGAAAGAAGAGACAGAGTAACTGTAAAGGAAACAATCTAAACATAGAATTTGTTCCTAATTTCTAGCAGGAATGGTAAACAACAATAAAATTCTAAGCAATAATTTCATGTCTAATGAATTTATACAAGAAGTTTAGTTTTGGCAGGAGACAAGAATTTTGATTTACAAACCCATTTCTTAATAAAAAAGAAAAGCATCTATGATCGCAACTCTTCCGAGTTTCATACTCTAAACCAAAATTTTAGTATTGTTTGTCCCAGCCTTCCAAATATTTGTCTTTGCAACACTGCCTAAAACAATAAACCGAAGGGAAACCCACATCTACACAGAGTACCATTCATCTAAATATGCTCGATGAGCTTAGAAGCCACCATATTAATGTAGAGTTCAGGTTCATAGTTATTGGTAACACCTAGTTGAGAATTTCTTAGTCAGGAGATGCAACCCATTTGTTTCAAAAAGGACATAAAATAATTGAAAGCAGAGACAGAGTAATTGTAAAGGAAATAATCTAAACAGGTCATTTGTTCCTAATTTCCAGTAGGCATGGTAAACAACAATAAAATACTAAGCAATAATTTCACGTCTAATGAATTTATACAAAGATTAAAAAAAAAAACCTCATTCACGCATTACAGAAAAAGTGTGATCATGGTGATCCGCTGGAAGAGGAGCCTTTTGTGCACTGTTTTGAGGGCTGCACGTGGAGAAGGAAGGTGGATTGGGTATGTTGTAAGGGAGCCGCAGTGAACTGTGGTAGGCCGCAGGCCTAGCCACTCCAAATAGGCCAGCGTGGAGTCTTTAAAGGCTGCCACATGCCCACAACAACAACCCATACATAGGGCAACTCGTCTTGCCTAGGCCGCAGCTAGGAGTAGGTTGTCCAATGGATGGTTAGTGGTTAGTGCAGCCTGCAAAGTGCCCTAACCATGACAGAAGTACTACAGTATTGTAACAACAGTGTTTGTGGAGGTGTTTTGGGTCAAGAAGTGACCAGATTGGATTAGTTTGGTTGTTGACTGTGGAAGCCAAGCAGTGAAGTGGACAAGGGTGTCGAGAGCACTTCAAGTGGTGGCAGATTCCGCAGTGGATGGTTGGGTGTCATAGAGTTGTTTGAGGGAAGCGAGATTGGCTACCCAAAGTAGCCCTAGACAAGCTATCTTGAAGGATGAAGAGTAGTTGAAGGTTGGATGAAGGATGGTGCCAAAGTGCAACACTCTGATGTACAAGAGTTGTTGCTAGCCTGGTAGATTGGAGCTCGGGTGTTTGCTAGCCTAGAGGAGTAGATTGGATCAGCCCAAGTACACTCTACAGAAGGGTGTGAAACATTGTTAGGGGGCCAACTGAGTTTCCAGTCTTTCCAGATGAAGCTCTTGCAAGTAAATCTCTGCATAGTGTAAATGAAAATCATTGCTTGTCAAAGATAAAACTATAGCCATATAACTGAGAAATCTATTTGAACAAAAATTCATGCAAACAACAAAAATTTTGGAGAGTAAAGAGAATCACCTAACACCTTCCACATCCCCTTCTGAGACCATATCATGAAGAACATTTGAGTATCCTGTACAAATTCCAAGACAGATGAAGGAGATGGCTCTATCCATGTAGTCTCAGAATCTTTTGATGGATCACTACCGTGAGCAACCATGAAATCTATGAGTTTTAACCCACAAAAAAATTATAGATTTCAGTCTTACTCTCAGGCTCAGCTCAATGGAAAATAATGGTAATCCTGTTGCAATTAAGTTTTTTGACAAAAATAAGTATGCCTCTTCCAAAAAGTGGTTACACAATACTCAAGCCGAGCATGACAAAAATAGTCCAATATCCGAGTAAAATTTGGTCCATCATTAATCAGTAATCATATTTATGGAAGAAATATTTCTTCACCTGACTGATCTACTTATTTTGTTTAACATTGATGGAAAGTCATGCAGCTCATTTTCCACATTTTATGGTGAAAGTCACAACTATTTTTAATTGTCCCATCTTAGCAATATAGTAACTAGCAAGAAACACAGGAAATAACAAATATGTGAGTAAAATGCATATGTACATACTAAATACGCTTCACATCAGTTGCATCAAGCAAATATACCGTAAGTTAAAATTAAACTAATCAAAGAAAGCCTTACATTTCAAATAGCAACATAAAGATTCCCAATATATTCTTACTTGTCTAGACTTGCAGGAGGGCTAAGAGGAATCTCCTGCAAATGGCGTAAAAATATGGGCAGAATTGCATGAAAAGTGGGTCTCTTCGAAAGCTTAAACTGTTAACATTCACCAATCATCTTCCACAGCTCTAGCATATTCAGGTGGCTGCCTTTGAGCCTTGACAACAACCCTATAGATCTCCTCTGAACTTAGGTTACTCCACCTGCATGACAAATATCATTAAATATCTAGCAAGTGTGTTTCATATAAAGGGTACCATGTTTGCACATTACAGAAGAAAAAGGGAATTGAAGATTGGACTTCTCAACTACAAACACAAGGGTAGACACAATATAACTTACAGAATTGCTCCAGTGCACATCTCAACCAAGGTGCAACCAAAACTCCAGGCATCAGATTCTGAAGAAATTCCATTTCCTTCATCCCAAAAAATGTTCAAAGAAGACTTCTTGAGTGGTTCCCAAGCTTCTGGGGTTGTATAATGAAGATTCAACATAGTACACTCCACACATGAATGTGTCCTTGTCACATCATCCTCCAGGGTTGAGCGAGGTCTTCTGCATTGAGGTTTCTTCAAAAATTCTGGAAGACCAAAATCAGAAACTACTGCTCGCCCTCTTGCATCCAAAAGAAGGTTGGATGGTTTTAGATTCATACATGAGACACCTACTGCATGAAGCTCTGCAACACCACGAGAAATATCTGCACCATATCTTCATACGCATTTCCAATAAGATTCATCAATGCATATTAGTATCACCCTTCTAAATATTGATTAAATCTCAGATACCATTAAAAACTCAGAATTTTAATCACAAATTCAATTGCAGACATTCTACAAACAATGAACCAGAAATTAGAATCAAATTTGTAGATGCATAATCTATAATGTAGTGATATTAGAAACTATTTACTCCATTGTTTGCTGCATCTTTCACTGTTCGCTCACCATTCGTTTGTTGCCTCCTTAACTCTGGTAGAAAATCTTGTAAAATCATGAGTTTAGGGGAGGGGGTGGTTTTGAAAAGGAAATAAACATCATAAGAATAAGGTTTAAATTTGTCTCTTATCTCCTTTTGTGATGCTTCCGACCTAGGGCTGCAAGCCCTCTTCTTTGAGAATCACGAAAGGCCATAATGCGGTAGCCACTGAGTGGTTTCCAAAAGCTTTGGGGACACGCTGGAAACCATGTTAGATAAGGAAACTAATCTCATGGAAAGTGTTCTTATGAGGATTTTTTCATTCCCATAGGTTATCTATATCTCAAAAAGCCATATAACTTGAATGCATTATATTTTATGCTCTTCTAAACATCAATGCGATGCCTAATTACATGTGCATGGTTAGCGAATGGAGACAATGTTCCATATGCGAAGGACTCTCCATCGCCAGAAAGAGACGAAAGGGAGAATTTGTGGATATTATTTGCTTTTACACTTTACTCAGAGACCTTGCTAATAAATTTGTGCGACCTTCATGGCAATGGCATGGTAGGGACCGGGGAATGTGCCACACTCGAGTGAGATGCTGTATCAGCTCGGTCTCCGATGCGGAATTTGAGGATGAACTCGAGTCAATTCTTGACCAAATACTATCGCACGAGGCGGCGATCGCGGCTTCTACCCTTCATTTTCCTATGACATACTGGCTTTATCATAGTTGCAAAAAGCAGAAAGAAGAGCTTGATCAATTTAGTCGAGGGCACACCAGGGAAGGTGAAGTAATGTATCTTGAAGGAAGAGGCGGAGGCATCTATCTATATGCTTTGCATGATTGAGGAAAGTGTCTTGAGAGCAAAATAAGGGAAAAATATTCGAGGAGATGGAGAAGTTCAATCTTAGAAACGAGAGAACTAGAGGGAAGCGAGTCAAACAACTAGAAGCCCGAAGCTTGCATATGGCGAAGCAAAGCTAAGCATCAGGAAGCCATGGTGAATTCCTTGAGAAAAAATATTTTGGTTTTACTATTTTTGATCGAGATATGGATTGTATTTACAGTGCTCTATTTTGATTATATGCATCCTTACTAGCTATATACATGAGAGAAATTTTCATATTTGTGTATAATGGTTTAGATTCATATGGATGTACATGAGTTTTTTAATTTTTAATCAAAATTTGGATATTTTATGTATTTTTGGGTCATACGGTAAGTTGACACACCCGGTTTCCATTTTAGAGGTCCACTTATCACGGGTTCTAATAAACAAATGAAGCAAATAGGATTCCCCTTCCTTGCTCGTCGTTAGCGGGAGCTCTTGTCGATTCTGTGATTCAGTTTATCCATTTAAGATTCATTCAAAAATTGTCCTCGCATTAATCATTGGTCTCGACATTGTGCCATACCCTTGCTAATGCGATGTATATATGATGATATCAGACTGTCCTGCGAGCGTATGTATATATGAGATTGAGGCATAAGCTCACATTTGGAGTAATACGGCCTCTTCCTTGGACGTGTGGTGGCATAATTCACACTTGTATGGGAGCTCGAATCCTCTTGAAGTGCATAACTCGTATCCACGAGAGAATAAAAAGAGCTCGGACCTATTGGACAAGAAGCTCGGAGTACAACAATCTCGTGGAGGCTCATAGAAACGTGGGATTATATTTATTTGTCGACTTGTGGTTACACTTCCCTTGGATCAGCAAGCTTGGGTGTGTCCTTGTGGAAGACACGAACCGACGATTCTATTTGGTTTAGTCCTTCAAGCATGATGATAAAAACTTGACAAAGCATCTTGAACTATTCAAATGGTCACGTCAAGATACAAAGGGATCACTTTGGGAGGTTGGAGAAAAAATGGGGGGATAGAACACTTCATCGACAGGGAATCGTCATTCTAGGGGGTCGGAAGGAATTTTGGAAGGAGAGGTTTTCGTATTTGAGAACGAGTATAAGCGAGATCTTGGTAGGGGACAAAACCTCTACCCAAGTGGACCCGATGCGGATGTGGGAGGAGTTCATCCAATCGGATCCCATCTATCGAGCCCTAAGAGCTGAAGCTCACAGAGTATGTTAGTTGTTGAGTGAATATGTCCAAGTATAATTGATATATAAAAATACAATACTCAATTAAATTATCTTTATGCGTCTTACAATATCTGAGGCAACCACAGACTCATTAATGCCTAACTTTAACATAAGAATTCACAGAGCAAGGAAAAGGTGATTGAGTAAGAAGTTTAACTACAATGCATGATGGATTTTTGTTAAAATTGGCAACCAAGGTCGAGCCTCCCTTATAAGTTGGCTCAAGAAGCTCAAAAGTCACGTCTTTTTTCGACTCCACCGATTAGTATATAAAAGGGGCATGATGTTCTTCCTCATTTAGAAGCACATTGAAGGAGCTCGTCTTCTCCTGCTGAAAATAGAGATGACCTTATAAGGAATTTCCCTGGAAACGGGTGGCGGGGGTCGAGGATTATCATCGGACCCATCTCTAGCTCAGGGGCTTGGTTTTCTTATTGAGAAAGGGCCGCGCGTACGTGCACATAATGCATGGAGGATGCAAGGTCACGTGCAGGCAGCGTATCTTTCGTTTTGCAGATTGTAGATTTTGTGGTGTTGGATAAGAGCCACGAGTTGGAGGATAGGAGAGTGTCTATGCACGAAAACGTATCTTTAGTTGATTTTTTTTTGTGCGTGTTTGTGAGATTTATGTACGCACAATCGGAGCTGACAGTGGAAGAAAGCCACTACAACGGCATGTTGTTAAGTTATTTCGAGGGTTTGAAAGCATGGTCAATATATAAAGGCAAGGGATTGTTGAAGGGAAGGGAATTGTTGAGGAGGAGCCTCCAAGCTCTATATGAGATTAGATTATTACGATTATGAATAATAAGAACTGATCAAGGGTTTTTGGACTGTCTTGGGGTTTTTTCCCTGGCTTGAGCCATATTCATGTGTCCTCTTGTGTTGGCTTATCCTCTGCATTATTTTCTTATGCTACTTTTATCTGATTACTGTCATCATGATTTCAATTGATGTGGTTGCTATGGATTGATAATTGGGCTATATATAAAAATTGATGTGATCTGTCCTATGCTAAGAACATGTTAAGCTAAATTTAACATGTTATTCAGAGCTAAAGTCGAGGACAAGCCCAAGAAAGACGGAAAGCAATCACTAGAAATGTTGTCAAATATTCATGGCGCTCTTTCACCCTCAAAGGATCGGATAGGTAACTGAAATTCATGATATAAATCTAGTGCATCACGGTGAGCCGGCCCACGGTTTGTGGATAAAAGAGCGAAAATTCCTTTTTGAAGATCATCTACAGAGACACTGGGTTCAAATATCATGATTAAGAAGAGTGCGATTCACAGGCACATAATATGAGGTCACGAGATTTTCGATCCACTAATCCACCTCAGAATTCGGTGAACTTGAATGGCTAATCAAACTCTTGACAAAGTCAACAAAGGGACCCATCATTTAAGGAGTTTTTTTCCAAGCAATTTGAATTATGTACCACCTATGGGATCCAAGCATCGTATACATCTATGGACGTGGGACTGATCTTAGTGTTGCCTATCGATAAAGAATTCAAATTGATTGAAAGCCCTCCTAAGGCCTTGTTGGAGTGCCTCACTAGTGAAGTTACAAAAGGAGTTGATTCCCCTCTCAAACTCATGGAATTTGTATCTTTTCAAAGGCATGCCTTAATGCTTATGCATCCCAAGAAAAAGAAGTCGAGGTTCCTACTTCATTTTAAGGACTTTTTCAAGCAATTTGAATTATGCTACCACCTATGGGATCCAAGCATCAGTATATATATCTGTGGGTGACCCGATCTTATGTTGCCCTTCGATATTAATTTCAAATTGATTGAAAGCCCTCTGAAGGCCTTGTTGGGTGCCTCATGGTGAAGTTACAAAAGGAGTTGAGTCCCTTAGCCATCAAGAGAGAGAAAAGTAAGCCCAGAGGTTTCCTACTTCTAAAGATATATATATATATATATATATAGATATATAGATATATATATATATATATATATATATATATATATATATATATATGGTTTAAAAGAGCTGGCTTTGTGGAGATACCTGAAAATTATTATCACTCTTAGAGTCATAATTCCCGAGTATGATGTGACTTGAATTTTTGGACACTTTTATGTCATTCATTATCTCGATGATAGGTCTTGGGTAGGATTTGATCAAGTAGTATGAAGACTTATTCCTCATGGCCAATTCTAGAATCTAAGGTTGGTCGATAATGCCACTAATTAAATACAAATGCTCCAAGTCATATGTTTGTGGACATATTATTTCTCATTTATTTGCAATATTACCTCGATGCAATTTTCCAGCTCTCCTCTATTGGATTGTTCATAGAGCTTTTACAAGGACAGTCCATGAGTTTTAAAGATTATTGAATGCGAATGATGGCTTAATACGCATCTAAGTCAATTTTGTACATTCGATGTCATCCACATAAGGGTGTTTAAAAGATTCAACTTCCAACTTAGGGCATAGGTATCAAAATGAAGTCATCATACACAGAGGAAGCAATGGTTAGAGACACATCCCCGCTTTTCTAGTTACTTCGGATTGATGTATAATGTTTGAATGAGAGTAAGGATGGCTTCGGACTTACTGATGCAGAGCGTACAATCGGTATTGATATGACGATCAGAGAAATCATGGTGCTTTGGCAAGTCACGATATATGTTAAATCTAAGTTGATCTCATGCCATCACTATCTCTCGCTCTTTTCAAAATCAATCAAAGAAAGGCAGTCTAAGAAGACCTAGGAGTTAATTATTACAAGAGTGAAAGCATCTGATTCCATAATCAAATCCTTCTAACATAACATTTCTGACCTTTATATGGGTCGTATATTATCTTCACGGGGATCCTTTGTTGGATAACTATGCATATTTATCTTATGAAAAGTTCGAGACTGAATTTACAGTTTTTTATTTCCAGTTTTGGCTATGGATGTATGCATGAATTCATCTCTCACTTTCTGTTTTGGATAGGGATCACGATCTACTGATTTTAGTACATTTTATGAACCTCGGTCTCACAGTCTACATATATGGCCATGAACATTGCTCTTATGACTTGGCATAATTATGATAATTCCGTAACTGCTTGATATCACGGTGGTTATAGTATCTCGAGTGGCGGCTTATTGGCATCACGGTAGTGTACTGGTTGATCTTTGGCTTATTTATCTTGGGAATTTATCGGTTATGATATATACACTAGAAATAACGAGCAATACATGAATTTTAATTTTGCACTTAGACACCCGGGGGAAAATCGAGGCACATAGAGAGTATATATATATAGCTTATACTGCTCAAATCTTATCACAACAACAACAGAAGTCTATCCAATCTTAAAAAAAATCACAACAACAAAAGTCTCAATCTAAAAAAAATGAAAATAAAAAACAAAACAACAATGACAATCTCTCAAGTTTCATGTGCATATGAGAAAAATGCTGGAGTGCAATGCTGAATAACATGTAAAACAAATTTCATTCACGCGAGTAACAAATGAAAATAAACAAATATTGAATTCAAAACGGCGCCCTAATACCTTTTGAAGCAATGTTAGAGACACATCCTCGCTTTTCTAGTTTACCTGCAGATGATTTATAATGTTTGAATGAGGTAAGGATGGCTTCGATACTTACAGAGTTTCGACATACAATCGGTATTGATATGACGATCCCGAAATCATGGTGCTTTGGCAAGTCCACGATATATGTTTTGAAATCTAAGTTTGATCTCGGCCATCTATCTCTCTTCTCTTTTCAAAATCAATCAAAAGAAAGGAGAGATCTAGAAGACCTACGAAAGTTAATGATTATTACAAGCGAAAGCATCAAGTTCCCATAATCGATCCCTTCTCGACATAACATTTACTGACCTTCTTTATATAGAGTCCGTATATTATACTATGAGGGCTTTATTGGATAACTATGCATATTATCTTGGCATAGTTCGGATGGTACGGTGATTTCATTTTGGCTATGGAGTATATAAATTCATCTCTCGCTTCTGTTTGGATAGGGATCTTGACCTATTATTTAGATACATTTATGAACCTCGATCTACGTTTTCTATATATGGCCATGAACATTGCTCTTATGACTTGGCATAATTATGATATTCCTGTGCGCTTGATATCCACGGTGGTTGTAGTATCTCGGTGGCGACTTATTGTAGCATCACGATTGGTATGGTTGATATTTGGCTTTATTTATCTTTGGGAATTTATCGGTTATAATATATACAGCTAGAAATAACAAAGAAGCCATGGATTTTAGTGCACTTAGACACTAGGCAAAATCGAGAGACGCAGGGGAGGGATTATAAATAAAGCTTATATATCAATCTTAAAAAGAAAAAAAATTCACAACGACAACGAAGTCTCAATCTTAAAAAAATCACAACAAACAAAAAGTTTCAATCTAAAAAAAATGAAAAATGAAAAACAACAACAACAACAACGATCTCTCGGTTTCATATTGCATATAGCAAAATCACAGGAGAAAAAAAATGCAAATGCGAATAACTTGTAAACAAATTTCATTCACACGGTATACAAATGAAAATAAACAAATATCAAAATTCAAAACGACGCCCTAATACACGAGAAGCAATGTTAGAGGCGATCTAGAAGACCCTACGATTAATGATTATTACAAGCGAAAGCATGACAGATTCCCATAATCAATCCTTATCTAACATAACATTTTACGGCCTTTATATAGGTACGTATATTATCTTCACGAGGCCTTGTTGGATAACTATGCATATTATCTTGGCATAGTTCGGATAGGTACGATTTGTTGATTTTAGTTTGGCTATGGTACATAAATTCATCTCTCAAAGAAACTGCGATTTGGATTGGGATCACGACCTGCGATTTTCTGGTACATTTACTGAACCTGTAGTCTCTGTTCTATATGTGGCCATGAACATTGCTCTTATGACTTGGCATAATTATGAAGTCTCAATCTTAAATCCACGAGTATATGTTAAATCTAAGTTGATCTCGACCATCTATCTCTCTGCTCTTTTTCAAAATCAATCAAAAGAAGAGGCGATCTAGAAGAACTAGGATTAATGATTATTACAAGCAGATCATCTGATTCCATAATCAATCCTTTACGACATAACATTTCGACCTTTATACGGAGTACTGTATATTATCTTCACTATGGCCTGTTGGATAACTAACATACTTATGAACCCGAATAAAGCTTGGTAAACAAATTTCATTCTGTGATAACAAATGAGAAAATAAACAAATATCGAATTCAAAATGAGCGCCCTATATTGAATCCTAAAAAATTTGGATGGAGGCTCTTGAAGTTTTCTTACCTGGATAAATTGCCGGCGTTGCGAGGGGACTTCCATGATAAAAATTACTAGACAGGGGCTACTAGTGTAGCCGCTTTGAAACTAGCGGGTTTATTACTACACTTATGCTAATGTCTTTGGTCTCCGTTTACCACTCTCAACTTTAAAGATACTAGTAAAACTAACTTGGTATTGAAAAGAAAACATACCTTGTAGAAACCCTAACGCGAGGTTTTAAAGCTTTGCTAAAATTGTTGCCAAACTCCTACAAAATGAGAAGATCGATGGATAGCACGAAAGAGAACGACTTTCAAAGAAATTTATGTGACGGAATCCAAACAACTTGAACTAATTTCCGGCTCGGAAGTCCCACAGCGAGAAAACGACGAGTGCCCATTGAAAAGCCGAGTAACTGAGCATTTGATAGTTGAGAGAATCTCTAAGATGAAGATCGGTGGATAGCGAGGAGAAAGGGTGACTTCAAAGGCATTCGATGCTGCTACTACACGCGAGAGAAATAGGCGACTTCAAGGCGCCCTCGATCAGGGATCAGGAACGGCTGACTTTAGGCTCCATATGAATGAAATCAGAGAATTCCCCCAGACTGAGAAAAAGCGGAAGTAACTATTTGATAGTTAAAGGAGTTGAATATTGGCTTGTTAATTTTAGCGGTAGTGCTGGTAACATGGAAGGAGGTGACACTTTGAAAATTTTCCAAAGGGGAAAGCCACATAAGGTATTATGAAGATCTCAATTTAAATATTTTTTTCATAAAAATAGTTAGATAGTTAGATATATATTGGAGAAAATATAATGATCATATAAATCTTGATAAATAAAATAGAAATATCTTGAGAAAGCCATATAAATTTTGATAAAGAAAAATAGAACATTCTCTTGAATCTCATAATAAATGGAGCATTTACATATGAGGTGATCTTTTAACTCAATGTTGTCGTATATCTGCAAAGCTAGAAGATGTTATTGAGAAGAGAAATATCATGATGTTATTAGTTTCAACCTACACACTAATGTAAACCCAATTTTGAAACCACCGAGGGGGGATTTGAAGGGCAACATCTACGATCACTCTTGTGGGCTAAAAAATAAGGGCCCCTCTTATTTGCATGAATTGATTTCCTAGTACAAATCCATCTTAGAGTTAAGGCCATGAAAAGATGAATTCCAAGTACTAAATTTATTGTTTATAAATAACCTCTTTAATAACTTGACACAAACATATAATGATATAATTTACAATCGGAGGTGTGTCACTTGAATTGTGTGTTACAATTGTCAATCACTCCCCCACACAAAAGTGTCATGCTCCCTTTAATGTGATGATGCATCAACCCTAATGGAGAACAATATCGTGATGTAAAAAGAGAAATTTAAACATGATCTAACTTTAATAGTGCCCTACATTCACCCTATGGCTCCACCACTCATGTAAATGTGAGGCTATTTACTGACGCATTGATGTGGATACTATCATTTTATTTTCTCCTATGTAGTAGTATTCTACATTGACACAATTGCATTTTTTTAGCAAACAAAATATTTGTATCAAGGGTTAGCTCCTTTTCCATTAGGTTTGAATAGGTTGCGTCATTATGAGTGATCTATTCTTTACCAACTCCTTATATGGAGAGACCACTACAAGCTCCATGTCAACATGAAGTGTAGATATTGTGAGCAATTCTTATTGAGAGTTTGCTAAAGTCTGGCATCCGGTTGTTCTACATTTTGTATACATGTTAATAAGGAGGCATTACCCACAAGCACACACCCTCGAGACCAATACCTAGTTCTCTAAAAATCAAATGGTACCAATATTCTTAGTTAGAGGTGAGAAGGATTCTCCTAAGAGAGGTTATTTGTTGGTTTGAGGTGTTGTTTTTTTCCTACTGGATACTAAATTGATTAAGGGCTTCAGAGCTAAGAGTTAAGGGACAAGGGCTTGGGAGGGAGGATTTGGGGGTTAAAGGGATTTAGGTGTTAGGGGTTAAGGGGTTAGGTTTTAAGGTGTTTTAACTTGAGTTATGGTTTTAAGGGTCACGAGTTAAGAGAATAAGGGGTTAGTGCTTAGGGGGTTCATGGATTCTAGGTTAGGAGTTAATGGCCTAAGGTTTAATGCGTCGAAAGGGGTTGATGGATTATGAGTTATGAGTGTAGGGGTTAAGGTATTATGGCTTCGGGTTAAGGGATAGAATTTAGTGGTTATGGGTTAGTAGCTTATTGGTTGCTTGATAATGGGGGCCCTAATCCCCTTGTCCTATCACTTATCGAGGTTCCCCTTTTAATTTCTCTTGTTACCTTCACTCTAGGCCCCATAGCCCCTATGATATTAGGTCTTAATCCCCCTTCTCATTCTATAATGAATGGATTATAGATCTTAGTAAACCATGCTTGGACATCCCACTTCTACCCATCCATGATACATTTGTGTCTCTAGTCCTGTTCAATACACCACAAAATACTCCTCCCACCTTTTTCGGTCATATCATTCAACTTATCCTAACATTATGGGTAGAAATTGGTGTTTGTATGATTTGTAAAGTTAGTAGAGAGAAAAAATATTACTTGTTTTTTCTATTGAGAATGAATGTATAAATTGATTGTCATGATTGGAAAGTGCATGCATCAATCTACATTGGCTTGTTTTTTCGAGCTTAGACATGAATAATTATTTTGGTGCATACTCCATCCCTATAGATGGAGTCGCAGTATCACAAAGGTATTGATGGGAAGTGTGCTAAGAGGGTAGTGACGAGGTATGTTGTTAGGCAATTCCAATGCATGATAGAGTGCTAGGGAAAGCTATGCGAGTTGCTGCCAAGTTCAGGGGTGTGCCAATGTGTGCGAGGTGTTTTAGAGTGCTAGAGAAAGCATGAGGTAGCACTATGTCACAGATGCATGCGAAATGAATGAATAATAATGTGTGACAAAGGAGTTTCAATGAGTTCCCATGTGTGATAAAGGAGGAGTGACCAAGGCATGCTTGGAAGTGATAAGGAATGATAGAGTGCAGGGAGTGGGATGCATCCCCGGATGTGCCTAACACGTGCAAGGAAGTGTTAACTAGGAGTGCTCGGGAAACACGAGGGAACACTACGTCAAAATGCATGAAATGGACAAATAAGAGTTTGTGATTGGAAGTGTCGGTGACTTCCAATCTGCTGCTAAGGAGGAATTGACAACGTATGCTAGGCGGTGTTAAGGCATGCTAGAGGCCAAGGCAACATGTCAATGATGTCCTAGGAGTGTTAGGGTTGTTGAGATTGCAACAGAGATGATGAGCTTAGTGGAAAGAAGTCGCCTTTCACTAAGTGGGCACGTGTGCTATTTTTGGCGCAAGTCTATTTTTTAGACTATGTTTATTTTTAGACATGTCGATCATATTCTATGAGTTGCATGATGCTTATTTGTGGATGGTTGGTCAAGTTGGAAAAAATAGATGGACTTCTATTTTTAGACATATTGGTGGAATCTATTTTAGATTACTAGAGTAAAAATAGATATGTTGAATATTATTAGCTCTTAATAATATTTGGACTATAAAGCATTATCTTATTCTCTTGGAGCACTTCGAGTTAAGTGCACGGATGTATGCGACGACGGAGCTGGTGGAAGGAATTACGCTATTCACTGAGGGGTTAAGTGGAGACTATTTCATGGATACTTCGGTTAGAACTCATGTGACGAGAGTTTGGTGGAATTATTGAGGTAGTTGGTGGAGTTGTGTTCGGTTTAACTGAGTTAAACGTAGTTGAGCTAGTTGTATCTGAGTCTAGCTGATTGATACACTAGTGAGTGGGTGTGAATTAATTATTAATTAATTCACTAATTATTAACTCATTAATGAACTAAAGAATACATTAGTTAAACTATAGTGCATGGACAATTTCGAGTGGAGACCCGAGTGAAGAGGAGTGAGGTGAAAGAGCCGGTGTGACTATCGGTTGTGACTATAGTGTTGCATGATTTGCAACACTACCGGTGGTGGAGATGCAATGAGGATTGCGTGAGCAAGAGGCTGGACCAATTCGAGTTCAATCAGATCCATTCTTCGAGCGGTGATTGCGCGGTAGAGACGAGGCTATCGGTGGCGGATATAAGAGCATGTGATTTGCTAGATCGGACCTGGCTTTAGTGTGTAGAAATTGGAGATTATGCGAGAGCTTGTGAGGAGCTTTGTATAATTATTGTTACATGATCTCTATGACACATAATATACGAGATAGTTGGGGGTTTTCAGCTTTAAAGCTTTCCCATAAATCTTGTGTTCATATGTGTGAATGTTTATGGTTTTAATGTGTTCATGTGATTGTTTTTATTTCCGCAATTAATGATCAATGGTAGAAGAGATTATGTATTGTGCATGAAGTCAAATAGTGTGTGATCGGGAGAATATCGGATATAACATATCAGTTATATAAATTTCTACATGGAATCGTGAGGGATATTGATCATTGGAGCGAATTGCAAAACATTGAAGTGGTTGAGTTTTTGAGAGCTGTGGTGGAATTTGAATTTGTAGCCGTGATTTTCTTGGTGTCGAAGTTGAGATCGTCTTTCAAACGGATTGCGATTGGAGGTATGCCCATTGAGGGCAGCTCAAATTATATTTCATGGAAGAAGGACGAGGATGGAGGCGGTCGTTTGAGGATGACCTTTAATGGGTTGAAGGAGTTTCATAGATGCATTTGAAATTCCAAAACACCTTGCTACGACGATCTTTAGCATCTCTGACGCATGGCAAAAGAAGACGAAGAAAAGTGTTGAAGAATGCGTTGGAAAGGTGTCGAAGGATCACATAGTGTCTAGCCTGTCATGGTAAATCTTATCCATTCTTGATGTGTAAAAGGGAGTTACAAGGGTTACATGCTAGGTAATGCCAAGGTATGTTAAACTACCAAGGTGTGTCGGGGAAGTACTACGGTAGTGTTAGGGAGTGTAAAATCATGTCAAGGAATGTAGGGGATGCTAACACATGCCACACAATTCCAAGGCATTTAGGACATATCAGTGTGTTTGTGGCATGTCAAGATGTAAACTATGTTTCTTAGTTGTTCCTACAACCACAGTTGTATCGTGATGAGCACTATTCTTGGTAACTGTTAAGTGGGATCAATTGAGATTGGACATGAGTAGTCCTCATATATGAGTTACATGTAGTTCTTAGGTGAAGCAAGGCATATGTTGAATTTCCATGACACATGAGAATTTGGGTTTGGTCTTATAATATTTGATGCAAACACACTCAAGTGACACAACACATCAACTTTTCACAATGGAAATCTACACACATCGAGGGAATTAATTAGTGCACATGAAAATTTCTAACTTTTTTCAAAACTTTCTTCGTTAAATTACAAAGTCTGCCAATAGAATAAGCTAGAGCTCATCGCACCCGGTGGATGTTGGCCCTTTACATTCACACTAATACAAGGAATACAACTAGGGCTTGGTGTTATTCCTTTTGACAACCAATATACCTTGAACAAGACAACACTTGACCCAATTTTTTATGAGTGGACACACATAGCCTTTCATTCCACACTGTCTTAAACACATTTGGCGGGACCTCTTTTCTCTCAGTTACTGAAACTCCTCATTTTTCGCACTGCTATCAATGAACTAAATTCCTTTATGTTCTTGAACTCCATCTCAAAAAAACAATTCCCTCTATCTACCTCTTTTTCCTTTAAGGTTTCCAACACTTAAAGTTTTTTGATTAAGCTGACTCACAACTATTGTTGTGAGCAACTCTTTAACTCTACCCACTTTTTCCATCACTGCATCGTAAGATCGACAAGTCTACGGGATATGGAGGTTTCCACTATTCTCTGAAAATGACACAATACTACAATATGATGAAATAGGGCCTAGTTGGCTAGTCCATTTTGAGCTCTACTTTAGTCCTTCAAATTAAATAGTCACTTGAGCCCAATGCACACCTACCCCTGCTACCGGTCTTGTTTTCCTTCACAAGTCACCCCAGGGACTTAGAGCTCTTCTTGTGACGATCCACTAACAACCCTCCAATTGTACTTGGATTGCCATCAATTTTCCCAACCATAGTAAATTGTTTTACTGATCTAGTTCTCACCATACTTGACATCATCTAGGGCTCTTCAAATATGCTACCTAATAGTGATTTGAGTCCTCTCAAAATCACTTATTCTTGTAATGCTAATTTTATGTTGTCCAATCTATGAAAAAAATCTGAACTTACTCACCTTATCATCCTTCTAAACAAATTTGTAGATAGTATGAACTAGGGTCACAAAATCATCCATTAACAGTCCATTCACTAATTGTTTATAAGTGCTTCAAATCTCTGTCCAAAAAATCTATGGAAAGTCTAACAAAAAATCAACTCCTCTTCATGTCAATCCATTCCTCATATGGCACATTTATTATGCTCCATCTTCTACTCAGGGTTTCCACCTTCCTTTCGGATTTTCTATCTCCGCACATACACTTATGCAAACCATCTTCCAAAATTTCTGGTATGTATTGCGAGATAAACCTCTCTCTAAGGGTCTGACAACCCTCTTCTTACTATGCAAATTTTTCACGGTATTAATGACATACCTTATGGATTGAACATGCTAGGAAACCTCCTAAATAGGGAATTATACTTCTATTACTAATTGCTTTCAGAGACAAACCATATCCACCCATAGCAAAAAAAATAAAACTCTTTCCTCTATAAGGAACTCGACCTAGCTCATATGGATCCATAGATTACTTTGAGTCATTTATTTAATTGAATCTTGACTTAGAACTTTAGATCTCTCTACGACCCTCAAAGCTGCGGTTTCACTTTTCAGTCGATATTCCACACTGTGACTACTTACGTACGGACCTAAATTCTAGTGCATACCCTCCTCCATTTGTGTTGGTATTTATCACTGAGACCTCGCAACCTAGTAACCTGACACTAAGGTAGGGTCTCAACCCTCTCTACTATTTCAAAAATTTGATGCGGACTTCACTACGAAACACCACTTAAATCACATGCCCAAATTCTCATGAAGTCCGCCTCTCTTGAGCTTTATCGCCTTAAGAGAACCACAATATGCCATCCTACTTCCTATCTTGAGACCCATTAAGGATTTATGTGACATTCTTGTGAACCCTCACATGATGATCTTACTCTTGGTGGATGATCATGGCCTCCCTTTAGCAACACTTACTCAAACCTCTAACTAGACCTACTTTAGGACTACATCTCTCCTAGCCTCCTTGATAAAATGAGCTCATTCTCACTTGATGTTCTTGCCTTCATACTAAGCCCTCCTTAAAATAGCTTTTTCTAGCTAGGCCTCTTAAGAACACCTAGAACTTACAAAATTTTATATACTTAGATCTTAGGAAATATTATTTTTACATATTTAATTTTATTTTAGATTTTAAACCTCATGCTTAGGTCCAAAGCCCCTTCGCTTGGGTTATTTTCCCACAAAACATTTTGTGGAATCAAAATCCATACAAACCCATCTCACTAGGCTTTTGGGTACCTCCCCAAGCTACACAATTTAACAACATAGTCTAGTTGTAGTATATCGTAACTTGGTCGAGCTCCTATGGTCGAGCGAGGACTTGGTTGGGTTCCCAAGTTAAAATTAAGGGTAGTTGTAAGGGCATGATAACTCAGGAAGGGTTTCAAGGAACTTTGCCAAAGGAATGAAAAGGCAGGCTAACACATGTCTTGAAAACAAATGTCAATGCATGTGGAGGAGTGTTAAGAGGTGATGCGAGTATCACTAAGGGAGAACTAGGTCAAAATGCATGGAAATGAACAAATAAGAGTGTGTTCCGGGGAGTCTCGGTGAATTCAAGTGTGCCAAGGATGAAGTGTGTTAGAAAAATTTTCATAATAGGATTTGTAAGAGACTAGCCTACGATTGCCGATAAGGGGCTCTTGTTAGACTCATGTATTTCACGGTATCTGGAGTGACTAATCATCGATTAGAATATTGTTCATATCTTTGAGAAAATAATATTATATGTTGTCATTTATTTTCAGAGAAGAAAGGGAGACCACATGACTAATCCAAAGAGCATCAAATAGAATCAATTTTCCTTATAGTTTAGTGGAAAGGAGAAAAAATTGTTGGCCTTTGGAAAGGTGTGATGGGGATCAAACTTCATTTTTACGCCTCTGATTCCATTTTCATTTCATTCACCCTCTTTGTCCCCCCTACGTTTCCTCCATATTCTCCCATGCTTTCGAAACCCATTCCCTACCATGTCTTCTCTTCCATTTCATATTCCATTTTGAAATATACGTTACCTTACCTTTCTTCCACCTTTCGTGATCAAAGTGGGGCCCTCATCGCATTTCTCGAGATTTTATGTCATGTTGCATTGAAGCCGAAATTTAAATAATGCGATCAACGATGATTTGCGATATCGCATCACATTGTTTTACCTTGTGATCGCCCGCAATCTATTTTATTTAGTTTGTGATGTGGTAAGTCAGTCACACCTACGAAGCTCCGCCCATTACATAGCCATTGCAATACATTGTTATATCATATAACGAAAAATTCATAACAACGTACCGCTTACAAAACCTTCCATCGATTCATCCCAACACTCCACCCGAATGCCGGTGGGCCCCTCTTCCCCGCACTTCGCAAATTTAAGGAGTTAACCCCGCAGATTATAAATAAAACTTAAGAATTTACCGAAAGTACGCGCAATCCCGGTCCCACACTCTTCCCTACCACGTCACTCATCTCTGCTCCGCGCGCATCGTACTTCGCCGGTTATAGGTTACATGTACCACGCTTATAACTAAACGCTACAAATTGTGATGTGACCTTCAGCAGTCCCATCCACTTACCCTCACGTCATTTTACACCCTCCATGTCACCGCCCCATCGCATCACATCATTGGTCGTATTCTTTATAAACTAATTAAGCGTAAAGGTTGCGAAGTGCGCGGATGCAATGCCACTTCATAACTAAATTCTACATAATTTTAGGGTACGTTTGGGTGAACGAGGATGTGCACATATGTTTTGTGTGTATAATAGGTCAATTAGGGACTATGAGGTTTATAGCTCATTTCATGAATAAATAGGCCAAAAGACCCGGAAATAAGAAAATTCTTTCCACCTCATTATGCCATCGTCATATTTAAAGTCAACGGCCTACGTTTCATTCGACCCCCCCCTTTACAATATTCCTTACTTTATCCTTAGAAGGGGACTCGGAACGAATGGTTTTCAAGAAAGGGACCCCCTTATGTGTCGATATATCATGAATTCACACACATTTTATATTACCACTTACCACTTCATAACGGAAGTCCGAAATACTACACTTTTCTCCTGCCAAAACCATTTTCCCCAAATGAAAAACCATTTTTAGCCCAGGTTTACCGAGTTCGTTTTCGAGGAGATTCGGGACAGAATGAACGAATTTTTGACAAAAAGAGAAGTTTTTATTCAGCACAGGGTTGAAGAAAAAAATCCTCTCCCATGATTTTGATAGGTTTTTCACAAATCGGTTGGGATAATCAAAAAGCTGCATCTCTCAGCCTCATTTTTCGGATATCCGTTTTTTCAAAACGTGTTGGTCACTGATTTTGCGGCGATTGTTGTGGAGGCAGGGAGATGAATTTTGAAAATACGAGAGGGTTTTTGACCAAAACGAAGGCAAAGAACAATAAAATATCTCATATTTTTCATAGGTGTCACCCGTTGGGGACAAAAAAATGTTTGATTTGACCTCTATACTGACAATTTTCGAAAACCTACATTTTCCACGGCATGACAAACGTCCCAAGATTTTTAGGGAATTTGTTTTTTGATGATGGTTCTTAGATGTAGAGAACAAGGATAATATATTTAGGCACTACATGTTTTCCATAAAAATAGTGCTAGACAATATGACATTAGGACAACAAAGACAATCAGTGCCGCATTGGAGTTAATGATCGAGCCACAAGCTGGTGCAGAAAGAAGGTTGGGACAAACATCAATTTTTCACTCACTTTGTCTTTTTGGAATTTTTATTTAAAAGCCAATTGCGTTCACCTTATAATTCAATAGAGGGAGTAGTTGAAGATAATACTAACCAACGGTGGCTAACAAATTCACCTCATCATGACCTTGCATGGCCATACTTGTCTGCATTTTACTTGCTTAGAATTGTAATCAATGAAAGTTTTCCGGGGTAGATTAGGGGCAAACCCGAGCTTAGCATTGTTAGTTAAATACCACTATAATTCTCATTATAAAAGGTTGGATATTTTAGCACACTGCATTGTAAGAAATACTATTGAAGCATTTTAATTTTTGGAGAGTCTGGACATCAATAATCAAAGACAGGTTTACAGATTCTTGAATTGTGTCAAAAATGGTGATGTGTTTCATCTTTGTTTAAATGCTTCCATTTGTTTTCTATCTTGTGTATCTGTCTCATCTAATTGTAAATCAGAAATTTTAGATTAAGATTCATTGTTGGAGCGCCTTAATTCTATACGCGTTTTACAATCGCAGATGTTATGTTGAAGTGTTTCGATTAAATAATTCTTAGTGCTCTTTAGACACTACGAAACCTAACTGTTTCTTTCACCCCATAATTCTAATACTGGCTCTTAAAATCCATATGCTAGCACAATTAGCTTCATGCCACAGTGATTTTCTCTTGATATCGTCATGTGCATTCTGGCCTTTGTCTCCATCGCCTAATGGAATGAGCTTCTGCAACCCCTATCTATCCAACCACACAATCAATCAAAAAAAACAACCCCCCATCCTCTAACTAGCCTAATATCGATCGTATACCAGCAAGATTAAATCAATTTAAATCATAAAACAAGAGAGCCCTCTCCGAGTCTAAGAAGGCTAGGTCCTAGACTCTAAAGCGGTTTGATGTTGTTCTTTATAGTTTAGTTTTGCCAATCTTCTAAATTATAGAGCAAAGTCTGTGAGTTTCATTCGACAGAGACAATTTTAAACATAGGGAGACTTTTTGTGTTGGGCACAACATCATTTTTCCTTTATCTCTTATTTTTATATGAAATGTGGCACACTTTGGCCGAATGCTCATGTTTTAAACTATTTTTTAGACAATTCAATATTGTACATTGTTATGTATAAGTTTTTGGGGAACTCGACTTGTGCCGACTTCATATCTTGTGTGACTTTGTGTATCCTGTGGTTCTTATGCAAACTCTACGTTAATGAGTCCACTATTTATATGAACTAGACATACATGTGAAATATTTCTCTGTAAGCTATGTTTCTTAGTTGTTTTATGGCCATGGCTAGATGTGATCCTTGTCTTGGTAAGTTCTTAAGTGGGAAAAGTTCGCTTGGACATAGTGGCCTAAGATGAGAGTATAGGAAGTTATTAGGTGAACAAGGCACAATCTACTTGTAGTAGGTGTAATTGATCAAGTTGTTACGAGCTGAAGCATGACCAATCTCACATGAGCTTGGAGTAGACTAAGGACTTGATTGGGTAACCAAGTCATGAAAAAATGTAAGGATATTTGTGAGGGAATGAGTGCAGAGCATGCTATAGGGATTGCTAACATGTGCCCGAGATAGTTTCGAGAAGGCATGTAAAATATGCTAAGATGTGTCAAGTGTTAAGGCATGCCAAATGTCACGCAATGGTGTGACAATACATGCCAGGGATTATCAAGGAGGAGAAACAGTTATACAAGGAAATGAGCACATCATAGGGTTAATAAGTCATCGATTTACATTTTCCAAAGAGGGGGCATGCTATGCACACCAGCAGACTTTAGGTGGAAATGAGTGTCGAAGTGCCAAGTGTTAGTGCATTCTAAAGTGCCAAATCATCCCTCATAGTTACTTCTCTTCTACTTTCCAATAACTAATCTCAAATAACTTTAATATTATACCATGTGAAAGCATATTGAGGCGTCTTAATGAATGCTATACATGATAATGATCACCGGCCTCTTTAAGACTACATGTCTCTTCGCCCCCTTATCAAATGAGCTCCCTTCTCACTTGATGTTATTTCCTTCATCCTAAGGAATCCTTAAATAGTTTTTCCCTAGACCTCTGCCAAAGGAACCCTCTAGAAGCTTATGGGTTTTATCGAGTTAGACCTTAGGAAATATTAATTTTCCTTTTTAATTTTTCTTTTTAGATTTTAAAGAAACTGTCTTGGGGTCCAAAATCCCTTTTCTTTGCTTCTATTTCCACTAAAGCCTTTTGATGACCAAACTCACACAAAGCCATCTCACTAAGCTTGTGGAGTACCTCCCAAAGCTACTACAATTCAACAATATAGTCTAGTTGTAGTAACTATAACTTGGTCAGCTCTTGTAGTCAAGCGAGGGCTTGGTTGGGTTCCAAGTCGAAAATTAAGTAAGGGTAGTTGTGAGGAACTGTGATATATAGGGAGAAGTTAGGGCATGCAAAGGAATGAAAATGCATCTGCTAACACATGTCGAAACAATTCCGATGCATGTTGAACTAGAGTTTTTAGAGTGTTGGGGCATATCAAGGGATAACTAGGTCAAAATGCATGGAAAGGAACGAAATAAGAGTGTGTGAAACGAGAGTCGTTAGCGAATTCAAAATGTCGCTAAGAACGAGTGTGTGTTAGGAGAAGTTTAGAATAGGAGTTTACAGGGAGGCAAAGCCTACGGTTGTTATAAGGGTTTGACATAGCAATTCTAGACAAAGGGAGATCACTTTGTGCCTGCTAGAGCACAACATTGTTTTTCCTTTAGTTATTTTTTATATGAGATGTGGCACACTTTGGATACATGCTCATGTTTTAAACTATTTTTAGATCATTTATTGCATATTGTACATTGTTGTGTATAATATTTGGGGCACTCGGCTTGTGTCGCTTATATCTTGTGTGCTCGTGAATCTTGTGGTTCTTGCAAACTCTCAGTTAATGTTCTATTGTTTATATGAACTAAACATACATATGAAATGTATGTGTGTGTACATGGTATGTTGCTTAGTTGTTTTGTAGCCATGGCTAGATCATGTGATCCTTGTCTTTGTAAATAGTTAAGTGGGATAAGTTGAGATTGGACATGAGTGACATAAGATGAGTTATAGGCATTTCTTAGGGTGAACAAGGCACAATCTACTTGTAGTAGGTGCAATTGGTCAAGTTGTTGACTTGAAGCAAATGCCAACGTTTTCACATGAACTACTGGTAGCCAAGGACTTGATTGGGTTCCCAAGTCGTGAAAAAAATGTAAAAGGCTTGTCGTGAGACATAGTGCAGAGGCATGCTAGGGGAATGCTAAGATGTTCCAGTCAGATAGTGCGAAGGCATGTCGAAACATGATGAGATGTGCCAGGGTGATAAGGGCATGCCAAGATGCGCGAAAGGTATGTCAATGCATGCCGGGGAAGCTAGTCGAAGGCAACAAAGGGATAAACAAGTTAGAAGCTACTAAGGAAAGCGAACACATAAGAGGGTTAATTAGTCATCAATTTACCTTTTCTAAGAGGAGTATGCTACGCACACCAACATGACTATGCGCTGATAGATGCCAAGTGAAAAGTCTTAGTGCATTCTAAGTGCCAGAGTCTTCCTTTGTTGCTTCTCATATACTTTCCAAGATTTATCTAAAATAAATTTAATATTACGTCGTGCCAAATCATATAAGGCATCTCAACGTGTTCCATACATTTTCAGTACTTTTTCCAAGCACCAACACGTGCCAAGCGCCGATATGTGTCGGGGACTATTATGCATGCTATGAAGTGGAATGGCATGTGGAAGGCTTGCTAAGGTGTGCTAGAGAGTGTTAATGAATTTTTAGGAGTGTTAAGGAGTAATAAGACAACACACATTAAGGGAGCACTAGGTCAAAATTCATGGAAGTTAATGAATATGAGGAACATGTGCTAGGGACTAGTGTTAATGAGTGCTTAATCTGTCATGCCGAGGAGGGAGTGACAAGGTATGCTTTGAGCATTGGTAAGGCAGTCTAGGGAATATCAAGGCATGTAAAAGAAGTGCCAGAAGTGTGCTAGGGAGTTCCGGGGTGTGCTAATTATATGTTCCAAATAGTTCCAAGATATGCCAATACATGTCATGTGCTAAGGGATGTGCGGGGTGCCGTGGGTATGTCAATATGTAGTCAAGAAGTGTCGAGGTAACAAAAGGAAGAACTAATCCAAAATGTAAGGAAATGAACACATAAGAGGGTCAGTAAGTCGGGACTTTATCTTTTTCAAAAGGGACATGCTAGTCACACTAACTAATAGCCAGGTCCCACTACATGCCAAGTGGCATTGTATGCCAAGTGCGCCTAATTTATGTCAATGCATTCAACCAAGGTGTTCCCAAGGGCATGCTTAGGGACTACATGCATGCTAACACATGCTAAGGGAGAGTTCCATGTTGCGCTAGCACATGCCACCATGTGCTTGGGCATCAGGTTTCATGACAAGATGTTCTAGGTACAAAGATGTTCCAAGACATTTGCAGGGTGCTAAGAAATGTTAGTGTGTGACAAAGAATTAATTTAAGGTGTGCCGGGATTGTTGAGGGAGTTTTAGGATCATTTCTCATTAATAGAATTGTGCAGAGTCTTGATTATGTCCCATTAAATAATATATTTCATATACACACTAGTGGAACTTTATCTAAAAGGGAATTTTATAGATAATAAACTTAATAGATATGAATCATGTGTTGACTCATAGGAAAAACTCTATTCGACTAGTGATTACTTGAGGGAAATGATACATACTAATTACTTCTTAAAAAGTATTGAGCGATATATAACCAATATAGCCTTGAAATATCATAAAAAATACTCCACAATAATGGCCTTAAATCGTTATCTTTTTGAAAAAAAATATTAAGAGGCATACAGCGTCATCAAAAACTCATTGGAATGATCAATGGTGGCAGACATTTTTATGACCGTCACCAAAAGTATCAAAAAGAGAGAATTGGTGAGGGTCATTCTACAAAGTTCGTCACTACGAAGTGTCACCAAAGAGAGAATTGGTGATGAGGCCTTTGGACGACCCTCACCAAAAGTGTCGTGAAAATGGCTTTAGTGACGAACCTTACAAGGACTGCATCACTGTATACACTACTGATGAGCGTTTTTTAAGGGACAGTCACCATATGACTGACATTGGTGATGGACAGCAAAGGTCCGATCCCTGACTCATCGACCCTCACCAATGTCCTTTTTTCTTGTAGTGCAAATTTAGCAGAATATTAAAGCAACTCAAGACTGCCAGAATATTTATGCGGATAAGAAAATAATTCACATAGAATTCAAAGTTGGAGATCATATTTACTTAAGAATTAAACCTCACAAAAGTACCTTGCATTCTGGCAATTGTGCTAAGTTAACACCTCGATACTGTAGACCCTTTGAGGTTTTGGAGAGAGTGGGCCCAATAGCTTACAAATTGGCTCTACCTAGTCATATTAAAGTTCATAATGTTTTTCATGTTTCATTATTGAAGAAATATGTACACATGACCCTTCTCACGTGGTTTCTTGGGCTTTGATACAAGTAGAAATGAGGGGACTTTCTTCCCGAAGTCATTTTTGTATATTGGAGTGAGAAGAAACCATCCTCTAGGAATAAAACGGTAGCTTAGGGTGAAAGTGAAGTGGGAAGCATTTTTCCCACTGAGGGAAGCTACACGGGAAGAGGGAAGAAATTATGAAGGCAGTGTGCAGATGTTCAATGAATAAGACAGAGATGTCTATGACAACGAGGAAAGTGTTTTTTTTTAGTGGACTACTGTAATACCCCTATTTACAACTTTTATATTTAGTGAATAAATCTAATGTTTAGGTGGATCTAGGGAATAATTATGTATGAACATTTTATTTTTGAAATTAATAAATAATTGTGGATTTAATATTAATGTGTAGAGATAGAGTAATGGAGACCAGGAATTCTTATCCATGAGGATGGACTAGAATCCCAGACTTTCCGAAAAATCTCTAGAAATCCTTGGAGAAAAAATTAAATAAATAAATTTTATTATATGGGAGAAAAGTATCCAATAAAATCATTAGTAAATTGGAAATTTGCTGAGAAGAGGTAGGAAAAAAACTGGGTTGAGGAAAGCTAGTTTTCACAGAAGATTTTGTGAAATAAACAAAAGAAAAGTCTAGGCCATGGGAAACAACATCCCATATTGACATGACGTTGTTATGGAAATAGGCTGAGGGAAATAAGGCTTAAATAAGTCATTAATAGTGTGACAAAGTGGTTATCTACACTGGGGAACATAGGTCTTTACTCGGGGGAGAGTTGTGGAATAAGCTCGTGGTTTGGAGGAAAATAGACTTTACACAGTGTTTCCATTCTTCCATGTCTATTTGGCAGAGTCTCATATGTAATTAAAAAAAAATTAAGTCTCCAATCCTGTTAAAGAGGCTCAAGAACTGCTATTATATAAACAATCAGAATCTATAAACCCAAGAAGGGGTCTAAATCTGATGTTTATTAGTAAGTATACTTGTAGAAATTACTTGTAAAGTATTACTAGTAATAATGAATAAAGAGTACTAAACTTAGTGAAAAGTAAGACAGACTTAGACATGCTAGTATAAATAGTTTTAGTGGTACCAAATGTCATATTACAACAAATTAAACTAAGTTGATGTAAATTACAGCAAGTAATGTAAAGCAGAGAACATTTATATTCTGACAAATAAACAAATATATTAAACAAATGGACAACTCAGATCGAAATATATGTATGCCAAACATATGTATACATAAATATCATGATAAACAATCACAATATATGAAACATAAAAATATATAGTTTTCAAAATTCATATACATAAAATGTAAATATCAGTCCTCTTAAAAGAGCTGAGGGCATAAATGTTATAGGACTCTACCAATTTGGGAATTATACATTGAAACCAGAACTAATCCTTTCCAGACCAGTATGGAATTAATATCAATTTTACAAAAATTTAGAATTAAGTTACATGTCATATAATTCTGAATGACACCACAACCAGCCTGAGGAAGAAGGGATTCTCTGTTAGCTCGAACTGGGAAGGGGACCAATGAACCATCAAATCAGTTAAGTTGATTAAACACAGTTGAAGCCTGAAATCTCTGCTTCAAACATTGGGGAAAACCACTAGGTCGAGACCTTAGGACATTTACTATGTTGTTTGGTATGGGTAGCTCACGGCCCAATTGAAAAGGACAGTTTCCTTATAACTAATGGGTTGAGTGATGGGTTGATTTGGATGAGTGAAAATGGGACTAAATAACTAAATGAAGCTATCTAATTTAATCTAAATACTAATAAAGAAAATCTAAAATCAACTAGGGTATCATATATGAATACAACTTAAAATTGTTCAATTAATTATTAACCATAAATATTATTATCGTTAAATTGAAATGTGCGAAACAAATAAAGATAACTCTGTTTTAGGAAGTCATGAGAGTTATATTAGCATATTGTATTCATCATTTTATATCATCTACATACACTTATGAAAGATAACATTTCAATTATACTTTCCAAAAATTATATATAAAGAAAACGTTGTGAAAACCAAATATATATAATGATAGAAAATTTTAAAGCGAATATCATATGACAAAAGAAATCAACGAGTGAATAGATAAAAATACATATCCATCTTGAAAGCTCAAATGAAATGCGATACTCCTAATCGATGAATTGAATGCAAAATCAAATCAAATCACAGTAAACACTTTAAAGATAAATTACACCAATCACTAGATGTGATCCTTTATAAAATATAAGAGCAGTGGAGTACGAAATGTAATCTCCAAGTCTGAAATATATTAATTCGGGACCCTTCTCTAAATGCATGAGAAGGGTCTAAATATACTAGCTAAATCTAAATGAGAAGCTATTACAAAAAACAGGATTCGGTTTAAATGGTAATTATTTTCCTAGGCAAGAATCTGATAAAACTAAAAACTAAATCTAAAAATAAAGACTATTAAGTAACTACTTATGAACTTGATCTTTAAACTTGCGGTATCTAGCATTGTTTTGAGAAGATGCGTTGACCGACTTGAATTTCAAACTGTCCTTAAAGAACGAAATCGGCAAGTGTAGAAGCAATCTTCTCGTGAGAGCTAATGATACAATTAAAGCGCCTTGCATTCGTATGCGGTTTCACTAAATATGTCCGATAGAATCCCGGTTTAATCTTGTCAATCCTTGGACTGATTTAGCTCTTTCTTACGCCTTTTGTGTCCATACATTTGCAATTGATCTTTGCGAGAAGATATCCGAACTTGATTTACGAAATCAAATTTGCTTTGTGAAAATTCTCATTTGCAATCGGTAAGGCTTGCTTACTCATGGCGATTCTGCTACTTTCTTTCTCCTCTGATTTGGCCATCCCGATCATTGAAAAGTATTTCTTTATGGTTTTCATTAATAATTAGTGCACAGCTTTCCTTCCTTCCTCAGGTCTTTTTCCATATCAAATAATAGGTAACTTTTTCATTAATTAAATCATAATCATTTCGTAAATATACGACATGATTAAGTGATCTTATCACTTTCTTGACAAAGAGTTCCATTGTAAGATTTTTTGGCATAAGATTTCTTCTTGTTGCAGTAGTTGATTGTTTAAAGAAATAGTTTAAAACAAACTGCGGAATTTTAGGATCATCTTTATGTCTTTGATCTTGGATAATACATGTTGTTTCTCTTTATCAACCTAAACTTTTTTATATCAATTTCATTTCTTGAAGTTGTTCTTGTAACTTTTTCAAGTTTCATACATTGCTTCATTATTGGCATGTACATTGCAATTTGTTGTAGAACTTGTATACGATTTCTTCCTTTTCATTAGCCAAGAGTTGTATCTCAAATGCTTTGTCAGTAGTTACGAAGCATAAGCTCCTGCTAATTTGAGATAACTTAGCAAGATTATGTGACTCGTGGTAGGATCCTTCAAAAACATCTAATTATTCTGCTTAAGTACTTAGATTTCACTTCTAATTTCTCTTTTTTCCTTTGTTTTCTTCACCCTCTTGCTTTATACTTCTGAGTACGTAGAATACCTCTAGAGGAGAATGTCCTCTACATTAAGTACAATTTCGAAGAGGGAGTGATAGGTATATGCTCGGTTACGTAGTACATTACCACTTATTCCTGTGTTCAAAACTTTAGTTGTTTGTACGAGGATGCCTATAAATACGTCCTTCCCCATTAATCAATTGATTAAAGTTTTCCCATTCTTTATGCAATTCAATTGTAGTATTTGTTGATGTACATTGGTAGGAGGAGGAGTTATCTGCGAGAAGTCAAATTTCTTTGTTATGAAAGTTCTTCCGATTGAGCGATATCTTTCATGAATTCTTCATTTCTATCGTGCTCTTCATTAGAGTTATTGGAACGTTAAGTCTCTCTTTCAGATTTTGACTTAGATTTATACGTACACGGCCTGCCACTTATACTAACCTCGGAGTTGGTTCCCATATGAGGGTTCCAAACGCAAATTTTCAAAAGGATGGTGGTCGATCTTCTTTTCTCATGGCCTTAATTCTTGAAATTGTGGAGATAATTGCATCTGTGTTGAATGTATAATTTCTTTGAGTGTGGATTTTCTGGAATATATCATCGAAGGGTCCTCTTCTCGGAAAATATCCTCCAATTTGATTGCGGTGGTGAAATTTTTAACAACTTCATTAGGGTCGAATAACCTTTTTGCAAATTTAAACAATTGTAAGCATGTAATATTGCTTACTTCCTTGAATGCATGTCAATATCAAATAATGAAAATGTTCCACAATACGGGGAAATTGTGGCCAAACGGCTTTCTTCTTATCTTTTAAATCCTTTGTCAAACCTCCTTGACCACGGGTTGGTATGCAATTTCCCGAGCTTCTGAAGTTTATCGAAACATATAAGGGTAAAACATGAGGTAGACGAGAGCTTCCAAAACCCTTACATAGGTAAGCCATTCTTCCCCAAACCATCGTACAACGGGGAGAATGTCGACTTAACTGAGAGGAGCCTTGGAGCATCTTTATTATACAATGTTTTGTGCGGAAACATTATGTTGTGGAAAATCTTGTAAAATGAGGAATAAACTTGGATTCCCATAATTCCTTTTTTGATACATGAAAATAGGAAAAGGATCTTTGAATAGATCCATTATAACTTGAAAATTTAGAAGCAAAGCGATAGCATCCATAACATAGCGAGATAGATAAGGAGAGATAAATCCTACGAGAAACACTTAAACATAGACCGGTAATGGAAAATAACGTGGCCAAATTATCGGACAAGATTTTGACGTCTACAATTGTTGCGTTAACAACGGCATTCAGCAAAGACCATTGACGAATCATATTTATGTCGGGCTTTCCAAAGAAACTGCCCGCCAACACTGCGGCAACAAAACAATATGGAGAGTGAGTGAACCGATCTTGTACATCACAGGTGTTTATTTTTCTTGATAGTTCATCTCTCTTAGTCCACTCCTTTGTGCATTCCACCAAATTTGCATGTTCTTTGGCAAATCCTCCATAAATTGTTTATTATAAGTTGCACGAGGTTACGGCAAATGATACATCGACCTCAAACCTTCGAGTAGTGAACGACCCAATGAGCTCTTGATTTGGAGTTCTAAATTTCCTATCGAAATATCGGTGCTTTTTGACACCCATTTTCATGTCATTATCTGAATAATTCTTGAGATGCTTGCTTCTCCGGTGCGAAATGAAACCAAGCCAGTTCTTTAAAGTTTACCTGAATGAATTACTTGAACTGCCGGTAAGACGTGACTTGCAACATACAGGATTTTTCTTCTTTGAGCAAATTATACATTCCTTCCCGGAGTGGTGATACCGGCATCCTTATTGCAAACGTATCCGCATATAGTGAAGCCATTTCTTTGTTTTTAATTTGAAATCTTCTCCTTCTTACCCATAATGCTCTGTGAATGCTTTGTATAGTCATACGTTTCCTTAGCTTTGTTATTTTACGAGTTAAGTGAGAGTAATGACATGAGAAGGTGATGAAATAGTTTTAAATGCAAAAGACGGATGAAATATGTGTACTAACGTGAAAGACCTTTAAATCAAAAACAAAATCCCATTTATCATTAATTGACAATCCATTCATTTAATCCAATAATTAAAGCGCACAATGGATATTGATTTATGGAAAGATTTTATTTGGACAATGCGCTTTTATGAATGCGACATTTGCGATCTGCGATTCTTTGCGCAATACCATAAATGTATATACACCAATATCATAATCATGATTTTCTCAAAGCGTAATCATCGAAAAATCGCAAAATCGCAAATCGCGAATATCATGAAATCGAAAATATCAAATATAAAAAAGTATTTGTTTAACATTTCTGCGATATGCGATTTGCGACGATAGCCTAGCAGTATAGGATTTTTGGGATCGCATTATGTAATATCACAAAATCCTTGAGTTTAAAAGATTCGGTTCTGAACATCTATCATTTCTTGATGGATGCGCTATTTAAAATAAAGAAAGATTTTTTATTGTAATCTATCATAAACTTAAGTGTTTCTAAAGAATTTCTAAGAATTTCCCTAAGTTATGATAGAAAGTTTTATTTGAGAAAACAAATAATGATTGATTTTTTTGGATTTTTTAACTAAGGGTCCCCATTTTATTTAATTATTACTAAATAAATAAAAGGAGGTTGTTAATTGAGTCACAACAATTGGCGATTCAAAATAAACGATTATCTCGAAAAAATAAAATGAACACTATATCTCTAGTAAGTAAAGATTTTTAAAGATAATGAAAACTATCTTAGGATAATTCAAATAAATTTAACTATGAAAAAGAGAAATAAAAATCTATTCTAATTTCTTTAATTCCTTAAGAACAAAAACATTTTGGGTTTCTGCAGCTTTGATCGGTGTTAATAATAAAGTAAGTGGATTTCTCCAAGTTTGGTTTATAATATACTCTATTGTCATAGGTATTTGCTTTCTGCTTGCCTATGACGTTCACATAGTCTCGACGGGGTTACCCTTAAACCATTAACCATTCATTATCCCATCCAACTAAAATTATGACTTTTTAAAAGATAAATTCATAAGACATATTATCTCATGTTTTTGTCTTTTTACTTATTTTATTTTTAGAACCATTATTCTGGTTTGGTAACTTGATTAATAACAATGCCATTCACTAGTTGTAATTAAAAGGCGAGCAATTTGGCTCGTGATGAGACCCCTTGTCTTATATTTATAAGCCATTACCATTGTTTTGATATGCACTATTGGTAATGTCAGTTTTATTACTTCTTATGAACATAATTATGACTCGTGATGAGACTTCTTATCCCTTAAAATTTTTGTATAATTTCTTAGAATTGCATTCTAAAAATCACAACTTAAATGGATAGAGTGAACTAGTTTTATCCTTAAGAATCGATGGATGACATGAATTTTTCACAGTTTCTTGAGTACCTTGAGACTTTGAAAAATCTTTTTACTTTTATAGATAGCCTTTCTCTTGCTCAATAAAATTATAATGATTTACATTTCTCCTCAAGTTTCCAAGATCGTACAACTCTTTGGTAATCTTTCAAAGTTTAACATCTTATTTAAAACTATCCAAAGACTATGATCATCTCTTTAAAAATTCTTATTTACCTGAAATAAATATTTATAATATTCTTCCTAAGAGGTATATACATAGTAAACGATCGATTAGAGACTTATTAGCTCAACCTTTATTTACAAAAACAATTAAAAAAAATTAGAAAGGAATATGTACAATTAAGAAGGGTTACCTCCTTATAGAAAAGAATTTCTTCAAGACAAACCCATTTACGGAAGAGATTCTCTCTTTCTGTTAAATCTTTGGAGTATGAACGTATTTGAGCCTATCTTTCCGGCCAATCAAAATGGTCAAAGCCACATTTTACAGAAACTTGGTATCATACCTTTTTCTTCATGTGCTTTATCCCATTTGAGAGAAAAAGATCACCAATTGACAATATCTTTGGCTAGGTAGAACTTCCATCAAAGAAAGATTTTACAAGTTTGTTGATGTTTTTCATGAATAATTTTGCTTTATCTCTATCTTCTTCTAGTTTAAGGATTTGATCATCTCCCGATTGAATGGATGAAGAAGGATTTTCTTGATAAGTGCACTAGGGCTAATGATGGAAGAGCTAAATTTGATGGTATTCTGACTTCTTATAAACAGATTGAAAGGTGAAGTTCCAATTGAAGCTTTTTGAGTAATACGATCAGCCCATAGTGCAAAAATTAAAGACTTACGCGATTCTTTTGATTTTGATCAATGGTCATTTTAATGATTTTGATAAGATTTTTGTTAGTAAGATTCGGTTAAACCATTACCTTGTGGATAATAATTTGTGAATATTTCAATTTAAAACCTCTTTTATTTATAAAATTCCATTATATTGTTTCCGGAAAAAATAAGATGCATTATCGAACCAAAAGAGCGTTAGGTACACCAAACACGATTGATGAATTGATCTATGAAATCAATAATTGCATCGAAATTGGCTACCTTCAAAGGGATTGCTTCTACCCATTTTGTAAAGTAATAAGTTGTGTAAGGATGTATTTGTCTTTGTTTGGAAAAATGGTGCTATCTCACCAATAATGTCAAGCCCCCATTTCTCCAAATGGTTGCTCAATATTCACAGATTCATGAAAGGAAAAATTTTGGTTTCTTTTGTCTTCCACTAAACGAGTTGACAAATTTTGCACTTCCTTACATAATCATGCGTATCTTCAAAGGGTAGGCGATATGCTGACATTAATGATTTTACGAGTTGTGGTATCCTCAAATGACCTCTTTGCTGGTCCATCATGCAATTCTGCAACACCTTTTCGGCTTCGGTATTTTCAAGGCATCTTAATAGGATTGAATCATAATTCTTCTGAATAACACATTATCAATGATATCATATTTGATAGCCTTCAATCTTAAACACGTTTGCTCTTATAGGCGATATTATAAGGAGCATACCCATTTTTCCAAGTAATAGATGAGATCCCGGCATATTTGAGATTCGAGATACGCCAACATACGACTTACTTGAATATATTTATTTGAATCTTGATTTTTAAGTATGTTATGAGCTCTACCACTTAATGTCTGCAAAACCTTGTCACTCTAACAATCTGCATTGGTTTTTAATATCAATATCATATTCTTGCAAGGCTGTGCAGTTAACTCGTTTTTCCTACTTCTCTTTGAATTAATAATTGTCTCCCTTTGCGAGAGAAGTGGGACAATGATTTTTTATTATGTCATTTTCAAGAGAAAAGGTACGAAATGTCGATTGATTTAAACACGGCAAAGGCTTGTTTTTTAACATCGAATAATTGACTCGACTCCTTGCGGTTGAGCTAAAGAAAGAAATTGGTGCTTCAATTTCGATCATTGAGAAGTTGTGTTAAAAGCAATGACATAGGATGTTTTGGTGGCCAAAGTATACAAAGTAAAATCTTTACAGAAAAAATAGAAGGTGTGTGTGGATGCATTAATGATTGCTTGTTTGATTGCCTCAAGGCTTCTTTCTCTTTATGCCCCCATTTGAATGCGAGTTTTCTTGATCATATTTTGCATAGGTAAAACAATTTGAGAAAAATGGGAATGAATCTTTTTACAAGTGATTTTCCCAGAAATGATTGCATGGATTTTTTGTTGCTAGAGGTAAAGAAATACTCTCGAGAAATTTCCTCTATCTGGATCAATATATATACCATCTTTTTGACACAATAAATCCTAAGAGTTTTCCTTCATCTAAAACAAAGAAAGATTTCTTTGGATTTAAGGAAATACCAAACCTTCTACATCTTTCAAATATTTGCTTTAGATCATGTAGATGATTGGCTCTCTTTTTTTGAAAATCTTGTTATGTCATCAAGATAAACAACAAGCGGATTTATTGATCGAGACCCTTTAAATGCTATGTCCATGGCTCTTTGAATGCTCCTACTGCATTTATTAGACCAAAAGGCATTTTACGATAAGCATAGGTTCCCCATTTGGTTACGAAAGTTGTTTTTCAATCACATCTCATACGGATGAACTAAAACTGATTATAGCGAAAATCCATCGAAAAGGACATGAGTTAGGAATTGACTACCTTTTTGATATACGTTCCATGGTTAGCAATGGAAATTGTCTTTTAAGCAATGCCTTTGTTTAAATTTCTAAAATCAATACGATTCTTACAATATACATTCTTCTTCCTTGCAGTACCATATTGGAAACCCAATTGGAATGCCTTACGGGAAAAATGATTTTTTCTTTCAAAGTTTATTAAGTTCGGTTGATTTGACCTTTGAGATTTGGATGAATCTTTCTTAACTTTTGTTGAACGGGTTTAATATCGGGAAGCATTGGAATTGTGTGTTGAATAACGAAGTATCATACGTTTTTTAAATCATCATTATTCCAAGAAAATATATTTTTATACCTACTTTCAGAAGTTTAATGAAAGCATTCCTTTCCTCTGAGTTAAATTGAGTCCTAAATTAACATTTTGAGGATTAAGAGTGAGAACCAAGATTTAATAATTCAAACTTCAAAGTGGAACTTTGAAGTTTAAGCATTAGTGACTTTCTTGAATGTTTGTCTTTAATATCATATAAGTCCTCTAATTTAACAACGAGATTTGAATGAGATTTTCATTACCTTTTGAGGCAATTTGTAAATCCTTGATCATCCTCATCAATAATTTGTTCATCATATGATTTCTCTGAAGTCATTAAATTCAAAATGTCTTCGTCATGATAGAATACTCTCCCGAGTTTGTGATATTATGCGAACGGATGGAAAAAAATCAATTCTGCGAAAATCTCAGGACTACAATCTTGACGAGGGAAGGAGTTTAGATGCAACATTAGCTAACAAATTAAATTTGATGTATTTTGATTCCTAGGAATAGAAGAAATATCGATATTTAAAAATGAGTGGTAGATCTTACTAGGGTTTGATAGTGTTTAATATGTCTGAAAGACCAATGGATAGTATTCCTAACTTGTTTCTGACAATTTTAGGAATCCACCCAAAAGACTTCCAAGTATTTAACATCTAACCATTTTATAGCTTTATAAAGTCCTTGGATAGGAAGCCATGATACAAATTATTGTTCGTACACTCAAATTCTAACCTACATGATAGCATGGTCTTCTCTCCATACGGATCAATTGAATTATCTTTGCTCCCGGCTCCATCCTTGGAATTTTTGATCCATCAAAATATAATGACCAAAATAAAGATTTATCTATTGGCTTATCTACAATTACATCGAGAAATATTTACAGTGCGGAAAGAGTCAGTTGTGAAAAATTTTCTATTTGAGAAACAAAATTATTTACGAAAGGGTGATTGTGGTGCTTTGAAGTTTCGAAGAAATGACTCGGCAGAATAACCTCAAGAATATTGTTGTTTGAATGCGCGGGCTCATTGCGTTGTTCAAATTCGATGACGGTGTATCCTCTTTTTCTCGTTCAACTTTGATTTGATTTGGTTTCCCTTTGTAGGAAGCCCTTATGTGAATTAACCGGTTGCGATATAACCATTAAGTTTTGCGAGACCGAGTCCACTGCTTAAGTAATCCATAGAATCGGGAATATACGATCAAAATATCAATTCTTTGGACAATCCTAGGATCGGAAGCTGATCGATAATAACTAAATTGATTTCTCCAACAACTTGAACTTTAGAGCGATCCAATTGAACAATATGGTACCGATTTCTGTGGTTCAATATTTCAATTTGGCACAAGCAGTAGCATTATATTAGAGGGATCTTGCCAGAATCGAGTTAAACAATTATGCGAGATTCTTATTATACATTTCATAAGTGAAAAGAAAAGGAGGAGTCGAGAATTTGATCTTTCTCCAATGAGCACGGTAATACGTGGCACATCTACCTTGTATGGTGGCTTACCCGGTCCCTTTAGCTTCTTTTTGCAGCTACACCACTTAGTAAGGTGATTGGTGTAGCATTTAATTCTTTGATAGCAACCTGTTTGGTGTTTAGTTCTTTGAGTTCATGTAAGGAAATGTTGGCTTTAATCTTCTTCATGTCTTCAACAATGTTATTACTCCATAAGATCGACACCACCAAAGTCTTTGTTGTTGATGTAGGAGGATTAGAAGAAAGATGGCTGATTTCGGTAGGTAATGGAAAGTTTTTTTTGCAAAGGGATTTGTCTTTGGTACTTGGAGTTATAGTTTTCTTTTTAGGAAGCTGTTTGTACGAGCTCAGATGTAAGATTTACTCCTAGTACTTACGAGGCATAGCTTCTTGTTCTACCTCACTATCAGAATTAGGGAGAATAAAATCCCACATTCCATGCAATTCAGCTATTTCTTCATTTCATCTTCCTCTTCGATGGAGATATCTTCTTCTTCTTCCTCTTCGGTCTGCATTAGAGATTGGAATTGGGAGTTTTAGATTGATTGATTTCTTTTGAAATTTGAATAGTTTTAGTAGAATTTTCAGCTACTTGTTTTTTTATTTCAACCATTTCATTCGACATGGTTTAAGAACTTTACGTAAACCTTCCATGTCGTATGGGTCTTGGCCTTTTTCCTCGAATCTATCTTGGAAAGTGACCTTCTTAGTTTCCTTTCCTCGATAGCATTTTTTTCTTTTTCACCAAATAATTCGTTTCTCTCTTACTGTAAGCTTCTTTCATATTCTCGGCTAACGTAGGTTTTACGGCTCTATCTACAAAAATTGCTATGTTTGAGAACCCTTGATTTATGTACCATTCACTTCGGCTTGTTCACCTGACCTTGAATCTGTGTGGATTTTGTTGAGAGTTTGTTGAATCTCGAAAACGTTGAAATCTTTCGACGAGCTCCTTGGGTTACTTGCCTTCAAATTTGAGGAAATCGTTGATTAAAGTAGCTATTGATGTTTGTCATCTCCAAATTTGGTTAAAAAATGATCTGCAAAAAATGGCCCAACTTGTTATGGATCTGAAGGTAACGAAAAGTACCGAGGATCTGCGCCTTCCCCTTGAAAGTATATGGGAATAGTCGACTACGACATCTTATTCTACGACTCCATTCAAATTTACGGCCGACGCAAATTATTGATGTGTTCTTCGGACTTGAATGTTAAGATCTGGACTGAACTTTGGAAGCCATTTTTTCCAAGATTGTTAGGTAAATCATGTAAAGGTTCGGGCATGTTGGCTTATTTTGGAGTAGCCCATAGTCTAGCCATTATTGTAACAAGCTTGTTGAAGAAGTAGTGTTGGTGGTGTAAGAATGAGGAAGTTATTTAGAATAGATGATAATTGAACAAATGTTGATTTAATTAGATGATATGGAAACAAGCGCACTTTGTTGAGTTGGGGTTTGAGCTTAGGTGATGAATATGAGATGAAGAACTTATATTACTCTACGATTCCGATTGAGTTCTTTTTGACTTGACTCTACTAGGTAAAGAATTCTTTGACGGAAAAATACAAGTTTTTCACTTTGAAGCCTAGTAAGAGGTTTTGAAGGAATAAATTTGAGCTTACACTACCTTCGAGATATTTCGGACTCATCTAGGAATCGTAAAGACCCTTTCGAATTTATGAATTAAATCTTGTACTTCGGAGACTCGGGAGTTTGATTTTACGAGTGTTTTGAGATTTTGGTAGTGGGTGTACGAATACTCTTCTCATTCCTTCTCGAGGATTTTGTAATTCGAAGAAATTGAAGAAGTTAATGAGGGTGTTTGCTCTCGGAATGGCTTGTGGATAAATATTTACTTGCCATTCATAGCTCATGCCCTCCTTCTAGCGCGAAAATGTTGGAAGCCCTAGAAAATCTCTACTTCAAACATTGGGGAAAACCACACTAGGTGGGTTTCTTAGGACAGCTCCTTATCCATTTGCTATGGTGGCTCATTTGGATTGAAGGACAGTTTCCTTATAACTAATGGGTTGGTGATAGGTTGATTTGGATGAGTGAAAATGGGACTAAATAACTAAAATGAAGCTATCTAATTTAATCTAAATATTTGATAAAGAAAATCTAAAATTAAACCCGGTATCATATATGAATACAACTTAGAAATTGTTCTAATTGAACAATAACCATAAGAAATGTATTATCGTTAAATTGAAATGTGCGAAACAAATAAAGATAACTCTGTTTAAGAAATTCATGAGAGTTATATTAGCAATTGTATTCATCATTTTATATCATCTACATACACTTATGAAAGATAACATTTCAATTATACTCATTAATGATATATAAAGAAATATTTGTGAAAACCAAATATATATAAATGATAAGCGAATTTTAAAGCGAATATCATATGACAAAAGAAATCATAGTGAATAGATAAAAAATACCTTATCCACATCTTGAAAGCTTTCAAATGAAATGCGATACTCTAATCCGGTAATTCAGATGCAAAAATCAAATCCAAGGTACAAAAATGCAACACTTTAAAGATAATTACGCATAAAATCACAGAGATGTGATCCTTTTTATAAAAAATATAAGAGCCGGTCGTCTGAAATGTAATATCCAGAGTACGAAATATAATAATTCGGGACCCTTCTCTAAATGCATGAGAAGGGTCCACAAATACTACTAGCTAAATCTAAAAGAAATAGCTTATTACAAAAAATAAGGATTCGGTTTTAAATGATCGTCCTTTCCTGAAAGCGAGAATACGGTAAAAACTAAAACTAAATCTAAAAATAAAGACT
Organism: Pinus albicaulis; assembly: GCA_034641835.2. Taxonomy (NCBI): domain Eukaryota; kingdom Viridiplantae; phylum Streptophyta; class Pinopsida; order Pinales; family Pinaceae; genus Pinus; species Pinus albicaulis. Next base: position 451,212,832 of record CM076575.1, on the reverse strand, counting down.
ATTAAGTAACTACTTATAGCTTGATCTTTAAACTTGCGAGGCATCTAGCATTGTTTTGAGAAGATGTGGTTGGCCAGGCTTGATTTCAGCATTTGTCTTGAAAAGCCAGAATGCGACGAATGTAGGCACAATATTCTCGGTAAATTTAATACAATTAAGCGCACTACATTGAATATGCAGTTTCACTAAATATGTCAGTAAGAATCCCGAGTTTAATCTTGTCGGTCCTTGGATTGATTTACGCTCTTTCTTACGCCTTTTGTGTCATTACGTTTGCAATTGATGCGCCTTTGTGGAAGATATCCGGAGCAGTTTTAAATCAAATTTTCTTTGTGCAAATTCTCATTTACTGTCAGTAAGGCTGCCTGGCTGTGGGCGATTCCTCTGGCCTTTCTCTGCACTCTGGTTGTGCATCAGTCATTGAAAAGTATTTCTTTGTGGTTTTCATTAAGTTAATTGCACAGCCTTCCTTCCTTCCTCGTCTTTTGCCATATCAAATAATCGATAGCTTTTTTCATTAATTAAATCATAATCATTTCGTAAATCTACGGCATGATTAGTGATATTATCACTTTCTTGACAAAGAGTTCCATTACTAGATTTTTGGCATAAGATTTCTTTCTTGTTGCGGTAGTTGATTGTTTAAAGAAATAGTTTAAAGGGAAACTACCTCTGGAATTTTAGGATCATCTTTGTACGTCTTGGATAATACGTATTTGTTTCTCTTTGTCAAACAAACTTTTTTTATATCAATTTGCATTTCTTGAAGTTGTTGTTTATGCTTTTTCAAGTTTCATCGTACTTCATTATTAGCTGTACACTGTTGCAATTGTTATTTCTGAGGAACTTAATATCTTGTTCTTCCTTTCCATTTCAATAAGAGTTGTATCTCAAATGCTTTGTCAATGATTCACGAGAGCATAAGCTCTGTAATTTGAGATAACCCAGATTATCGGTAGGCTCTGTGGTAGGATCCTTCACAAAGCGTCTAATTGTTACGCCGTGGCAATTGCACTTTCTAATTTTCACCTTTTTCCTTTGACTTTCTTTCACTATTTGATTTATACTTTAGGCAGAATACCTCTAAGGGAGGAATTTCCTCTACATTAAGTACAATTTCGAAGAAGGAGTGATAGGTATATGCTCGGTTCTGTGGCTTGTGCCACTTTATTCTGACTGTTCAAAACTTTAGTTATTATTACGGGGTCTCTATATTTGTCCTTTCTACACATTAATGATTAATTAAAGCTTTCCATTCTTTGTCTAATTCAATTGTATTGTACATTCTTTAATACATTGGTAGGAAGAAGGAGTTATCTGCTAAGAATTCAAAATTTGTTGTTGCTGAAAGTTCTTTCGATTGAAGCGGTATCTTTCCTTGATTCTTCATTTCTATCGTGCTCTTCATTAGAGTTATTGGAACGTTGAAGTCTCTCTTTCGGATTTTGACTTAGATTTATCTACATACACATCACCACTTATACCTTACTAGGAGTTGGTTCCCTTTAAGGGTTCAAACGCAAATTTTCCAAAGGATGGTGGTCGGTCTTCTTTCTCTGTAAACCTTAAATTCTTAGAGGGTATTCTGGAAATACTTGCCATCTGTCTTGAATGTAGCAAATTTCTTTGAGTGTGGATTTTCTAGGAATAATATCCTTGAGAAAGGGTCCTCTTCTCAGAATGTCTCAATTTGATTGCGGTGGTGAAATTTTACTTAACTTCTATTTAAGGTCGAATAACCTTTGCAAATTTAAACAATTGTAAGCATGTAATATTGCTTACTTCACATGAATGCATGTCCAATATGAAATAATGAAAATGTTCCACAAGCTACGGAAATTGTGGCCAAACGACTTTCTTCTTATCTTTTAAATCCTTTTTTCAAACCTCCTTGACCACGGAGTTTGGTATGCAATTTCCGAGCTATAAGTTTATGGAAACATATAAAGGGTAAAACAGAGTGGAAAACGGAGGCCAAAAACCATACACTCGGTAAACCATTCCTTGAGCCATCGGTACGGCGGGGAGAATGTCAACTTAAACTGAGGGAGAATATGGGACATCTTTATTATACGGTGTTTTGTGGAGACAACATTATGTCGTGGAAAAATCTTGTAAAAATGAGAATAAACTTGGATTCCATCCATTCCTTGTGATACACATGAATAGGCAAAGGATCTTGAGATGATCACGCTACTAGCCCATGAGGAATTTAGAAACAAAGCGAGATAGCGTCCATAACATAAACGAGATAGATAAAAATGAGGATAAATCCTCGAGAAGCACTTCGTTTAGACATTTAATGGAAAAATAGAAGTGGCCAAATTATCAGGAACAGATTTTAGCTGATCTACAATTGTTGAATTATGACGCTATGAAGACCATTGACTGAGTCATGTTATGTCGGAGCTTTCAAAGAGCACACTTAACATAAATGAAACAATATGGAGAGGTGAGTGAACCGATGCTGTACACCACGTGTTTATTTTTCTTCAATGGTTCATCTCTCTTGGTCCCTCCTTTGTACCGTGCAATTGCATATTCTTTGTAAAATCCTCCTGGTGTTTATTATAAGTTACACGAGGTTAAAATGATACATCGGCCCTCGAATCTTCCGTGATGGTATTGATAGAGCTCTTGATTTGGAGTTCTAAATTGCACATTACGAAATATCGGTCTTGTCCGGCACCCATTTTACCATGTCTGTATACGGAATAATTCTTGAGTCTTGCCGCTATCTAGCGTGCCGAGAAATGAACGAACGGTTCTTTAGGGTTGCATAGATGAATTACTTGAACCTACGGTAGCCGCGACTTGCATTACTGCAACGGATTTTCTTCTTCGAGGAGCAAATTATACATTCCTTCCCGAATTGGTGATACGGCATCCTTATTGCAGCGAGTATACATATGAGTAGGCATTTCTTTGTTTTTAAAATTTGAAATCTTCTCCTTCTTACCCATAATGCTCTGTGAACGCTTTGTCGTCTTGTTCCTTCGCCTTTTGTGAGTTTTACGAGTTAGTGAGGTAATGAAATAAGGAAAGGTGATGAGATAGTTTTAAATGCAAAGGCGGATGAAATATATTATTTTAACGTGAAATGCTTTCAATCAAAGCTTAAATCCATTTATCATTAATTAATAGTCATTCATTTAATGCAATCATTAAAGCACCACAACATATGATTTAATGGAAGATTTTCTTTGGATGTCACGCTTTTATGAATACTGCGACATTAGTCAGATTTTACGCGCAAAATATCGCAATATCGCAATTTTCTCAAAACGTAATCATCGAAAAAATGTAAATTACAAATCATAAAATGTCATAAATCGAAATATCAAACTCTATAAAAAAGTATTCGTTTAACATTTTTATCGATATACGATTTACGACCCGATATTTTAACGTATAAGGATTTTTGGGATAGCATTATCGCAATAATAGCAAAATCGAGTTTAAAGAATTTAGTTTTACAAAAGATATCTACTATTTGCGATGGATGTGCTATTCCGCTCAAAGAAAGATTTTATTGTAATTTATCATAAACTTAAGTGTTTTTTAAGGATTTTCTAAGGAATTTTCGTAAGTTATGATAGAAAGTTTTATTTGAAAAGGGAAACAAATAATGATTGATTTTTGGGATTTTTTAACTAAGGGTCCCCATTTATTTAGTATTATTACTAATATTAAATAAAAAGGGGATTGATGCTAGTCACAACAAAACCTAAATAAAATCAGGTTAACATTAGATCATAAATTAAAGTAACATTAAATTAAGATTTATATTGTATGTATATGAATACATATATATACATAAAAAGGGAGAAGTACATTACCTAAGGTTGATCTTCTCTAACTCTAACCTTCACCTACACATACAGTATGGGAGATGTGAGTAAGTTGGAAATTAATAACAATGGAATAAGGGTAAAGAATAATAAATAGAAATAAATTAGGAGTGAGCTAACCTAAATGAGATACATACTAGTACATGTGGCTCCAGGTTCAACAAGAAGGAGGAAATATGGGTAATAGGTTACCCATATTAGATTTAAAAATTAAATGGAAAAAAAATTAATGAATTCTGGAAAAAATTTCAATGTTAAATGTGATTAACAGAAGTAAGAAAAGAATAAAAAACACAAATGATATGATGCAAACCTCATGATAAGAGTAAGTTGCGTGAAGAGGTTGCATATTACCATAAGGGTAGGGTATGCATATTCCACCAATTACTAAACAAGAAATAAGGTATGGAGTATACTTATACGTATGTTATACATAAAAATCCTTCTGTAGAAGGGATGCTAATGAGCTATTAAAATTTTGAGTCACAGAAACTCCATAAGATATTGCAGAGTCATACGTCATGACCAAAATATTAAGTGTAATCTAAATTCATTCGAATCTAGCTAAGGAGAACGAATGAAACACGATTATGTTGAGAATCCTTACAAACAAGGAAAACATAGAACTGCGAGAATGTATATGATTACATCAAATATATACTAAATGATATATACAAATTGTAGACCTCATTTATTTTTAACATTCTCAACATTTAAAGTATATTGACACACTTTTATACTCATAAATTCATACACGCATGTAAACGGGAATCTAGAAAGTACACATATCTTTGTCTCATAGAGAATAGTGATATTTAGTACAAAGGATAGTATAGAAACTACATAAGTCACATGAATCCATACATTCCAGAAAGGAATTCTTAGAATAAAAACTAAACCCAGAAATTGTATAAAATTAAACAAGGCAGATATGTAGCGTGAGAAATCAAAATTAGAACTTCAAAATAGTCACACGGTCTTAGGACAACGTATGCCAATAACAAACCCATAATGGATGCATAACGTTAATAAATTCATAAAATATGCAGAGACGACATATAAAGTGGGAAATAACAGAAATGACAATTCTAAATGATCACGTTGTCTTGGGACAATGTAGGTTACATATAAACATGTAAAATACACTAACAAGGAAATCATTGTGAATACATATTATAAATACTGAGAAGAGGGCAGAGAAATCTCTGCATATGTTACCAATTAAAATGCAAGTGAAACTCAAGCTTCACAGCCATAATCTAAATGGTATGCAGTTGATAGAACATTAAAGTGCCAGAAGAGTAGAATTAAAACGTGGATAAAATGAATAAGTACTTCAAGAAGATTGCAGACAATGAATATAAATCAAATTGAGTATACCATGCATGAGGGAAGATCACCAAGAGAGGAACCCTGCGTGATTTTCGTATACCCATAAACTCATCTCAGTGAGAGAGGAATGAATTTCAAGTATGAATGAAATCACTCTTGGCCATATAGATTGAAAAAGGGGTTCACGACCAACGAAAGGCCTATTAGAGTCATAAACCAGAAAATTGGGGGTTTCTAATTAAATGGATACAGAGATGTATACATAAAACATTCATACAGAGGTGTATGAATAATTCAAGCAGGGTTCCAAAGCACCATTGAAAAATACAAAGAAGGAAAGTTAAACAGAAACGAAAGAAAAACAACCCTAGAAATTTCCAGCAATACAAGAGGGTCAAGTAGGGACTTACATCTCTGTGTGTGGGGAGCTGTCGAGTTCGATGTAACAGCCATGGCATGGTCGAGGTATGCCACAATTCGGTGTATAAAGGGCAGTACATCCTTTCTGCCATGAAATAATAACACAACCATTAGAATCGAACACATATTGAAAAAATCACATTAAATAAGAACCCAAAGGATGAGGTTAAAAACTTACCTGAATAAGCATGGGAAGAAGGGTCGAAACCATACAACATTACCTTCCACATTCAGCCAATTTTTATGCAAAAAACCCAACAGAGGTAAGTTGGCATTATATTCTTCATAAAAAATAAATAAAACATGAAATTGGACCAATGAAAAATATTGTAACGACTTACCTTGCAGGCAGTGGAGGCAGAACTTCTGTTGAGGTCATAAATTACCATTTTTTCCAGTAGACTAGACTAAACATCACGCAAAGTAGTGCCACTTTGGTTGCAAAACACAAATTTAGTCTCTAGCCACAATAAAGGATGAATTAATTCATTACAAAACAAAAATTTGACAGTTTTACAGGTTTCCATGGCGGAGAGCTCAGAGCTCAGGGAGGTCACACGAAATGGCGAAATGAAAAAATGAAATCCAAGTTAGGTAGACAAAACCTGTTGGGTGTGTACCCTGATTATCTTGTTTATTTCGTATCACAGCGTTGGACCCCTGTACCTTAATAACGTTGCCCATAATTTAACACTTCCTAGGGGGTCCGGGGGGGGGGGGGGGGCTTCGACTTTATGGAGCCCCCCCTGGTGGGGGGTTTCGAGGGAAGAGCCCCGAAAGCTAAAAACAGATGCAAAATTTCCTTGTAAAATTATATTAATTCCTAGTCAATCTGGGCCATTCATTAGGCGGATGATTTGACGGTAGAAGTTATGCTTAGTTTAGGGTGTTTTTTTTCCCCTAAAAGGTAACCCCTCGCTTGTATGAGGGTATTGTATTGCAGTTGTGTATTGTGTGTATTCACAAAGTGAGAAACAGAGAGGGAGACTGTGAGAAAGATGCTACAACAAGAATTTCATCTACATACAATAAAAATATAATATAGCTTCCATCATTTTGCTTTTTCAGATAAACACAATGATCAGAGTGACATCTAGTATAACCTTGTTCAGACATAAACTTGTAAAATTTTAGATACCACTGCCTTGGAGCCTGTTTTAAGCCATACAAGCTCTTCTTTAACCTGCACACCAATTTTTCTTTCCCTTTGACCTCATATCCTTCTGGTTGCTGCATGTATATCTCTTCCTCCAAATCTCCATGGAGAAATACTGTCTTTACATCTAACTGTTCAAGATGTAAATCTTCCGCTGCTACAAGACTTAAGATAGTTTTGATTGAAGTCATCTTAACAACAGGAGAAAATATTTCATCAAAATCAATACCTTTCTTCTGTGCAAACCCCTTCACCACAAGTCTAGCTTTGTACCTTTGTTTTCCTCCATCTTCTTCCTTCGGCCTGTAAACCCATTTATTCTGCAATGTAGTTTTACCTGCAGGCAACCTGACTAAGTCCCAAGTCTGGTTATGCATTAAGGAGTCCATCTCTTCTTCCATGGCTAGCTCCCACTTCTTCCTGCTTTCAACCTGCATTGCTTCTTCATAACATTCAGGTTCACCAGAATCAGTCAACAATAAATAATATAATGAAGGAGAGTATCTTTCAGGGGGTCTACTTATCCTGGTAGATCTTCTAACACCACTTTCAGGTGTTTGAGGTGCCTGTTGCTGTTGTGGTGGTTGCTGCTGCTATGGTTGTTGATTATTATTATTTTCAGGCACCTTTACTTTTTCAGTTATCTCATCAAGAACCATGTATTCCTTGCTTTCTTTTTCCTTTTTCTTTTCCTGCAACTGATTCTTATACAAGATATTTTCATTGAATATTACATCTATGCTCCTAATGATTTTGTGATTTTCATAATCATATAAGCGATAACCAAAATCATTAGCACCATATCCAATAAAGGTACATTTCTTTGATTTTGCCTCAAGCTTTGTTCTGTTTTCTTTATTAATATGGACAAAGACCTCACAACCAAAAGGCTTTAAAAAAGAGTAGTTTACCTTTTTACCTGTCCATTCTTCCTCTGGAATACCACCATCCAAGGAACTTGAAGGCCCTCTGTTTATTAGATAAACAACAGTATCTACAACATCTGCCCAAAATTGTAAAGGCAATCCTGCATGCAATCTCATGCACCTTGCACGCTCCATGATTGTTCTGTTCATCCTTTCTGACACACCATTTTCTTATGGTGTTCTTGGAACTGTCTTCTCTCTATGAATTCCATGCTCTAAACAGTACCTATCAAACTCTTTGCTGCAATATTCACCTCCATTGTCTGATCTGAGACACTTCAACTTCTTTCCTGTCTCAATCTCAACCAAATCTTTCCATTTCTTGAAAGTATCAAATACATCAGATTTATTTTGAATACAATAAATCCATGTTTTTCTAGTTGCATCATCAATAAAAGTAACATAATAACAAGAGCCACCGAGAGATGATACCTGAGCAGGTCCCCATACATCTGTATGCAAAAGCTCCAATTTTTCTCTCTTCTTTTCTTTCCCAACTCTGAGAAATCTGACTCTCTTTTGTTTTCCATAAATGAAATTTTCACAGAAATCCAAATCAACATTCTTCAAACCTGGCAACAAATTTCTTGAGTGAAGAATCTTCATCCCCTTCTCACTCATGTGTTTGAGCCTATGATGCCATAATGTTGCATCTGCTCCTTTGGAAGTTAAAGCATTAACAGAGTTAGAAATACCATTGCATAAATACAATGTACCAACCTTTTCGCCTTTTGCTATTACCAGGGATCCTTTGGTGACCTTCCAAGTTTTATCTGTGAAATTTGTCACACAACCTTGACCGCCTAACTTCCCTGTTGAAATCATATTTTCCTTCATATCTGGAACATGCCTTACCTCCTTTAATCGCCATTGGTTTCCATTTTGTTGTTTTACAAGAACCTTACCCATTCCAACAATTTTACAAGGTTTTTCATCACCCAAACGGACTTGTCCAAAATGTCCTTGAACATAGTCATGAAAATATTTCCTATCAGGTGTGGCATGGAATGAGGCCCCTAAATCTACCACCCACGAATCAGTAACATTTTCGAAAGAAAGAATCAAAGAATACTGTAACACATCACCTGTCACATTTGCTTCAAGATTGTTTTCTTGTTGTGTGTCTCCTTCTTTTCCCTTCCGAGATCTACAATATTTCTTCAGGTGTCCTTTATTTCAGCATTTCCAGCACACTATCCCCGATCTGGACTTGGATCTGCCTTTCCTTGATTTACTGCGATATCCCGAGTTCTTTCCTCTTTCAATTTTTCTTCCCCGAGACTCTGCACTCAAAGAATTACCCGATTTCTCACCAGAGCTTTTCCATCGCATTTCCTTTCTAGGGATAGCAGCGACAACATCATCAAACTTTAAAGTAATAGATCCAGAGATAGAGTTACTAATGGCCATAACTAAACCATTCCATCTTTCTAGCAATGAGCATAGAAATAACAGAGCCCTAACTTCATCATCAAAGTTTACCCCTACAAAACTTAACTGACTGGTAACTGTATTAAAATCATTTAAATGGTCTACAACAGATCTAGCTTCCGACATCTTTATATTGAATAAACGTTTCATAAGAAGTACCTTGTTTGAGGCCAAGGTTTTTTCATATAGTTTCGCCAATTCCTTAATAAAACCCTTTGTTGTTGTTTCCTTCGAAATATTGAAGGCTACCAACGCCACGAGGCACAACCATATTGTTCCAAGTGCCTTTCAATCGATAATATGCCATTCTACGTCTGTCATAGTCGTTGGCTTCTTTGTTTTTTCGCTCAATGGTAGGTAGAGATCTTTCTGATACAGATAATCTTCCATCTACATCTTCTACACCGGGAAGTTTTTGCCGTTAAATTTCTCGACCCTAAATTTACCATCTTCCGCCATTGCTCCCACTCGAACTAGGAACCCTTCTTTCCTGTGTGTTTATCATCCAAATAGACCTTCAGCTCTGATACTAGTTATTAGAATTTACCAGAGAAATAATAAATTATTTACTGAGAGGAAAAAACATAAAACCCCAGCAAAAAATCATAAACATAAACCCAAATGTTTATCCGACAAAACCCCAAATCTAGGGCAAAACCAAATCAATGAAATTTCACTAAGCATTGGCCAAAACCCTAGCCAATCTGGCCAAGTGAGCCTTCATCGCTCACCTCTAGGCCTATCTTACAATGATAGTATTCCCAGCCTTTTATAGGCTCCATTACATGCAATACCATGGGCTGAAAAAGCATGGGTGCACAATACCATGTGCCCTGAAACCACTACTATTTACCCTAGTCAAAATTGACTCTATCCTGAGTCAAGTTTACTTAACAAAACCCTTAGGGTTTTCCCAACAAATCTCCACCGTTGATCGCAATAACAGATCACCAATGTACAAGTGGAATTTTGAAGTGACAAGCAGACCATATCAAGCCCATGTAAAGTGGCCCCATGGAAGTTTAGTATGGACCAGCTTAGTACATGGGGTATGTTGAGTTAAACCAAAAATTAAAGTCATAAACATAATTTTCACTTGCCACAGTGTAATACATATTCCGATTTACTGTGATATGAAGGAAGGTAAGTACCATATGTATGGGTATGGATAAGAGTAAATACTTTGGATAAGAGTTTAACACTTATAATTATAATGTGTAAGAGGGGTTATGAATATATATAAGTATACGCATAGTGATGTAGTAATTAAATTAAGGAGGAGGATTAGGTTTAGAGTGAAATAAATAAATGAGGTACTTGAGTCCGAAATGAGGGTTTTAGTAAGGATTACTATTGGTGAAAGAAAAAAAATATAAAAGGGGTTATTGGGACAACATATGTGTGATAAAAAAAATTATGATAATGATCGCATAAAAAATGACAATGGAAAAGAGTGAGAAAGATAATGTGTAGTGAAAACCAAAGAAGGTTTATCGAGGAGAAAATAGAGCACAAAAAAAATAGTGGGATTTGTTACACAGATAGAAAATACCATGCTAGAGATGGGGACTGGGTACGAAACCCCGGCATAACCACCGTCTATTACCACAGTCAAGGAGCACAGTTCGAGTTTGTGTTGGTGCAGATTCTAACCCAATCCACAAGCGAGTTGAACCACAATTGAATGTAGGTTTGGTTAAGTTTTGGGCGCAAAAGTTTGGAACCCAACCACAGTTTCACCAACCTAACCACAGTTCGGAGCTGGCCAACTGTAGGCACGATTTTTTTATCATACCTGAATCCTATGGCGGAGTCCCTACCACGTGGCCCCATCATGTCCGCTCTCGGTGGTCATTGAGCATTTAAACTAAGTGATAAATTACACTCAATCCGACATGATCTCGTCGGTGTGGGGCAAAATTTTCGTCCAGCGGTGCTAAAAATGGAAAAAATTGTAGGATGCTTTGCAGGTAGGTTTGGTTTGTAGATCAGTTAGCAACAAACTTTCACTAGAACATAACTTCGTCATTTTTTTACTATATTGACTATAGAAAGATCCAAACTAGTGGTTTTTGACAATTTTGGATCCATTGGAGACATTATTTTTTCATTCTGGGCACTACAAATCCATGTAAACACATATTTGAATACATAATGATAGAGGCCCAAAATTGGAAGCTGGGCGAGGAGATGTAGCCTAGGAGGGGGTGAACTTCTTCATCATTTTTTTGTCTTGTATTTTTTTTATGGTATTATTTTCTCTATTTTATGCTGCAAAATTGAGTTTAAACACTTAATTTATGTGCTAATCCAACTTTTCTATTTTCATAAAAGACATAAATTTTAACTTGAAAAACTCATCAAACCTTCAATTTTTCAAATACAAGTAATGTTGGTATCATAGCTTAGGTTAATTGGTTGTATTGAGAGTTTCATTCTGTTGCAAGTGTTTTTTGATGCTTACAAGGTTGAAGCTCAAAAGAGGAGAATGAAATCTTGTGGAAACAAGTCCTCAAGTTAGTTCAACGAGAGCACATTTGCCACAATCTTCACCACAAGTTTCACCTCAAGTCTCACCAAATGCCTCACCAGTCATGGAACATGAAGGAGAGCTTGACAATATGACTAAGGATGAGAATACTCTTAGAAAAGAATTCTTTGAAATGACTGAGATAGTGAAATTTATTTATGATGAAAGGAACTCAAGGTTGTATGGTGAGAGCTCAAATCCTCCAAAGGTAAATGGAGGAAATGGATACAAACCTCCAAAAGTGACTAGAGGAAATGGTGATAAACCACCTCTACCTCCACCATTATCCTCATCTTAATATTCACTGTCATCATCTTCTACATCAACCCCTTCACCGACACCTCCACATTCTCCAAAGGGATATGGTAAAACTCAATTTTTTAAACTTGATATAAAGTTTGAATTGCTTATCTATAATGGATAGGTAAATGCTCACAAATTATATAATTGGGTTCGTTAGTGTGGTTGTGGTTTTGGTGCACTAGTGTACCAATCCACCAGTGCTTAGGAGGAGTGGTCGTTGCCTCCAAGCTATGGTCACAGGCAGAAAAATATGGTTAGCAGGTTAGTGAACACATGCTATAAAATATAGAACACACTAAAGCATTGTATAGTATGCATATATAGAGAGAAAAAATAATTAAACTAAACATTAAAAAATCTCATAAAGAGTCAAATGTAACAGTAATGCAAACGGTGGAATCAAAGTCCCCTCTTATGTCTCGTTGTTAGGAATAAAGATACTACGTTACACTCTTTCGAAAGGACCCTTAGAACTATGGAGTTCTAAGACGCAGTGCAAGGACGTTTTTACCCTTTAGCTATCATCACAAGGTCTCTCTCTCTACTCCAAAGGATTGAAGTTGTTGGATGGCCAACAAACGAATCCTCTCTCTACTGCTACTCTAGATTGCACACTGCTGGATTGCTCACGGGAAATTTGGCCAACATAACAATGTGCTCTCCTTTTGCTCATCTCTTGGTGGCCATTTATAGGTGAATTCAAATTCTCCTTCCCTCTCTTGGTACATTAGTGGATGGTGACCAAAGTGAGAGGGTTGATTCCTTTGTGTGCCACTTTATTCCTTTGTGCACTCCCTTGAGGTCATAAGGTGGCTTAGGCGCCTATCCTTGGGTGGCCTCAAGTGTAGGATCATTTCCTGAAGTGTGTCAAGTGGTCCCAGATAGTGATTTCCACCACTCCAAGGACTGCGCAACTTTTTGAGGGAAAGTCCCGCAAAGGCATGCTTATCAAAGATAAATGCACAAAAAGGCACATTTTTCCTGAGTATTTGGTGCGCAATTTGATTTTTACCTCTTGACCTTAGATATTTTTAAAAAAATTCAGATCCTCTAATGTGCCTCAGCCCCATAAATCCTTTTTTCTGACATTTAATAATGTCATCTTTGCTTGTCCTATTTTCTAGTGATAACAGTTTCCCCCTAATGTGTGAGGTCTGGGAAGAATTGTATAGCCAAAATAAATTATAATTTCTTTTCTGTGTAGTGTGTGGAGAGAGAGAGAGACCTGCGTACAACTAAAGGTTGGAAACCCCTTACAATGGGTAGAAGAGTGACCATGTTCAATGGGAACCTTGCAAGAAATAGTATAATACAAAAAATACAATTTTTCTATGAGATGGGCATGTCTTATGCTCGTGATGCTTTGGCTAGCTAAACAAATCTATCTGACAGATAAAGGTTTTGTCTATGTCACTAGTATGGTAGTGATCTGCTGATTTGGTTGACGACAATGATTGTTGACGCACTGAGGGGTGTTTTTTCTTTGACAATAGGTGGAATGTAGTGCCCACATGTGTAATCTTGGTATGAAATATAAATTCTCATTGTACGCATGGGTGTATGACTGGGACCTTCCCATGTAAGCATTGTTGACATAGATGCTTATAATGGCATGGGTCTTCGACGAATTTGTTCAAAGTGCAATGGTTGTAAAGTATCATACCATCTTGACATGAAAGCTTATGTCATAGTCGAATGTTAGGAGGATCTATGACATCTGTGGGAAATGATGATTCCCATAGTGCCACCCAAGAATGCCCCTATTGTGTTGAGGAGCCATCCAAGGCATTGCTTCCGTTTTGGAGAATGTGAGTTGAAGTTGATAGAAATGAAGTGTCAACTGAACGAGAGAGATACTAATGCAAGGGACCAAGTTCTCAAATTTGATAGGTTTAACATAGTTATGATGGTGAGGGGTGACTGAAAACTGATGATGGGAACTCAGTGGCCCAAGGTCGGTGCATAAAAAAGCAGCTCAGCGGTAGTCATAACTATTTCTGATGCGGGAATCCTTGGAGTCAGCAAGACGTCCAGGGTGCATATATGTTGGTTATGAATGTCGTGGTGACTTTTCGTGAAAGGTGAGATGATCCGACCAAGGGTGACTAGGTATTGCTTCCATGGGATAAAAATGGATGGATGAGTGTGGGACTGTTCGCCATTTGAGGTCTTTGTACACTTTCCAAAATAATGAAACAATGGTATTGAATTGCACAAAACATAGAGACAGGTGCCCCAAAACACAAAAATGTTCACTCACTGATGACGTGAGGAGGGTGCTTTTTCTGAGGGTGGGGTCCCCATTGGATGGTCTCTTTTTCGGGGGTGATTAAGCGGATGCAAAATATTGCAGATGGGTTATGCTGATAGAGGGATGGTAGGCCAAATGCGATACGCGGTGGTGCGTATTCGATCTGCTTGCAAAAAATGGTAGTCTGGGAAAGGGGTTTTATTTCGATATGGTAAAACTTGACTTGATGCACGGTGGATGAATGGGCATGAAGTTCTTCCCGGACTGAAGTGGTATGGCCATGGCATAGTGATTTTTCTGATGTGTGGTCTACTTTGAGTGATGGACGACATGGAGGGGAGGCTCTACCGACCAACAAGGATATTTATCGTATGCAAGGTGGGGAGATGATAAACATGGTCAGGTGTTTGGAACCTATGGTTGATTTCTTGTGGAGAAATGATGTCAGGATATGCAAAATTTTTCTGGGACTCTATCATGTTGAGGGTAGAATGATGCTTGCTCTGGAAACTTCAGTATATGGGATGATGGATGGTTTGTACAATACCTGCAACAAAATACCCCAAGTGAAAGCATCTTCTCATTCAAATACTATTGACAACATGTGCTGAATGAACAAAAGATAAGATAGGGCATACCTGTCAGTACTGAAAATTTATTTTTTCGAAGGTCTCAATGTGTGGAGCCTCCTTTGGGAGTTATGAGGTGTTGATCACTGTGTTGCTTTCGATTCCATGATCAAATACTCTGAGCTCCATTTTTCCATTGGGAGTTGTTACTTGGCTCTTGGTTTTGATTTCGGTTGGGGTTACCCCTAGAATGAGATCATGGTGGGCATTGCTGGTTGTTGTCCCCTATCTAGGATCTCCATTTTGTTTGTTCCTTGGCTTCTTTTTGCAGCATTTGTAGGATTTTCATAATTCTCCTAGTTGTATGGTTGCTGATGAGCCTGGGAAGGTTGCACTAGATTGGCTGGCACATTACGTTGTGGCAGTCGTCCATTTTGTGCAGGGAATGGGGGATATTGGTTCCCTTGTCCCTGGTTGGTATATGAGTGTGGGGGTGACATTCATGATAGCCAGGTTGTGATACGTTCTGAGTAGAATCGTATAAGTATCCAGGGTACTGATTACTGTTTCCTAGGTATCCTTTGGCCAAAGACCCGATCAAACCATCTGTACTATCGACATGCATGGTACTACTGCTGCTTAGGTGACCTTGGGCCAAAGACCATATCAAATCGTCTACAATATCGACATACATGGTACTACTATTACCTAGGTGATCTTGGGCCAAAGACCCAATCAATTTGTTTGCAGTATTGACCTACCTGGTAACTCCCTGAGTATCATGGGTAATACTGCTGCCTAGGTGATCTTGGGCCAAAGACCAGATCAAAACATCTATAGTATTGACAAGCATGGTAACTCTTTGAGTCTCATAGGTACTAATTGTTGTTGCCTAGGTGATCTTGGGCCAAAGACCCGATCAAATTGTCTGCAGTATTCGACGTACCTGAAAACTCCCTCAGTGGAAAGTTTGACAACTCAAGAGAATAAGGAAACCAGTTTTACCTATCCATGGTTTGTGAATGGCTGCATGGGGGGAGTTCTTCCATCAACATTTATAGCTGCGTACTGGGTCCCCTAAGCCAGAGGGTATGGACCTCCCTACTGATGATGGTACGAATGTTCCCTATTGGTCATATTATGCAAAGGTACATGATGACTTTGGTATCCCGGTTGCGGGATGTTCTGGTTAGGATCATACATTTAACTGGGGTACTGATTACTACTTCCTAGGTGATTTTTAGTCAGTGACCCAATCGATCCATCTGTAGTGTTCAACACACCTGAAAAATCTTTATAAGTTTGCAGGCACGTGGCGTTAGGAAGGATGTTATAAATGTATCCTGACTGCGTGTAAATCAGCTCGAGCTGCTAGGCTTTACTGATGGCATCCTCTTCAGATGTAGTTTTTTGGGTTGCTACATCTTCTGAAATATTTTCAGTGAGAGTTTTCAGGAATAGGTCCAGCAGAACTCGATCTTCGAGTTTTTCTTTGCACAAACTACAACGTCGTCGCCATTCATGGAGATGGTATGAGATTTGGATGGTTGGTGTTTGTCTAACATGTGTCAGTAATTCCATCTTGGAATCATGGTGGATGGGTAACTAAAAATACATGATGAACGCAATAGCGAGGGCTCTAAAGGTTCCATGTGTAGCAGAAGGCTGCTCCACATACCATTTCATAGTTGGTTCAGTTAGGGTGCGCTGAAATAGTCTTAGTTGAAGAGTATCATCAATGATGTTGTTAGATGAACACCACAAGTGGAAAGTAGTAATGTGGTTTCCTGGGTCTTCCACTTGCTTCCCTTATAACTTTGGGATATCCGAAGGGAGCTTCGTGGGCATGGCGGGCCATGCTAGGTTTTGTGCAATAGGGTCATTTGTTAACTTGGTTAGATTGGGTAAGTTCAACAATGATAAGAACAGTGACTGTGGGTTGAGAGCCATTGTAGACTGTGAATACACAATGTTCTAGTTAGATATGGGGTTTGAACGTGACGTACCTGACTGTGCGTTCACTTGGCTCCCCAAATGAGTAGCGCTCCTCTGCCCCCTAGGGGTTGTGGGAGGAGTGGTATGTGGTGACCCTGTGGGGGTTTTCATTGGTGTGGCATTGGGTGACTCTCGGGGGTTTCCAAATAAATATGCCCCGATAAAGGATGAACCAATCACTAGTAAAAAATGATGAAATTAGTGACTAGGTGACTAAAAAAGTTAGTCACCACAATTATTTCAAGTGAATTACTACTAAATTTGAGCAATTTTAAGTGACCGAACTAAAAATGACTAACTTAAATGACTAATTTAGTCTAGGGATAAAATATACAACTAGATAATAAGCGACTAAACTAAAAATGACTAACTTAAATGACCAATTAGTCATTTCAATTAGTCATTTTTAGTTTGTTCACTTAAAATTGCTCAAATTTAGTAGTAATTTACTTGGAATAATTGTGGTGACTAACGTTTTTAGTCACCTAGTCACTAATTTCATCATTTTTGACTGGTGCGCATGGCACTGAGTGAGTGATTGATGACTACCTAAAGGACTTAAACCAAATTAATCGTGGAGGTTAAAACTAAAATTGAAAAAAGAACATTAACACACACATGATAATTCACACTAGAATTCATCCTCTCATCGTCAAGAGTTGATAAATAAAATGTTAATTCTTTGATGAAACCAATGAAACCAAGAATATACTTATCAACCCTTACTTAATGAAGTAAATTAAGTCTTCACAAGGAGGATATGTATTTCATCCAATTAAATATTGAAAGACATGCTCTTTTTTTATTTCAAGGAAAACTTTATGGAGAAACTTGAGATCGACAACTCATTAGAGTGACTTAGCTACACTTGAGTCGATGGACTGAAATGATTTCCATTAATTTGTAACCCAAGAGTATATTCAATATGTTGTAAGTATATAGTAATAACATACGATTTAGCAAGGGTCAAGACATCTCTAAATACACTTGTGGGGTGGTCACACTCCTTGGTTAAACTGCCCTTCTAGATTAATGAAATTCATGTTCTTTTTCACTTCTAGGAAACGTTTATAGAGAAACCCAACACTGGTGATTAATCAAAGTGTTTTGAGGTACAGTTGAGATGAACTGGAATGATTGCCACTATAACCCAAAAGTATATCCAATATGCTGCTAGTATACACTAATAACATGTGATTTATTAAGAATGGTCAACACATTTGGAGATACACTTGCGTGGTGGTCCTACTCCTTGGAGGCTTCTATGTCCTTTCCAGTGTTATTTAGATACGACAAATGTCTCAGCGGAAATTTGAACCTAGATAGGGGAAATAAAGAACTAAACAAATACTAAAACCTTGATAATAACCAATTAAGCCAACCAACCTATTACTCTTTTTCCCTAATTTATTACTTCTCTTATTAAAATTTCTCCATAAAATTCTCTAAAAAACCCCTTACCCTAATTTATTACTTCTCTTATTAAAATTTCCCCACAAAATTCTCATAAAAAGCCTATTATTATAGAATTTTTTCTACTATAAATATTACCTCTTCCTTATATATATATTGATTGTCCCTTTTTACACATAAAAGTTTTATTTTTCCACATCACTCAAATAGAACACACATTCAAATTTTGTTCAAACTAAACAATAAATGATACCCATATTTGAAAATCAGACAAATAAAGGCTGTGGACATTATTTGTCAAAGCCACTAACACAAAGAGAGTCCCACCATCAGAAATAGAGTTTAATAGCTTTCAAAAGTCATGCCCTAATTTTTGCCTTATGAAACCGCAATCACATTCAAATCAGGAAAGTGGCGGGAAGCGGGAAGAATGAGGGCAATATTGGCATGCCCACAATGCACCCACAATGCACAATTCAGGAGACAACACAGTCCTGTTTGAGGAGACTATTTTGCTTCTGCCAAAGAACTGATAAACTCACACCCTAATTCGTGCCTTTTCTGAAGCCGCAATCACATTAAAAATTCAACCCACTACGTCTATGGAGAGTGGCGGGAAGAATGAGGGAAATGGCATGCTGGCGATGCACAATTCAGGAGACAACGCAGTGGTATTTGAGAAGACTATTTTGCTTCTGCTGAAGAACTGATGAGACTAAATGGTGCAACAAAATAACCCATTACAGATCATTTTGGTGAGTCCATAGTAAGAGAAATGACCATTAGGGCATTCAGGGTTGAGGATCAGTTCTTGAAGAAGAACTTAGAATTTATTGGCAAAAAATCGAGCCCCTTTTTCCACAGTTTATGAGCCACTAAATGGTTGTTTTAGCATCTAAAGGTGCTAAATGCAACTGTTCTTTGCTCCTCTGCTCTTGCTATGGTTCTACTCCCACAGGGCAGCTTCAATCCTGGTATGAACAATGAAATTAATTGTCAAATGTGGGTGATTTTTGTTGCTACTGAATTTTTTTATGTATAAGATGATCATTCCTAATAATTTGAACTGGTGTGGGTTGCGTTGGGATGGCCTTCTTTTACGGTTTATCATTAATGAATAGATCAGTTGCTGAAATTATACAAAACCAATTTACATTTGTGAACTACATTGTTTCTGGAGAACACATCAAACAATACATGCACATTCCTAGTGAGGACCCAGCTGTTATAGAAGATTACAGACCATCGGATAATGGAGAAATTTGTTACAAGATGGAGTACCTAGCACAAACTGCCCCATACCACCAGGAAATAATTTTATGTACAAGTTCCAAGTGGTGGACAAGATAGGTATCTAATATTACTTTCCATCCTTGTATCTGCAGAAAGTTGCAGGGGGCTTTGGAGGACTAAGTGTAGCTTGCAGGGACCTGATCCTTGTTCCATTCCCTCAGCCTGATGGTGATATAACTCTGCTTATAGGTTACTGGTACATAACCAACATTTCAGTAAGCTATTAATCCATCCCTAAAACATGTACATCTCTTGGAATTAAAGAGTCTTGCTATGTTCAACTTCAGCCTGTCCACCAGAATGTTCTCTTGCAATGCATCAATCTCTGACTATATTCTATCTTTTGGAAGATCCTTAGAAGAACACTTGATATGTGCAGATCTATTGGTAATCCTAATGTTCTTCACATTAATGGTCGCAAGCTACCAAATGAAATAGTAATTATAGTGGAACAAGGTACTTATCACTGATCTATATCGACAGTTTGTTAGATTTAGTGGTGTGTCTAGCCTTTCAATGATTCACAAGATCCTATTTATTTTGATTTTATCTCATGGCTATTGAATCCATTGCTTCTTCTCTTAAGATGTATCTAAAATGACCCATCTTTTAATTAAGTTTTTTGTGTCAATCTTTCAAAGTGATAACAAATGAATTTAAGATAATGACTATGCACCCATTTAGTTGGGATGCATTTATTTGGTTAAATGGAGTTTGAGAAGTCATTTTTAGGAATATTATGATGTGAGAAGTAAATACTATGTTTAAAGCTACAATCATATGAAGAAATTGAAAACAAAACATGCAACAAGTTTTCAACAACACGGTAATAACTCATCCTCTTACAATGATCACAATCATGCAAAGACATTTCACACATGCTAAATATTTTCCAATGCATATGAATATGTGTAAGAAAATATAATGGATCAAGCACAATAGGGTAGAAAATACTAGCACAACTTGAATTTTGCCAATGTAAGGATTCCAATGCAATCCTTTAGCATAGGCACAAAATATTTAATGAATCAACCAAGCCCCAAAATTGACTTATGATAGTTAGTGCACAAATAAACACAGAAATCCTCTCTTTACAATGCTAGTCCTCCATCGAACCTAAAACTACCATGGCATATGCATCCAGTTATCCTTCGAGATAGAAGTACCAAACGTCCAAAATTCTAGAAGCACTTCTTGTGAACAATTGAGGGGCCAGACTCATCATATTCTGATTTTGAAATCCACATTTGCAATACACATAACAAGTGCAGATTTTTAGGTGAATCCAAAACTTTTTCCTTGATAAAAAAACAATATTTATCAGAATTTAATTTTATCAAATTGGCCCTGATGTCATTCTTTTTATGTTGGGCCAACTATTGGGGATCTTGCTGTGGTGGAATTGTGTTTTTGATACAATCTCCCACCCTATTATCCTCCAATACTATCATGATCCTCCCTTTCCAAGAAACGATGTTAGACTCTCCTTCTAAACATTGATCTACTCTCAATACTTGGTAGGCCATCTTGCTTCCCACAAACAACCTTGTAGTCCATTTGTAGGTGAGGAAAAGAGTGGAGAAAGAAAAGAGACCTGGATAACTGATATATGTCCACAAAAAAATAGATCAATCACTTTAAACTCAGTATGGGACTCCTTGTGGGCTCTCACTAGTGAAACTCTTAGTATGGGACTCCTTTGTAGTCCTTTACCGTTTACCAGTGAAACTCTCAGTATGGGACTCCTTGCGGGCTCTCACTAGTGGTTTCTGCAAACCATAGCTAGTGATGTTGTTCAGAATTCTATAAACATTTGTATTAAGGGTTATCCCAATAAATCTATGGTTAAAATGCATAAGTTCAAGTTTTGAGTTCCTCTGATCATGGCTCATGTTCTGAAGCACGAGGTGCACTTGATTTCTAAGGCGGTGGAGGCCTTTTATGACCAGGACGTGGATTCCTTGAAGGCGACGTCTTGGATGGAGAAGTTTTTGGGCAATAAGGAGATGGTGGATGTCTATATGAGGATGTCAAGGGCCATGTATACTCATCTCATGCAACAAGCCTTTCAAGCATCACGTTGCTATTATATGCTGCCTCTATCATCTCCAAATTACAAGGAGGAGGAACTGGCTATGAAGATAAGTTGTGGATGATGATGTATCAATAGAGATAACATTATCAGTTCAAAATAGAGAATCCAAAACTCGGATTGAGTGGCTCATGGGTTGCTGGAGTCCAAAGCTCGACACTAAAAGCAACAAGGAGTAGAGACATTGGATGGGAGGCATTTAGGAGAATCTTAGAGAATAAGGGTTATTTTTGGGGTCTTCTTGAAGGTTTGAAGGAGCATAAGAAGCTCATGGATGAAGCATTAGACTATTACAGAAATACCACACTCTTCTCCAGAGTCAGGTAAGCCTAATTTTTTTTCACATGACACAGATGATCCATCTGATGAACTACCACCTTAATTTAAGAACACATTATCAACAGTGAGAATAGTTCATAAACAAAATAAATTATTTTATTTATTCTATAACTGGAAACATATTTTTTCTACATGGATGGTAAACCTGGAAAGAATATCTACCCACACATTTGAGCGAAGAACTAGTACCTTTCCAGCACCATACCATAATATGTTGGTAGGTTAAAGAAATTCCTTTTTTTATTCGTAAACAAGAGCCTAGTGTTTTTACATGGATGGTAAACCTGGTAAGAAGCTCTACCCACCCTCAACACATTTGACCGAAGAACTGGTACCTTGCCAGGACCATACCATAATCTGAATATGTCAATATTATTCAATATATTCAAGAGCCACACCTGGAAAACCTCATGCAAGGGAGGACTCAGGAGCATGCCTATTAGGATTTGAAATCGTGTCATTGTCACAAAAAATTCTTTAAGTTTCCACTAGTACACAGCCTGATGTACAAAGCAACATAAGTTCTTGTAATCGAATTCAAAATTGTATGCATGCTTCTCTAATATTGTTAGTATGGGGGCTGTTAAATTCAATTTGTGTCTACAGAAGGGAGGCCAAACACACATACATGTGTGCCTCCAAGTTCTATCGATAAAAAATATATGAGTACAATGAGCATATTATGCAAAAAGAGTGGATATCACAAAGGCTTTTTCCATAGAAACATATAAAGGGTAGGTAACGTTGGGACTAAGTACTAAAACGTGCTACCTATGAGCTAGTGAATCGTGTGATTTACAAATAATAGTTGTACAAACACAATCAAATTGCACCCCTTAATGAAGAAACAGGCCTTCATGCAAGAGTGCAGCATGAGCCTGGCAATGAAACAGAAATCAAACTATTCCTTTGTAACTTTTCAGGCATCATGCGAAGGAGTGACATATGTCTAGTCAGGAAGCACAACTAACCTATATTACCTATAAAATGTTGAAAGGGTGTGAGGGGAAACACCATACCCCCACAGGATATGTAGACCTGAGACCACTGAAGTCCAACAGACCGCAGCCAACAAGAGCACCCTTGATGGGCCACAACAAGTCAGCAATTGCATGGGAGTGGCAGAAAACGGTCATTTCCAATGCCTTGCAAACAACATCACACACACCAGTAAGCAAATTGAAACTGAGAAAGCCTTCTGCACTAAAGAAACTGTGCTGTGGCTAGAAATAAAGAGCATCATGGCTTTTTCCCATTGCACACAAAAAAATGAAACTGATATGAAAAGCAAACTGATATTAGCTCTACCATATCAGGACAGAACAGATAAGGTCAAATTAAAATTGTTATAAAATGAATACCAATAGTGCATCTTCCATATCAGGATTCAGGACAAAGCAAACAAGATAAAATCTTCAAGAATCTCTAGGTTGGTTAGCCTTTGCAAGAGATTATTTAGTTTTGGAACCTTCTCCCTTAATGACGTCCACATGGTTATGTTATGAAATGTTGTATTTAACTCTAACCTCCCTAGGTCTTGAGTTAAGTCTGTCAAAGTGTGTGGCTGTGTTATGTTGCGAATGAAATCTGCATTTTTTATTGACGTATGACAAATGATGGCCGTGTTCAGTTTGCAAAATAGCAAGGTGTGATCAAAGATGTTCACTTACTCTCCTATGTCAATAGTCATGATTAGAGATTCCAATCAAATAGTTGATAAACTTAGTAACGATCCAATTTCAATTAAAACTACACAACCAAAATGGAGTATGTGATTGATATTTTGTATACTTCTTCGAGATAGGGAAGCGTAATTCATTCCCTAAGGTTCTCGAAGATGGCTCTATTTCCTGTCATGTTTGGTTTCTTGTGATAGTGACCAATGTGAAGCACTCAATTCCTTTGTGAAACATAGAAAAGTATGTTTAATGGAGCAGACAATTTCTCACTTTGTGAAACATAGAAAAGTACGTTTTGTGGAAAACCTTCAAAGGAAAAAACATTTTATGTTTATTTTTTTATTCAAAACAAATGCAGGAAATTCACTCTAAGGATAAAGATAGTATGCACTATGAATTGTTATTTACTTAGCATGATTCTATTTTTAACAGGAAAGGAAATTATTAAGTGTAGTTTTAAATAAATGTTCAATGTTGAAATCTGAATGTAGTCATTGGCAAATGATAGTTAAACAAACCAATTTCTAAATGATGCCTTGCAAGATCAAGGTTTTTGCTGTTGTTTTTTATATAATGAAAGATATATACTTCAGTAGGTGCAAAAGGCTTAAAATTGGAAACTTGAGCACTGAAACCTGCTAGTTAAATTTTCCAATCTTTTAGTAACCTGTTTTTCTGGAGATTGATTGTGTTCTTGGAGAGTTATCTTTTTTTGAAGGATATGTACAAATTATTCTTGTCATATTTAATATACGATTTAAGAAATAGACTCTGTTCTTTGGTGCATGGCCATTACAACAAGTACTTGTTTTCACTTTCGAAGGACTAGGTATGAAAGATAAGTTTTCTTATTTGTTTTTGATATGATGTTTTTCTTTTGTTTCAACAAAGTAATGCATGCTCCGGTTGAATGCGTTGATGAAATTTTGTCCTTGCCCCATTCCTCATCCGATTTTGTGGGTTTGGACCTTCCACTGAATGATGATGATGCATTGCTTTACAATGGAGAAGAGGATATGACTGCTACCATGCTATAGAGATAGAGGAAATAGATTCATATGAGAGAGATTGACTTATGCAGAAGCAATCAAAGAATCCTACAGGGAATTACTCCACCTCAAGAGAGACTATGAATGATTTTAATGTGGAAGATGTAGCGAAGAATATGCAGGAATTTGTGGATAAATGTCAAGTTATGAAGGAGCTGAAGTTCCAGGAAATGGGTGAGTGCTAGTTAATATGTTTCTTACATGTGATTGGTCATTCTATTGCTAAATATCATTCAATTTAACTAGAAACATGCATAAAGCAATAATCCTTCCAACCTCTATAGTTTCAACACAGTTCTTTGGGCACTTATGTCTTCTAGACAGGGCTGCCATTGACGGATAGGATTTTTTCTCATGAAAAAATAAAAATTGTGTATCGTTATCAAAGCATTAGTATACAACACATGCCCTTATGTGCATTGGTCCTTGGATGTTCTCATGAACCAAAAAAATATTGCCTGGATGTTGTAGAAGAATTGACATTTTCCTGTAGAGAAAGCTGAGCATATCTTTTAGCTTGGATTCATCTCTTTGACATCTGCTATAGGTTGGTAATGCAAGGCTCGTGTTGGTCGATGTTTTCAACATATGATGGATCTAGCATCATTTTCAATTTTTCCATGTAGGTGAAATATAAACTAATGTAACAATAGGAAGGTGTTGTAAAAATTAAGGTGATACAAAGGGACCCATAGTCATATTTAGCTTCATAAGGTATCAAACACTATACTTCCTTGTTAGTCATATATGATGTTTTTCCGTAGGTGAGGATTCTAGTCCCAAGCGCAGCAAGAAGAAGAATAAAACACAGGGCAACAATGTCGAAGAGGAAGAAGAAGAAAAAAAGGAAGAGAAAGAAGAGAATCCCAATGCAGTTTCTAATTTCAATATCTCGGAGCTAATGAGGCAGAAGCTCAAGTCCAAGGGGATTGAGTCACTCTGCCTCATCCAGGCAATGACCTTTGAGATTATCTTCAATGGCTCGGACATGGGTGGTCGAGCTCATACAGGCCAGGGTAAAACATTGGCATTTGTGTTTCCTATTGTGGAGTCGTTAACAAGTGGTCCTAATGCCAAAGGTAGGAATACAGCCTATGGAAGGGCCCCCAATGTGATTGTGTTAGTTCCAACAAGGGAGCTTGCAAATTAGTTCCATGTTGACTTTGAGGTTTATGGTGGAGTTGTTTGCCTTCATTCATCCTCTGTATATGGAGGTGATCCCTATAGTCCACAGGAATATGCATTGCGTACAGGTGTGGATATCATTGTAGGTACACCTAGGCGCATTAAGGATCATATTGAAAGAGGTGTGTCAAATCTGAAATCCTTGAAATTTTGTGTCTTGGATGAGGCTGATGAAATGCTGAATATGGGCTTTGTAGAACATGTTGAGACCATTCTTGGAAAATTTGAGGATGCAAGCAAGGTTCAGAAGCTCCCTTTTAGTGCAAAAATTCCAGATTGGGTATAGAAGATTGCATCAAGGTTCTTGAAACCTGACAGAAAAACTACAGATCTTGTGGGAGATGATAAGATGAAAGCTAGTAGAGGGGTGAGACACATCGTTCTTCCTGGTTTCTATTCAGCAAGACCACAAGTTATACCATGTTATTCGCTGCTATAACAATGGGGGAAGTGTGATTGTTTTTACTGAGACAATTAATGACACATCTGAACTCGTTGTATCTTTTCCAAATGCTCGTGCTTTGCATGGGGATATACAACAATCACAATGTGAAGTGATTCTTGCTGGATTCTGTTTGGGAAATTTTGCATTCCTAGTTGCAACTGATGTTACGGCATGCGGTTTGGACATAAATGATGTCCATCTTATAATTCAGTGTGAACCACCAAGAGAAGTGTAAACATACATTCCTACGTAAACTACCCAGGGAGACTCTAAGTACAGTATGGATTGAGACCCCTATCTTGCTCTATGTTATTCAAATGAGACTTCTTCTACGAGCCTCCATAGAGAAAGTCCTTGTAGGATTTCAAAGGCTTCTTGAATTCTTTATTCAATGACCATATCTACCCATCAAATCCCCCCTTTAGGTACTCTTTAAACACACCAAGGTCACTTCTTATCATCTAAACATGACTTGATCCAAGTGAGTAGCAAGAATATCTATATGCAATACATCTATGCACATGGTCATTTGTTGGAGAAGAGTTTCACAAAAAAATCTAGAAAATATGGTAAATTGTAATTTTTTCGTAAATATTGCATTTATATTAAGGCAATGCATGTTTTTCCTCACACTAGTGAGTCAAATTCAACAAGAAGTGCAAAACTCATTAAGTACTTATGTGTCAAACTTTGACAATTAAGCAATCATAATTCAAACTAATGTCAATGAGTAATGCAAAAGACATCCATAAGGATCATCTTCCTAACGTGAAGATACATTTTTAAAGTGTATGATATCAATTGACCTATGTTCAAGTATGAATAATCCAAACAAGTCTCTTTTAATTTGGAATAAACTTGTGTGTAACATTCCTCCTTCATTTTATGAATATGAACCTATTTTGCAATAAATAGATGTAGAATACAATTTATAACAAATTGCACTTATCGATAAATTTTCTCCTCTGTTTGGGGGAGAAAGACTTATTATCTAGCATGGACAATAGTAAATACATACACCATATACAGCTTACACAAAAAATTTGTAGAAAGATCCACAATTCTTTAGTTCCTTGAAATCCCACTAATAATGCCAAAAAACAACAATTAAAAGTTTTATTACACGCTCCATAATTTCAAAAAAAAAATATTCCATGATCCAAAACGTTAGAAAACATGTTAAAATTCCACCCCATTTCAAGGGCTTCAAGCCACTTCTTACCATTTTTCTAAACTTCAAGTATTACAAGGCCATTGTTGGATATTGCAAAGAGGGTTAACTGTTTGAAGCCCATAAAAACAAAAAAATTTGTATTTATATCTATGGTATAATGTTCAGTGCAACAATGAATTTGAGAAGAGGAGCCTACCTCATTTGAATCCCTTTGAAATTTCTGGTACATCTGACGAATGAACATGAAGAATAAGGAATGTTTGGTCTAGGTCTGCTAACTCTTATTCTAGTAGACAATTTAAGAAATCAGAATGAACATATGCATACACACATCCATATATTTGCTTATGTAGTAACATACAGTTTTAACTACTAACATTAGCCTAAAAATAAATATAAGAAAAATATTCCACTTTACTGTGCCTCCAGTTACCCATAAGAATCACATGCATGTTGAATTTGCCTCCAGTTTCCACTAGAAATTGAGGACCTGAAAGGTCATTGGAATAATTGGAATAACGAGACCATCTTATCAAATAATTTGCTAAAAACAACCATACAAACAAACAATATTTTTGACAATAAGTAGCTAGAACCATGGTTCAATGCTCTGAAACTCTTTAAAGCTAACCTCTGCATAAATCAACCCCAGAGCTAGAATACAACAGTCAGATTTCATATTGTGCTTCCAATGTAATTTTCTGCGTAGGGGTTCAAAGCGGCTAGGCAGTGAGGTTGACCTGGTGTTTCAAACAAGTTTTTCCACATTGTTATCAATAAATCAGTCTATAAATGGGTCTTCCAACTTCAATATAAAAAAATGGAGCACAGGCATGGGGGTGCACAGATTAAAACGCCAGCTGAAACCTACATAGAGCCTTCATCTTCAAGTAAAGGAAGCCTTCTATAATCCACCACTTTCTGTTGATTTCTGCAGATCTGACATAAAAAATCATTCATAAATATTATAAAAAGGATTTATCATTGTATATCTATATATCCAAAAGTTAAAATGTTGTTCTGCATCCAGAGGCATTAACATTCAAACCCATGGCATGCCAAGAGCACATTCAAACTCCTTAACTCTCTCTTGCATGATACAGTTACTAACACTGAGATCTTTTACAAAATCAAGTGTGGATTCTACATTACAAAGGACATTACCTCGTTCACAGTACCCAATATTAGTTTTTTTTTCAAAATTAAATGTGGATTCACCAATAGGACCTCTATTCACTGGTGAGGTTGACATAGCATTAAACCATCTACCATAGTTTCATTCTAACATTACCTCATTCACAGTAGCCAATATTAGTTTTCTTTTTCAAAATTAAATGTGGATTCACCAACAAGACCTCCATTCACAAGTAAGTTTAACACAACATTAAACCATCTACCATAGTTTCATTCTAAATGTGGTCTACCGCACCATAATGACACGTCAAAGTGCTGAGGAAGGGTGCAAGTTCCAAAGGATTTTCGTGGAAATGTTACTCCTCAAACCCGGTCCCTGAGAGAAAGTATATGTGTCTTGCAGTGCATATAGGAAGCTTAGTGCATGTTAACGTGTGGGTTCTGCCTGACAGGGAACATTTTTTTGTCCATATAAGTCCAGTTATAATATTTCTACCTGATAAGAGACATTGCGTCATTTGAAATCTTTGCAAAGACAATACACAATTGTGTTTTTTTTCTAAAAATAAGTGTGGGTTAACCAACGGGGGCTTGATTCACTGGTGAGATTGACTAAATACCAAACCATTTGCCATTGTTCCATTCTCACTGTGGTTTGCCCTACAGGAATGGAATGTCAAAAAAGGTTGAGATTGAGCTCAACCTCCAGAAGATTTTGGTGGAAAAATTACTTGACCATTACCTGAACCAAGAGGAACTGGGTTTTAAGCAGTACAACCATCAAGCTCAAGGAATGATAAATTGCGGGTTCTACCTAAGAGGGAGAATTTTCTTTGCCCAAAATTCCACAATTTAAGGGTCAGTCTACTCTTTGATGACAATTTTACTATACTTCTGCAGAAGGTAGAAGTCATGCCAACCAACTGCTGAGCAATAGATATGAACGATCATAATTAGCATTTTCAAAAACTTTAACTCCAGTTATTTTTCAAAGAATTTTGGGGCGTTGCTAACAAACGATCGGTGAGTTAAGCCATCTGCCAAGATTCTATTATGGCCGTGGTTTGCCCCAGCCAAATGGCATGTAAAAAAGGATGAGGCTACATTTGCGCAAAAATAAGCCCATCAGAACTGTGTGGTAAGTCAAAGAGAGTTTGTATTGTGCCGTCATACCGTCGACACCAAAACATATTTTCCGAAGCCAGGTAGTGACTATTTTCTCTAATCAGAATAAAATGAAAGAATTCCTATAATTCCACTATTTGTAATCTCCGGCACACGAAAACATCCAAACTTGATTAAGTTTTACTAGTTCTCTGAGTGCAATAAAAGACTATAAGATTACTAAGGATAAAGGGTTTTTCAATTCATGATAGAAGGAAGAAATATATTATTTCTCAGATAGAAAGGCAGGCTGGTGTAAAATTTGAGCATGTATCTACTCCTCATCCAGGAGAGGGTTGCTAAATCTACTGGTTCAATTGATGCAGAAAGTATTACGAGTGTCAGTGACAGTGTGCTTCCCATTTTTTGGCAATCAGTTGAGGATCTGGTGAAGAAATCTGATCTTTAACCTATGGATATCATTGCAAAATCACTAGCCAATATTGAAGGATACACATAATTCAAGAGAAGATCATTATTGTCCTCTCAAGAGGGTTTTGCAACCTTAATTCTTAAAACTGGAAGGATTATGCATACACCAACATATGCTTTTACCATACTAATAATGCATTGATGAAATTTTGTCCTTGCCCCATTCCTCATCTGATTTTGTGGGTTTGGACCTTCCATCGGATGATGATGATACGTGGCTTTACAATGGGGAAGAGGATATGACTTCTTCCATGCTAGAGAGACAGAAGGAAATAGATTCATATGAGAGAGATCGACTTAAGCGGAAGAAATCAAATAATCCTACATGGAATTACTCTACCTCAAGAGAGACTATGAATGATTTTAAATTTTAATGTGGTATATGTAGACAAGAATATGCAGGAATTTGTGGATAAAATGTCAAGTTATGAAGGAGCTGAAGTTCCA
This sequence comes from Pinus albicaulis, assembly GCA_034641835.2. NCBI lineage: Eukaryota > Viridiplantae > Streptophyta > Pinopsida > Pinales > Pinaceae > Pinus > Pinus albicaulis. The sequence continues at coordinate 451,182,222 of CM076575.1, read as the reverse complement.
GGAAATGGGTGAGTGCTAGTTAATATGTTTGTTGCATGTGCTTGGTTGTTCCATTGTTAAATATCATTCAATGTAAGAAGAAACATGGATAAAGCAGTAATCCTGCCAACCTATATAGTTTCAACACAATTCTTTGGTCACTTACGTCTTCTAGACAGGGCTACCATTTATGGATAGGAGGTTTTCTTACGCAGGAATAAAAATTGTGTATCCTTATCAAAGCAATATTATACAACACATGCCCTTATGTGCATTGGTCCTTGGATGTTATCATGAACTAGAAAAATATTGCCTTGATGTTGTAGAAGAATTGACATTTTCCGACAGAGAAAGCAGAGCATATATTTTTAGCTTGGATTCATCTCTTTGACAGCTGCTAGAGATTGGCAATGCAAGGCCCATGTTGGTCGATGTTTTCAACATATCATGGATTTGGCATAATTTACAATTTTTCCATGTAGGTGAAATATAAACTAATGTAACAACAGGAAGGTGCTTGTCAAAAATAAGGTGATACGAAGGGAACCACAGTCAAATTTATCATCACAAGGTATCAAGCATTATACTTCCTTGTTAGTCGGATATGATATTTTTCTTTTGTTTCAGCAAAGTAATGCATGCTCCAGTTGAGTGCATTGATGAAATTTTGTCATTGCCCCATTCCTCATCCAATTTTGTGGGTTCGAACCTTACACCGGATGATGATGATATGTGGCTTTACAATGGAGAAGACAATCTGACTGCTACCATGCTAGAGAGACAGAAGGAAATAGATTCATATGAGAGAGATCGACTTAAGCGGAAGAAACCAAAGAATCCTACAGGGAATTACTCTACCTCAAGAGAGACTATGAATGATTTTAAATTTTAATGTGGTAGATGTAGACAAGAATATGCACGAATTTGTGGGTAAAATGTCAAGTTATGAAGGAGTTGAAGTTCCAGGAAATGGGTGAGTGCTAGTTAATATGTTTGTTGCATGTGCTTGGTTGTTCTATTGTTAAATATCATTAAATGTAAGCAGAAACATGCATAAAGCAGTAATCCTACCAACCTATATAGTTTCAACACAATTCTTTGGGCACTTACGTCTTCTAGATAGGGCTGCCATTTATGGATAGGAGGTTTTCTTACGCAGGAATAAAAATTGTGTATCCTTATCAAATCAGTATTATACAACACATGCCCTTATGTGCATTGGTCCTTGGATGTTATCATGAACTAGAAAAATATTGCCTTGATGTTGTAGAAGAATTGACATTTTCCGACAGAGAAAGCAGAGCATATATTTTTAGCTTGGATTCATCTCTTTGACAGCTGCTAGAGATTGGCAATGCAAGGCCCATGTTGGTCGCTTTTTTCAACATATCATGGATTTGGCATAATTTACAATTTTTCCATGTAGGTGAAATATAAACTAATGTAACAACAGGAAGGTGCTTGTCAAAAATAAGGTGATACGAAGGGAACCACAGTCAAATTTAGCTTCACAAGGTATCAAGCATTAGACTTCCTTGTTAGTCAGATATGATATTTTGCTTTTGTTTCAACAAATTAATGCATGCTCCAGTTGAGTGCATTGATGAAATTTTGTCATTGCCCCACTCCTCATCCAATTTTGTGGGTTCGGACCTTCCATCGGATGATGATGATATGTGGCTTTACAATGGAGAAGAGGATCTGACTGCTACCATGCTAGAGAGACAGAAGGAAACATATTCATATGAGAGAGATCGACTTAAGTGGAAGCAATCAAAGAATCCTACAGGGTTATTACTCTACCTCAAGAGAGGTTATGAATGATTTTAAATTTTAATGTGGTAGATGTAGACAAGAATATGCAAGAATTTGTGTGTAAAATGTCAAGTTATGAAGGAGCTGAAGTTCCAAGAAATGGGTGAGTGATAGTTAATATGTTTTTTGCATGTGCTTGGTTGTTCTATTGTTAAATACCATTCAATGTAAGTAGAAACATGCATAAATCAGTAATCCAGCCAACCTATATAGTTTCAACACAATTCTTTGGGCACTTACGTCCTCTAGACAAGGCTGCCATTTATGGATAGGAGGTTTTCTTACGCAGGAATAAAAATTGCGTATCCTTATCAAAGCAGTATTATACAAAACATGCCCTTATGTGCATTTGTCCTTGGATGTTATCATGAACTAGAAAAATATTGCCTTGATGTTGTAGAATAATTGACATTTGCCGATAAAGAAAGCAAAGCATATATTTTTAGCTTGGATTCATCTCTTTGACAGCTGCTAGAGATTGGAAATGCAAGGCCCATGTTGGTTGATGTTTTCAACATATCATGGATTTGGCATAATTTAAAATTTTTCCATGTAGGTGAAATATAAACTAATGTAACAACAGGAAGGTGCTTGTCAAAAATAAGGTGATACGAAGGGAACCACAGTCAAATTTAGCTTCACAAAATATCAAGCATTAGACTTCCTTGTTAGCTGGATATGATATTTTTCTTTTGTTTCAGCAAAGTAATGCATGCTCCAGTTGAGTGCATTGATGAAATTTTGTCATTGCCCCATTCCTCATCCAATTTTGTGGGTTCGGACCTTCCACCGGATGATGATGATATGTGGCTTTACAATGGAGAAGACGATCTAACTGCTACCATGCTAGAGAGACAGAAGGAAATAGATTCATATGAGAGAGATCGACTTAAGCAGAAGCAATCAAAGAATCCTACAGGGAATTACTCTACCTCAAGAGATACTATGAATGATTTTAAATTTTAATGTGGTGGATGTAGACAAGAATATGCGCGAATTTGTGGGTAAAATGTCAAGTTATGAAGGAGCTAAAGTTCCAGGAAATGGGTGAGTGCTAGTTAATATGTTTGTTGCATGTGCCTGTTTGTTCTATTGTTAAATATCATTCAATGTAAGCAGAAACATGCATAAAGTAGTAATCGTACCAACCTATATAGTTTCAACACAATTCTTTGGGCACTTACGTCTTCTAGACAGGGCTGCCATTTATGGATAGGAGGTTTTCTTATGCAGGAATAAAAATTGTGTATCCTTATCAAAGTAGTATTATACAACACATGCCCTTATGTGCAGTGGTCCTTGGATGTTATCATGAAATAGAAAAATATTTCCTTGATGTTGTAGAAGAATTGACATTTGCCGACAGAGAAAGCAGAGCATATATTTTTAGCTTGGATTCATCTCTTTGATAGCTGCTAGAGTTTGGCAATGCAAGGCCCATGTTGGTCGATGTTTTCAACATATCATGGATTTGGCATAATTTACAATTTTTCCATGTAGGTGAAATATAAGCTAATGTAACAACAGGAAGGTGCTTGTCAAAAATAAGGTGATACGAAGGGAACCACAGTCAAATTTAGCTTCACAAGGTATCAAGCATTAGACTTCCTTGTTAGTCGGATATGATATTTTGCTTTTGTTTCAACAAAGTAATGCATGCTCCAGTTGAGTGCATTGATGAAATTTTTTCATTGCCCCATTCCTCATCCAATTTTGTGGGTTTGGACCTTCCACCGGATGATGATGATATGTGGCTTTACAATGGAGAAGAGGATCTGACTGCTACCATGCTAGAGAGACAGAAGGAAATAGATTCATATGAGAGAGATCGACTTAAGCGGAAGAAATCAAATAATCCTACAGGGAATTACTCTACCTCAAGAGAGACTATGAAAGATTTTAAATTTTAATGTGGTAGATGTAGACAATAATATGCAGGAATTTGTGGGTAAAATGTCAAGTTATGAAGGAGCTGAAGTTCCAGGAAATGGGTGAGTGCTAGTTAATATGTTTGTTGCATGTGCTTGGTTTTTCTATTGTTAAATATCATTCAATGTAAGCAGAAACATGCATAAAGCAATAATCCTGCCAACCTATATAGTTTCAATACAATTCTTTGGGCACTTATGTCTTCTAGAGAGGGCTACCATTTATGGATAGGAGGTTTTATTACGTAGGAATAAAAATTGTGTATCCTTATCAAAGAAATATTATACAACACATGCCCTTATATGCATTGGTCCTTTGATGTTATCATGAACTAGAAAAATATTTCCCTGATGTTGTAGAAGAATTGACATTTGCTGACAGAGAAAGCAGAGCATATATTTTTAGCTTGGATTCATCTCTTTGACAGCTGCTAGAGATTGGCAATGCAAGGCCCATGTTGGTCGATGTTTTCAACATATCATGTATTTGGCATAATTTACAATTTTTCCATGTAGGTGAAATATAAACTAATGTAACAACAGGATGGTGCTTGTCAAAAATAAGGTGATACGAAGAGAACCACAGTCAAATTTAGCTTCACAAGTTATCAAGCATTAGACTTCCTTGTTAGTCGGATATGATATTTTGCTTTTGTTTCAGCAAAGTAATGCATGCTCCAGTTGAGTGCATTGATGAAATTTTGTCATTTCTCCATTCCTCATCCAATTTTGTGGGTTCGGACCTTCCACCGGATGATGCTGATATGTGGCTTTACAATGGAGAAGAGGATATTGCTGCTACCATGCTAGAGAGACAGAAGGAAATAGATTCATATGAGAGAGATCGACTTAAGCGGAAGCAATCAAATAATCCTACAGGGAATTACTCTACCTCAAGAGAGACTATGAATGATTTTAAAGTGGAATATGTAGCCAATCATATGCAGGAATTTGTGGATAAAATGTCAAGTTATGAAGGAGTTGAAGTTCCAGGAAATGGGTGAGTGCTAGTTAATATGTTTGTTGCATGTGATTGGTTGTTCTATTGCTAAATATCATTCAATGTAAGCAGAAACATGCATAAAACAGTAATTCTGCCAACCTCTATAGTTTCAACATGGTTCTTTGGGAAATTATGTCTTCTAGACAAGGCTGCCATTTATGGATAGGAGGTTTTCTTACGCAGAAATAAAAATTGTGTATCCTTATCAAAGCAGTAGTATACAACACATGCCCTTATGTGCATTGGTCCTTGGATGTTCTCATGAACCAGAAAAATATTGCCTAGATGTTTTAGAAGAATTGAAATTTGCCAGCAGAGAAAGCAAAGCATATCTTTTAGCTTGGATTCATCTCTTTGACAGCTGCTAAAGATTGGCAATGCAAGGCCTGTGTTGGTCGATGTTTTCAACATATCATGGATCTAGGATAATTTACAATTTTTCCATGTAGGTGAAATATAAACTAATGTAACAACAGGAAGGTGCTTGTCAAATATAACTTGATACGGAGGGAACCATATTCATATTTAGCGTCACAAGGTATCAAGCATTAGACTTCCTTGTTAGTGTTCTGGTTCAAACAGGAATAGCACTTTTGAGCATTTTGACAATGTTTGCTGAAGATAATTGGCAGCTAAGTCACTAGTAACTTGGGAAAGGAGCATACAACTGCTAGAACAGACAGACATATTTAAATGTTTGGAATTAAATATGAGTGGACTGATAACTAAAGAGACCTGGTTAGCTTAAATAGTCTCTATATGGAAAGGAACAGAAAACAATATCCCTATTCCATAAGATAAACAAGCAAGACATTTGCAAGCACTAGAAACTACTTCCAAACCTGGCAGTCAAGTAACTTCCACAGTAAGACATGTTGATGATTCAACACAGTTAATTGAGTTGTATCTTGCGAGTAATGACTATTTGAGAGATGCGATCAATACACATAACAAGTGCAGATCAGGGTGAGCTAGCGCATACTCTCCAAGGAAGTAGCCAATTCACCCGTTAAGAATACACCCTAAAAATGTGTGCAGGATGGTCAACTTGGCCATTGTAAGTTACAACAAGCTCTAGCAAAGGGAGTAACCTTAAATAATGTGCTAAGGTGCCAACTAAGGGAGCACTCCTTCGATCTAGGTGATTCATCACTGATCCTAAATGCAAACCAATTACAATCTCAAAATAGAAAAGGAAGCTAAGTTTCTTTCTCCAATGACCCAACTATCTCTCCAAGAATAGAAAACAATGGTTAAGGGTGCAATAAATAAACTTAGGTTACTATAACTACCCCCATAAATGCATCAACCACAAAATAAAAAATAAAACAATTACATTTGTTAGGAAATAAAGCAACCTAGGATTGTGTGCCAAGTGGAATCCCCTTTAAAACATACCTCTTGACCATGGCAAGGAGCTGCACCCTACACAATGAGGCCCAACGTCTTTTAGGCCATAAAATGCTTCCCTAGAACAGATCCCTCCTTGTCCAAAGTTCAAACAAGTCAGGTGAAGGTGAACACAAGGAATAATATGCTACTTGTTGGTTGTTTCTTTTTAAATCTACACTAAACTCTTTCTTAATTTGATGAGTATCACATTGGAGAAGGGGATATACTAAATAATGAAAATAACTTCCATTTTCTATTCTAGAATAGCAACAGTATTATGCCAAATAGGCCTAAAAACCTCGCATCAGATCACTAGCTAAGACTACCCATCATGTAGCATAATAGCTCTAAAGGAAAATTTTCCTATAATGAATAAACCACACCATGAGGAAGTACTTATTTGCTGTTTTATATTCATAGCAGTATATATCATGTTTTTTTGTAAAATTGTATATATCACGTTTTTCTGTAAAAGGTGTTTGTTGACAGATAGTCAGGGTCACTATCATCATATTTTTCCCTGAGGCTTGAATTCCATCCATAAAATGTTTGTTCTTTGGAAATTCCAAAATCCACCATGGTTGCTCTCATAATATGGTTTAACAATATATTGGCAGACTTAGTGCTATGATGCACAACTGGTGGTACAACCCCATAAAACAGTAAAATACTCAACCTCAGCTAATCAACTGCTACAGGCTAGCCAAAAAAACTTGACTTTGGACCCATTTCAAGAGTCATTCAGACCTGTAGATACAATTAGCTGGCATGATAGGAACAATTCTCAGAGTGCATGCTTGGCTGCTCCAACAAAGGCACTACATCAAGCCCTACAGGAATCCATTTTAGCATGTTCGTCTTCCATATGTGATGCCATTAAAAGCCTCTGAAAAATCTCAACCTAGTCTCCACCTCCAAGTTTCACATCCTAATCACTGCACTGCTGGAATGAATGCCCCAAAATGCAAATGCATTTTGAGGAGTAACAAGAGGGTTCCCTTAACTCTTACCTTGGTCCCCAACACCATATGACACTACACCATGTCCCTATCCTTGGCCCCTTCCCCATGAACTGCTAGTCTGACAAAGAGGGAAAACTCCATAGACATCTCCATTTTTCTATTTTTCATATCAGTCCATTCCTCACAGCTTGAAGGCCTCTACCACCCACTAAGTGTTCTTTTTGATATCTAGGGTTCTCTCATGAGTCATTACTTGTTCTTTCATAGTATCGCCCTCTATGATATTTGTGGACAACCTCTAGTGTGCATCGCTTCACTTCCTTTTTATTGCTATATATTTTCTAGTTCCTCCTTGGGAGGGTCATCAGTATCATGAGCACTAATAGCACTGTTGATGGGGAAGCCTCTTAGGCTGAGTTCCTCAAGCCTGGTATTCATCCCCTTGACTCCCACATTATTGATTTGTTTAATCATGTTGGTTGTTTATTTTTCTCTTTGTCATGGCCCCACCATATCATCTTGTGGTAGGGTGGTAGGCTAAAGTAGGTTGGTGGCTGGTAGAAGACATATTAGGTTCATATTAGGAAAATTCATGGTTGTAGAGTGAGTAGACAGACTGGGAAGCTTGAATTACCATTACCCACTTATCTTATTTTACCGTTGGTTGCAAATGACTAAATGAACGTATACTGGTTTCAGATATCCCCAGAGAGAATCTGCAGTTCAGACTCTTCATGCCTACACTCGAACACTGGAGGGATTTTTGAAAGATAGCATAGCAGAGAATGATATCTTGACCTTGTATTTTCTCTGGCCAAGAGGAAGAGGGTTGTGGCTGATTGGAGGTTAGTGAACACATTCATGTTAAATGATAAGAGTTTGGTCTTGTTTGTGTATGGTTTATATCTGTGTTCATATTTTTATCAATCAGACACTGTCAATATTTTGACAATGTTTCTTATTGGGTATACTATAAATACTGTAGCCTTCTTCACTTGCATACATATTGTTTAAATCAATTCTAAATACATTATATGTTTTAATAAAATTTCCATATTAAGGACAATACATTCCTTAAAATTGAGTAAACGTGGACACCAAACTTAAACCAGCTAAACATTTCCTATATATGATTTTGTATTTTGCCTCTGCATGTCTTGAAATATGGTGTTTTTATGCTTCATTCTGTCTTCACTGTTTGTTTGATAGAGCTTTGTTGTCTAGATGTAATGAGTTTTTTATTCCTTTCTTTTATTTTCTTTCCCTTTTTATTTAAAAATATCTTTATTCTAATTAGTTGTGATGCTAACTACCAGATGGAGTGGTCTCAACTGTAACTACAAGGTCATCTGGTGACTCCTAAGGCTGGACATGCTGGTGCAACAATAGGTGAAAATTGGTATATTGTAGGTGGCAGAGATAATAAGAGTGGTAGGTTCAAGCCACATCTCAAACATTCGCTTGTTGATTACTAATAGTGCATCTATTTTATTTACATATATTTTTTCAAGTATTCTGAATTCAATATTTTCAAGTTATTTATAATCTTCCTTGTTGTTAGTTAGTGACTAATGTTCTTCCACTTAGGTTCATGTCAAAATAGATTCCCGAGACTCAAAATGCTGATGCCTAACAGGTATGTCTGAGACACTGGTTTTAAATATGTCTAAGCTTGTTTGGTCTATGGTAAAAAATATGGAAGGAAGGGTACCAGTTGCTAGTGAGGTGATTTCTACTTAAATTCTTTGAAATTCTCATCTCGATTCTTTTTTCAGCTAGGTGTAACATCAATTCCTAAATCATTAAAGATAAAGATATTTTCAAGGTTACTGCACATCATTAAATTCCAACAAATATGTATTATAATCAATATCTGAGTCATATGTGAGAATTGTGAAATTTGACCTTTCTTTGAAAGCTATAAAGGAGTTTTAATTCCATTTATATGAACATCATAACTGCTTCACGTGTGACTAGAAAGTTTGTAGACAATTGTTATAAAATCTGTGTTTGTTGGCATCTTGCACATGTTATTTTTATTATTCCTGTTCCACATGTATTTACCAACAAAACCCTGATTTTGTATTTGTTTTATCCTAAGACATACATATCCCTACAATTCCTATTTTTATCGCTGTCTAAACTGTAACAGATTACTTTACATACATATCCCTACAATTCCTGTTTTTATCTCTATCTAAATTGTAACAGATTACTTTCCTTCTCTTTGTAGTAGACATACTTTTATCTTGTAGATTTCCATAGGTTTCATACTACATGTATTTCATTTGATTCTATTAATATATTAAGTGTAAGTATCCCTTATTCACCATTCCTATATTTGTTTTTTTTTTCCCAAAGAAAACTTCACAGTGAAATTCAAGGGATTCTTCCCCACATTTGAGGATGACATCCCCAGTAAACTTATTAGTATACAAACTAACCAAGTGCCTAGCAACCTTGCTACTAGGTGGTTGAAAGAATCCCTTGGGCTATATATGTGTGTGTGTGTGTGTGAAAGAAAATTCATCTTATATTCCAATAATACACGCAAAAGTAATACATGATACAATGTTGACTAATACTCTAAGTAGCAAGCGTCCTCTCATATTCACATAGTCTGGAGTGACAAAGAGAGTTTTCAAATTGAGAACTATCTAATATTTCTCGCACAAAGAGATCTTAATGTTGATTTTTGTAGCTCAGGCAGGTACTTCTGCACAGGCCTTGTGTCTAGGTGTGCAGAAGTTTCCCACAAAATCCTTAGAACACTTACTCAAGTGTGAGCAAGTTGCTAATGTAGCTTAGCCTAAGTCTAATTTAGAAAAAACACATTAATATGTTTGCTTATTGAGATAAAAGAAACTTAGGAAAATTAAAGTAATTTACTTTAGTGATTTTTTTTTAATCTTAGTCATTGATCTCAAGGGGAGGGATATCTAATTTCGACCATTAATCATTTTGATATTAGGGTTAGGGGTAGAGATTTAGCTCAATCTAAAGTTATAAAAGAAATACTAGGGAGAGGGAGAAGATACACCATATAATGACACTAGCCTCAAGAAGCATAAGGTGGAAACTCACTAAGAAGGAAGCAACAAGGGCTAGACTAGTCGACACCACTCAACCGTTGAGAAATTGCGAGGGAAAAGGCACAAAAATGACCAATAGAAGGCCATGTGTCAGCATAGTTAGTTTGTGGATGGAGGACTGCTATCAAAGGTAACTAGACCCATGTTAGTGCATGTATAGTAGCCACCACGCATGTGGTCGAGTAGCCTAGTTGAAGCTGCAGTGATGGGCCCTCAGGCACAATCTGACCCAGAATTGGAGCAACTGCAGTTGACAAGCGGGGAAGCACATAGATCATAGTCATAAGTAAGAATGTGGGCTGTCGGGTCATGCGCAGGAGCCTGCATCAAACTTCCTGCGCCTACATCCAAAATAGTCTTCCCTTCAAAATGGTGCACGTTCTCAAATATAGTTGTTTAATAAGCATACATCCTCACGTATCACATTTGAGAAAACAATTGTAGGGAATCTCCACAATTCCCTCGCTACCCATGTCTTTCCTTGTACCAAATCACTAACATTCGTGCACGACCTTTACTAAATAACATATATTTTCTCTCTTCAACATCTCATAATTATAATGAATAATTGCCTCAAGATGTTGTTTATCAACAGAATTTGCCTCATGAGAAGGTGTCTCATTCCGAGGAGTAATTTTCTCCTCAACAAACCATTTTGAGGGAATTTATAAAGAGGATGATAGAACAAATTTAAGAGAGATAGTTAAAGATGACTTTATATTTCCCTAGTTTTGTAGGTTAGGTGGGTAATGAAGCACTGATGGATCAAACCCTGCCGCCAATAGGAAAGGACAAATACATGAAGAAGGGGTGGTCGATGCAGTCCGGTTGGTAGAAAATGATCTACCAACATTTCCTCGAAGAAGCACGTAGTTTTGAGTGTAGTTTTCTAGGAGAGGTGGGAAGGTATGGTCAACAGTCATTGGTGGAAGAATTATGGCCTGCAGGCAAGCCTGCACTGGACAAAAAAAAACCACAAGAAGCATAAGGTGGAAACTCACTAAGAAGGAAGCAACATAGGCTAGACTAGTCGACACCACTCAGCTGTTGAGAAATCGTGAGGGAAAAGGAAAACAAATGACTGATAGAAGGGAAACTATCAACACAGCTAGTTTGTGGTTGGAGGAGTGATATCGAAGCCAACTAGACTTGTGTCAGTGTAGGTTTAATAGCCACGACGCATGTGGTAGAGTAGCTAAGCTGAAGCCACAAAGATGGGTTGCCAGGCACAATCCGACTAAGAATTGGAGCAACTACGGTTGACAAGCGGGGAAGCGCATAGATCGTAGTCATAGGTAAGAAGGTGGGTTGTCGGGTCCGGTGCAGGAGCCTGCGTCAAACTTCCTACACCTACATCCAAAATATTCTTGCCTTCAAAATGGTGCACATTCTCAAATATAGTTGTTTAATAAGCATACATCCTCACGTATCCCATTTGGGAAAAGAGTTGTAGGGAATCTCCACAATTACCTCGTTTCCCATGTCTTTCCTTGTACCAAATCACTCACATTCGTGCATAACCTTTACTAAATAACATATATTTTCTCTCTTCAACATCTCATAATTATAATGAACAATTACCTCAAGATGTTGTTTATCAACGAACTTTGCCTCATGAGAAGAAGTCTCATCTCTAGGAGCAATTTGCTCATGAACAAACCATTTTGAGGGAATTTATAAAGAGGATGATAGAATAAATTTAAGAGATAGTTAAAGGTGACTTCGTATTTCCCCAGTTTTGTAGGTGAGGTGGGTAATGAGGCACTCATGGATCAAGCCTTGTTGCCAATAGGAAAATACAACTACGCGAAGAAGGGGTGGCTGACGCAGTCTGGTTGGTAGAAAAGGATCTACCAACATCACCTTGAAGAAGCACGTAGTTTCGAGTGTAGTTTTCCAGGAGAGGTTGGAAGGTATGGTCGACAGTCGTTGGTGGAAGAACTATGGCCTACATGCAAGCCTGCACTTGAAAAAAACAAAAACACAAGAAGCGTAAGGTGGCAACTCACTAAGAAGGAAGCAACACGTGCTAGACTAGTCGACACCACTCAACTGTTGAGAAATCATAAGGGAAAAGGCACACAATTGACTGATAGAAGGGCAGCTACCAGCATAGTTAGTTTGTGGATGGAGGAGTTATATTAGAGCCAACAAGACCTATGTCAGTGCAAGTTTAGTAGCCACCATGCATGTGGCCGAGTAGCCTAGTTGAAGTCATAGTGACGGCCTGTCAGGCACAATCTGACCGAGAATTGGAGCAATTTCAGTTGACAAGTGGGGAAGCGCATAGATCGCAGTCATAGGTAAGCAGGTGGGTTGTCGAGCCGGTTGCAGGAGCCTGCGTCAAACTTCCTGTGCCTACATCCAAAATATTTTTGCCTTCAAAATGGTGCACATTATCAAATATAGTTGTTTAATAAGCATACATCCTCACATATCACATTTGGGAAAATATTTGTAGGGAATCTCCACAATTTCCTTGCTACCCATATCTTCCCTTGTACCAAATCGCCAACATTCGTGCATAACCTATACTAAATAGAAAATATTTTCTCTCTTCAACATCTCATAATTATTATAATGATCAATTGCCTCACGATGTTTTTTATCATGAAATTTTCCTCATGATAAGGTGTCTCATCTCGAGGAGCAATTTTCTCATCAACAAACCATTTTGAGGGAATTTATAAAGAGGATGATAGAATAAATTTAAGAGAGATTGTTAAAGATGACTTCATATTTCCCCAATTTTGTAGGTGAAGTGGGTAATGAGGCACTGATGGATTAAATATCAAAGGAATATTTACAAACAATTCTGCACTCTTTCCAAAAGGATAAGAACCCTCAGCCACCTAGCAAGGCAATAGAATTCTTCTAGGGGTTCTACGACTTCCTTCAAAAAGACCAACTAAGAATTGCTGACAAATTAAAATGCATAGGCAAGATTTGGGAGTTTTCAATTGAACATTTCAGGATTTAATCCTAAAAATTAGACAAGAATGAGATGATTTCAGACCCATATCACTATGTAATTACATTTACAAAATCATTGCAAAAATTATTGCATGTCAGGTCAAAATTCACTAAGCTCATTCCATGTCATTAGAACAATTTTGCATCCTTCCTGGGAAACAAATCCATTATGGAATATGAGTAGCGCCCCAAGAAGGAATTTATAACATCAAACCCAAAACTTACAAGAAATGTTAGTGAGTTTGTCCTTCCAAGATATATGATACAGAAAATTGGCTTTATTTAGGGCTACTCAATCCATATAGGGTTCAATGTGAAATTGGTTAACTAGATAATGAATTTTCTTTCCTCAATATCTTTGCAATTTTAATTAATGGCTCAACCTATTCTTATATCATGCTTATAAGAGACCATGTATAGGTATGACTAATGGCTCCTTTTCTATTTTTGACTATAGAGTAGGTGGTCTCAAGAAAGTTATAACAGAGTCAAAAATAAATATAAGCTTGACAACTATACAAATAGGAATTGCCCTAAACTTGAAATATTTAATCTTTGTTGATTATGTTTTACTTTTGGGTGATAGGACCAAGGCAGATGCAATTAAGCTGAAGGACCCTACCCTTGAAGAACCAGAATTCCTACCTTAAAAACTGCCAACAACTAAGGAGCTAAAATAATCAACACCATCTTTGATTTGAACCTAAATAGTCTTATTATCTCATAGTATTTCCCTAATCACAATGACCAATAGTTTCTCCTCATAGATTATTTCTCTCATTTTATCTATTAGTAAAAACCACAAAATGTATCCCTACATTTGAACCTTGGGAAAAAAACATATAATTGTTATCATTTAAATTATCCATATCTCTTGGAGCCCAAAAATCCCTTTGCTTTGGATAAGCTTTATCTATAACCTCAAAAGCAACTCTATTATAAGTTGAAGGACCATTATGTCCTCTTGAGTCTTGACAAAGTATGATGGAATGAAATTGGTGAAAACCAAATCCAGGTTTACCATGTTAGAACCTAGGTTCATTGAGATGACAACCTTGGTTTGAAGACATCCACCATACAAACTAGGACCACCCATACTTATTGTTTCCATCTCTCTTTCATCATCAATACTAACATAATGAGGACCTATAATCCATGGAGGCCCATGGTCATCATTGCAATGTAATTTATTAGAATACATGCCATGTCCACAAGTTTTTATATTTAATATATGCATCCAATGTGGCCATTTCTTATTATGAGATTTACCACATCCAAAAATGGCATCATTCACATAATTTTGAAGAAGTCTACAAATTAGGTCAACATAATTTTTTTCACATTTACAACTTCCCTCACATCTATTGGTTCCTAAAGCTCGAGCACTTTCATAACAAAAATAAGAAAAGTCAAACAACAAAAATGGTCCACTCTCTTTCATTTTCTAATATTATAATGAATTTTTATTAAAGGCACTGTTTGTTTTTTTGTTTTGGTTAGAAAAGGGTTTGCTCTTGGTTTTATGTGCCTTTCAATTTATCATATGTAACATGTTGAGAAATGAGAAAGAATAATGTGTGACATTTACCTTGCAAAAATTGATGCTGAATAAAAGGATACAAGTTTAACCAAAGCTACAATTCGATTTGGTAAAGATGAAGGAACATCTTTAAAAGTTGCCTACAAATACACCATATACAAATTTTGAACATAAGTAATATATGCATTTTTATTTTGCAGATATGTTATTTTTTTCTACACAAGATATCACAACAAGAAAAATATTGATATTGTAGAAATTGTTTGAGGACGTCATTGAGGTAGATTTTTCTGATGTCATACCTGATTGATACCTTCTCATATGTCAGGAACGATTTAAATATGAATTAATATGTTCATGAAAAAAATTAGATTCAAATTTTATAGATATAAAATATAAACAAAAATGTGAATGTCTTCGTTTGATTGTTACTTGACTTGTTGTGGGTATGTTACAGGAACTGTGATTGAAAAAAGGATGGGGAGACAATGCATAACACGTCTTGGATATGATTCATTTGTTGTTAGAGATCCTTTAGGAACCTGCACCATCGACTTTGGAAATGTTTCTAGTAGGAATTACTATGGTTTTTAATGTTGTAATTATTTCACCTCAGGGTTATTTTGGGAAAGCAAATGTTTTAGGAATGCCAGACATGACATCGGTGGACAGGTAAACAATTTTTTTATAATTTCAATTTCCATTCCATGATATCCTCTCTTTATTGTTTGATTGTATTTTGGACATTTCTTTTGATTTTGTTTTGTCGTTTAACAATGAAATTGAAAATACTTGGTATCATGTCTATGTAAACAACCAAAGCTTGAAGATGAAATTAGTATTACGTGATATTTATTGGAATCCTTATAGCTATTTTGTGTTAAAATATTTTCATGAATATCAGAAAAGTTTACTTTCATGTTGTCATTTGAGCACATGTTGTTTATATAATTGACCAAGTTCATGCATTAGAAAATGAATTTTTTTGCGAATAAAATGACGAGGATTAAATATCACACCTCATGTTATTTTTTTTCACAAGTTATCTACAGCTTGAGCTTTTTAGCATATAACTTAGTTGACATGATTGTTCCTAAGCTTTCCCTGAAGGTTGAATACTAAGTTCTAAGGTGCTATTTTCTATATATGGTGACATTTTATTTGCTTTTTTTATACAGGTCATCTAGCCATATTTTAGTGGCCACTATCGCCCAACTGAAGAAAATTTGTTCGAGTTTATTACTTGTATGGGGAAAAATGGCTTTGACATTGTTGATGTTGAGGTATATGTCATATAAAATATTTATAGTCAAATTTACTTTATATTCCAGTGTTCCTTGTCGTTCATGTCTTACACTCTACATTGTATTTTTTGTTTCAGAAAATGAACTCAGTATTGATGGTAAGAAGCATAAATTGAAGAAAGAGGGGAGCAATAACATTGGAGCGACAAATGCAAAAATAAAGAGATAAGAGAACTGGTGTGGTGATACCCTTAGAGCCAATATCCTGCATAAGACACACATATAGATACTGATGGTCAAGTCGTCAGAGTTGGTGAATTCACCTGCAATGCCTCGGCAACACAATGATAATGTTTTGAAGTGATGAAACATCATTTCATATGTAAATTGTAGTCCAGCCAATATTAAGTTAGAAACTCATTGTAATACTTTAACATTTCATATAATATAATTTATGTTGTTGAAATTATTTATAATTTCACTTATTGTTTAGTATTATAATTAACATATGCAACTTTATGTTTTCATATTAGATGAACATGCACATTGTATGACATTTTTAAACCATAAAAATTAATTTATGTTGATTAATAATGAACACATAAAATCAATTTAAAACTACTAAATTAGTAGTTTGTATTGATTTATGATGAACACAAATAAATAAATATACGACTAAATTAGTCATTTATAATGATTAGTAATGAAAGTAAATGAAATGAATATAAACTACTAAATCAGTTGTTTATATAATGGATATGAAACTACCAAAAAAAGATAAATGACTACTGCAAATGATAAATTTCTGATGACAAATAATGACTAAATTTTGCATATATATGGCCATTAGTAGCTAATTTACAGTATCTTATAACACGACCAAAAATTTAGTCATATTTCTTTGGTCATTAATTAGTTTCGAACAATGACTAAAATTTGCATATATATGACTATTAGTAGCTAATTTACAATATCTTATAACACAACCAACATTTTGGTTATATTTCTTTGGTCATTAATTGGTTTTTTCAGATGATTATATAGTAATATAATTTGTTGTATATTTGGTCATTAATTGTCACAATTAATGACCAAATCAATGACCAAATCAATGACTAAATTAATGACCAAATGAGTGACTAAATTAATGATCAAATAAACTACTAGACAACAAAATTGAGATAACAAATTAATGACTAAGCTAAAAACAACTAAAAGTTGGTCGCGTTATAAGATATTTTAAATTAGCTACTATTGGTCATCGACCGAAAAATAGTCATTTATATGCAAATTTTAGTCATTTTTTTAGTAATTAATTAGCTATTCCGTACTAGTGAATAAGGGTGGCGGTGTTCTGTCTTTGACGACTAAATGGAGAAAGACCTGGAACTCCTCCTGGTAATGGAGGGAGGTCCAAAAGACGTCTAGATCGAATATTTCCCATTGGGTCCGTTATGGTGTTGACTAGGTATGGTTTTTGGAAAAGATATTTATTTCTGTGAGAGGTGAAGGATCAAAGAAAAAACAGTGACCATTGTTGGAACAGGGTCCTCCAAAGGCCGCGAATTGGGACAATTTTGAGTATTTTTGTATATTTTTGGCATATTTTAGTCTAGAGCAAGGGTTTTGGGGTGGGTCAAAGCCCCGAAAGCATTGTAATGGGTCAAAGGGTAGACCTAGAGTCCACAAACCCACACGAAATATTAGGCTAGATCGCTATAAATAGAAGGAAATTTTGAGTAGAATAGGCAAGTAATAAGATTGATGTGAATGACGAATTAATAGATCTGTTTTGGGTTATTGGGGAAAGGAATCCTACTGGCTATCTACCCTGAGATCCTCAGTCCTGCTGTGTGTGGACCCTGCAACTGTGTGCGCAGGTGGGGTTTTGGGTATTGTAAATGGATCTGAAGGATTAATGAAAGCGGAATGTTGTTGGAATATCTAAATTTGTTAATACGAATCTATGATATATGTTATGTTATGCATGGTTTTGTGTTAAGATCTGAAATTAACTGTGTTATTTATGTTGCATTAGCATCTGATCTCAATCTATTTGTTATACTTTATGAAATACTATCTGCGATAGTTGCGTTATTGTTTTGTATCTGTTGTTTACTGTGATTATAATTTGTATTGCGCACATAGATGCGAAGGGACCGATAGATTTGGGTTCTGTGATATACGATCTCAGATTTTTTACATCAAACACATCTCTTCTTGACTTACCTACCCTCTCCCAGGGTGCGAAAACCTAGTTCCAGCACCCTCCCATACTGCTTCGGGTGGGACTTTGGCCTACGCAAGCAGGTCACTGCCGAAAGGGCCAGTAGTATAGGGGTTTGTTGGCAAACCTTAACCTCTGAACCTGGGTCAGGACCCCTCGAGCGAAAAAATGGTTCCGTTGCCAGGACCGAGAGCATTTTGAGAAAAGGATCAGGTAATGCCAAGGCCGTATTGGAAACCTGAAACAAAATAAATTGATGAATGGTTTGAACAACAAGTTCAGGAATTCACAGTAAAAGAAAACCGCAGTCAGAGGTTGACTGCCGAAGAGTGGAAGAATAAGTATATTTTCACGGAGAGCTGCGATATATTCTTTGTAACAATTTCAATCAAGCTCCAGGAGTGGCTCGCAAGGCTGGTCGAATTTTAGAAGTGTTGGAAGGACGAGCGGGTCACATAGCGAACCCCAGAATTAATCCAGTAGTTAGAAAAGACCGATAACACCATCACTCGCACAATGGACCACTGGGTGGACAGTGTGCTAGGAGGGTTCATGACAGAAATTTCCATTGATCAGATGGTCTCCTACTCTGAAGGAGAGTGAATATTATTCAAGGGATTGCAGGGTAAGTTTCTGAAGATCTTACCATTGCTGATTAAGATATTACTATGCAAAAAGAGTATTATGTGTATCCACACTAAATGAATGACCTCTGATCATAATGGGAGTATGACACGAAGTGGGAAATACTATCAGACCAACCAAGAAGGAGATATATATGTCTACAGTCCGGTACGAGAAGCAGTTATGCAGAGTCCTCCAGCCATGCCACTTTCAAACCAGCATAAGGGTAAGAATTCTTCTACACCTCCGCCACCACTAGAAGGCAACATGGTTGTGCACATGAAGTTTCCTACCTTTAAGGGTGTGGGAGATGAAGACATGGATCATTTCTGGTTTGTAAAGGAATCGATATGGATTGCGCAGAACGTAGCTAGTGATGCAGTGAAGAGGGCATAGTTGTTCCTTACCTTTGAAGGAATGGCTTTGGACTAGTACATGGGATAGATCGGCCAGCATGTGAACACAACCATTGAAGAAATTAAGAATGCCTTGAAGCAATAGTTCAAGAAGCCTAAGTTCTACTCTCAAATAGTGGTTGATCTAAAGGATTTCAAGCAAGGGCCTTCTGAGTCTGTGTGGGAGGCTGACCAACGACTGAAGAAGGTAATCAGAGAAGGAGGATTTCAGTATGATGACAGACAGCACATGGAATGGTTCATTTCTATGATGATGCCTCACCTGCGCGTACCTGTGGGTCACCAAACTTTCAAATCAAAGGAAAAAGCCCTGGAAATTGCTATGAAGTTAGAGGCCTCGCCTAGAGATGATACCCAGCTGGGCATCTAACAGATCCAAGGACAACTGGAGGCGATGCACATGGAGATCCAGAATCTGTGAAGGGAGTGAGGAGTAGAGGCTAACCCTGAAAGATGGTGCATACGATGCAAGACGAATGGTCACACCAAGGATAACTCCCCTCTGTTAGTAGACTACATGTAGGCTAGAGGACCTAGTCTGTTGCACCCTAGGGAAGCTGTAGGATCAAGTGGGTTGGTGTTGTGGTGTGAGGATTGACGCATTGTAGGGTTACACGACACAAACCACTGTCCCCACCTTGTTTCGTATGTCCCAGAAGTAAAGCAGCAATGGTGCAGGTTCTGTAGGTCGGTAGGATATGATGAGAAGAACTGCCAGACATATGATTTGATGATCGATCGAGGGAACCTCTATAGGGTACAGTCGGATCCATACTCGCCAAAATCCCTCTTGAGCACAGGCGGTGGAAGAGGTGAAAGCGCAGGTCGGGGACAAGGGAAGCTAATCTGTTATAATTGTGGAGAAGTAGAAGACTTTGCCAGGGACTGTCCAAACCCTATAAGGCAGTCCTGTCGGTATTGCAGACAGTTGGACCATGTGATAGAATACTTTCCAATCTTGATAGAAAAAATGCAGGAGAAGTAGTCGACACCTACGCAGAATGTGCAGAGGGCTAACACTGAACTGCGTGACAAAAATCCAAGCGTAAATGTCGTAACACGTAGCGGGATGGCCACCAGGGGGCCTTGGGAGAATACTACGACCAAACCTATGATCTGACAAGTAGTTATCAAGCAGAAAGGTTTGGATCTAAACAAGGAGAAAGAAACATTTGTCACATCTCGCGAAGACTTCGCTGCTGCAAAGACGTCTACTTCGCAATCGCCAGAAGACCTCAAGGCGGATAAGGAGACCAAACCCTTTTCACAGGAACGTATGAAGCTATTGTGCAACCCAAAGGCTATGGAAAATCTTCAGGCATTAATAGATAGTTGCGCAGCACAACCTAGCCTCCCCCTAGAAACCAAGGATGTACACAAACTATATAGATACAAGAAATGCACTGGTAGGGAGATGCGGTTGACTGCACAGATCGGTGATTATGAGATGGATCATGTTATTTTGGACCTAGGGTCAGATGCGAATGTATTACCTAAACAAACTTGGCAATGAATGGGAGAACCTAAGTTGGAATGTTCCACTATCCAGCTGTGTATGCCCAATCAGCAGAAGATCATACCCTTGGGGAGACTATCGAAGATCATGGTGAATATCGCAGGGGTCAAGGTCCGGGCTGATTTTGAAGTCATTCAGATTGTAGAATATGCGGAACCCTACCCTGTGCTTCTAGGGTTAGACTGGGGCATGGATATGGGAGGTATCATCAATTTAAAGAAAAGAAGCATGGTGTTTGAGAATAATGGTACAAGGGTGATAGTACCATTAGATCCTGCAGAAGGAACGAGATGAGTCAGTTACGTTAACTGAGGGAGTTCTTGAACAAATTGCAGATGCAGTCACACTGGCCAGAGAAGAAAAATGGGTAGCTTTAGAGGAACAAAAGAAGGCTCCGATCAATGCCATCCAGGTCGAGCTTCGCACCTTGGAGTTAAAGACATAAATGCTACATACCAGCATGGCTCAAGGATGGATTCCCTTAGCATCTATCAGTATAGTGCTAGCTATGGAGGAAAGTCATCTTTGTTCCTTACCTGACACTGCCCTTGTGATCAATTCGTCAGACCAGGGAATACAACTCCAAGCAGGTGCATGGGTGCAGTTGAATCTAACCCAGCTGCCCCACGAAGCATTGCAGGGTCTCCACACTGCTGTGTTTCGAGAGATTCACCATCGGGACCAGCAAGTACACCAACAACTCGGTGTGGCCAAGCAGACCATCACACAGCAGAACGCGAAAGTGATCCTTGCTATCGTGCAGTAAGCGGGTCTCAAAACCTTGATCCACCAGCTCTGCACTGAGGTTACAAAAGAGATCCCGGCCGCAGCCACCCCACGGGCTAAGGTTGAAGGATTGGTCGCAGCATTGAAGGCTTCCAGGATAGAAATGGAGGTCATTAAGACGTAGCTAGAGCAGCAAATCACTAACGTACAAGTAAAATGGCAGCCCGAAACACCCCTGGAGGTACGAGCCCAGTACGCTAAGCTGGTGACCGTGACTACAGACACCATTACAGGGTATGTTGCTTACGGTGCCCAATTACTAGAGACAACCATGCAGCTATGGACCAAGGTCCAATGCGATCCGATCCTCCGTCGAATAAATTAGGACTTGCAGCAGAAGGAGGAAGATTTTGAGCAGATCGAGGCTACATTATCCACCTTGGTTCCTGCATAGCGGTTGGCACGATTGAGGACCAGAAACACCCTCCAAGACGAGAGTGAGGAACTCTGGCATAAGAGCACGTCATTAGAGAATGCTTGAAGCCTTGGGCTGTCGCAGCCCTCCAGCTCTCACAAGATGTTGATGTTCTTGTTAAGAGACTAAATCAGACATTGGATAGTGTCATCACTGCGACAAAAGGACTAACATCATAGAAGCTCGTAGATATTGCATAGAGCGCTGCTACTCAGATTCAGGAAGTGTTGCCCCCAGTGGTCACAACCGTCAATGCACTACAAGCACCGGTGGAGACTCCACCACCACAGTGACTTGGGACGAGTCACAAGATTGTTTTGGGGGACTGTTGGAATAGGGTCCTCCAAAAGCTGCGAATTCGGACAATTTTGAGTATTTTTGTATATTTTTGGCATGTTTTAGTCTAGCGTAGGGGTTTTGGGGTGGGTCAAAGCCCCGAAAGCATTGTAATGGGTCAAAGGGTATACCTAGAGTCTGCGGTTCGTGGAACACGTGAAAGATTAGGCTAGATCATTATAAATAAAAGGACATTTTGAGTAGAATAGGCAAGTACTAAGATTGATGTGAATCACAAATTAATAGATCGGTTTTGGGTTATTGGGGAAAGGACTCCTGCTGGCTGTGTGCACGAACATCCTCAGTCCTACTGTGTGCGGACCCTGTAGCTATGTGCACAGGTAGGGTTTTGGGTATTGTAAAAGGATCTGAAGGATTAATGAAAGTGGAAGGTTGTTGGAATATCTAAATATGTTAATGTGAATCTATGATACCTGTTATGTTATGCATGGTTATGTGTTAAGCTCCGAAAGTAACTGTGTTATTTATGCTATGTTGGCATCTGATCTAAATCTGTATGTTATACTTTATGCAAGAATATCTATGATAGATGCGTTATTATTTTGTATATGTTGTTTACTATGATTATAATTGGTATTGCACACGTGGATGTGAAGGGACCGATAGATCTGGGTTCTATGATATACGATCTGGGATTTGTGACGTCGAACGCAGCTCTGCTTGACTTACCTACCCTCTCCAAGGGTGCGGAAACCTGGTTCTACCACCCTCCCACTGCTTCGAGTGAGACTTTGGCCTGTGCAAGTAGGTCACTAATGAAAGGGCCAGTAGTATAGGGGTTTTTTGGCAAACCTTAACCTCCGAACCT
The DNA here is from genome assembly GCA_034641835.2 of Pinus albicaulis. Taxonomy (NCBI): domain Eukaryota; kingdom Viridiplantae; phylum Streptophyta; class Pinopsida; order Pinales; family Pinaceae; genus Pinus; species Pinus albicaulis. The sequence continues at coordinate 451,159,145 of CM076575.1, read as the reverse complement.
GGATCAGGACCCCTCAATCCAACAACCACATACATAAAAAAAAGCAAAAGCAAAAGTTAATTTTCCTTTAAATTATTTCTATATGATCAATCAATAAAAAAGTGGTTTTGGTTGTTTTTGCATGTGATACTCAAAATCCTAGAGACCTAAAATGTCCTCACGCTCTCAATTGTAACTGGGCTTTGCGAATTTATCTTCTAGTGGGTACTGGGGCTAGCATCCCGAAATAACTAGCAACGCCTTCTAGCAGCCAAAGAATCGACCAAGGTAATGGGTAGAGGATCTAGTGATGCCTGGACTGTCATCTATAGGGAAGGATGCCCTAGATTTTTCCACTAAGTACTTTCATCCCACGTGAGTTTTTTATTCTTAAGCTTCTTGGTAAATCAGCTACTAGTACTAAGCATTAGATGGGTCAGGTAGCCCCAACTCCTAGTGCAAAAAATTAAACTAAAATTGATGATATAACAAGGAAAAATGAAAACTAGCTAAGCATATGTGGGTTAGGGCCACTTACTCCATCTAATTATTGTTGTGGAGGTAAATCCCCTCTGCGGACAGAGGCGATCCCTACTAGCCCAGATCGGGTCTAGCAACAATCTTTCACGCTATAGTGCAAGTTCCTAATTGCAAATAAACCAACTAGCGATGAAGGCTTACTTGGAATCCAACGTTGTCGCTCGTAGAGAAAGTAGCTCTCCCGTTCCTTAGCTCCGGCACATCACAATCCTCACAATCTCCGTGATTGGACACCTGCACATGCAAGAAAAAAAACAAACACAAGCGTAAAATCCAGTATATGCAACTATATGTCAGTCAGAGAAGACATAACTCATCATCATAATCAACAATAGGAGTGGAACCATAACCAATAGTCGCTTATCATTAATCAATCAAAGAAGAATACAACCATAGCCCTGACGCTGAATTCTCCTTCGGAGGGTCGCCAGTGGAACACGTCTCGACAAAGCCTGTCGGGGATGGGACAAGCCTCTCTCTTCGGATGTCTCGACAATAATCTCCTTGCTTGGATTTGGCCTTAAGGGAATGAATCAAGGCTCTTGCAGCATAAGGCTCTTATGGCTCTTGGGAACTTGGAGACTAGCTTGCAAAGGAGATGAGCAAGCTTTTATAGATGGAGGAAGGGGAGTTGGGATCCCTATAATCATGGGATTGGCCCTATCCTCAAGGAAGCTTCCATGAGAGGTGGCAAACCACTTCCTCTACATGGAGATCTGAAGCCAAACCTGCCAACTCAAATTAGATACCAGTTTATGGATTGGTTAGGACGAAACTTTCGCCATTTATTTTTAAAAAACACTCCTTAAAATGGCTGGCGCGAGTGCGACTCTGAGATAGAGCGCCAATTGGCGCGCCCTATTTGAATGATTTCCCCCATTGGCGCGGGTACTGAACTGGCTTCCCGCGCCAATGCAAAAAGGGGTGTTTTTAGGGTTTTTCACAAGGAGTTGTCTTCAGGGCAATGAAAGCTCATGTTCAGAGGGATGTCATGAAAGTGGTTTCAAGTTATGTCACTGCTCACAGGTCACGGAATGAGCCCTCCAATTGTGCGGGATGGGGAATTGTAGGGACGGTGACAAATTGCTGTGTAACAGATGCCCCCTAAAGCATGAGGCCCGAAAGAGAGAGAGGGGTGAAATGCTTTACGAGAACGTGTCCAACTGAAAACACCACCATCGGAAAACCTGCGTAGAGAAATACAACTGATATCTCAGATACATGATATATATGTGGTATGGGCGCAGCCATCCATAACAGAGTATGCAATAATCCAAATCCAAGGTATGGACGCAGCCATCCAATGAGGATCGATAAATAGACTCAGGTATGGTCACAGCCATCCAATGAATGAGTCATGTAACCAATCATAATAATCCACAAAATCGCAGCCTGGATTCTAACAGACAAAATCCAGGGTCTTCCGCTCCATCTCGACCTGAACAAAGTACAATTTCAATCATGCAAATATGTGAGCTGAAGTCGAACATGCGAGAACATCGCCTGATTACCAGCCAATGATGAAAGTTGTTAACAGATGTGAGAGGTACCACCAATGATGACAATGGCCCTCAAGGTACTACAAGTACAATCTACGGCGTGTGAATCAATGAGCTGGCGTCGAACACCCGTAGAATCACTTGATCGGAGGCCAATAATGAAAACCTCACGTTGAACACGAAGAACCTGCCATTGAGGCATGCAGGTTCCAAGGTACCAGAAGAGAGTCTCTAGATCAGCTTCCTGGATAATGAGTTGAAGTCGACAGGAAGTGACTTTGATCGAAGGTGGGCCATAGTGTTTCCCACATCATCGACGCAAGACAGAGGAACATAATTTCTTTTTGAATCAAGATCAGATGAGAATCAGAGGAAGGTTGAAATCTGCAGAGGTTAACTTCTCTTGAACATATCGGTGGCATGACAGTGGATTTGGCAGTATTTGACATCAAAAGATCAAGGGTCATGGTGACAAGGCAAAGAGGAGATGAGAGGTCAAAAGGGATCACCCAAACCCACGGAGGCAAGTGGAAAATGAGATGAGATATCCCCAACCCGACACGAATGCAGACAAGTGCCATGTTCAAGAGCGACATACTGCCGACACGACAATGATGTTGGTTCCATTTTTCCCCACCATTTCTGGCGAGTACCTCTTTATTTTTACACAAGCTTGAAGAGGATACCATATTCTTGTCATATAAATTCGTCCTTCGGACGAATCCATCCTAGTACATTTAACGAGCCCTAGGAAGAATAAACTCGAATAACATCATGATTGAAAATTTCCGATGTCATTTAGGTTTAACGAGTCTGACAAAGGAAGAAATCGGTGTCATTTCATGTTTAGAGAGTTTGAAAAGACAACAGAAAATTAAACTCCAATGGTCCCTTTTCATAAATAGTTCCTCAGATCCGAAAAGGTAGAAAACTATGTCTGAGAAAACCTCCTAGTCGCGATAGGCTAGGGTATTCCTTTTTCGTAAGTAATCCATCCCAACCCGAAAAAGGGGTAAACGTATACTGGGTAGATGTCGTTTCGGAGCCACTTTAGCGAGATCGAAACGACAAGGGACTCGGCAATCTTTTCATGTTTAGAGAGTCAGAAAAGAGCTGAAAGATGACTCCTCCTAGAGGAATGAGTGGTATAAAGTGTAGCTACAGGTTCCGGTGATGGTGGAACTACTAAAAACAAATAAAGGTCGAGAGGCTGGCTAACGATACCACTCATCGTAGCGGTTCCTCAGGAACGGGTAAAACAACCAAGTGAAGGCATATGATCGGCCAAGCAGATAGTGACGATGGAGTGAGAAAACCAAGGTTCATCTGTCAGAAACAGGCTAATAAAATGGCAATCACAAGAGGTAAAATGGGAAAGGTTTCATTTTTACACAAGCTTGAAATCAGAAAAATTTGCTTGAAGTTGGTTTGATTTTTACACAAGCTTGAAACAAAGATAAACTATGCTTGAAACCGGTTTAATCTTTACACAAGATTGAAACGGAAACAAACTATGCTTGAAAAAGTAAGCATGCCCCCAGCATGGTGACTCAATTCGAGGTACATGCCCCCCAAGCTTCAATCCATATAAAAGGTAGATGGAGTGAAGGTTCAATTTGTGAGATCAGGAGAAAGACTCGACTGGGATTTTACGAGATCTTAGCAAAGACTCGAATTGAACGGGAATGTGTTTCATTATTTTAATGAGGTTGACACATTAAAAGAACTATCCTCAGAACACCTTGTTTCATTTTCAAGGAGCTTGAAACAAGACAAGGAACTATGCTCCCCAGCTTGTTTCATTTTTTAAGGAGCTTGACACAAGAAAACGAACTGTGCTCTGACGAACTTGTTTCATTTTTTAAGGAGCTTGACACAAGGAAACGAACTGTGCTCCAACGACCTTGTTTCATTTTTTAAGGAGCTTGACACAAGACAAGGAACTCTGCTCCAACGAACTTGTTTCATTTTTTAAGGAGCTTGACACAAAGAAACGAACTGTGCTCCAACGACCTTGTTTCATTTTTTAAGGAGCTTGACACAGGAAAGGAACCATGCTCCGACAACCTGGTTTCATTTTTTAAGGAGCTTGACATAGGAAAGGAACCATGCTCCGACAACCTGGTTTCATTTTTTAAGGAGCTTGACACAAGACAAGGAACTCTGCTCCGACCAGACCCAGTTTCATTTTTTAAGGAGCTTGACACAGGAAAAGAACCATGCTCCGACCATGCCTCATCATAATGAACAAGAAGTCATCGCTTCCAAGAGTTCCACTCCCGATGGGAGGAAAACATCCTGGAAGTCAGGACCCAATGCCCCCAGCACAGTATGCATGATGGCATCATCACTAAGCACAGGCATGGGGTAGGTAGCCACATAGTTGACCTGCGGTGGGGCGGATACAACGGGTGGATAAAAACTAGGAAGGGATGATGGCGGGCCAGCTGCCACATCAGGACCAAAGAACGAAAGCTGATCAATGGTCACAATCCGTCCTTCATGTGGAAAACAGACCACACGAAAAAGGGAGGAGACAAGTGCTCCCATGGCATAGGTGTAATCGCGCCCCAAGAGCATATTGAAATCCAAGGGGCTTGGAACAACCATCGCGTCCATATGGACAATTTTACCTCCCAAAGTAACAAGTAACCTTGGAAGGATCCCTAAGGGTTGACTAGTTCTTCTGTTAAATGCCAACAGATTCTGCGTAACAGGCGCAAGCGATGGTGAACCGAAAGCTTTCCAAGTAGTTGAGGATAAAATACTAACAGACGCACCTTCTTCTATAATGGTTCTGGGTACAACCAAACCAAAGGCCTGTACTGTTATCTCGAAAGGCACATAAGACGGAAGGCGGTATCCTGAAAATCGATTCCAATCAAAGGAAGCGAACAAACTACTCGGAGGGCTACCATAGAATCGAGATGGTCTTCCCCTGGTGTTATGGAAGAAGAAGGAGCATCCTCCATGACTTCCATCATGGAGTCAGGAAGAATATCCTCCAGGACCTCCATCACGGAAGGCGGAGGAGCAACTTCTTGAGGTATAGGGACAAGAGAATCTTTCTCCAAGTCCAAGGAATCTGAAGAAACCAGAAGGACAAGGGGGGTGTGAGGTCCGCTCTCAATGGAAAATACCTGGTGTACCGTAGACGGGGCCAGCTCAACTAATCCCACGACCAATGGTTGGTTGGGAACAGATTCCCGAATTTGAATTTCCGAGGGAGCGAGATCGACCAAGGATGCTTCTTGACCAATTGTAGGATCAGCTAGTGGAGGACACAAAGACAGCTGCTTATAACCATCTGGGAGGCATGGTGTAGAAACAACTGAGTTTTCCAAAACCCGCTTGGATTCATCCATATACGGACAAAGGTGAATGGGATGGTGCCCTTCACACAACTTACAGGGATTGGTAATCTTACCCTGTTTCTTAAGAGTCTTACTAGCAGCAGCCGAAGACGTGCCCCCAACCTGACTCCCAGAAGCCAAAGGCAATGGTGGGCGACCGTTGGACCATTCTTCAAGCACCTTGGGAATGCCAGGGCAGTCTCGAAGAAGATGGTCTCCTGTGCACAACATGCAAGGGAACTTGAATTTCCATGAAGGGTTGGAAGGTTTGTCAAGAAGAGATGTTTTAGAAGCAGTAGTTTCACTCTTAGCCTCTCGCTTATCAGACTTGTTCTTCTTTTTCTTCTTCTTCTTCTTCTTAACCACCCGGTTACTCGAATCCAGACTTTCACTAGGCGAAGTAGAAGAGGAGGACGCAGAAACAGGCGAAGAAGGGGAGAGGTCCACCTTGGAATCAACATGATGTTGCTTAGGCGGAGGAACTGATTGAACAGTAGTCGAGACATTCAGGACCAGAGATGGTTGAAAACAACCAAACAGGCAACCCAACAGTTAACCCAGGAAGGGACAACGTTGCCATATAAGGAGTGCCAACATTTCCAAAAGCAGGAAAAGGACCAGGATTCCCATCGGAGGGGATTCCTTGGTTGGTGAACTCCGAAAAAGCTGCCATCGGAAATGATCCAAAACAACACCCTAAGGAAACTAACTTTAACCAGGAATATTTCGTGGGCAGTTAATTTTTATGACATTGAAACAAAACTCTACCGTTTCATATTTTAAGAGTCAAGAAACAGGCAAAAGGTGACTCTATCACTTTCAGATTGGAAACAAGCGTGAAAGGACAAGCGCTTGATGACCTTTTCAAATTTAAAGAGTCAGAAAAGATCGAAATGACTACTCATGAATTCTAGGCAAAGGGTGTACCAAATAACCGTGAACTGCAATATACACCTTGGTTTCAAAATGAAAGAGAAATCAACCAAGGACTTAACGTACGTGCAGGAAATCTCCCCGAATGTTGTGTTCGGTGTATCATGGGTATAAGGCGGCAGACTCGGCTTCCTATGGATAAAGGATAGAAACCTAGTGGGGTCTCCCTTTATATACGCGACGGTACAGGGAGCACAAGTCCGTACTAGTGCTGTCTAAAGCCAAGAGGCGAACAAAAACTACTAGGTTTAAAGACGCCGGAACACATCTCTAGCCTAGACCTCTAAATATTTCGTTAGTGTTTCAATGCTGCCTTAGTGTAAATTGAATAAATTTTAATGTTTATCTTCAATTACGTTTCAGTTTTCAGGCCCTAGTGAGTGTTATGTCTCAAAATCGCCTAAATGCAGCTATATGAGAAAAGAAAACTTTTCAATTCGATGAATGCTATCTAGTCAAGGGAAGAGCTTCAAACAATGATGCAACAATCAACAACACTGTAAACTAAATTTTTCCAAAATAGATGAATTTCACTATCCAAAATTAATTCCAAACATTCAACGATGTGAATAATGCAATGTAATCTATGCAAAATCCTCTTTTCCGAAAACTATGCAATTGTTATCTATGCACACTTTCCTTTTCCTTTCAAATGATAAGAATGCACTCAATGCATTTTTTGATGAAATGAGAATCTACTTAATGCATGCTTTCAATAAAATGGAATGCAATCAAAGCGATTTGTAGTTTTCAATCATTAAACAATGTAATCTAAGTTCAATGATGGATCTCAAAAAATACTTTTCAATGCAATGTGATCTAATGCATTTAAACGAAAAACAAACTATGAGACGAAAACTAAAAGAATGAAAATCTCCTTAATGAAGGATGAATGCAAAAGAGATGTAAACAAACACTAAGAATGCAATCGTTGTTTCAAACACTTTATAACGAAATTCCTCAAAAGGCTACAAAACACAAAGAGGACTTCCAAAGCATGAGATCAAAACAAGGCATTCATTCCCTTTTACACCAAGTAATCATGGAAAGAAGACATTTCAAACAATGAGCAATGTAATCTATGCTCATACAGTGAAAAGACCGGAAGGGAAAGACACACTGGCGAAGGATTTATGGAAAAAATCTCAATTTTCACACACCCTGAAATTGGCACGACTTTATCATTGACAACTAGCACCAACTGGCGCGACTTGCTCACTGACAAATAGCGCCAATGGAAAATTGGCGCGGGTTGCTTACTGACAACAAGTGCCAACGCCTAAAAATGAAAAAACAAAGAATTTCTCCCAACCAAGACCAGACTCACCACTTCAAGCAAAATCTCCAAGACTTCAAATGAACCATGTAATCTAGGCTCAAAGCGAGACAAAGAGGAATTCGAATGAAGAAGAAGCCAATCACTCAAATAACGCAATAAAACGATAGAAAACCACCAAACGAATGTAGAGAAGAAATCACAAAGCTGACTGAACAGAAAAAAACCACAAGCTCCCAAGGGAGGCTCGACACACAATAGCACCTAGATGCCCTAGGGCTAAAATGTAAAATCGATAGAAACGGGCAAACAACCAAAGGACGAAGGTCACAGTCAGTCAAACAAGGCTCCAGAACACTCAGGCAATCAAAAAAACAAGACCAAACACACTGATCAAGCTCAGGAAGCTCAGAACAAAGCAAACCCTAGTACCTCACAGGATTGGCGCGACTGTGAGGCTGAAACTAGCGCCAAAAACGAATTGGTGTGGGTAATACACTAGCAACCTGCGCCAATGGGCGCGACTGTCAGGCTGTAAAGCACGCCAGTCGAGTTTTCTATGGAAAAATAAAAATGGGTAACCCAACAAGCAGACTAGTGATGATCAAGTTGACCAAAAGCCAAAATCACAAAAGAGCCAGCCAAAAGAGCTGAACAAGCAAGCAAAATCGAGAAACAACCGAAAAGACAAGACAATACTCCAAGTGTTCAGTTCATAAACTAAACCAGAGATTGACTGAAGCAGCTTTGATCTACTTCGCTAATGCATAGCAATAGCGTTTCGAAGGCTATATGGCTAACTTCAGGCTCCGTTTGTAGCTTATAAAACAGAACAACAACAAGCTAGACGATCCCCAGTGGAGTCGCCAAATTGTTGTGGAGGTAAATCCCCTCTGTGGATAGAGGCGATCCCTACTAGCCGAGATTGGGTCTAGCAAAAATCGTTCATGCTATAGTGCAGGTTTCTAATTGCAAATAAACCAACTAGCGATGAAGGCTTACTTGGAATCCAACGCTGTCGCTCGTAGAGAAAGTAGCGCTCCCGTTCCTTAGCTCCGACAGATCACAATCCTCACGATCTCCATGATCAGACACCTGCACATGCAAGAAACAAAACAAACGCAAGAGTAAAATCCAGTATATGAAACTATATGTCAGTCAGAGAAGACATAACTCATCATCATAATCAACAACAGGAGTGGAAACATAACCAATAGTTGCTTATCATTAATCAACCAAAGAAGAATACAACCATAGCCCTGACGCTGAATTCTCCTTCGGAGGGTCGCCAGCGGAACACGTCTCGAAAAAGCCTATCGGGGATGGGACAAGCCTCTCTCTTCGGATGTCTCGACAATAATCTCCTTGCTTGGATTTGGCCTTAAGGGAATGAATCAAGGCTCTTGCAACATAAGGCTCTAATGGCTCTTGGGAACTTGGAGACTAGCTTGCAAAGGAGATGAGCAAGCTTTTAGAGATGGAGGAAGGGGAGTTGGGATCCCTATAATCATGGGATAGGCCCTATCCACAAGGAAGCTTCCATGAGAGGTGGAAAACCACTTCCTCTACATGGAGATCCGGAGCCAAACCACCCAACTCAAATTAGATACCAGTTTATGGATTGGTTAGGACGAAACTTCCGCCATTTATGTTTGAAAAACACTCCTTAAAATGGCTGGCGCGAGTGCGACTCTGAGACAGAGCGCCAATTGGCGCGCCCTCTTTTAAGGATTTCCCCCATTGGCGTGGGTACTAAACTGGCTGCCCACGCCAATGCAAAAAGGGGTGTTTTTAGGGTTTTTCACAAGGATTTGTCTTCATGGAAATGAAAGCTCATGTTCAGAGGGATGTCACGAAAGTGGTTTCAAGTCATGTCACTGCTCACAGGTCACAGAATGAGCCCTCCAATTGTGCGGGATGGGGAATTGCAGGGATGGTGACAAATTGTTGTGTAACAATTATCTATGTGTTTCTGGTGTCTATTTTCACAAAAATAAGTTCTTTTAGATTGCAATTATATTTCCCCCTACTTAAACTATGTGGTTTTTTGTGAAGATAAAATTTAGAATTTAAAACTAGCAACTAGCAATATTAAAACATAGCCAAAAGAAATTTCTAAACAGACGTAGGAAACCACACACAGTGCTAGCAATTTTTCTCTGGGTTGCCAGCCACTTTACAATTGGGAAATTGAGGAAAATAGCAGAGAATTTTTGTCTCTGGTTTCCGCACAGAAAAGCTTCACACAAGTGCGCGACTCGTGCGCAAGTCAGAGCTAAACTCGCACAACTCGCCACGTCTATCTGAGAAAATAGCACATGGTTGTCCTGTAAATGGAATTTTTGGAACTTCTTAACTTCATATTTTCACTCTAGGTGAATAAGCAGAAAAGAAAAGAAGGGGATTTGTCCTAGAAACACTCCAGAGAAAAGAGAAATTCCCTGCAACAAGCGCAACCACTTAACTAAAAAAGTAAATCTAGTGGAGTCGCAAATCCTGTGGTTGTGGTTTTGGTGCATAAGTGTATCAATCCACCGGTGCTTAGGAGGACTGGTCACTGCCTACAAGCTATGGTCACAGGCAGAAAAACATGGTTAGCAGGTTAGTGAACACATGCTATAAAATATAGAACACACTAAATCATGGTATAATATGCATATATAGAGAGAAAACACAACTAAACTAAACATAAAAACAAAATATCATAAAGAGTCAAAAGTAACAATAATGCAAACGGTGGAATCAAAGTCCCCTCTTATTGCTCGTTTTTAGGAAGAAAGATGCTACGTTACACTCTTTCCAAAGGACCCTTAGAAATATGGAGTTCTTAGACCCATTGCAAGGACGTTGTCGCAAGGTCTCTCTCTCTACTCCAAAGGGTTGAAGTTGTTGGATGGCCAACAACCGAATCATCTCTCTACTATTGCTTTGGATTGCACACTGCTGGATTTCTCATGGGAAATTTGGACAACATAACGATGTGCTCTCATTTTTCTCATCTCTTGGTGGCCATTTATAGGTGAATTCAAATTCTCCTTCCCTCTCTTGGTAAATTGGTGGATGGTGACCCAAGAGAGAGGGTTGATTCCTTTGTGTGCTGCTTGATTCCTTCGTGTGCTCCCATGAGGTCCCAAGGTGGCATAGGCGGCTGCCCTTGGGCAGCCTCAAGTGTAGGATCATTTCTTGAAGTGTCTCAAGTGGTCCTCAATAGTGACTTCTGCCACTCTCAGGACCGCGCGGTTTTTTTAGGGAAAGCTACACAAAGGCGCACTTATCGAAGAAAAATGTGCACAAAGGCACATTTTGCCTGACTGTCTGGTGCGCAATTTGATTTTTGCCTCTTGACCTGAGATATTTTTTTAGATTTTTCAGATCCTCTAATGTGCCTCAGCCCTCTAAATCCTTCTTCCTGACATTTAATACTGTCATTTTTGCTTGTCTGATTTTCCAGTGATAATAGTTAGCTTGAAGTGTATTGCAGGATACAAAGGATCAGAGACGATGAGACCAAGATTCAACTTCCTTCATTAATGTTGGAAAGTGAAACACTCATTTGGTGGGAAGCCAAAAATCAAGAGGATCTCAAGAAAAGAGATAAGATCATAACTTCTTGGAATGATTTTTGTTGGGTGTGTGATATATTATTTCCATGACTAGCCCCATGCGTGAAGTGGGGGGTAAGAGCGGGGGTGGACGCTCCTCCTTCGTTGTGTCCAGTGAATCACGGGGGTCACAGGGGGGGTGCATCGCCCCATATCAGGGGGTTTGCATGGGGGAATATAGCCCCCCTGCATGGGGTCCGAGGCATTTCCCGGGAAAAAAAACGGACCCTATATTAAGCAGGCAGACCTACCTATTGTTTTTTGCATGGGTTTAGCACATGGTTTTAGGCATGATGGTTTTATTTCCATGGTATTTTGTAGATCCAGTTAATGGAACTATCGTTATGTTCTAATCTAGGGTTAATGGATTGGGATTTATGAATGCTTCAGAATGTATATATATGTATTGTAACATTGAAAGGAATGTAATGAAAAATAAATCTCGTAGTCATGCTTTTGACATCCAAGGGAAAATCTCTATGTATATTTATTTTAGTATTTATGCTTTCACTGTTGTTTTTTTTTTTTTTTTTAAGAATTCATTTGTAGATATTCTATGTACAACGTTAAAACCTACATTTGGTATCACAGTTGTTTCGGCTTCAAGGGGATGCCTTTGTTGTTGAGGGATTTTTCGCGGGCCTGTGGTAGACCCCTTTCAGTGGGAAATCTATGGGATCGATTCTTGCGGTGAAAGAAGATGGCAAGTAGTGGAAGGATAGAGAACGATAAATTTAATGGTAATAGTTTTGAGTTTTGGAAGCTCAAGATGGAGGATATTTTGGTGGATAAATATCAATGGATCGCAATATATCCAGGTACTAAACCAACGACAATGTCAGATGAATATTGGGAGGAGTTGTATCAGAAATAAAAGAGCACAATACGGTTTTGTATCTCAGAATCAGTATTGTTGAATTTATTTGGGGAAGCTACGGTGGAGTCTTTGTGGGACAAGTTAGGGAATTTTTATCAATCTAAGTATCTGGTGAACAAATTGTTCCTACAGAAAAAGATGTATAACCTGAGGATGAAGGATGTAGATTCAGTGACAGATCATTTAAATGCCTTCAATACCATGGTAAGTCAATTTTTATCTATTGATATTAAAATCTCAGATGATGATAAGTGCATCAGTTTGGTGTTTTCTCTACCATATTCATGGGACAGTCTGATTATTGCAATAGGTAGCAATACTTGACTACCTTGAAGTTTGTTGAAATAGTATAATCCTTGTTGTCAGAGGATATTAGACAGAAAAATATGGATGGCCAGAATGGAGAAGCCTTGTCTGTATGAGGATGGTCCCAAAACATAAACAAAAATAAGTCATCAAGTGGGAGATCTAAATCTGGAGGGAGATTTAAATTTCCAGGGAAACATGTAGAGGTGTGCTAGAAATGTCGAAAGGAAGAGCACTTCAAAAAGGACTATAGATATAAATCTCATGAGAAAGGAAAGGGATTTGATGATTCTCCTTCTATAGAGGGATGTGTACTTTTCTTCTTCTTCAAGAACGCATGTAGCTCATGAGGCATTTTTGGTTGACTCAGGTGCCTCCTTTCACTTCACTCGCCATAGGGAGTGCTTCTGTGGGTATGAAAAATATGATTGTGGTGGTTTCTCCCTAGCGGATGACAAGAATTTTTGAATTGTTGGACACATAAAAGTAAATTCTTGAAATCAACAAGAATGGATGCGATTAAACCGGAAAACTTATTTACACAAATATGAGTTTGTAAGGTGGAAGGATTAGAACACATCTTGGTGTTTTGCATATTCCTATGTGGGCCAGAAATATGATTTTTGTAAGCAAGATGGATGATGAAGGTGTAAAAACAATTTTTCAGAAAGATACCTACAAGATGGTTTGGGAAGCACTAGTATTGATGTGCGGAGTTCAGATTGGAACTCTATACAAGCTTATGGGTAGCACTGTTATTGATGGGTGCAACAATTCTGTGGTTCATGAAAGTGGATCAGAAAGCCTAGAGGTCTCTAGATAAAAGACCATTATATGGCATCAAAGACTTGGACATATTGGAGAGAAGGGCCTTTGAATACTGCATGGTAATGGTATGGTAGAAGGTATGTCTAATTTCTCTCTAGATTTTGATTTTTGTAAACATTGTGTATATGGGAAGCACAATCGGGTGAGTTTCGCTCCTAGTGCTAAGATGGCAAACAAGATATTAGAGCTTGTGTACAATGATGTGTTTATACCTGTGTTGGTTCTGTCACTAGGTAAGTATGTGTACTATGTTTCATTTATAGATTACCTCTCGAGGAATACATGGATATATTTCCTCAGGAAGAACTCTAAATTCTTTGACACGTTTAAAAAATTTAAGGCTTTGGTGGAAAACCATACGAGAAGAAGATAAAGGTGTTAAGGAATGATAATGGTGGAGAGTTCTGCAAGAAGGAATTTGAAGAGTTATATAAGTGTGGTATAGCATGGAAGAAGAATACTCCATGCACACCTCAACAAAATGGAGTTGCAGAAAGAATGAACATGACATTGATGTAAAATCCAAGAAGCATGCTCAATGGTGTCGGGTTAGGACAAGAATTCTAAGTAGAGGTAATGGAGACTGCATGTTACCTGGTTAATAGATCACCTTCATCAACGTTGGACGATAAGACTCCACATGAGTTATGGGCTAGTAAGAAACCCTCTCTTTCACATTAGAGATTATTTGGTTTTGATGCATATGTACATGATCTAACGGATAAAATAACCATGTTGGATAGTAAATCTAAAAGGTGCATATTTATTGGGTATAAGGATGGTTTAAAAGGTTATAAGCTTTGGGACCCAGAAACAAGGAAGGTTGTGTATAGTTGAGATGTGGTTTTTAGAGAGGTGAAAGATGTTATTAAAAATGAAGTCTTGCCAAGGAAACCTGAGAAGATAGAGTTTGATCTAAAGGAGAATGAATCAAACTCTAATCAGAAGAGAAAGAGCCACAAACTCCAGCTTTGGGAAGATCAGGTTGAGAAAGAAGGAAGCTAGAAAGGTATAGTCCATCTGCTTTATGTTCAAATTTTTCTTTATTTATCACTGATGATGATCCTAGAACTTTCAGGGAGGCAGTAGATCCATAGGATGGAAGACGCTTGAAGGAGGCCATGGTTGATGAAATGGCATCATTTCACAAAAATGAGGCTTGGGATCTGGTGGAGTTCTCAGTTCGAAGAAAACCCATTGGAAGAAAATGGGTGTTTAAGAAGAAGATGAATGCAGAAGGAAAGGTGGAGAAATACAAAGCTCAGTTGGTAGCAAAAGGTTATTCCCAAGTGTCAGGAATTTATTTTGGTGATATTTTTCTCCTGTCTCCAAGGTAGCTTCTATTAGATTACTTTTATTTGTTGCTACTGCAATTGATTTTGTGGTAGAGCAGATGGATGTGATGACAATGTTTCTTCACAGGGATTTGGAAGAAGACATCTACATGAAGAAACCTGAATGCTTTGCTATGAAGAGTAAGAAAGAAATAGTATGCATATTAAAAAAGTATTTGTATGGGTTAAAACATTCACTAAGGATGTGGTATCAGAAATTTGATACAATATACGGGGACTTGGATACACCAGAAGAAAAGCAGATCATTGTGTGTATTTTAAATTAATTGGTGACTGTGTTATTTATTTGGTATTGTATGTGGATGATATGTTGATGGTTGGAAATGACAACAAAATTATCTAGGATTTGAAGACCCAATTGTCCTCCAAATTTGACATGAAGTATATTGGTGCTACAAACTATCTTTTTGGCATGGAAATTAAACGTGATCAGAAAAAAAGAAGCTCTCGTTAAACCAAAGGAAGTATGTTGAGACAATATTGCAGAGGTTCAATATGCAAGATAGTAAACCGATCAAGGTTCCTATTCCTGTAAGTGTAAATTTATCTACTGAATAGTGTCCCAAGAAAAAAGAAGAAGAAGAGGACATGTCTCGTGTTCCATATGAAATTGTAGTGGGTAGCTTGATGTATGCAATTGTCAGTACTAGTCTAGACATTGCACATGCAATGGGAGTATTAAGCAGGTTTATGTAAAAACTAGGGAAGGATCATTAGACATCAATGAAGCGTTTCTTTAGGTATTTGTGTGGCATTAATGATTATGGCCTATGCTACCAAGGAAGACCCATATTGGAAAGATTTTTGGGCATCAGTGGCTTTGTTGATGCAGATTGGGCTGGAGATATGGATCAAAGAATATCTACAAATGAGTATGTGTTTAGCCGATTTGGAGGTGTATTTAGTTGGATGAGAAAAAGACAGT
This sequence comes from Pinus albicaulis, assembly GCA_034641835.2. Lineage (NCBI taxonomy): Eukaryota > Viridiplantae > Streptophyta > Pinopsida > Pinales > Pinaceae > Pinus > Pinus albicaulis. The sequence continues at coordinate 451,143,672 of CM076575.1, read as the reverse complement.
TTGTAGTGGTTCTTTAAACTACAAAGGAAAAATAGATGACAACCACTCATTCAAGCAAGGAAACAGTTTGGTTGCAGAGATTGTGTTTAAATACGGGGTTGGTGTAGAGAGCTATAAGGATAGACTATGATATCCAAAGTGAAATTTTCTTCGCTAAGAACCCTGCTCATCATTCAATGACAAAACACATTGATGTTTAATATCATTTTGTGAGATATATGGTTGAGGAAAACAAGGTGTTTCTAGTAAAGGTGGACACTTTAAGAATGTTGCAGATGTATTGATGAAGTTTGTGAGCATTGAGAAGTTATCTTGGTGTAGAAAGAAAACAACAAGTGGGAGAATGTTAGATGTGTGTTATATTATTTCCACGACTAGTGCCACGTGCAAAGTGGGGGGTAAGAGGAGGGGCAGTCATCCCTGCTTCATTGTGTCAGGTGTAGCATAGGGGTCATAGTGGGGGTGCAACCCCCCTTGTCAGGGGGTTTACAAGGGATGGTACCCCCCCTGTACGGGGCCTCGAGCAGTGCCCCAATAGTTTTTTTTTTGACCCTATATTAGGTGGGAGGACCTACCTATGGTTTTTTGCATGGGTTTAGCACATGGTTTTGGGCATGATGGTTTCCTGTCTATCATATTTTGTAGATTCGGTCAATGGAACTAGGGTTATTTTCTAATCCATGATTAATGGTTTGGAGGTTATGAATGTTTCGGCATGTATATATATATGTATTATAACATTGAATGGAATATATTGAAAAATCAATTTGGTAGTCCCGATTTTGGGATCTAGGGGAAAATATATATATATATATATATATACATTATGTTTTATGCTCTCTCTATTGTTTATTTTCTTTTTTAAGAATTTGTTAGCAGATAGTCTTTGTAGAGGGTCAAAAACTATTATTTTGTGGCTACATTAAGAAGATAGTTTTATCTGTTAGCATACATGCAGAAAGCTATAATGGATTGGAAAAAATTTAGCAAATTAAAGGGTAAAAGTGTTCAAAGTTATACCCAAGAGTTTAGAAGGAGAGCATTGATTTTGGGTGTAGATTTATCCTCTTAAGACACTTTACTCAAATACATTGGACGTTTACATAGCTACTTGAGACACACAATTCTCATGTTTAACCCTACACATTTAGATGAAATTTTTGTACAAGAAACACATCTAGAAGCAAGAGGGAAGAATGTTTCACAAGAGGGAAGCAAAAATCCATTTAAGTGTGGAGACAAAGGAAAGGGAAAATTAAAAGAAAAAGGGAAGAAGAATGCTTCCATCAAGAAAGAGGGAGGAAAACTCCCATGAAAAAAATGTTGAAAATAAGGCCATGATGATAACCCTTGTTGGAAACTTCAACCTGGGATGATACCCAAAAATTTTAACAACGAAGGAAAACAAAACACTGCTGCAACCACACAACATGATTTAGGATCTGATTCAGGAGATGAAACAAAAATCACATCCATGTGATTGAAAGGTAAGGACTCCAGTGTAAGTACTAGTTCTTCAAATAACCTTAATGAAACTCAAAATTAGAAAGGAAAGAGTATATATTTTCCATATTAGAGTCATCTCAAAACATAACAAAATAGACACTCTATTTGATAGTGCATCACAAACAAGCCTCATTTCAAAAAACAATGTCAAGAAATTGAATTTGGAAAACATTCATCATCCTAAAACTTATCCCTTAGCTTGGGTTTGTGAAAATGAAAAATTGCAAGTGACTAGAAAATGTAAACTGAAATTCACCATTACTAAAAAATTCATTGATGAGGTAGAATTCGATGTAGTTCCATTAGACATATGTGGTATTGTTATGGGAATCCCATATGTTTATGATAGGAAATCCATATTTCATCGCCATGAAAACAAGTATCATTTGTTTAAATATTGTATTGAGTACATTGTTAGATCACATCGCAAGAAACTAAATCTATCACTTGTGAATGTTGGACAAATGAAGAGGCTTGTTAATTCTAGCAAGAATTTTGTAATTTTGATGATCAACAAAAGAATGATGTTGAGAATGAAGCCTTTCAAGGATGTGATGCAAAGTTAAAATCTGATTTCAAGGTTGAGGTTATTAACCAATATGATGATATATTTTAGGAGCCTAAAGGATTGCCTCCTAAAATAGGAATCCAAAATGAGATCCAATTGCAGCAATATTGTCCTCTTCCTAACATTGGCATGTATAGGATGTCAGTGATGGAAATTGCAGAAATTAAGAAATAAATACAAGAGTTTATTGATAAAGGGATCATCCGACCAAGCATATCGCCATGCGTGTCACCTATTGTTTTATTTCCAAAGAATTTTGGTACATGGCGCATGTGTGTGGACTTCAGAGCATTGACCAAAATTACAATAAATAATTGTTAGCCTCTTCCTAGAATTGATGATTTACTTGATCAATTTAAAGATGTTTTTTATTTCACTAAGTTACACTTGAGGATTGGCTAACATCAGATTAGGATTGCTAAAGGAGACATATGGAAGACAACATTTAAAACAAAGAAAGTTTTATTTGAATGGTTGGTTATGCCCTTTGGGATTTGTAATGCTTCTGCTACAAAATGCAGGTTATGAATGATGTTTTAAGGCCTTTTCTAGATTATTTTGATAGTATACTTATATGACATATTGATTTTCAGCAAGTCTCGTGAAGAACATAGCATGCATGTCAACCAAGTGTTAGATGTCTTAAAGAAGGAAATGTTTTTGTTAAAGATTTTGAAATGTGAATTTGGGAAAAAATATATAGTCTAATTGGGTCATATTGTTGGAGGGGGTGAGTTGAAGATATATCCCTCCAAGGTTGAATTCATTTTGAATTGGCCAAAACCAAAGACTACGACAAAGGTTAGAAGTTTCTCGAGAGAAACCCAATATTGGAGAAATTTTATTTCTAACTTTTCTTCCATTGCAGCTACATTGCATGCATTGACAAGTGCGAAGTAGTTTTTTCAATGGGGAGGGAAAAAAAAAAAATTCATTGAAATAAAGAATCAGTTCAACACCTATACTTGCACTTCCAGACTTGAGAAAATCATTTGAGAAATTGATGCAAGTGACTATGCCATGAGCGCAGTATTGATGCAACATGGTAAGCACATTTGTTTTCATTCTGAAACTTTTAATAGTGCAGTGATTAACTATCCTACATATGACAAGGAATTGTATGCATTGGTGAAAAGTGTGAAAAAGTGGAAACATTACTTGATGGGTAAGGAAACAATGATTCCCAATGATCATCAACTATTCCAATACTCGCAATCACAAACCAAGCTCCAACAAGTGAGACACTTCAAATGGATGGGTTTATTACAACAATTCCACTCGATGATAAGGTATAAGAAAGGTATATATAACAAGGTTTCTGATATGCCTTCTAGGCCAATTTTTAGTGCATCCATTATTCTTAAGCATAATTTTATCATGCATGAAAGCTATGTTGAGCAATATGCTTTAGATAATGATTTTAAGTATGTATATGCGACTTTGTGTCAAGGTAACGAAGTAGAGGAATTATATTATCATGTGCATGCTAACTTGTTGTATCATCTTGGCAAGCTATGTATTCCACAGGGAGAAAGAGTCAACATCATAAGGGAAGTGCATACTTCTCTTATTATTGGTAATTTTGGTGTAGGTAAGATAGTGGCACAAATACAGAGGTATTGTTACTGGCCTCGTATGCTTGAAAGTGTGTCACGATTTGTAAGAGGATGTTCTTTATGTGTTTTGAGTAAGCCTAGAAATAGAAATTTTGGATTGTATAATCCACTTCGAGTGCTTTCCTGTCCATGGGAAAGTGTTTCTATGGATTTTGTAGGAGGTATATCTATGTCTAGGACGTTGCATGATTATATTTATGTAGTTGTGGATAGGTTCAGCAAAATGTGTATTTTGATGCCTTGTAGAAAGAAGGTTACAGATGAATATACTGCACAGTTGTTCTTTCAGAGTGTATGGGCACATTTTGGGTTGCCCACATCCATTGTTAGTGCTCGACATTCTCACTTTACTGGGAAATTTTAGTTAAGATTGTGGGGACTCATGGACACCATATTGAAAAATAGCACAACATTCCATTCAAAAACAAACAACCAAACAGAAGTGGTGAACATAATAGTGATACATCTTCTTTGCGGTTATCGCAGTAAGAATCCTAAGTTTTGGGATGAATATTTGCACTATATTCATCATGCTTACAAATGGGTCAAGCATTCATCGACTCAAACATTGTCATTTGAGGCATGCTTGGGATACTTACCAAAATCTCATTTACATTTTATCTTTGGAAAATATGTTTCTATTTATGGACATAGTGACATAGATAAGGCCAAAATATTCATTGAACAAGTTCAATTGATGCATCAGACAGTTCAAGAATAGTTGGAAAAGAGTCAAGCCAAGTTCAAGATAAGTCATGATAAGCATCGTGTGGATCATAGTTTCCAAGTGGGAGATGAAGTTTGGATTCACATTAGCAAGGAAAGACTCTAAGAAGAACGTAAAAAACTGAAACCAATTCTATATGGTCCCTTCAATATTTTGGAAAATATTGGTAAAATGGCCCTTGGGTTACATTTTCCTTCATATATGCAAATCTATGAAGTTGTTAATGTTGAGAATTTGAGTTTTTATGAGCTTTGATTGAATATCAAGGATATAATGTTCATATTCCTTCAAATGAATATTTCTCTCCTGAATATCTTGAATAATTGCAGTAAGACACCATCCTCGACAAGAAAACAAGGACTTAAAAATGAGGGAACATGGAGTACCTTCGTGTGGGGATCAAAGGGATAAATACAATCAAATCCAAATGGATTGAGATTGGAAGGGTCAGGGAACTATGCCCTCATCTGTTTGTTGACCGAAAATGATCTTTTGGAGGTCCAAAAGTTTCCAGTGGGGAGGAACGATCCAGTGGATCAGTAAAGTTCTCAAAATTCAAAGTGTTCAAAAGTGCTCTAAACATGTTCCAAAACGAAAATATCGTTGCCCTGAATCCAACGCAACTCTAATCACTCAAAAATGTTATCATATGATCCTGATATCACATTCTTATTTGTTTCCTAAACAGCTAAAAAATTTGTAGGTTGGTCAGGGATGATGACTCAACAGTCCATATGCTGACTAGGTAGTCTGTATGATGACTGGGTAGGGTGATTGTGTTGTCAGAACCAATATTTTTTTTCCAAGTGTCCTCCTTTGATTGGTTCGTAGGTGCTTCAATGTGATTAGTTGAAGGTCAGTTTACATTGACCAATGGTGGAGGGCCACGTGGACCAATGGTTTGCTGCCACGTGACCTCCTGACTGGTAATAAAAATATTTTATTGGCTTAACGAGCTTCCGAGAGGTCCAAACGTGCAACCTACTAACTGGCAACACTGAGTCTTACCACTCCACCTACAGTGGGTCTTAACATGCATAATGGCCAATTCTATATATCGTTTATGCGTTGGAATGTTGGGGGTCGGGGTCGTGGTTAACCCCTACCCCATGGTCCACCCATACCCACAAGACTATAGTGCCCTCCGAAGCTGCAGGGTGGATCCCGACCCCAAACCATAGATCAAACATACCATACCACATTTTGGGACTCGGTGCGAAACCCTTCCGGAACCACCGTGTATTATCACAGTCAAGGAGCATGGTTGGATTTTGTGTTGGTGCGAAGTCTAACTAAACCCAAAGGCGGGTTAAACCAAAGTTTAGTGTGCAGTTGGTTAAGGTTTTGGCATGAAAGTTTTGAACCCAACCACAATTTCACCAACTTGACCACAGTTCAAATTCGTTCAACCGTTGGCGGGATTTTTTAAGATTCCTGAATCATATGGTGGAGTCCTCACCACATGGCCCCATCGTGTCTGCTCACGGGGGATCATTAGGAATTTAAACTTAGCAACAAATTGCACCCAATCTGATGTGAATCTCGCCGACACAGGGCGAATTTGTCACATAGTGATGCCGAAAATGATGGAAATTGTAGGAATCTTTGCAGGTGGGTGCGATTTGTACATCAATTAGGAGAAAATTTTCACCAAAGCATAACTTAGTCAATTTTTTGACCAAATTGAGTGTAGAAAGAGTCCAACTAAGGGGTTTTTACGATTTTGGAGCCATTGGAGACATTATATTTACATTATGGACACTATAAATCTATGTAAACACATTTGAGCACATAATGAAAGAGGCCCAACATTGGAAGTTGGAAGTTGGATCGGGAGATGTAGCTCGGGAGAGGCGAACTCCATCATTTTTCCATCTTGTGTTTTTGCTTATGGTACTACTATCTATGTTTTATGCTACAAAATTGAATTTAAACACTTAATTTATGTGCTATTGTAACTTGTCTAATTGCATAAAAGACATAAAATTTAACTTGAAAATTTCATCAAACCTTGAAGTTTTCAAATACAGATCAATTCACTTGACCACAAAAACTTGCAAAAATGGCATGGAAATAAAACCTCTTAGAAAATGGTGGTGATTCCCCCCTCTCAAATTTTCCTATGCGCCTCACCATTGACCTTGGTAGGATCTCACTAAGATAGACCACAACCACCTGCAAACACCAACAAATCCAATGGCTTTCACTAGCTAGTTTTTACGTGACTGATGAATAAAATAAAACACAACACAAAAATTCGATAGATTATAAGCATGAAATAAACACACATTAGGGGAATTTTGAGGTCTAAAATGGGCCTCCTAAGGAAATTATAAAATAATAGTGGAAATAATAAAGTAGGATTTGATGACATCATCAAATTTTAGAGGGGAAAAAGAAAAAACTATTTTTTCAACTTGTATTTTTAACTTATCTCCCAAAATTTCTACTCAAATTTTGAGCAGGAGTACTCGTTGGATGTAAAATTTAATTCCTCATTCAAGGAATACCCATGTTGCATACTTTCGATGCAATCACGTTTTTCATGTATTTCTTATTTTTCACATAGTAGGGTCCATCGAAAGTATGCAACATGGGTACTCCTTGGATGAGGAATTAAATTTTTCATCCAACGAGTACTCCCTATCGAAATTTGAGTAAAACCTTTGGGAGATAAGTTGAAAATACGAGTTGAAAAAGTAGTTTTATTATTTTATTATTTTTTAATATTTTTACCCTTTTAATTAAAAAATGGTGAATCATCCCCCATGGTTGACATCATCATCTTGAATCCTATTGGTTTTTATAAAGTTTATTTGGTTGTACATTTTTCTTAGGAGGCCCATTTTAGACCTCAAAATTCCCCTAATGTGAGATATGTATATTCAAATGGGGCCTCATTACATGCTACGACCTCTTGACTTGGTTTTATAATACATTGGTCATCGCCTATGAAAACTTATAGGTTGGCTATATAATAAAAAAAATCTTAAACAACCTAACAGAATAGGAATCTCCTCCCTTCTAGCTCATGGATTGTAAAGGCTTTAAATTATTCATTTGAAATTAAAAAATAATGGGCAGAATTATTTACTCTATTTCCAAGTACCACTAATTACTTCTGGAAGTGTCTTAGAACTAATTCATTTTTGGGATGGGGTCTATGTACATGTATCATACTCCTACACTTGAAATTATTCATGATCTCCCAATTATGTCTTGTCATTGTTGCATCTCATCCTTGACCCTCTTTGTCTTCATTCTTCACATGTATCTCTGAGTTAGATGCAACCAAACCTCACTGACACATCATTGGCTCAGACTTTCATCATCTCGGTTCACCTACTCTAGAACCTCTCGAGATTTATTTTCTCTCTTCGTTGTTGCACATTTTCTCACCTTCTTCGATAATTATATTCACAACCGTGATTGTGGAATTTCCACACAACTTATACCCAAATGAAACACTGCAACAGGAAGTGTTTCTCTGTGGGAACTATTCCCTTTCCATACTTTGATACCACTTGATGGAGATCAATTATGGGGTCTACATATTTGACCTTTGAATGGATCAATCCCATGTGGTCCGATGGGTTATGGGGCCACAAAAATGTCTCTCTTTCCCATTGGTATGCAGCAATGGAGCTCATTTTCATTAAATCCCCAAACTCCAATAATTTTCTTATATAATCAGAGCTACATATAGGGCCATTATTCCCACCATATATCCTCAAGCGAAACTACTTTCTCAACTTCGAGACTCGAAATTCCCACATGGAATCAGGAAATTGGGTTAGTCAACCCTTTTTCCGTTCATTGACTTCTGGTAAGCCTCGATCGACCGACTACATGGGTCCTACCCAAGGTCGGAGTCGGAACTTTGGACGCGGTCGGGGTTTGCCCTCTTTCACCATGTGCTTCCACTGTTTGGGGCCAAAGGCCTAAATACGTGGTCCTCGTTTCATTCAGTCCAAATTGTTTGTCTCGACCCTAGCTTTGTAATGTTTGGGACCTCTAATACTGCAATTTCACCTGCCTCTTCACAACTCTTGTACGTCGACTCTCTCATTTCCTACTAGCTAGGGTACATTCGTTTGACCATCAAAATTGTAAACATGGAATGGAAATACGACCTCTCAGAAAATGGGAATGATTTCCCCCTCTCCAATTGTCCTACACACCTCATGGTTGACCATGGTGAGATCTCATTGTGTTCGGATTGCGAGAACCTGCAAACACTAATAACTCCAGTGGCTCTCACTGGTTAGGGTTTATGTGACTGATGAGTAAAATAAAATAGAACCGACAAAAGTAGATAGATCATAATCATGAAATAAACACGCGAGATGTATGTATTCAAAATTGGGCTGGATTACATACTATGACCTCTAGGACTAGTTTTACAATACATTGGTCGTTGCCTCTTACAACTTATAGGATAACTATATAATAAAACGATTCCTAAAGAACCTAACAAAACAGGAATCTCGTCCCTCTCATCTCATGCCTTCTACAGGCTTCCAATTATTCATTTAAAATTACAAAATAATGGTGAGAATCAAGTCCTTTGTTGTCGAGTGCAACGAACTTCTTTTGGAAGCATCTCACAACTAATTCAGTTTTGGGGTGGGGCCTATGCCCCTACGTTAGTCCATTATTAAGGATGTTTTCTTATAAATCTTGTCATTAACCGGTATCATCCTCTAACACGATTTTTTTTTGTTTTTAATAAGCTAGTAGTTTTTAATACAGTGATGTGTGGTTTGACGGAAAGTTTCCTTGGGTGAAACCCAAGAGACCGCAGTTCAAATCTCATTGAGTATGTGGCTTGCTATGATCTTGGCCCAAGGAGTAGCCCCCCCACCCCCCTTTCCCTTGGGGTCTCAACTCTTGCTGAATCATAAGAACTGGTATATCTGACTTGCAGGTTGTTGGATATATCCTGGTGTTATATTGGCAACCATGAGGATTACTCTAAAGAATTACCGATTCACCATGTGTAAAAAAAAAAACTAGCACTAATTTATTAAAAAGAGAAGTTTGATTGCTAATCTTGCACAATAGAAGTGCCCTAAGAGTTTTTGAGGGTGCCGAATCCATATATAGAATCAAAAAACTAATTTAAATAACAAAAACCAAGATTTTACCTCAAATTTTTTCACCTCCAAAAATTTACACTAAAAACAACTCCGAAACTAAATAGCTAAATTCCTTAGAAACTACTCTCTCTCATGATCGAGAGAATTCGTCAACAATATGGGATAGAAATTAATACAAGTTAATAAATGTATAGATTCAATTTCTTTACTGTAGATTAGAGTTTCATTAACCACTGCAACCAAATCTAATCTCTTCCCCTTAGATCAATCTGAATTATGTTATAATTTCATTGGTTAGGTACAAATTGAATTTCTTTACTCTATGTTCCATCATCATCGATGAATGCAATGAAATTAAATTTCTTTCCCTTTGATCGATTCAAATTATGTCATAGTTTGATGGATTTGTGAATTCAAAAAAGATCATCATTTTTATTAATTCGTTTTCAATAACATAAATAATTAAATAATAGACAATAATAATAATTTAAATAAGATATACATTTATAATTTAAAGTTTTTTTTTTTTTTTTTTTTTTTAAATCTGGAAACAAAGAAACAAAATAGTTTCTGAAAAGGAGAGAATGCTTATAGTGTTTGAATTATGTTTTTTTAATGCTGGAAATAGATTCAGCATCATTAAAAAAATTTAAAATACTTAAAATTTTGAATTTTGACAAATACAATCTAGATTTTCAATAGTCTTTACAAAATTTTATTAAAATCATGTCTAAATTTCAATAATTTTTCTAATTAAACTAATATTTATTTTAAGTAATTTTTAAACTAAGTTTTTCTTGTGTAACAGAAGTTATGGTCAATTCCATCTACCACAATATACAAATTTTTGCTCACCTTTACCTACCTAATTCGCATAAAGATAGGTTAACAGATACATTGCACGTTTACGTACTAATTTGTCAATTAAACTTATATATATCACATAGACTTTTTTCAATTTGAAAAAAATAAAAACAAACAAAGAATTTTAAAAACATATCTGAGTATTCATAGATTTGAAAAACAGATGGCCTGCTTACTTCCTGTTTCATTTTTCATTTATGATGTAAAAACAATATGTGATATTAATTCATGTTGAACAATATTTTTTTTACGTATGAATTTTGATAATTAGTGATGTCGTTTATTAAAGTATATCGACTCTAATCAAGGCAAGAAAGAGCCGAAGCAATTAACCTGCCATTGTTTAACGAGCATTAGTTGTGGGTACATAATTTAGTTCAAAATTAATGAATGCGAGTTTTCAGCCGTCGGAATTGATACCATTCCATTTTGTCGTCGCCCATCCATACTCTAATTACTAGTATTTATACATTCTTTCGTTTTCAGGCTGGTATCAATGTTTCCACAAAAGGAGATTAATTCTGTGAAAGTATAAATTTTTGTGATTTATAATTTATTTTTTAATAAAAAATTTCGACATTAGAATTGCCTACTTATTTCATCCAAAAATTAATTATGTTGAACACTGTATACACGTTGAACAGTGTCGCCTTGAGTGTTCCATGTGATCCAAGGCGCCAATACTACCTATTCCATTTTGTCGTCGTCTATGAGCATTTGGTAGTCGTCTCTACATTCGTTTTCCACTACTTCAATGCTTATACCGGGGCAATTAATAAGCACTCTCTTAAAAACTTTAATGCTTTGAAATTTTTTTTTTATCAAAATTTATTTTCTTTTTAATATTTTTTTTTTCTTTCGTTTTTTTAAGTTTAGCAGAGTTTTTCTATTTTCTATTTAATAACAAAACAATATATTACATGATATCAAAACTTGATGTTCTCAACTTGCCGGAAAGAAATCAAGTCTGTTGGCCACCTTAAAGAGTTATAAGCCAACTAGTACTGAAAAAGTTTAAACCTTCTACTATTAGCTATGTCCAGTTTACTATCTCTTACATATTCTAATTGAAAATAGTAAATGTTATCCGTGAAATAGATAAACACTATGTCAATCATCCGAAGATTCAATTGGTGCCGAGTCCTTTACACTAGAACCGGGCATATCCACCTTATGCATGGTTTGTAGCTGATGATCTATGCACCTGAGACACACAGATTTCTTGAATCTCTCTTCTTATGTCTTGTAAAATAGAAGTGACTTTAGGGTCTACTCCAATTTCCTATATACTAATTATTTCTTTGGCCAAAACGCATTTAAGCGTCCAGTACGTATGGATAGACTAGTGGAATAGTGACAATGTACTTCTTGTGTTACTAGGGTCTTTAAGGAAGTCCATTGCCTCCTTAATTTCTCCTTCTTATCTGGTATTATAGTCTCTCTCCCATCCAACGATAAGATTTTGGACCTGTGGAGGAATACCGGTAGAATAGACATCGAAGAGGTTTTCCATTACCTCTTTTCCTGACTTTCTTCCTCTCCTACTAGGCTCCACAGTAGGCTTGGTTTGTTTTTGTTTCCCCTTCTCTTTAGCCTCCTTGGTTGTTTGTCCTTTAACCATATTTGCATGCAATAGTACTAATGGCTTAATACACTGACAGTGCTTTAGCAAGTATTTTCCCTGTGGTTGGGTAACACTTGTAGTAATTTTATAGAAACATGTGTATCGCAACAGAAAGTCAATAATTGTTTTATACAAACAATTGTGAAAAGGACCCACACTATCGGGTGTGACATCCTCACAATCAGTAAAGCAATAGTCGCCCACGTTCTCCATTCTCAGGGTGGTGGAATTGGAAGCATTATTCTAATAGAAATGGGGCTGCATGGCGAGACACAGACACTTGAACCCCCCCAGAAAAATAGAAACATTGAAATTCCTCAACACCCAGAGTTTATAGATCCACAAAGACATTGACCCAGTTAGCTAGAGGGACATAAAAACCCAATTGCAACTTATAAAATTAGAGTTTAAATTATTAAGAACATGTTGAAGCCTTAGTGCACAGAGATCCACCCACAACCCCGACAAAGAATCAACCACATAACAGAATAAATGAGGTTCAGAGACAGAATTGTTACGAGCACCGTTAGTAGGGTAATCATTTTTAGCCATGCATTGTAACTCATAATTATGGGACAAGAAGGCCAATTCCCTGCCATTACACACTGTGTGAGGGGTACAAGAAGACTGAAAACCAAATTAGCAGGGGGATTGAAATGGCGGGTCAATAACAGAGCCCATGGAGCCAAGAAGCGCAGAGACAATATACAAAAGACTGAAACAAAGGGGTTGTAAATCGAATAAACCCAAATCCCCTTGAATCGAAACTATGCAGAAAAAATAACCAAAATCAAAACAATGCTTGTAAACATAGATTGAACCATAATTGTATCATTGAGAGCCGTGCAAACCCACAGAGGTTTGACAACCTCCATAAAAAACCATACAATAAGCTGAATTCCAATTGAACAAGAACGGAAATGTCTCCTTGCATACATTTTTTGTGTAACAGACCGGAAGAGCGTTTAAGCAGACCGCGACATACATAGTAAGGAGAAAAACAACATACCAAGTGACAGGACGACAATGTAACGTTCCAACCTTCTCCCGCACTGCGCCTTCTCCTCCTTATTCAAAATTATGCCAAAACAAGATGCCGCCTTTTCCTACAGCTTCTTTCATGAAACTTTTAACACGCCGGCATTGTTTCCCAAACCATTCTGACAAGGTTAGTTGGCCTACACCATAATCGTCAGCGGTCATTATAACATTTATGTGATGGTACTGCTCCTTCGATCGCTTGTCGTCATTAACCTCAAGTAACTGTGTGGTACACGCCGTCGCGTGCCACCTCACACCTCCTTTGTCCCGTGTGGCACCCAGATCGGGGATCCCGAGAACTCTCAATGTCTTTATCAATGATTCTCTGAAGAGGTTGTAGTTCTACATCTCGAACCATAGCTACTTCGTTGATATCCAAATTCCAACCCGCATGAGTACATCCCCAATTTTCTAGGTAGTCGACTGCTTCATTCCCAGATCTTCAAACATGTGATGGAATGAGGTAACCTATGTCAGACATGATCATACTGATTTCATGGATTAGGCATACCATGCACCAACTTTGGCTTATTTTCTCCCATCATATCCCCTGTTGCAGCTTCTGTAAAACCCCCGTCACCATAGCCGAATCCCCTTCTACTATGATTCAGTAGTATCTTTCCCTTACGAATATTAGCAACCCTTGTTTGACTGCCATTATTTCCGCTTCATTGTTAGTGGAAAAACCTAGCTACTTCGCATATATTCTACAATCAGATCCATGCGAATTCCATAATATTTCGCTTGCTCCTACCTAACCTAGGTTTCCTTTAGAGGCCCCATCATAGTTGAGTTTAAGAAACCCTTGCTGTGGAGCCTGAAACATGTCCTGTGGTGTATGCCCTGGTTGTTTTTTTTTCCACAATGTCTGAGTTAACATATGAGGTTTTAGGTTAAGCATAACTAGGATACGAGCCTCATTTCGTTTTTTTTCCAACCCTCTTCCTCCCATTTCTCAGCTAGGATGGTATCTCCTATATTTTCAAGGATCAACTGCCAGATTTCTTCTTTCTTCCTAGTTTCATCCTTAAATATTCTGTGATTCCTTTCTTTCCAAACAGCCCATAAAAGAAACCCCATAGATAGCCTCCAAGTTTTGTTAATGAATTCATTGGAATATCTCCCTTTTCTCCAAGTTTTAATAGTTTGTTTGATGCTCATATTGTCCCTATCGGTTTGTTTGAAGATGGTGGAAATGTTCAGCCATAGAGATTCAGCCAGATCACACATATTCAACAAGTTTTCAATACTTTCGTCATGATTCTTACACAGTATGCATAACGAGGGGCCATGCATCCCTTTTTTCTGCAACTGATCCCAAGTAAGGATTTTACTGTGACTAAGAAGCCAAAGAAATTTTTTTCCAAAGAGGAACTGTTGTGCTATGTATATTATTTGATTTTATGTGATAACCTTCTTGTATTATGAACATTCCTTTAGTATGATATCCCCATCCCAGGATATCGTCTCCATTTGTTGTTTTTAGTTTTGTGGTTTTCAGTTCTTTTGCATAATTTTCCCATTGTTCCCCTATCATGGTGACATGCGGGATAAAGGAGCGTGAGGTGACGCGCGGCAGCATGTACCACACATTCACTCGAGTTTAGTGACTGTAGGGGATCGGAGGGGTGGTACCATCACATACAACTTATATTTTCTGGTTTTTTATGGAGGTTATCAAACCTCTATGTGTTTGCATGGCTCTCAACAATACAATTATGGTTCAATTTGTGTTTACAATAATTGTTCTGATTGTGGTTATTACTTCTGCATAGTTGCGACTCAGAGGGATTTGGGTTTATTCACTTTACAACCCCTCTGTTTCAGTATTTTGTATATTGTCTCTGTGCTTCTTGTCTCCATGGCCTCCGCTGTTGACTGGCTATTTCAATCCCCCTGCCACTCTAGTTCTTAGTATTCCTGTACACCTCACAGAGTGTGTAATGACAAGGAATTGGTGTTCTTGTCCCAGAATTATGAGTTACAATGCATGGCTAAAAATGATTACTCTGCTAACGATGCTCGTAACAATTATGTATCTGAAACTTATTTATTCTGTTACGTGGTTGATTCTCTATTAGGGTTGTGGATGGATATTTGTGTGCTAAGGCTTCAACATGTTCTTAATAATTTAAATTATGATTTTATAAGTTTCATTTTGGCTTTTATGGGCCTCTGGCTAACTGGTTCGACCTCTTTGTGGGTCTATAACCTATGGGTTCTAAGGAATTTCAATGTTTCTATTTATTTTCGGGGGTTCAAGTGTCTGTGTCTCACCATGCACTCCCATTTCTATCAGAATAATTCTTCCAATTCCACCACCCTGAGAAGGGAGAATGTGGGCGGCTATTGCTTTATTAATTGCCAGAATGTCACGCCCGACAATGTGAGTCCTTTTCACAGTTGTTTGTATAAAAAAATTATTGACTTTCTATTATGATACACAGGTTTCTATAAAATTTCTACAGGTGTTACCCAACCATAGGGCAAAGACTTGCTAAAGCATTGTCAGTGTATTCAGTGGTTAGTACTATTGCATGCAAATAGGGTTAAAGGAGAGATGACCAAGAAGGGGGCTAAAGAGAAGGGGAAACAGAAACAAACCAAGCCTATTGTGGGGCCTAGTAAGAGAGGAATAAAGTCAGGCAAAGAGGTCATGGAAAACCTCTTTGATGCCTATTCTGCTAGTATTCCTTCGCAGGTCCGAAATCTTACTGTTGGATGGGAGAGAGACTGTAATACCAAAGAAGAAGGAGAAATTCAGGAGGAGGAAATGTTGGCAATATGATGCAATATGTTGTCCTTGATGGAAACCTACTTGATGAAGTTTTCCTTGATATAAACCTACTTGATGAGTTGTCTTTTGATAAGCAACCTATTTGTTAAAGATATAAAAATAATGTTTCTACAGGTCAGTTTAGATGTGATAGAGAAAGGAATTCCAGTAAGTGCCAGAGAAATGAAATAGGAAATATTTTTCAATGTATATGCAGGCCTGATGAAGGCAACTCGCGTATGAAGGCAATGTATATGCTACTTGGTATACAGGAAACCCGCGTATACATTCATAATTAGTATATACACAATTTTTATGAAGAGAAGTTGCGTATACACGCGGGTATGAAGAATCCAAGTCGCATATTCATTTTGCGCTCTAAAATTATGATACCAAGGGGCATTACCATGGTATTAGCCCATAGTATTGAGCATTGTATCATCTATTTGATTTCGTCCAAGGATACCATCGACACTTGTGTTGTTTTGGCTCATGGTATTGATAAATGATAATCCTATATAAGGAGAGGAAGATCATAGTGCAAGGGTGTGCATGTGTAAGGGTTGTTACTGAATACTTCTCTCTAAAGTATATCTGAATGGGATGATTTTTTTTTTATTAGTAGATATGACTCTATGATGCACCCTTGGATACAATGATGGATCAGGATCTCTAGACCTGAAATGACTATGTACTTGCATGAAATGGTTTGATTTGTGATCTGGCGCATGGTTGTTGAAGTGAAGTGAAGAAATCTGGGTAAGTCTATAGATCTGAAACATTGTGCGAAATTAATATTTACAGATCTATACGCTAGTTCGTCTCAGTGAAAGCGCGTATATAATCGGATTTGTCTCAGAAAAAATGCATATGGAAGTCAGGTTTTTCTAAAGCTTACGGCAGAGGTTATCTGTTTATTGTTGTTGTATTCTGTTTTCTGTCAATGAAGTCTTCATGTAGGTCTGGGTTTCTTGAATAATGTATATGCTGCTAAGTTGAATATGTACAAATATAATCAATGAGTGAGTAAATATGTTTAATGACGACTGGCTAATTAAGGGTTTTGCAATACTGAAAAGATATCTGAGTAAAAGCCTCAAATATGTTTCTGTGACTGACCATATTTTGGAATATCAGTATTATCAGATATATACGCAGGTTGGTGTGAAGGAAAGCGAGTATACACGCGGACTTAGTAAAGCAAATTAGTGTATATATTTTAAGATAATAAATGACCAGGGTTGAGATTGATTCTCCATACTTATTCTAAAATCTAGGTTATTACTGTGTTCTAGTTACAGTGATCTCACTGTTATAATTGAAGTTTGGGTGAATTTGGTTATTTAAGATCTTTATGATGAGTTGTGTTGAAGCTGTGGGATCCAGTGTGAAAATTGATGAAACGTAGTCTGCAGTGGCTCTGAGGGTGGAAGCCTTCAGTGTGGAAGTAGAAGCTTCCTTCCATTAGAAGTTGGTGTTATGTTCAAGGGGTTGAAGCACCCTTCCAGTAGTGGCTGGTAAACAAGATCAGGGGGGTTCTAGCTCCCTTCCAGTAGTAGCTGGAGAATGAGAGAAGGTTGCAGCCTTCTATAGGTAGATGCCTGCGTACTGATATGAGTCTGCATCAGTACAATATTGTAAGAAATTTTCCATATAATACATATTGTAGACAAAGATGACAACAACGGTGGTTTTCTCCTGAATTGGGTTTCCACCTTAAATCTTGGTGTTCATGTGTGATGCTCTTGTGTGATGATTTATTCTGTTGTTACTGCACATATTTACTTCTTAACTATATTATTCATAACTGATAAGATGAGTTAAATATTGTTTCTGAAAGTTTATATAACAATAAATTTATCTCATTATATGCAAGTTTCTATTGGTATATCTGCATGTATACGCTAGTTGGGTTCATTAAAGTCACGTATGGAATTTAGTAAAGAAAAAGTAAAATTTTCAGTGAGCTATAAATACTAATTCACGCCTCCCCCCCCTCTTAGTGTTTTTCCCAACAATTGGAATGAGAGCAAGGTCCTTCTGAAGAAGCTTAATCACTAAAAGGAAGGTCAACTAACATGAGCAATCAGGATGGGACAACATCTGTCAGGCCTCCTCTCTTCAATGGAAACAATTTAATATTCTAGAAAACAAGTAAAATATCCTATCTTCAGTCTCTGGGAGCAGACGTATGGGCTATAGTTGAAGGAGGTTATCAATATATAGCTTCAGTTCCAACAGATTCAGCAAAAAGAAAGAACTATGAAATCAATGCAAAGGCAGTCACTGCATTATTGGGAATTTTGACTGAATCTGAAATTTTCAAAGTCCTGCAGTTGAATACATCAAAGGAGATATCGGACAAAATAATTTTGAGCTATGAAGGTGATGCCAAGGTAAAAAGTGCTAAACTCCAAACTCTCAGAATTCAATATGAAAAACTAAGAATGCATAATGAGGAAATCATTGCTAGTTTCTTTTTATGTCTAGATGATATTGTAAATCGTATGAGAAATCTGGGTAACACCATAACTGACACTACTCTATTAGAAAAGGTTTTGAGATCTCTAACTCCCAAATTCGATTAAAAATTGTCTGCTATTTAAGGGAAGTAGGATCTACAAACTCTTACTACTGTTCAACTTCACAGGAATCTGATTGCCTGTGAAATGAGGAAAGGAGGTCCATCTGAAGTAAAAGAAGTTGCCTTTAGAGCTGCTACAAAAGGAAAATAATTAGAATAACTAGAAGGATCAGGGTATGTTTCAGAAGAAGATGAGATAAATTTTGTAAAGAAGCTACAACTTGGCACTGTAAGGTTCAGAGGTAAGCTTCCTTTTAAATGTTTTTCATATGGAACAGTTGGTCATTATGCAGCTAAATGTCCCCATAAATATAATCATGAAAAGGGAAAGGAAGTGGAAAAAGGAAATAAGAAACGGCTTATCAATAGAAAAATATATTATACTCATGAAGATAGTGATGGTCTATAAAATAGGGAAGAAGGAGAGTCTGATCAAGATATTACTACTCATGGCTGTTGAAAAAGACTCTAGTGAGGCTAGAGATACTTTTATGGATGCATTATAAGAAAATGATTTTCTTGAAGAAATAAATCATATCAAAATATGTTTGGAAGAAGAAAAAAAAATCCATAGATACTCTAAAGAATCAGCTTATAGACAAGGATAAGCACAATGAGAAATTAGAATGTGAAATAGTAAGTCTAAGAAAGGAAATTGAGAAAGTGAAAACTTTAAATCTTAGGTTTGCTAAAGTATCTGAAACCTTAGATGAAATTATCAAGGTACAACGCTCTCCTCTTGTAAATACATGTCTTGGATATATCGTAGAATCCTCTCAGTCTTAAGCACCAAGCTATCTAAATGCAGCTAAAGCTAGCCAACAACATTTTGTCACTCAGCAAAAGTACAAAGAGACTACACAGGTAAAGAATGACCACTTTCATACATGGAGGAAGAAAACAGAAATATCACTCAGCGGGTAAACATAAATAGAAAATTTCATGACTATAGAAATTTCTTCTTTAATGGACAATGTTTCTCATGTCATAGTTTTGTTCATAAAGCTGCTCAATGTTGGTTTTTAAACTCATGTGGTGATCATTTTTTTAAAAAATTCCCAGATTATCCATAGTGCTAGAGAATGAGTGTCAACGTTTCGAATCCCAACGGGGATCCATCATCAGGACTTTTCGAATCCCAACAGGGATCCATCATCAGGACTTCTCAATGTGTTGCATACAAAACCATCATGACCAGAGAAGCAACAAAGCAAAGAATGAGACAGGAGTAAAGAAGAATACTTATAAAAAAAATTCTCCTCTTCAAAATGAAATTGAATGTTCTTATTGCAATAACTTTGGACATGAAGAATCTGAATGCAGGAGCAAAATTCAGCCAAAAGAGCATATACCTTCAAATTCCAAGGTATGGAGAAAGAAGGACTTACAGGTTGAAAGTTGTGGCATAGCTTTATTTGCAGAAGGGGAAGAAAATCAGTGGTATATTGATAGTGGATGCTCAAAACACATGACAGGTGATAAAAATAAACTCCTTTCATACAATTCTTTAGAGAAGGAAAATCATGTTACCTTTGGAAATGACTCTCCTATTGTCATTAAAGGAAAAGGTTATGTTTTTCTAAAAGAAAAGGTGAAAGCTAACAATTTTATGTATGTGGATGGATTAAAGCATAACCTGTTGAGTGTAACTCAAATGTGTGATCAAAGAAATGAAGTTGTCTTTAGTTCAAAAGAATGTGTAGTACGTGAACTTGACACAGGAAAAACGGTAATAAAAGGAACTAGAACAAAAAACAATCTGTATGTATTGAAAGGTAGCCAAGAGAAATGCTACTTGGGTAAATCTTCAGAAAATTCGCAGAATATTGGGACATTTGATCTTCTCTCAAATAAGCAAATCTAGCAGACTCAAAGATGTTCGTGATCTTCCCAGCATCACTCTGCTTGAAAGTACCATATAAAAATCATGCCAATTCGATAAGCAAACCAGAGTGCAGTTCAATGCCAAAGAAGGATCAGTAAGTAAGCGTCTTGAACTTATACATACTGATTTATGTGGACCTGTAAGGAAAAGATCACCTCATGGAGAACAATACTATATTCTATTTATTGATGACTTATCTAGAATGTGTTGGATCAGTTTACTAAAACATAAATATGACTCATTTGAAAAATTTAAGATCTTCAAAGCTTTGGTTGAAAATTAATTAAATATAAAAATAAAATGTCTTAGATGTGGCCGAGGAGGAGAATATATATCAAATGAATTCTTTGATTTTTGTGAACATCATGGCATAAAAAGACAATTTTATGTAGCTGGAACCCCACAACAAAATGGCATGGCAGAAATAATGAATAGAACAGTTCAAAATATGGCTCTTGCTATGCTTGATGAATCTGGAACTCTCGATACCTTTTTGGGAGAAGCAACACATAACGCAGTAAATATTCTTAACAGGGCTCATGTTCATGTGAACAGTGATAAAACTTCTTATGAGCTCTGGTACGGTAATCTCCCCACTGTAAAGCATTTTATAGTTTTTGGAAGCAAATGTTTTATCAAGAACAATGATGAAAAACCTGGTAAGTTTGATCCTAGAGAAGGTGAAGGAATATTTCTTGGTTACTCTTCAAGAAGTAAAGCATATAAATGTTACAATAAAAGACTTCGAAAGATTGTTGAATTTATTGATGTTGTAATTGATGAGTCTCTCACATCTCCTAAAAGGGAAATAACAACAAAAAATGTAGGGACCGATAGATCTGGCTTCTATGATATATGATCTGGTATTTTTGACATCAAACGCATCTCTGCTTGACTTACCTACCCTATCCCAGGGTGCAAAAACCTAGTTCCAGCACCCTCCCATACTGCGTCGGGTGAGACTTTGGCCTGTGCAAGTAGGTCATTGCCGAAAGGGCTAGAAGTATAGGGGTTTGTTGGAAAACCTTAACCTTTGAAACTGCGTCAAGACCCCTCGAGCGAACAACCACATACATAAAACAAAGCTAAAACAAAAGTTAATTTTCCTTTAAATTATTTCTATATGATCAATCAATCAAAAAATGGTTTTGGTTGTTTTTGCATGTGATACTCAAAATCCTAGAGACATAAAATGTTTTCATGCTCTCAATTCTAACTGGGCTTTGCGAAGATATCTTCTGGTGGGTATAGGGGCTAACTTCCCGAAATAACTAGTGACACCTTCTAGCAGCCAAATAATCAACCAAGGTAATGGGTAGAGGATCTAGTGATTCCTAGACTATCATATATAGGGAAGGATGCCCTAGATTTTTCCACTAAGTATTGTCATCCCACGTGATTGTTTGGGTCTTGATCTTCTTGGTAAATCAGCTACCAGTACCGAGCATTAGATGGGTCAGGTAGCCCCAACTCCTAGTGCAAAAAATTAAACAAAAATTGATGATATAACTAGGAAAAATGAAAACTAGCTAAGCATATGTGGGTTAAGGCCACTTACTCCAGCTAATTATCTATGTGTTTCTAGTGTCTATTTTCACAAAAATAAGTTCTTTTAGATTGCAAGTAAATTGCCCCCTCGTTAAACTATGTTCTTTTTTGTGAAGATAAACTTTAGAATTTAAAACTAGAAACTATTAATACTAAAACGCAGCCAAAAGAAATTTCTAAACAGTCATAGGACATCAAACACAGTGCCAGCAGTTTTTCTCTGGGTTTCCAGCCACTTTACAATTGGGAAATTGAGGAAAATAACAGAGAATTTTTGGCTTTGGTTTTTGCGCGGAAAATCTTCACACAGGCGCGCGACTCACGCGCAGGTTAGAGCTAAACTCGCACAACTCTCCACGTCGATATGAGAAAATAGCACGTGGTTTTCTTGTAAATGGAATTTATGAAACTTCTGAACTTCATATTTTCACTCTAGGTGAATAAGTAGAGAAGAAAAGAAGGGGAGTTGTCCCAGCAACACTCTATAGCAAAGAGAAAGTCCCTGCAACAAGCACAACCACTTAACTAAAAAAGTAAATCTAGTGGAGTTGCCAATCCTATGGTTGTGGTTTTGGTGCACAAGTGTATCAATCCACCGGCGCTTAGGAGGAGTGGTCACTGCCTACAAGCTATGGTCACAGGCAGAAAAACATGGTTAGCAAGTTAGTGAACACATGCTATAAAATATAGAACACACTAAATCATGGTATAGTATGCATATATAGAGAGAAAACACAACTAAACTAAACATAAAAACAAAATATCATAAAGAGTCAAAAGTAACAATAATGCAAACGGTGGAATCAAATTCTCCTCTTATTTCTCGTTGTTAGGGAGAAAGATACTACGTTACACTCTTTCCAAAGGACCCTTAGAAATATGGAGTTCTTGTACCCATTGTAAGGATGTTGTCACAAGGTCTCTCTCTCTACTCCAAAGGGTTGAAGTTGTTGGATGGCCAACAACCGAATCCTCTCTCTACTACTGCTCTGGATTTCACACTGCTAGATTTCTCATGGGCAATTTGGACAACATAAAAATGTGCTCTCATTTTTCTCATCTCTTGGTGGCCATTTATAGGTGAATTCAAATTCTCCTTCCCTCTCTTGGTACATTGGTGGATGGTGACCCAAGAGAGAGGGTTGATTCCTTTGTGTGCCACTTGATTCCTTTGTGTGCTCCCTTGAGGTCCCAAGGTGGCATAGGCAGTTGTCCTTGGGTGGCCTCAAGTGTAGGATCATTTCCTGAAGTGTGTCAAGTGGTCCTAGATAGTGACTTCCGCCACTCTCAGGACCGTGCGGCTTTTTAAGGGAAAGTTGCGCAAAGGTGCGCTTATCGAAGAAAAATGTGCACAAAGGCACATTTTTCCTGACTATCTAGTTCGCAATTTGATTTTTGCCTCTTGACCTTAGATATTTTTTAGATTTTTCAGATCCTCTAATGTGCCTCAACCCTGTAAATCCTTTTGCCTGACATTTACTACTGTCATTTTTTCTTGTCCGATTTTCCAGTGATAACAGTTAGCTTGAAGTGTATTGCAGGATACAAAATATCAAAGATGATGAGACCAAGATTCAACTTCCTTCATTAAGGTTGGAAAGTGAAACACTCATTTGGTGGAAAGCCAAAACTCAAGAGGATCTCAAGAAAAGAGATAATATCATAACTTCTTGCAATGATTTTTGTTGGGTGTGTGTTATATTATTTCCATGACTAGCCCCATGTGTGAAGTGAGGGGTAAAAGCAGGGGTGGACACTCCTCCTTCGTTGTGTCGGGTGAAGCACGGGGGTCACAGGGGGGCGCATCGCCCCCTATCAAGAGGTTTGCATGAGGGGTGGTAGCCCCCCTGCATGGGATTCGAGGCATTTCCCCGGGAAAAAAAAATGGACCCTATATTAGGCGGGCAGACCTACCTATTGTTTTTTGCATGGGTTTAGCACATGGTTTTAGGCATGATGGATTTCTTTCCATGGTATTTTGTAGATCCAGTTAATGGAACTATGGTTATGTTCTAATCTAGGGTTAATGGATTGGGGTTTATGAATGCTTCGGAATGTATATATATGTATTGTAACATTGAAAGGAATATAATGAAAAATCAATCTCGTAGTCCTGGTTTTGAGATCCAAGGGAAAATCTCTATGTATATTTATTTTAGTATTTATGCTCTCACTGTTGTTTATTTTTTCTTTAAGAATTCATTTGCAGATATTCTATGTACAATGTTAAAACCTACATTTGGTATCACAGTTGTTTCAGCATCAAGGGGATGCCTTTGTTGCTGAGGGATTTTGCTCGGGCCTGTGGTAGACCCTTTTCAGTGGGAGATCTATGGGATCGATTCTTGCAGTGAAAGAAGATGGCGAGTAGTGGAAGGATAGAGATCGAGAAATTTAATGGTCATAGTTTTGAGTTGTGGAAGCTCAAGATGGAGGATATGTTGGTGGATAAAGATCAATGGATCGTGGTATATCCAGGTACTAAACCAACGAAAATGTCAGAAGAATATTGGGAGGAGTTGTATCAGAAAGCAAAGAGCACAATACGATTTTGTATCTCAGAATCAGTATTTTTGAAATTATTTGGGGAAGCTACGTTGGAGTCTTTGTGGGACAAGTTAGGGACTCTTTATCAATCTAAGTATCTGGTGAACAAACTGTTCCTACAGAAAAAGATGTATAACCTGAGGATGAAGGATGTAGATTCAGTGACAGATCATTTAAATGCCTTCAATACCGTGGTAAGTCAATTTTTATCTATTGATATTAAAATCTCAAATGATGATAAGTGCATCAGTTTGGGTTTTTCTCTACCAGATTTGTGGGACAGTCTGGTTATTGCAATAGGTAGCAATACAACTACCTTGAAGTTTGATGAAATAGTATAATCCTTATTGTGAGAGGATATGAGACGGAAAAATATGGATGGCCAAAATGGAGATGCCTTGTCTATATGAGGACAGTCCCAAAACATAAACATAAATAAGTCATCAAGTGGGAGATCTAAATCTGGATGGAGATTTAAATTTCCAGGGAAACATGTAGAGGTGTGCTGGAAATTTCGAAAGGAAGGGCACTTCAAAAAGGACTATAGATATAAATCTTATGAGAAAGGAAAGGGATTTTATGATTCTCCTTATATAGAGGGATGTGTTCTTTTCTTCTTCTTCAAGTACGCATGTAGCTCATGCGGCATGTTTGGTTGACTCAGGTGCATCCTTTCACTTCACTCCCAATAGGGAGTGCTTCTGCGAGTATGAGAAATATGATGGTGGTGGTTTCTTCCTAGTGGATGAAAAGAAGCATTGAATTGTCGAATGCACAAAAATAAATATGAATTTGTAAGGTGGAAGGATTATAACACATCTTGGAGTTTTTCATATTCCTATGTTGGCCAGAAATATTCTTTTTGTAAGCAAGATGGATGATGCAGGTGTAAAAATAGTGTTTGAGAAAGATACCTACAAGATGGTTCAGGGAGTACTAGTACTGATGTGCAGAGTTCAGATTGGAACTCTATACAAGCTTATGGGTAGCACTATTATTGATGGGTGCAACAGTTCTGTGGTTCATGAAAATGGATCAGAAAGCCTAGTGGTCTCTAGATAAAAGAAGATTCTATGGCATCAAAGACTTGGACATATTGGAGAGAAGGGCCTTTGAATACTGCATGGTAATGGTATGGTAGAAGGTATGTCTAATTTCTCTCTATATTTTCATCTTTGTGAACATTGTGTAGATGGGAAGCATAATCAGGTGAGTTTCACTCCTAGTGCTAAGATGGTGAACAAGATATTAGAGCTTGTGTCCAATTATGTGTTTATACCTGTGTTGGTTCTGTCACTAGGTAAGTATGTGTACTATGTTTCATTTATAGATTACCTCTCGAGGAATACATGGATATATTTCCTCAAGAAGAACTCTGAATTCTTTGACACATTTAAAAAATTTAAGGCTTTGGTGGAAAACCATACGAGAAGAAGATAAAGGTGTCTAGGAATGATAATGGTGGAGAGTTATGAAAGAAGGAATTTGAAGAGTTCTATAAGTGTGGTATAGCATGGAAGAAGAATACTCCATGCACACCTCAACAAAATGGAGCTGCAGAAAGAATGAACACGACATTGATGGAAAAGCCAAGAATCATGCTCATTGGTGTTGGTTTAGGAAAAGAATTCTGAGTAGAGGCAGTGGAGACTGCATGTTACCTGGTTAATAGATCACCTTCATCAATGTTGGAGGATAAGACTCCACATGAGGTATGGGCTGGTAAGAAACCCTCTCTTTCACATTAGAGAGTATTTGGTTGTGATGCATATGTACATGATCCAATGGATAAAATAACCATGTTGGATAGTAAATCTAAAAGGTGCATATTTATTGGGTATAAGGATGGTTTAAAAGGTTATAAGCTTTGTGACCCAGAAACAAGGAAGGTCGTGTATAGTTGAGATGTGGTGTTTAGAGAGGTGAAAGATGTTATTAAAAATGAAGTCTTGCTAAAGGAACCTGAGAAGATAGAGTTTGATCTAAAGGAGAATGAATCAAACTCTAATCAGAAGAGAAAGAGCCACAAACTCCATCTCTGGGAAGATCAGATTGAGAAAGAAGGCAACTAGAAAGGTATAGTCCATCTGCTTTATGTTCAAAATTTTCTTTATTTATCACTTATGATGATCCTAGAACTTTCAGGGAGGTAGTAGACTCATAGGATGGAAGACACTTGAAGGAGGCCATGATTGATGAAATGGCATCATTTCACAAAAATGAGGCTTGGGATCTGGTGGAGTTCTCAGTTGGAATAAAACCCATTGGAAGAAAATGGGTGTTTAAGAAGAAGATGAATGCAGAAGGAAAGGTGGAGAAATACAAAGCTCGGTTGGTAGAAAAAGGTTATTCCCAAGTGTTAGGAATTTATTCTGGTGACATTTTTCTCCTGTCACCAAGGTAGCTTCTATTAGATTACTTTTATTTGTTGCTGCTGCATTTGATTTTGTGGTAGAACAAATGGATGTGATGACAATGTTTCTTCATATGGATTTGGAAGAAGAGATCTACATGAAGAAACCTGAATGCTTTGTTGTGAAGAGTAAGAAAGAACTAGTATGAAAATTAAAAAGGTATTTGTATGGGTTAAAACAGTCACTAAGGATGTGGTTTCAGAAATTTGATACATATATACAGGGACTTGGCTACACCAGAAGAAAAGCGGATCATTGTGTGTATTTTAAATTAATTGGTGACCATGTTATTTATTTGGTATTGTATGTGGATGATATGTTGATGGTTGGAAATGACAACGAAATTATCTAGGATTTGAAGACCCAATTGTCCTCCAAATTTGACATGAAGTATATTGGTGCTACAAACTATCTTTTTGGCATGGAAATTAAACGCGATCGGAAAAAAGGAAGCTTTGGTTAAACCAAAGGAAGTATGTTGAGACAATATTGCAAAGGTTCAATATGAAAGATAGTAAACCGATCAAGGTTCCTATTCCTGTAGGTGTAAATTTATCTACTGAATAGTGTCCCAATACACAAAAAGAAGAAGAGGACATGTCTTGTGTTCCATATGAAATGGTAGTGGGTAGCCTGATGTATGCAATTGTCAGTACTAGACCAGACATTGCACATGCAGTGGGAGTATTAAGCAGGTTTATGTAAAAACTAGGGAAGGATCATTGGACATCAATGAAGCGGTTCTTTAGGTATTTGTGTGGCATTAATGATTATGGTCTATTCTACCAAGGAATACCCGTATTGGACAGATTTTTGGGCATCAGTGACTTTGTTGATGCAGATTGGGCTGGAGATATGGATCAAAGAAGATGTACAAGTGAGTATGTGTTTAGCCTATTTGGAGGTGTAGTTACTTGGATGAGAAAAATACAGTTTGTAGTGTTTCTTTAAACTACAAAGGAAAAATAAATGACAACCACTCATTCAAGCAAGGAAATAGTTTGGTTGCAGAGATTGTGTTTAAATATGGGGTTGGTGTAGAGAGCTATAAGGATAGACTATGATATCCAAAGTGAAATTTTCTTCACTAAGAACCTTGCTTATCATTCAATGACAAAACACATTGATGTTCAATATCATTTTGTGAGATATATGGTTGAGGAAAAAAATGTGTTTCTAGTAAAGGTGGAGACTTTAAGAATGTTGCAGATGCATTGACGAAGTTTGTGAGCATTGAGAAGTTATCTTGGTGTAGAAAGAAAAAAACAAGTGGGAGAATGTTAGATGTATGTTATATTCTTTCCACGACTAGCACCATGTGCAAAGTGTGGAGTAAGAAGAGGGGTAGTCGTCCGCACTTCATTCTGTCGAGCGTAGCAGGGGGGTCATAGTGGGGGCGCAACCCTCCCTGTCGGGGGGTTTACAAGGGAAGGTACCCCCCCTGTATGGGGCCTCGAGCAGCACCCCCATAATTTTTTTTTTACCCTATATTAGGTGGGAGGACCTAGCTATGGTTTTTTGCATGGGTTTAGCACATGGTTTTGGGCATGATGGTTTTCTTTCCATCATGTTTTGTAGATCTGGTCAATGGAACTAGGTTTATGTTCTAATCTAGGGTTAATGGATTGGATTTTATGAATGTTTCGACATGTATATATATGTATTATAACATTGAATGGAATATAATGAAAAATCAATTTGGCAGTCTCAGTTTTGGGATCCAGGGGAAAATATATTTGTATATATATTTTATGTTTTATGCTCTCGCTATTGTTTATTTTCTTTTTAAGAATTTGTTTGCAGATAGTCTTTGTACAGGGTTAAAAACTACAATTTTGTGGCTACATTAAGAAGACAATTTTATCTGTTAGCATACATGAACAAAGCTATAATGGATTGGAAAAAATTTAGCAAATTAAAGTGTAAAAGTGTTCAAAGTTATACCCAATATTTTAGAAGGAGAGCATTTATTTTGGGTGTAGATTTATCCTCTCAAGACACTTTACTCAAATACATTGGACGTTTACATAGCTACTTGAGACACACAATTCTCATGTTTAAACCCTACACATTTAGATGAAGTTTTTGTACAAGAAACACATCTAGAAGCAAGAGGGGAGAATGTTTCACAAGAGGGAAGCAAAAATCCATTTAAGTGTGGAGACAAAGGAAAGGGAAAATTAAAAGAAAAAGGGAAGAAGAACGCTTCCATCAAGAAAGAGGGAGAAAAACTCACATGAAAACAATGTTGAAAAGAAGGCCATGATGATAACCCTTGTTGGAAACTTCAACCTGATATGATACCCAAAATTTTTAACAAAGAAGGAAAGCAAAAGACTGCTGCAAACACACAACATGATTTAGGATCTGATTTGGGAGATGAAACAAAAATCACATCCATGTGATTGAAAGGTAAGGACTCCATTGCAAGTACTAGTTCTTCAAATAACCTCAATGAAACTCAAAATTAGAAAGGAAATAGTATATATTTTCCGTATTAGATTCATCTCAAAACATAAAAAAAATAGACACTCTATTTGATAGTGGATCACAAACAAACCTCATTTCAAAAAACAATGTCAAGAAATTGAATTTGGAAAACATTCATCATCCTAAACCTTATCCTTTAGGTTGGGTTTGTGAAAATGAAAAATTGCAAGTGACTAGAAAATGTAAACTGAAATTCGCCATTACTAAAAATTTCATTGATGAGGTAGAACTTGATGTAGTTCCATTAGACATATGTGGTATTGTTATGGGAATCCCATATGTTTATGATAGGAAATCCATATTTCATCGCCATGAAAGAAAGTATCATTTGTTTAAATATGGTATTGGGTACATTGTTAGAGCACATCGCAAGAAACTAAATCTAGAACTTGTGAATGTAGGATAAATGAAGACACTTGTTAATTCTAGAAATAATTTTGTACTTTTGATGATCAAACAAAAGAATGATGTTGAGAATGAAGCCTTTCAAGGATGTGATGCAAAGTTAAAACCTGATTTCAAGGTTGAGGTTCTTAACCAATATGATGATATGTTTTAGGAGCCTAAAGGATTGCCTCCTAAAATAGGAATCCAACATGAGATCCAATTGCAGCAAGATTTTCCTCTTCCTAACATTGGCATGTACAGGATGTCAGTGATGGAAATTGCAGAAATTAAGGAACAAATGCAAGAGTTTCTTGATAAAGGGATCATCCGACCAAGCATATCGCCATGCGGGTCACCTATTGTTTTATTTCTAAAGAATGATGGTACATGGCACATGTGTGTGGACTTCAGAGCATTGACCAAAATTACAGTAAAGAATTGTTAGCCTCTTCCTAGAATTGATGATTTACTTGATCAATTTAAAGATGTTTTTTATTTCACTAAGTTACACTTGAGGATTGGCTAACATCATATTAGGATTTCTAAAGGAGACATATGAAAGACAACATTCAAAAAAAGAAAGGTTTTTTTGAATGGTTGGTTATGCCCTTTGGGATTTGTAATGATCCTGCTACAAAAATGCAGGTTATGAATGATGTTTTAAGGCATTTTCTAGATTATTTTAATAGTATACTTATATGACATATTGATTTTCAACAAGTCTCGTGAAGAACATAGCATGCATGTCAAGCAAGTTTTATATTTCTTAAATAAGGAAATGTTTTTGTTAAAGGTGTCGAAATGTGAATTTGGGAAAAAATATTTAGTCTAATTGGTCATATTGTTGGAGGGGGTGAGTTGAAGATAGATCCCCCCAACGTCGAAGTCATTTTGAATTGGCTAAAACCAAAGACTACGACAGAGGTTATAAGTTTCTTGGGAGAAACCCAATATTGGAGAAATTTTATTTCTAACTTTTCTTCCCTTGCAGTTACATTGCATGCATTGACAAGTGTGAAGCAGTTTTTTCAGTGAAGAGGAAAACAACAACAAAAATTTGTTGCATTGAAATAAAGAATCAATTCAACACCTATACTTGCACTTCCAGACTTGAAAAAATCATTTGAGATAGAAATTGATGCAAGTGACTATGCCATGAGCGCAGTATTGATGCAACATGGTAAGCCCATTTGTTTTCATTCTGAAACTTTTAATGGTGCAGTGATTAACTATCCTACATATGACAAGGAATTGTATGCATTGGTGAAAAGTGTGAAAAAATGGAAACATTACTTGATGGGTAAGGAAACAATCATTCACACTGATCATCAACTATTGCAATATTTGTAATCACAAACCAAGCTCCAACAAGCGAGACACTTCAAATGGATGGGTTTATTACAAAAATTCCACTTGGTGATAAGGTATAAGAAAGGTATATATAACAAGGTTTTTGATATGCCTTCTAGGCCAATTTTTAGTGCATCCATTATTCTTAAGCATAATTTTATCATGCATGAAAGCTATGTTGAGCAATATGCTTTAGATAATGATTTTAAGTATGTATATGAGACTTTGTGTCAAAGTAACCAAGTAGAGGAATTATATTATCATGTGCATGCTAACTTGTTGTATCATCTTGGAAAGCTATGTATTCCACAGGGAGAAAGAGTCAACATCATAAGGGAAGTGCATACTTCTCTTATTATTGGTGATTTTGGTGTAGGTAAGATAGTGGCACAAATACAGAGGTATTGTTACTGGCCTCATATGCTTGAAAGTGTGTCACAATTCGTAAGAGGATGTTCTTTATGTGTTGTGAGTAAGCCTAGAAATAGAAATTTTGGATTGTATAATCCACTTAGAGTAATTTCTTGTCCATGAGAAAGTGTTTCTATGGATTTTGTAGGAGGTATACCTATGTCTAGGACATGTCATGATTATATTTATGTGGTTGTGGATAGGTTCAGCAAAATGTGTATTTTGATGCCTTGTAGAAATAAGGTTATAGATGAATATACTACACAGTTGTTCTTTCAGAGTGTATGGGTACATTTTGGGTTTCCCACATCCATTGTTAGTGCTCGACATTCTCACTTTACTAGGAAATTTTAGTTAATATTGTGGGGACTCATGGACACCAAATTGAAAAATAGCACAACATTCCATTCGCAAACAAACAACTAAACAGAAGTGGTGAACGTAACAATGATACATCTTCTTCACAGTTATCGCAGCAAGAATCCTAAGTTTTGGGATGAACATTTGCACTATATTCATCATGCTTACAAATGGGTCAGGCATTCATCGACTCAAACATCGTCATTTGAGGCATGCTTGGGATACTTACCAAAATATCATTTAGATTTTATATTTGGGAAATATGTTTCTATTTATGGACATAGTGACATAGATAAGGCCAAAATATTCATTGAACAAGTTCAATTGATGCATCTGATAATTCAAGAAAAGTTGGAAAAGAGTCAAGCCAAGTTCAAGACAAGTCATGATAAACATCGTGCGCATCATAGTTTCCAAGTGGGAGATGAATTTTGGATTCACATTAGCAAGGAAAGACTCTAAGAAGAACGTAAAAAACTGAAACCAATTCTATATGGTCCCTTCAATATTTTGGAAAATATTGGTAATAATGCCTTTAGGTTAGATTTTCCTTCATATATGAAAATCTATGAAGTTGTTAATGTTGAGAATTTGAGATTTTATGAGCCTCGTTTGATTGAATATCAAGGATATAATGTTTAGATTCCTTCAATTGAATATTTCTCTCCTGAATATCTTGAATAATTGCAGCAAGATACCATCTTTGACAAGAAAACAAGGACTTCAAAATGAGGTAACATGGAGTACCTTCGTGTGGGGATCAAAGGGATAAATCCAATCAAATCCAAATGGATTGAGATTGGAAGGGTGAGGGAACTATACCCTCATCTGTTTGTTGACCGAAAATTATATTTTGGAGGTCCAAAAGCTTCCGATGAGGAGGAATGATCCAGTGGATCAGTAAATTTCTCAAAATTTAAAGTGTTCAAAAGTGTTCTAAAGATGTTACAAAACGAAAATATCATTGCCCTGAATCCAATGCAACTCTAATCACTCAAAACCGATATCCTATGCTCCCGATATTGCATTCTGATTTTTTTCCTAAACAGCTAAAACATTTGTAGGTTGGTCAAGTACGATGACTCGACAGTCCATATGCTGACTGGGTAGTCTGTATGCTGACTGGGTAGGGTGATTGTGTTTTCAGAACGAATGGTTTTTTGCTAAGTGTCCTCCTTTGATTGTGTTGTAGCCGCTACAACACCACCCAAAATTTTGGGTATATTCGAAATTTTGGGTCCCCCTCCTCGCTTAGCCGTTAAGGTTGGCCTTTATACAATGACATCCTCATAACCTGTCCCAAGCCCCTCGTGAGCCTTCTCACCATCATGACGAGATACTCTTACCGCAGTCGCGCCATGTGGAAGGGATCACCATGCATACATTCGAATGGAAACCTTTTTGTGTATTTACATTAAAAGCTCTTGCGCCATGGATTGTTTAGGCACTCGGTTTGGGTGCTTCACCAAGCTCATAATCTGATGTTAATTATTTGGGGATATCGTTCTCTGAAGGGTAATTGTAAAAATTGACAATCTAAATGTTTCATTCAGGTCAATCCCATGGATGATACACCAAACAATGTCATCACCACACCGATGAAAAGGATAAGAGTAGTGCGAGCTGAAACAGGAGAAGTGGAAGACATGTATCGCATGTACGCAGGGAACAACACCGCGCCAGTCAAGGGATATTTCGGTCACAGTTAAGCCACACCTGTTCAGACATATAGCCTCATTCCTAAAGGGAGAGGGGTACCTCGTCCGAGTGGTTATTGTATTAAAGTAAATGATGGCTTGAATTGGCAACATCAAATTCCAATGTGGTAGTTATAGCAGGGATTTCGAAGGCAACCCTTGTCATTCCAAATTCCCATTCACACAACATCCGACAGGATCCAAGTGAGATTAAGGACATTATGACGAATATCACCCTCTAAATTTTCGTAAGAATGTTATGAGGACTGTTCTAAGCTGCCCGAAAGCATGATGAAAAGGTGACAACAGCATGAGAAATATTTTATAGAGATGAAAGATCCAATAGCCCATCACATTCGAAGGTCGTAGAGAGCGCATGGAATCGATGAAAAATGCGACCTGCATGGATATGCGACTGTGCGACTACAGGGAGGTCACAGTCTTGCCCAAGTCGCTAGGTCGTGAATCACGTCAAATGAATAAGGTGTGCGACCCGCATGAATTTTCAACTGTGCGACCACAGAGAGGTCGCATTCCGACCCAAGTCGCTAGGTCACATAACGAATGAAGCTAAAAAAATAGCGACTATGCGACCATGCGACCAAGTCGCAAAGTCGCAAAGTTTCAAACAGCCTGGCTTACACCGCGTTGCGACTACGCAACTTTCGGAAGTTTACCTCTATGAAGTAACAATCACCCAAAACGAGTTAAACTATGGATCCACATTCAACACGCAGTCCATAGCAATACCAATAGAAATTACAGTGGTTGGAAAGGTGCAAGAAAACTCACATAAGACATTCTCCCTGATGACATAATGACACAACATTTGACCACACAGGGGTCTAAAGTTATCATTTTCACTTGTGCAATTAATTAATCATGCCCCTAACATTATTATTCATCAATGAAGACATGTAACCTAAGCTATGTGACTGCAGGTGGAAGCTGTCGGTCTGCGCATTGAGCCAAAGTTTTTCCCAGCAAGCAAGAGGACCCTGTTTCAAAGCAAAGGAGGTGGGATAAGGAATATTTCTATGAAATCCAAATATCGTCGCAAGTCACAAATCTGCTTGAGGTCGCAAGATGAAAATTTGCTTAAGGTCGCAGGTCGCAAATTTTCTCAAGTCGCAGGTCGCAGATTCCCTCAGGTCGCTAGGTCGCATAGTCGCACTCCTATTAAAAGCTCGATGACGTGACCCAACGACCTAGCGACTAGGTCGTGAGGTCGCAAAATCATGGTAGGTCGCAGGTCACAGATTGTTGGGGGTCGCAAGTCGCAAGGTCCAGTCGGGTCGCAGGTCGCAAATTTCCTCAAGTCGCAGGTCACAGATTATTGGGGGTCGCAAGTCGCAAGGTCCAGTCGGGTCACAGGTCGCATCAGTGGCTCAGGTCACAAGTCGCAGAATAGACTGGGTCACAAGGTAGCCCAACAGTCGAGAAATCGAAAAGTTAGGAAGCCCAAAGGGCAAGCTTCGCTCTATAAATATTTCCTTCGGGAACTTGCAAAAGGATATTTTGTTTGGGACTCGAGCTTAGTACATTGTATTACCAGGATTATACAATTTGAGCATGAATACAAGCATTTTGAAAAATCCCTTTGTGGATCTGGTGTTGACATATGTATGAGCACTATTGAGTATGATATTTTTAGTTTCTGAACATCTTTAGATTAAGGGAACTGTATCTTCAGTTCATATCACAATTGCATAACAGTTTTCTGAATATATGTTAATGGTGGTTGAGTTCATTTCACTTTCTTAATGAATGCTGATGACTTTGTTTATTAGCATTTGTGTTATCATTTAAAACTTTTATGAAGTGAAGGGTGTTCTTTCCATAAGGAATTTTTTCTTTTATGGTCAGAACAGTTTATAAGCATGACCCTAATGATGTGTTGTTAACAACACTTCCTTTGGTACTTATGCTTTATTATTTCCTCCTGCTACTCATAATGTTATATGTACATTTAATGCATCAATCATATGTCTTGTATCATTTGATTAAGTTTGTATCCACAGGTTTATAGAATCTAAGCGAGACCCAAAGAAAGGAGAAATCAACGGTAGCCAGACCCACACCCCGAACGAGATCCCTATTCCAAACGGTTCAAGGTCTAATTTCGAATTTTTACCAGGGAGATCCCCTTTTGTTGGCCGGACATATTTTCCCGTCAACAGATTGGTTCGTAGGTGCTTCAATGTGATTGGTTGAAGGTTAGTTTACATTGACCAATGGTGGAGGGCCATGTGGACCAATGGTTTGCTGCCACGTGGCCTCCTGACTGGTAATAAAAATATTTTATTGGCTTAATGGGCTTTCGGGAGGTACAAACGCGCAACCTACTAACTGGCAACACTGAGTCTTACCACTCCACCTATGGTGGGTCTTAACATGCATAGTGGCCAATTCTATATAACATTTATGCATTGGAATGTTGGGAGTCGGGGCCGTGGTTAACCCCTGGCCCACGGTCAACCCATACCCACAAGACCACAGTGGCCTTCGAAGCCACGGAGTGGATCCCGACCCCAAACCACAAATCAAACATACCATACCACAGTTGGGGACTCAGTGTGAAACCCTTCCGGAACCACTGTGTATTACCACAGTCAAGGAGCATGGTTGGATTTTGTGTTGGTGCGGAGTCTAACTAAACCCAAAGGTGGGTCGAACCAAAGTTTAGTGTGCAGTTGGTTAAGGTTTTGGCGTGAAATTTTTTAACCCAACCACAGTTTCACCAACTTGACCACAGTTCAAAGTCGTTCAACCGTTGACAGGATTTTTTATGATTCCCGAATCATATAGCAGAGTCCTCACCACATGGCCCCATCGTTTACGCTCACGTGGGATCATTAGGAATTTAAACTTAGTGACAAATTGCACCCAATCTGATGTGAATCTCACCGACACAGGGCGAATTTGTCGCATAGCAGTGCCGAAAATGGTGGAAATTGTAGGAATATTTACAGGTGGGTGCGATTTGTAGATCAGTTAGGAGCAAGTTTTCACCAAAGCATAACTTAGTCAATTTTTGACCAAATTGAGTGTAGAAAGAGTCCAACTAGGGGTTTTTACAATTCTGGAGCCATTGGAGACATTATATTTACATTATGGGCACTATAAATCTATGTAAACACATTTGAGAAAATAATGAAAGAGGTCCAACATTGGAAGTTGGATCGAGAGATGTAGCTTGGGAGAGGCGAACTCCTTCATCATTTTTCCATCTTGTGTTTCTGTTGATGGTACTATTATCTCTCTTTTATGCTGCAAAATTGAATTTAAACACTTAATTTATGTGTTATTGTAACTTGTCTAATTGCATAAAAGACATAAAATTTAACTTGAAAATTTCATCAAACCTTGAAGTTTTCAAATACAAATCAATTCACTTGACCACAAAAACTTGCAAACATGGCATGGAAATAAAACCTCTCAGAAAATGGTGATGATTCCCCCTCTTAAATTTTCCTATGCGCCTCACTTGACCTTGGTAGGATCTCACTAAGATCAGACCACGACCACTGCAAACACCAACAACTCCAATGGCTTTCACTGGCTAGTTTTTACGTGACTAATGAATAAAATAAAACACAACACAAAAAATTCGATAGATTATAAGCATGAAATAAACACATGAGATGTGTATATTCAAAATTGGGCCTCATTACATGCTACGACCTCTTGACTTGGTTTTATAATACATTAGTTGTCGCCTATGAAAACTTGTAGGTTGGCTATATAATAAAAAAAATCTTAAACAACCTAACAAAATAGGAATCTCCTCCCTTCTAGCTCATGAATTGTAAAGGCTTTAAATTATTCATTTGAAATTAAAAAATAATGGGCAGAATTATTTACTCTATTTCCAAGTACCACGAATTACTTCTGGAAGTGTCTTAGAACTAATTCATTTTTGGGATGGGGTCTATGTACATGTGTCATACTCCTACACTTGAAATTATTCATGATCTCCCAATCATGTCTTGTCATTGTTGCATCTCATCCATGACCCTCTTTGTCTTCATTCTTCACATGTATCTCTGAGTCAGATACAACCAAACCTCACTAACACATCTTTGGCTATCCTCCTTTGGCTCAGACTTTCATCATCTCGGTTCACCTCCTCTAGAACCTCTCGGGCTTTCTTTTCTCTCTTGGTTGTTGCACACTTTCTCAGCTTCGAGACTCGAAATTCCCACATGGAATGAGGAGATCGGGCACTTGCAAATATTCGTGGGTCGGTGTTGGAATCTAGTCGGGTAGTCAACCCTTTTTCCGTTCATTGACTTCTAGTAAGCCTCGACCGACCGGCTACATGGGTCCTGCCCAAGGTCGGAGTCAGGACTTTGGATGAGGTCGGGGTTTGCCCTCTTTCACCATGTGCTTCCATTATTTGGGGCCAAAGGCCTAAATATGTGGTCCTCTCTTCATTCAGTCCAAATTATTTGTCTCGGCCCTAGCTCTGTAATGTTTGGGACTTCCAATACTGCAATTTCACCTGCCTCTTCACAACTCTTGTACGTCGACTCTCTCATTTCCTATTGCCTAGGGTAGGGTACATTCGTTTGACCATCAAAATTGTAAACATGGAATGGCAATATGACCTCTCAGAAAATGGGAATGATTTCCCCCTTTCCAATTGTCCTACACACCTCATGGTTGACCGTGGTGAGATCTCATTGTGCTCGGATTGCGAGAACCTGCAAATTAATTATGTTGAACACTGTATACACATTGAACAGTGTAGCCTTGATTGTTCCATGTGATCCAAGGCACCAATACTACCTATTCCATTTTGTCGTTGTCTATCGAGCATTTGGTAGTCGTCTGTACGTTCGTTTTCCAGATCGTGTCTACTTCAATGCTTATACTGGGGCAATTAATAAGCACTCTCTTACAAACTTTAATGCTTTGCATGGCCGTAGTCTAAAAAAAAGTAATAGAATGACTCAGAATTTGGCAAAAAATTTGAAAGAATTTGGCAAATATTTATCAGAATATTGTTTACACTTGTTAAACTTCAATATTTTAGGTGATCTAAGGGTTTTTGATGGTCCTGAATTCATTTCCACTATCAAAAATGCCATTCAAACAATCCAACTACCTAATTTTTTGAATTTTATTTTACCAAATTCAAGCAAAAAAATGTCGTCCAGGGTACTCTGGATATACAACTTATTCACTCAATTACAAAGCATGAAATTCGACATAAATACATTAAAATAATAAGTTTGGCAATTTAAATGTTATTTTATTTTTTTAATTAATTTTTAATTCTTTTCACAATTTTTTTAAAATTGTTTTGGAACTTTTTAAATAATTTGTTTTCTTTCGATTATTATCAATCATAATTTTTTTTTTAAATCTAAAATCAATTCTTTTATTTGCTTTACCTAAAATATTTTTTTGTAATTCTTTTTTAATCAAAATTTATTACTTTAATTCTTCTTATTATTTTAATCCATTATTCCAAAATATTTTTAAAATGTTTCACTAATTCTTTTTTAAATTTTTATTTTTAACAATTTATTATTATTATTATTATTTTAAGTTTAGCAGAGCCTTTTTATTTTCTATTTAATCAAAAAACAACATATTACATGATATCAAAACTTGATGGTCTCAACCTGCTGAAAGGAAACCAGGTATGTTGACCACCTTAAAGAGTTATAAGCCAACTAGTATTGAAAAAGTTTAAACCTTCTACTATTAGCTATGTCCAATTTACTATCCCTTACATATTCTAAGTGCAAATAATAATTTTTATCCATGAAATACATTAAAAAAAAAACCAGAGAAAATACTATGTCAATCATCCGAAGATTCAATTGGTGTCGAGTCCTTTACACTAGAACTGGGCATATCCACCTGATGCATGGTTTCTAGTTGACGATCTATGCGGCCAAGATGAACAGTCCCACATTGTTGAGATGGGAAGAATTCTTGAATCTATCTTCTTATGTCTTGTAAAACAGAAGTGACTTCAGGGTCTGCACCAATTTCCTCTATACTCATCATTGCTTTCACCAGGACACATTTAAGCGTCTAAATGTATGGATAGACTAGTGGAATAATGACAGTCTACTTCTTATGTTACCAGGGTCTTTAAGGAAATCCATTGCCTCCTCCTGAATTTCTCCTTCTTCTTTGGTATTATAGTCTCTCTCCCATCCAACAATAAGATTTCGGACCTGCGGAGGAATACCAGTAGAATAGGTATCGAAGAGGTTTTCCATGACCTCTTTTCCTGACTTTCTTCCTCTCTTACTAGGCCCCACAATAGGCTTGGTTTGTTTTTGTTTCCCCTTCTCTTTAGCCTCCTTCTTAGTTGTTTGTCATTTAACCATATTTGCATGCAATAGTACTAACGGTTGAATACACTGACAGTGCTTTAGCAAGTATTTTCTCTATGGTTGGGTAACACTTGTAGTAATTTTATAGAAACCTGTGTATCACAACAGAAATTCAATAATTTTTTTATACAAACAATTTTGAAAAGGACCCACACTATCGGGCGTGACATCCTCGCAATCAGTAAAGCAATAGCCGCCCATGTTCTCCCTTCTCAGGGTGGTGGAATTGGAAGCATTATTTTGATAGAAATGGGAGTGCATGGCGAGACACAAACACTTGAACCCCCCCAGAAAAATAGAAACATTGAAATTTCTCAACACCTAGAGGTTATAGACCCACAAAGACGTCGACCCAGTTAGCGAGAGGGACATAAAAACCCAATTGCAACTTCTAAAATCAGAGTTTAAATTGTTAAGAACATGTTGAAGCCTTAGCACACAGATATGCACCCACAACCCCGAAAAATAATCAGCCACATAACAGAATAAATGAGGTTCAGAGACAGAATTGTTACGAGCACCGTTAGCAAAGTAATCATTTTTAGCCATGTATTGTAACTCATAATTATGGGACAAGAAGGCCAATTCCCTGCTATTACACACTATGTGAGGGGTACAGGAAGACTAAAAACCAGAGTGGCAAGGGGATTGAAATGGCGGGTCAACAATGGAGGCCATGGAGCCAAGAAGCGCAAAGACAATATACAAAATATTGAAATAGAGGGGTTGTAAATCGAATAAACCAAAATCCCCCTGAGTCGAAACTATGCAGAAATAATAACCACAATCATATTAATGCTTATAAACACAAATTGAACCATAATTGTATGATTGAGAGTCGTTCAAACCCACAGAGGTTTGACAGCCTCCATAAAAAACCAGACAATAAGCTGAATTCCAATTGAACAAGAATGAAAAACATCTCCTTGCATACATTTTTTGTGTAACATACTAGAAGAGAGTTTAAGCAAACCGCGGCATACATAGTAAGGAGAAAAACCACATACCAAGTGACAGGATGAGGATGAAATGCTACAACCCTCTCCCACACTATGCCTTCTCCTCCTTATTCAGAATTATGCCGAAACACGATGCCACCATTCCCTATAGCTTCTTTCATGAACCTCTTAACGCGCCGGTGTTTTTTCTCAAATAATTCTGACAGGGTTAGTCGACCTACACCATAATCGTCAGCAGTAATTATTACATGTATGTGATGGTACCACCCCTCCGATCATCTGTCGTCATTAACCTCAAGTGACTATGTGGTACACGTCGTCGCGTGCCACCTCACGCCTCCTTTGTCCCGCGTGTCACCCAGATCGAGGATCCCGAGAAATCTCAAAGTCTTTATCAACGATTCTCTCAAGAGGTTGTAGTTTTGCATCCCGAGCCATAACTTCCTAGTTGATATCCAAATTCTGACCCGCATGAGTACATCCCCAATTTCCTATGTAGTCGACTGCTTCATTCCCAGCTCTTCAAACATGCGATGGAATTAGGTAACCTATGTCAGAGATGATCATACTGATTTCATGGATTAGGCGTGTTGTCCACCAACTTTGGCTTATTTTCTCCCATCGTATCCCCTGTTGCAGCTTCTGTAAAACCCCCATCACCTTAGCCGAATCCCCTTCTACTATGATTCAATGGTATCTTTCCCTTACTAATATTAGCAACCCTTGTTTGACTGCCATTATTTCAGCTTCATTGTTAGTGGAAAACCCTAGCTCCTTCGCATATATTCTACAAGAAGATACCTGTGAATTCCAGAATATTTTGCCTGCTCCTGCCTAACCTAAGTTTCCTTTAGAGGCCCCATCATAGTTGAGTTTCAGAAACCCTTGATGTGGAGCCTGAAACTTGTTATGTGGTGTACGCCCTGGTTGTTTTTTTTTCCACAATGTCTGAGTCAAAATATGAGGTTTTAGGTTAAGCTAGGATACGAGCCTCATTTTCATTTGTTTTCCAGTCCTCTTCATCCATTTCTCAGCTAGGATGGTATCTCGTATATTTTCAAGGATCAAATGCTGGATTTCTTATTTCTTCCTAGTCTCATCCCTAAATATTTTGCGATTCCTTTCTTTCCAAATAGCCCATAGAATAAACCCCATAGATAGCCTTCAAGTTTTGTTAAGGACTTCACTAGAATATCCCCCTTTTCTCCAAGTTTAAATAGCCTATTTGATGCTCATATTGTCCCTGTCGGTTTGTTTGAAGACGACAGAAATGTTCAGCGAGAGGGATTCGGACAGATCACACGTATTCAACAAGTTTTCAATACTGTCGTCATGCTTCTTACATAGTATGCATAACAAGGGGCCATGCATCCCTTTTTTCTGCAATTGATCCCAAGTAAGGATTTTACTGTGACTAAGAAGCCAGAGAAAATTTTTTCCAGAGAGGAACTGTTGTGCTATGTAAATTATTTGATTTTATGTGATAGCCTTCCTGTATTATGAGCATTCCTTTAGGCCGATATCCCCATCTCAGGATATCTTCTCCATTTGTTGCTATAAGTTTTTTGACTTTCAGTTCTTTTTCATAATTGTCCCATTGTTCCCCGATCGGGGTGACAAGCGGGATAAAGGAGGCATCAGGTGGCATGCGGAAGCATGTATCACATGGTCACTCGAGGTTAGTGACTGTAGGGGATCGGAGGGGCGGTACTATCACATACAGGTTATATTGTTTGGTTTTTTATGGAGGCTGTAAAACCTCTGTGGGTTTGCATGGCTCTTAATGATACAATTATGGTTCAATTTGTGTTTAAAATAATTGTTTTGATTGTGGTTATTACTTCTTCATAGTTTCAACTCAGAGGGATTTTGGTTTATTCGCTTTACAACCCCTCTATTTCAGTATTTTGTATATTGTCTTTGCGCTTCTTGGCTCCATGGCCTCCTCTATTTACCGGCCATTTCAATCCTCATGCCACTCTAGTTCTTAGTCTTCTTGTACCCCTCACATAGTGTGTAATGACAGGGAATTGGCATCCTTGTCCCAGAATTATGAGTTACAATGCATGGCTAAAAATAATTACTTTTCTAATGGTGCTCATAACAATTTTGTCTCTAAACCTCATTTATTCTGTTATGCGGTCAATTATCTGTCAGGGTTGTGGATGGATCTTTGTGTGCTAAGGCTTGAACATGTTCTTAATAATTTAAAAGTTGATTTTATAAGTTGTAATTGGTTTTTATGGGCCTCTGCCTAACTGGGTCGACGCCTTTTTGGGTCTATAACCTATGGGTTCCGAGGAATTTCAATGTTTCTATTTGTTTTTTGGGGTTCAAGTGTATGTGTCTCACCATGCACTCTCATTTCTATCAAAATAATGCTTCCAATTCCACCACCCTGAGAAGGGAGAACGTGGGTGGCTATTTCTTTACTGATTGCCAGGATGTCATGCCCGAAAGTGTGGGTCTTTTTCACAGTTGTTTTTATAAAACAATTATTGACTTTCTATTGCGATACACAGGTTTCTATAAAATTTCTACATGTGTTACCCAACCACAGGGCAAAGACTTGCTAAAGCATTGTTAGTGTATTCAGTGGTTAGTACTATTGCATGCAAATAGGGTTAAACGACATACGACCAAGAAGGAGGCTAAAGAGAAGGGGAAATAAAAATAAACCAAGCCTATTGTGGGGCCTAGTAAGAGATGAAGAAAATCAGGCAAAGAGGTCATGGAAAACCTCTTTGATGCCTATTCTACT
This sequence comes from Pinus albicaulis, assembly GCA_034641835.2. Taxonomy (NCBI): domain Eukaryota; kingdom Viridiplantae; phylum Streptophyta; class Pinopsida; order Pinales; family Pinaceae; genus Pinus; species Pinus albicaulis. The sequence continues at coordinate 451,100,099 of CM076575.1, read as the reverse complement.
GGTATTCCTCCGCAGATCCGAAATCTTACTGTTGGATGGGAGAGAGATTGTAATACCAAAGAAGAAGAAGAAATTCAGGGGGAGGAAATGTTGGAAATATGATGCAATATTTTTTCCTTGATGGAAACCTACTTGATGAGTTGCCTTTTGATAAGAAACCTATTTGTTAAAGATGTAAAAATAATATTTCTATAGGTCAATTCAGATGTGACAAAGAAAAGAATTCCAGTAAGTGCTAGAGAAATGAAATAGGAAATATTTTTCAATATATACGCAGGTTTGATGAAGGCAACCTACATATGAAGGCAGTGTATATTATACATGGTATAAAGGAAACCCACGTATACATCCATAATTAGTATATATGCAGTTTTTATGAAGAGAATTTGCGTATACACATGGGTATGAAGAATCCAAGTCGTGTATTCCTTTGGCGCTCTAAAATTATGATACCAAGGGGCATTGCCATGGTATTAGCCCACAATATTGAGCGTTTTATCTTCTATTTGATTTCATCCAAGAATACCATCGACACTTGTGTGGTTTTGGCTCATGGTATTGATAAATGTTAATCCTATATAAGGAGAGGAATATCATAGTGCAAGGGTGTGCATGTGTAAGGGTTGTTACTAAATACTTATCTCTGAAGTATATCTGCATGGGATGAACTCTATTTTATTAGTATATCTGAATCTATGATGCACCCTTGGATACAATGACGGATCAGGATCTCTAGACCTGAAATGACTATGTACTTGCATGAAATTATTAGATCTATGATCTGGCGCATGGTTGCTAAAGTGAATTGAAGAAATCTAGGTAAGTCTACAGATCTAAAACATTCTGAAAAATTAATATTTATAGATCTATACGCTAGGTCATCTCGGTGAAAGCATGTATATACACGACTTTGTCTCAAAAAAATCGCATATGGAAGTCAAGGTTTTCTGAAGCTTACTGTAGAGGTTATCTGTTTATTGCTATTGTATTTATGTTGTCTGCCAATGAAGTCTTCTTGTAGATATGGGTTGCTTGAATACTGTATATGCTACTAATTTGAATATGTACAAATCTAATCAATGAGTGAGTAAATATGTTTTATGATGACTGAATGATTAAGGGTTCTGTAATACTGAAAAGATATCTGACTGAAAGCCTCAGATCTGTTTCTGTGATTGACCATATTCTGAAAGATCAATATTCTCAGATCTATATGTAGGTTGGTGTGAAGGAAAGCGCATATACACACAGTCTCAGTAAAGAAAAGTAGCATATGTATTTTAAGATAATGAATGATCAGGGTTGAGATTGATTTTTCATACTGATTCTGAAATCTGGGTTATTACTGTGTTCTGGTTACTGTGATCTCATTGTTCTGATTGAAGTTTGGCTGAATTTTATTATTGATGATCTTTATGATGATTTGTGTTGAAGCTGTGGGATCCAGTGTGAAAAATGATGAAACGTGGTCTGTAGTGGTTCTGAGGATTGAAGCCTTCAGTGTGGAAGTAGAAGCTTCCTACCGGTAGAAGTTGGTGTTCTGTTCAGGGGGTTGAAGCTCCCTTCCAGTAATGCCTAGAAAACGAGATCGGGGGGGTTCTAGCTCCCTTCTAGTAGCAGCTAGAGAAAGAGAGAAGGTTGCAGCCTTCTATAGGTAGATTTTTGCGTACTGATATGAGTTTACATCAGTACAATATTTTAAGCATTTTTCCATATAGTAAATATTGTAGACAAAGACGACAACAACGGTGGTTTTCTCTTGACTTGGATTTCCACCTTAAATCTTGGTGTTCATGTGTGATGCTCTTGTGTGATGATTTATTCTGCTGTTACTGCACATATTTACTGCTTAACTATCTTATGCATAACTAATAATTTGAGTTAAATATTGTTTCTGAAAGTTTATCTAACAATAAATTTATCTTAGTATACGCAAGTTTCTGATGGTATATCCGTGTGTATATCCTAGTTGGGTTCATTAAAGTCATGTATGGAATTATGTAAAGAAAAAGTAAAAAATTCCAGTGCTATAACACTGATGACTCTCGTATTTTCCCAACAATTGGAATCAGAGCAAGGTCCTTCTAAAGAAGCGTAATTGCTAAAAGGAAGATCAGCTAAGATGAGCAATCAAGATGGGACAACATCTATCAGACCTCCTCTCTTCAATGGAAACAATTTAATCTTATGGAAAACAAGGAAAATATCCTATATTCAGTCTCTGGGATCAGATGTCTGGGCTATAGTTGAAGGAAGTTATCGATATCTAGCTTCAGTTCCAACAGGTTCAGCAACAAGAAAGAACTATGAAACCAATGCAAAGGCAGTCAATGCATAATTGGGAAGTTTGACTGAATCTAAATTTGTCAAGGTCATGCAATTGAATACATCAAAGGAGATATGGGACAAAATCATTCTGAGCTATGATGGTGATGCCAAGGTAAAAAGTGCTAAACTCCAAACTATCAAAATTCAATATGAAAAACTCACAGTGCATAATGAGGAAAGCATTGCTAGTTTCTTTTTACGTCTAGATGATATTGTAAATCGTATGAGAAATCTGGGTGAAACCATAACTGACACTACTATAGTAGAATTTTTTTTGAGATCTCTAACTCCCAAATTTGATTCAAAAGTGTCTACTATTGAAGAGAAGAAGGATCTACAAACTCTTACTATTGTTCAACTTCATGGGATTCTGACTGCATGTCAAATGAGGAAAATAGGTCTATTTGAAGTCAAAGAATTTGTCTTTAGAGCTACTACAAAAGGAAAGTAAGTAGAAGAACAAGAAGGATCATGGTATGTTTCAGAAGAAGATGAGATAAATTTTATAAAGAAGCTACAACTTGACACTGGAAGGTTTAGAGGTAAGCTTCATTTTAAATGTTTTTCTTATGGAAGAGTTGGTCATTATGCTGCTAAATGTCCCTATAAAGATAATCATGAAAAGGGAAAGGAAGTGGCAAAAGGAAATAAGAAACGGTTTAACAATAGAAAAAGTTATTATACTCATGAAGATAGTGATTTTCTATCAAATAGTGAATAAGGAGAATCTGATCAAGATATTAGACTACTCATGGCTTTTGAAAAAGACTCTAGTGAGGCTAAAGATAATTTTATGGATGCATTAGAAGAAAATTATATTCTTGAAGAAATAAATTATCTCAAAATATGTTTTAAAGGAAAAAAATTGCCATAGATACTCTAAAGAATCAACTTATAGAAAAGGAGAAGCATAATGAGAAATTAGAATGTGAAATAGTAAATCTAAGAAAGGAAATTGAGAAAGTGAAAACTTAGAATCTTAGATTTTCGAAAGGATCTGAAACCTTAAATGAAATTATCATGGTACAATGCTCTCCTCTTGTAAATACATGTCTTGGATATATCAGAGAATCCTCGCAGTCTTTAGCACCAAGCTATCTAAATGCAGCTAAAGCCAACTAGCAACATTTTGTCACTCAGCAAAAGTACAAAGAGACTACACAAGTAAAGCATGACCACTTCAATACAAGGAAGACAAATTACAGAAATATAAACTAGTAGGTAAACATAAATAGAAGGTTTCATGATCTCAGAAATTTCTTCTTCAATGGACAATGTTTCTCATGTCATAATTTTAGTCATAAAGTTGCTCAATGTGTTGCATACAAAACCATCATGACCAGAGAAGCAACAAAGCAAAGAAATGAGACTAGAATAAATAAGAATAATTATAACAACTTTTTTCCTCTTTAAAATGAACTTGAATGTTTTTATTTCAATAACTTTAGATATGAAGAATCTGAATGCAGGAGAAAAATTCAGCCAAAAGAGCATATACCTTCAAATTCCAAGGTATGGAGAAAGAAGGACTTACAGGTTGAAATTTGTGACATATATTTATTTGCATAAGGGGAAGAAAATCAATGGTACATTGATAGTGGATGCTCAAAACACATGACAGGTGATAAAAATAAACTCTTTTCATGCAATGCTTTAGAGAAGGAAAAGAATGTTACCTTTGGAAATGACTCTCCTGCTGTCATTAAAGAAAAAGGTTCTGTTTTTCTAAAAGAAAATGTGAAAGTTAATAGTGTTATGTATGTGGATAGATTAAAGCATACCCTGTCGAGTATAATTCAAATGTGTGATCAAGGAAATGAAGTTGTCTTTAGTTCAAAAGAATGTGTAGTACGTGAACTTGACACAGGAAAAATGGTAATAAAAGGAACTGGAACACCAAGCAATCTGTATGTATTGAAAGGTGGCCAAGAGAAATGCTACTTAGGTAAATCTTCAGAAAATTGGCTATGGCACAGAAGATTGGGACATTTGAGCTTCTCTCAAATAACAAAATATAGCAGACTCAAAGTTGTTCTTGATCTTCCCAGCATCACTCTTCCTGAAAATACCATATGAAAACCATGCCATTTCGGTAAGCAAACTAGAGTGAAATTCAATGCCATAAAAGGATAAGTAAGTAAGCCTCTTAAACTTATACATACTGATTTATGTGGACCTGTAAGGAAAATTCACCTCGTGGAGAATAATAATATATTATATTGATTGATGACTTCTCTAGAATGTGTTGGATCAGTTTACTAAAACATAAAGATGAAGCATTTAAAAAATTTAGGATCTTCAAAGATCTAGTTGAAAAATAATTAGATCTAAAAATCAAATGTCTTAGATGTGGCAAAGGAGGAGAATATATATCAGATGAATTCTTTGATTTTTGTGAACATCATGGCATAAAAAGACAGTTTTCTGTAGCTGGAACCCCACAACAAAATGGCATGGAATAAATAATGAATAGAATAGTTCAACAGATGGCTCGTGCTATGCTTGATGAATCTGGAACTCCCGATACCTTTTGGGGAGAAGCAGCACATACTACAGTAAATATTCTTAACAAGGCTCATGTTCATGTGAATAGTGTTAAAACTCCTTATGAGCTTTGGTATGGTAATCTTCCCACTATAAAGCATTTTATATTTTTTGGAAACAAATGTTTTATCAAGAACAATGATGAAAAACTTGGTAAGTCTGAGCCTAGAGAATATGAAGGAATATTTCTCGGTTACTCTTATAGAAGTAAAGCATATAAATGTTACAATAAAAGACTTTGGAAGATTGTTGAATTTATTGATGTTGTAATTGATGAGTCTCTCACAGCTCCTAAAAGGGAACAACAAATGAATATGATGATGATGTATGTTTTCCCTCATCAAATAGCAACAATATAGAAGGAGAACCCAATGAAGTACCAGAAGAAGATATATCTGAAAAAGCTCCATCCAGGTATGTTCAAAAGAATCATCCAGAATCCCAAATTCTGGTAGAAAAGGGATCAGGTGTCCAAACAAGAAGAACTCTTGTAGGATCCCCTAGCTATCTGGCATTCTTATCCACTACTGAATCACAAAATTTAAATCAAGCTAGTAAATATGAATGTTGGATTCAAGCCATGAATGAAGAACTTGATAAGATTGAAAAGAAACATACTTTGGAATTGGTTCCAATACCTAATGATAAAAATGTTAATGGAACAAAATGGATATTAAAAAACAAGTTAAATGAAAATGGAGATGTTATTAGAAACAAAGCTAGAATTTTTTGTAAGGGGTATGCTCAATAAGAAGGTATATACTTTGAAGAAACATTTGCTCCTGTAGCCAGAATTGAAACCATAATAATGTTTCTTTCTTTTTCAATTTTTCAACAATTAAAAGTTTATCAAATGGATGTAAAATCTTCTTTCCTCAATGGTCATCTAGAAGAAGAAGTTTATATAGAACAACCAGAAGGATTCATTATGGGAAATGATGAAAATATGGTTTGTAAACTCAAAAAGGCTTTATATGGTCTCAAACAGACTCCTCGGGCATGGTACTATCGTCTTAACAAATATCTTCAACCACAAGGTTTCACAAAGGGATCTGCTGACAGTAACTTATACACAAAAATTGAAAATGATAAATTATTGATTATTTTTGTGTATGTTGATAACATCATTTTTGGAAGTAATGAAGATTCCATGAGTCAGAAATTTGCTTTTGTTATGCAGCAAGAATTTGAAATGTCATTACTTGTGGAACTAACATATTTTCTTTGCTTACAAGCAACAGATGGCATATTTCTATCACGAGAAAAATATCTTAAGCAAATTATGAAGAAGTATGAGATGGAAGACTACAAACCTGTGAGTACTAAAATGGTAACTGGATGTAACCTCAGTTTTCATGATGATTATCCCATGGTGAATCAACCAGATTATAGATCCATGATTGGAAGTCCTCTTTATCTAATCGGGACAAGACCAGACATTATGCATGCAGTTGGGATTTTTGTATGATTCCAAGCTAATCCAAAAGAGTCTCATCTTCAGGCTGTAAAAAGAATATTCAAATATGTACAAGGGACTAAAGAATTTGGTCTATGGTATCCAAAGAATGTTGATATTACTCTTCATGCTTACAGAAATGTGGATTGGGCTGGAAATGTTGATGATCGAAAAAGCACTAGTGGTGGTGCATTCTATATGGGGCCCCGATTAGTATCTTGGTTCAACAAGAACAAATTTCTATTGCCTTATCTACAACAGAAGTAGAATATGTGGTTGCCGCATCATGTTGGACACAAATTCTTTGGATGATGCAGACATTATAAGATATTCAAATCAAATGTTCACCTCCCATATCCATTCTATGTGATAATACAAGTGCCATTAGTATCTCGAAAAATCATGTTATGCATTCAAAGACCAAGCACATTCCTATCAAGTATCACTTCCTACATGAACAAGTGCTTGAACAAAAGGTTAAATTGGAGTATGTTCCCTCCAAAGAACAAGTTGCAGATATATTTACTAAATCTCTTTCCAGGGAAGAATTCGAGTATCTCAAATAGAAGATGGGATTTGTCTTTTCCTCTCTTATCAAATCTGCTTAATTTCAGAAGATTAAATTCGGTACACTAGTTTCACAAAGGTGAATCGTGTATATACGCGAGTTTATGTGTATAAAATAGCGTATGGTTTTTGCTGACAAAAATTATTTGGGTCAGCTTTCAAAACAGTCTGTGGTGTTGTTGGGTAATCTCTGTTGTTGTTCCAGTATTCATCTTACTGTACATTTATTTGATATTTATCTCCTTGATGAAGATGCTTTGATGAATTGGTTGTTGAAGGTGTTTAGTATGCACAAGCTTAGGGGGAGCACCTGCCTTGTTGAAAAGGATGCATTGTTGGCATTCTGATTGGTTTCTGATTTATGATCTCTCTCTTGAGATCTTTGGTCTTGGTTATAGAAATTCATATATGTAATTGGATGAAAAGGTCTTGTTGAGACCTATGACATAAAATTGTTATATTCAGTCATGTACGGGCTTGTCAAATTTGTAAACCCACTTGGTTGGGTAGTTGAGTCAAATATGTAATTCCACTTGGTTGGATCATTGATGTAAGCATGAGTCCTTGGTTATAGGAAAGGTCATGCTCGGTTGAGTTATGGAGTCATGTACTTCATTGAAAAATATTTCTGAAGAATCAGCATGAACTCAGGGAGAGCATGGTCAATACAGTGCACATCAGATCTGCAGAGCTCTTCTATCTACAAGGAAATAGAAACCTTGTTTTGGTATTAATCCTCCCTTTGCCCTTGATTTCAAAGGGGGAGAGTATTTTGGTGTTATAATAATGTTTATGATTAATCTATCTGTTGTGGTGATCAAACACCATCATGGTTGCCATCAAGTCCAAAGGGGGAGATTGTTGGCAATATGATGCAATATGATGCAATATGTTGTCCTTGATGGCAACCTACTTGATGAAGTTTCCCTTGATAAAAACCTACTTGATGAATTGCCTTTTGATAAGCAACCTATTTGTTAAATATGTAAAAATAATATTTCTACAAGTCATTTCATATGTGACATAGAAAGGAATTCTAGTAAGTGCCAGAGAAATGAAAAAGGAAATAATTTTCAATGTATATGCAGGTTTGATGAAGGCAACCCGTGTATGAAGGAAATGTATACGCTACGTGGTATACAGGGAACCCGCGTATACATCCAGAATTAGTATATACGCAGTTTTTATGAAGAGAAATCACGTATACACACGGGTATGAAGAATCCAAGTCATGTATTCCTTTTGCGCTCTAAAATTATGATACCAAGAGGCATTACCATGGTATTAGCCCAGAATATTGAGTGTTGTATCATCTATTTGATTTCTTCCAAGAATACGGTCGACACTTGTGTGGTTTTGGCTCATGGTATTGATAAAGGATAATCCTATATAAGGAGAGGAAGATCATAGTGCAAGGGTGTGCATGTGTAAGAGTTGTTACTGAATACTTCTCTCTAAAGTATATCTGCATGGGATGAACTCTGTTTTATCAGTAGATCTGAATCTATGATGCACCCTTGGATACAATGATGGATTAGGATCTCTAGACCTGAAATGACTATGTTCTTGCATGAAATGGTTAGATCTATGATCTAGCACATGGTTGCTGAAGTGAAGTGAAGAAATCTGGGTAAGTCTATAGATCTGAAACATTCTTCAAAATTAATATTTACAGATATACACGCTACTTCATCTCGGTGAAAGCGCGTATATATGCGGATTTGAGGGTTTTATGAAGCTTACTACAGAGGTTATCTGTTTATTGTTGTTGTATTTCTATTGTCTGTCAATGAAGTCTTCATGTAGATCTGGGTTTCTTGAATACTGTATATGCTACTAAGTTGAATATGTACAAATATAATCAATGAGTGATTAAATATGTTTAATGATGACTGACTGATTAAGGGTTCTGCAATACTAAAAAGATATCTAACTTAAAGCCTTAGATCTGGTTCTGTGACTGAACATATTCTGGAAGATCAGTATTCTCATATCTATACGCAGGTTGGTGTGAAGGAAAGCACGTATACACGCGGGCTTAGTAAAGAAAAGTAGTGTATGTATTTTAAAATAATGAATGATCAGGGTTGAGATTGATTCTACATTTTGATTCTGAAATCTGAGTTATTACTATGTTCTGGTTACAGTGATCTCGTTGTTCTAATTGAAGGTTGGTTGAATTTGATTATTGATGATCTTTATGATGAGTTTTGTTGAAGTTGTGGGATCTAGTGTGAAAAATGATGAAACGTGGTCTGCAATGGTTCTGAGGGTTGAAGCATTTAGTGTGGAAGTAGAAGCTTCCTTCCAGTACAAGCTGATGTTTTGTTCAAGGGGTTGAAGCTCCCTTCCATTAGTGGCTGGTAAACGAGATCAGGGGGGTTGTAGCTCCCTTCTAGTAGCAGTTGGAGAACGAGAGAAGGTTGCAGCCTTCTGTAGGTAGATGCCTGCATACTGATATGAGTATGCGTCAGTACAATATTGTAAGCAATTTTCCACATAATAAATATTGTAGATAGAGACGACATCAGCGGTTTTTTTCTCCCGAATTGGGTTTCGACCTTAAATATTGGTTTTCATGTGTGATGCTCTTGTGTGATTATTTTTTCTGCTGTCACTACACATATTTACTGCTTAAATATCTAATGCATAACTGATAAGCCGAGTTAAAGATTTTTTATGCAAGTTTATCTAACAATAAATTTATCTCACTACACGCAAGTTTCTATTGGTATATCCACGTGTATACGCTAGTTGGGTTTCATAAAGTCACGTATGGAATTCAGTAAAGAAAAAGTAAACGTTTTCAATGAGCTATAAAAACTTATTCACCCCCTCCCCCCTCCCTCTCACCATTTTTCCCAACAGGCAATGGACTTCCTTAAAGGCTCGGGTAACACAAGAAGTAGACTGTCACTATTTTACCAGTCTGTCCATACATACTAGACTCTTAAATGTGTTCTAGCCAAGGCAATCATGAGTATATAGGAAATTGGAGGAGACCCTAAAGTTACTTCTATTTTACAAGACATAAGAAGAGAGAATCAAGAAGTCTGTGTGTCTCAGCAGCATGGGATTGTTCGTCTTGGCCGCATAGATCGTCAGCTGCAAACCATGCATCAGGTGGATATGCCCAGTTATAGTGTAAAGGACCCGACACCAATTGAATCTTCGGATGGTTGACATAGTATTTTCTCTGGTTTTTGTTTATGTATTTTGCGGATAACATTTACTATTTGGAGTTAGAATATGTAAGAGATAGTAAACTAGACATAGCTGATAGTAGAAGGTTTAAAATTTTTCAGTATTGGTTGGCTTATAACTCTTTAAGATGGCCAACAGACCTGGTTTCCTTTGGACAGGTTGAGGCCATCAAGTTTTGATAAGATGTAACCTATTGTTTTTTGATTAAATAAAAAATAGAAAGGCTCTGCTAAACTTACAAAAAAAAAAAAAAATTGTCCCATTGCTGAGTTTCAGGGGCATTCGGCCAATGTTCCTTAAATTTTTGTTTTCTCCATTGCATCTCTGTCTCCCCACTCCAGAAATTTGCCACCGACCTTGTGTTCGGAAAACTAGTGAAAAGGAAGATCTCTTCCAAGTCTAATCGAATGAATAATTTTTCCCATTGCTGCCAGGAATCTTCCCAAAATAGAGTTGTATTGCCTCGTCTGATTTCCCAGAAGTTGTGCTCTTGAATTAGATCTTTGTTTAAGGATGCTAAATTTCAAATGTTAGATCATTTTGGGGTTGTGTGAACCTTTAATTTTCCTGCAATAATGCGAGGCATTTCATATTTTCTCTCCCAAATAATTTTCTATAAATTTCCACCCCCTTGGAGCCATCTCCACCAAAGTTTGGCCCCATCACCTGGTTCCGTACATATACATCTCTTAATCCCAATCCTCCTATTTTCTTAAATATTATGAGCTTATCCCACAAGAAGAAAGTCCATTTGCGAATTTTTATTTATTTATTAACAATAAAATTATAAAATTATTTTAATTAAGAATAAAATATTAAAATTTCCAACTTTTCTACTATTTTAATTTTATTTATCTATTTCTTTTCGTTTTAATCAAATATTTATTTTCATATTTGTTATTTTTTTCTATAACTACTATTTTTTGGTAACCACCATCATCTTTAATTTATAAAGTTCCAACATTCTTAAAATCATAAGTGAGTTTCTAGTCCTTGAAAACAGATAAAGGGTTCACGAGAGTATAATAATGATCATACCACAACAATATTTTAATCATTTTTTTCCAATATATTTTAATCATTTTTTTCCAATACATATTCTAATAAATAATTGTTTTAAATTTTTTTACTGAGAATTTGAAATGATAAATTTCTTGTATATTTAAATTAGAGATTAAAATGATAACTTTCTAGCCTATCTAAATTATATCTTTAAACCCATTTAAATTAAAATTTTAGAAAATGTGTTAAAATTTTATTGTGCATTATTGATTTACAATTAAAAAAAATTAAATTCACTTGCATTCGTGCATTTATAATTTACAAAAGAAATTTTGGAATGAGTAGTTTTTAGTGTGACTTTTTGAAGGCTTTTCCAGTAGATTTTTCAGGTATAATTTCTTTAAAATCTGGTCGAAATTCATTGAAAACATAAGTTTGATGGGTAACCTTGCAAACTCGAAGTGTCCTAGGGATTTTTTCAGGTGCTGAATCCATATATACGATCAAAAACCAGTTTAAATAACATAAATCAACATTTTACCTCAAATTATTACTAGATTACAACACCAAAAACTCCAAAAATTTGCAATAAAAACAACTCCATTTTTAAAAAATAGCTTCACTCTCGAAATATGAATTGGATTATGAAAATTCTCTTCTTGCCGCATGTTGATTGACTTGTTTGTATTTTTCAATTGAACATAATTACATTAATATAACATTTATCATTAATAATATAATTATTTACTATGACAAAACTGAGGATTCGTAAGACATAGTTTACTTAGTAATATATGTGAACGTACAGTAGTTTATATGTTTAATACTAATTTATATCGTTAGGTTTAATATATGCATTTAGTTTTAGTTAGCGTGTTAAATAATAGGTTTAATATTAGCATGCCTAATATTGGCAGCGTTTAAGATCCATAATGTATATAAGAAGGAAATGATTGATATGAGGTTTAGGGAGTTTTTAATATTAAATTTAAAAAATTAAATATAAATTTTATTAGATTTAATATTAAGTTAAATATTAAATTTAATACATGTAATATTACGTTTAACATTAATATTAATAAGTATTGTTAGGTATAATAAATGGCATTATTAATTTTAGGTTTAATATTATTAAATCTAGGTTTAATATTAAGTTTAATACATACAATATTAGGTTTAGTAGGTTCAATATTAATATGAGTTTTAATGTTAATATTAATACTAGGTTTAATATTAATATGTAAGTTGAATAGTAGCTTTAATAGGTTTAATAATTAGTTTAATATTAATATTAGGTTAAATAATAATAATAATAATACTAGGTTTAGTATTAGGTTTAGTTGAACAAAACCATAGTTAACCATGGTTAGTAATAGTTAATTATGGTGAATTACAATCGAAAGTCAACCATATCAGCCACGGTCAACCATGGTGGATCATAGTCAGTCACGATCAACCATGGTTGATATTATATTTAGTTGAACAAAACCATGGTTGATCATGGTGGACCATGGTTAACCATGGCAGACCATGGTTAACCATGATCAATCATGGCCAACCATATCAAGCATGATCAACCATGATCAACTATGGTCAACCATGATCAACCATGAAAGACCTGCTTGATCATGGTCAACCCCATTTAGTGATGTCGTTGACCACGGTTAACACTTTAATGGTCAACCATCTAATGGTAAGCCTACTAATGGTCTTAACCATAGTCAATACCATTTACAAATGTGCTTGATCATGGTTGATCATGGTCAACCATATCAACCATCTCAACAATGGTTGATACAATTTAGGTTTAATATTAATATTAATATTGTTTTAGTTAAACAAAACCATGGTTGACCAATGGTGGACCATGGTCAACCATGATCAACCTTGGTCAACCATATCAACCATGATCAATGATGGTCACCCATGATCAACCATGGTTGATCATGGTTGATTATGGTCAACCATGACCAATTAAATTTGATCATTTCTAATCATGGTCAATGTCATTTACCAATGTCGTTGACCATTGTCAACCCTTTAATGGTCAACCCTATAAACCACATTTACTAATGTGGTTGACCATGGTCAACCCAATGATGATGGTTGACCATGATTGATCATGGTTATCATAGTGGACCATGGTGAACCATGGTGGATCATGGTCATCCATGTCAACCATGATCAACCATTGTCAACCATGATCACCCATAATTAACCATAATGATCAATCAAGATCTCTATGGTAAGAATGGTTGAACATGGTCAACCATAGTGAACCAAAATGAAAATGGTTAAAATGGTTGAACATGGTTAATGAAGGCCTACCAGGATCAACCATGGAAAACCACGATAAACCATGGTCTACCACGGTCTACCATGATCAACCATAATGGCCAATTAAAATCTCTATCGTCAACAAAGGGTAAACATGGGCAACCATTGATGGGCCCCCAAATTAGATACAAATTAAGGCCCATCTAACCTTTCTTAGGCACATAAAGTGTATACTAAATCTCTCCTTCTACACTTAATAATGTTTTTTTTAGCTTTAATATGTGCTTAGGAAGGTTTAGAGATAATTTCATATAAGGTGCCTAATATTATTTATTTTTGAGGAATATTGGGAGAATATTGGGAAAATTATGAATATTTGGAAGACGAGATAATCTAGGGACTTGCTTCCTACTAAATGATGTACCAAGATTAGATAATAAATTAACGTGATATTATAAATTTATTGAATAAATTATGGAGCTCCACTCATTGGGAAAATCTAGGAATGTGCCTTGCGTCATTTAATGAAGATTCCTACTCTTGGGATCTAGATCCACTTTTTGAGGGAATTTGGAGGGGAAAGTTGTCTCCTTTCAAGGAGTATGCTTCCCCATAAATTTGTATTAGTAAAAAATCGAATTTGGATATAGGGGCATGTATTTCTTAGTCTTCATGAGGAGAAAACATGTTATTTAGTAGATCTACTTTCATTTCTAGCACAGATGTACTTGGATTGATTATAATAATGAAGTTTGGTCCATTTTTTTTCTTCTAAAGCTTGTTTTCCTTCATATGACTCTGATTATCCTTGGGCATGGTTGTCCCAATAGCCTCAGATCCCTATTGTACAATTTCTTTATTTTCTCTGAATGTCTTTTTCACTTGCATATCTTATTTCTGCATTTAGTATTCATGCTTTATTTTTTGTAGGTAATATTAGTTAAATTATTGACATGAGTTTTTTTGTAGGTTATTTATTGAGTCACAAGCATGATTCATCCTTAAAAAAAACTTTGCAAAGACATATCCCTGATTGAGCTACTTGGATTAGCTTACTAGTTCACAATTCTAGAATTTCTGGAATCTCTTGTAGCGAAATAATAGTAATTATCTACTGAATTTTAGAACATTTCATCGTACTTATTTTGAGTTGTTTCCCCTTGGATCGATTCCTTGAAACATTAAAATTAATAACAAAAATTACCCCATGTCATTTTCACTTGAATAAGTTAGGCATTTGGTAGGTTGACTAGCTCAATAATTCTTGAATTTCCAGTTTTTAGAGTAATAATTTTCTGCTAATATTTAACACATGTTAACAAGGGTATTTTTGAGTGATTCCAATTGTATTGGAGTCCTAAGAAATCCTTCTTAATAAAAAAAATTACCCCATCTATTTTGCATTCAGTTTGCTTGGTCATTTGGTGAGATAACTGAGAGGACTTACTAGCTGGCATACTAGGTCTTTTAGTCTTTTAAAGTATGAAAATCATAATCGTTTTGCAGTGGGTAGGTACTAATGTTGATTTTTAGGGTTAATATTTTTAATCACATTCCTCTCCCTACAATCAACCTATTTCTTTTCACCACAGCTCTCCCAAAACATTGACCACAAGGAAAAAATTTCTTGGTTATTGAAGGCCACCGTGTGCATTAGCTTTCATGCAAGATGGGCTCCTGAAGGGTATTAGGCTTGAAAAGGTCTCATAAAACCTTAATTTACCCTCCCCTACCTTTCCTTACCATCATACCTCCTTTCTCACCCTCAAAATTCTCAGAGATCCAATCATGTAGCAAAACAAGGAAATCATGTAGCAATCATGTAGCACCCTGTAGCACCATGTAAACTTGACCATATTTCCCCTTGAATCTTTTCTTTTACCTCCTAGCCTTCAATAATTTCCCCTATACTCTAAATCCATGATTTAGGAATACTAAATACCAATTAGGACTTGTTTTTTTTACCCCTGCAACACATCTCATCAATTTGGGTAAGTGGAGAGATTTATGAATTGGATAGCAAAATAATGAATTTCTTGATTGCCACATGAAGTATTTAATGAAATTTTCCGATGGATATAACCACTTTGGAATGCAAGGATTGATTAAATTTCTTTCCTTCATGCAAGCTATGTTAGTTTGCTTTCTCTATTCTTAAGCTAGGGTTTCTATTTCAAGCATTTTTATTTCAATTCTACAGACTAGGTTTCCTTTCAATGCAACATTTACATTCTACAAGTAGATTAATGTTTACATTTTTGCAAGTAGTATATCCTCTATACTTTTAAATTAGGGTTAGAATTTACATTTAAGCAAGAAACATTTCCATTTATTGCAAATAGAGTACCATTTCCATTTCTACAATTAGTTTAGGCTTTGATTTCATAATATTTACTTCATTGCATTAGCTTAGCTAAGGAAGGACACATTTCATGGTGCACATATAGTTCCAACGCATCTTAGGTTTGCACAAACCCCAAGTTGATAATTTAAGTTGGTAGCCTTGGGAGTTGTAGAATTATTGTTAAAATACTAGGGCTCATCACTTTTTGGTGACATTATTTGGAGGTGTCAAAGTCTGCATTGTTTTCTTTCCTAGTTGATTCATTTATATTACTTTATGAAAAAACAAAACAAAAAAATTGCATTAGGCGTATTTCATTTCAAAAAAATAAAATTTAATTGCATTAGCATTATTATTCAAAAAAAATTATAAAACTAGAAAAAATACTTCTCTAACACCAAAACCCCTTCATTTCACCATATCATGCAGTAAGAACCACATCACCATCCACTTTTGCAGGTATAATAAGAAGAGGTGGCGGAGAGGGTATAAGAAATGGATGGATATGATGAAAATGAGGAAGATCTTCTTGGATTTCCCATTCAATATGTTAATATCAATATTCATATAAAGAACATCCCTTTATGTTTTCTTCCCAACTTCCATGGTATGAGGTGAGAGGATGGAGACACCTTTCTCTTTGAATTTGAAATACTTTGCAGATCTTATGGTTACTTATTAAACACTCAAAAATTGAAATTTTTTCCGGCAACATTGAACGATAGAGATCTTAAATATTTCATGAGCTTAAGGAATAATTCAATAAGATCATGGAATGATATGCAAAATATATTTATAGAAAAATATAAAGATCGGGATCTTAAAGAAGATGGGATCCTTTAGGATCTACTAAAGTGATTTATGTATAATCTTAAGAGGGAAAATATACATAATTTAGAATTTGACACACTAAAAACCCTTTTACTTAGAACAATTAGGGGTGAGTGGGTTGATCTCCTTGAGCTCATGAGTAGAGGTGATGTATACCAATTAGCATTTAAATAAATTTGTGAAATATGCAAGAAAATATCAAGAGGGAGGACAAGAGTAAATAAATCAACATCGAGATCGCTAAGTCAAAATAAACATGGAAATAACGTTAAAACAAAAATTCTTTGAAATCTACGTAATCAAAAAGTGGAAATGATAAGAATAAAAAATGAGCTGAAAGAGGATGTTGATATTTGTGTTATCTGTGCAGAATCACATGCTATTAAATATTTCCCATCATTATTGGGGTTGAAGGAAGTTTACCACGAGGAAATGGAGCAAGTCAATCACCAAAACAGAACTTTGTTATGTAGCTCCAAGAAGGCCATGAAAACCTTGTCAACCTGGTATGATGAAAGAAACTATTTCATAATTTCAAGGTTATGCACAACCATATCAAAGTACTTGAAACACACCCTTTCCTTGGCAACCTTGGCCATCTCAACCCCAAAACCAATATTGGAAACAAGGCTGACAAGGTCTATGAATTCTTTGACATTTATATATATGTATTGTAACATTGAAAGGAATATAATGAAAAATTAATCTGGTAGTCTCAGTTTTTGGATCCAGGGGAAAATATTTGCCTATATTTGTTTTTTCTTTGATGCTCTCACTATTTTTTATTTTATGTTTTAAGAATTCTTTTACAGATAGTCTTTGTACAAGGTTAAAACCTACATTTGGTATCAGAGTAGTTTCAGCTTCAAGGGGATACCTTTGTTGCTGAGGGGTTTTTCTCGGGCCTATGGTAGACCCTATTCAATGGGAGATCTGCGAGATCGATTATTGCGGTGAAAGAAGATGGTGAGGAGTGGAAAGATAGAGATTGAGAAATATAATGGTCGGGTTTTGAGTTTTGGAAGCTCAATATGTAGGATCTGTTGGTGGATAAAGATCAGTGGATCGCATTAAATCCAGGTACTAGACCAACTACAATGTTAGATGAAGACTAGGTGAAGTTGGATCAGAAAGTAAAGAGCCTAATACAGTTGTGTCTCTCAGATTCGATATTGTTGAATATATCTTGGGAAGCTATGGTGAAGGCTTTGTGGGATAAGTTAGGGACTTTTTATCAATCTAAGTCTCCGGTGAATAAATTTTTCCTAGGGAAAAAGTTGTAAAAATTGAGGATGAAGGATGGGGACTCGGTGACAAAGCATCTGAATGACTTCAATATTATGTTAAGTCAATTGTTATATGTTGATATTAAAATCTTAGATGAGAATAAGTACATCATTTTTCTATGTTCTCTACCATATTTGTGGTACAACCTGGTTATTGTAATAGGTAGCAATAAAACTACCTTGAATTTTGATGAAATATTCTCATCCTTATTGTCGGAGGAGATGAGATGGAAAAATATGGAGGTCTAGAATGGAGATTTCTTGTCTATACGAGGATGGTCACAGAACAGGAAAAAAAAAAGTCCTCAAGTGGGATATCTAAATCTATAGGGAGATCTAAATCTCCAGGAAAACATGTAAAGATGTGCTGGAAATGGGGAAAGGAAGGGCACTTCAATAAGGACTATAGATCTAAAGCTCCTGAGAAAGGAAAGGGATTTGATGATGCTCCTTCTATAGAGGGATATGTACTTGGATTCTTCTTCAAGTACGCATGTAGATCATGAGGCATGGTTGATTGACTCAAGTGCATCCTTTCACTTCACTCCCCATGGGGAGTGGTTCTACAAGTATGATAAATATGATGGTGGTGATTTCTTCCTAGGGGATGAAAACAAGGCCATAATTGTTGGACATATAAAATTAAAGTTGAAGTTGCAAGGTGGAAGGATTAGAACACTTCCTCATGTTCTACATATTCCTGCATTGGTTAGAAATCTAATGTCTATAAGTAAGATGGATGATACAAGTTTAAAAACAATGTTCGAGAAAGATACCTGCAAGATGGTTTGGGGAGCAATGGTATTGATGTGGGAAGTTCAGATTGCAACTATGTACAAGCCTCTCGGTAGCACTGTTATTGATGGGTGCAACATTTTTTTGGTTCCTGAAAGTGGAGCAGAAATCCTAGTGGTCTCTCGAGAAAATACCATGCTATGGCATTAAAGACTTGGACATATTGGAGAGAAGGGCCTTCGAATACGGAAAGGTAATTGTATGGTAGAAGGTATGTATAATTTCTCTCTAGATTTCGATTTCTGTGAACACTGTGTATATGGGAAGAAGAATCGGGTGAGTTTTCCTTCTAGTGCTAAGAGGGAAACAAGATATTAGAGCTTGTGCACAATGATGTGTTTGAACCTGTGTTAGTTCCATCACTGGGTAAGTCTGTGTACTATTTTTCATTTAGAGGTGACTTCTCGAGGAATACATGGATATATTTCCTCAGGAAGAAATCTGAAGTCTTTGATATTTTTAACGAATTTAAGGCTATGGTGGAAAATGAGACAAAGAAGAAGATAAAGGTGTTGAGGACAGATAATGGTGGAGAGTTCTACAAGAAGGATTTTTGAAGAGTTATGTAAGAAGTGTGTTATAGCACGAAAGAAGACTACTCCATACACACCTCAAAAAAATGGAGTTGCATAAAGAATGAAAATTATGTTGATGAGAAAGGAAAGAAGCATGCACAATGGTGTCAGGTTAGGAAAATAATTATAGGTAGAGGGAGTGGAGACTACATGTTACTTGGTTAATATATCACCTTCATCAATGTTGGAGGATAAGACTCCACATCAGGTATGGACTTGTAAGAAACCCTCTCTTTCACATTTGAGGATATTTAGTTGTGAGGCATATGTACATGTTCCAATGAATAAAATAACCAAGTTGGATAGTAACTCTGAAAGGTGCATCTTTATTAGGTATAAGGATGGTTTAAAAGGTTATAATATTTGGAACCCATAAATAAGGAAGGTTGTGTACAACCGAGATATGGTGTTTAGAGAGGTTAAATATGTTATTAAACATGAAGTCATACCAAAGGAACCTGAGAAGATAGAGTTTGAGCTAAAGGAGGATGAATTAGACTCTACAACATAACAATATTCGGAAGAGGAAGAGCCACAAAATCCAGCTTTGAGAAGATCAGATCGACAAAGAAGGTGGATAGAAAGGTATAGTCCATCTGCTTTATGTTCAATATTTTATTTATCTATCACTCATGATGATCCCAAAACTGTTAGGGAAGAAGTAGATTCATAGGATGGAAAACTCTAGAAGGAGGCCATGATTGATGAAATGGAATCATTGCAAAAAAATGAGGATTGGGATCTGGTGGAGTTGTTGGCTTAAAGGAAACCCATTGGAAGAAAATGGTTGTTTACAAAGAAGATGAATGCAAAATACAAGGTGGAGAAATACAAATCTCGGTTGGTAGAAAAAGGTTATTCCCAGGTGTTGGGAATTGATTTTGGTGATATTTTTTCTCTTGTTTACAAGGTATGTTCTATTAGATTAGTTTTATCTATTGCTGCTACTTTTTACTTTGAGGTAGAACAGATGGATGTGAAGAAATCATTTCTTCACAGGGATTTGGAAGAAGAGATCTACATGAAGCAACCTTAACTATTTGTGATGAAGGGTAAGAACGAATTGGTATGTACATTAAAAAAGTCTTTGTATGGGTTAAAACAGTCATAAAGGATGTGGTATCAGAAATTTTATACATGTATACGAGGACTTGGCTTCACGAAAAGAAAAATAGATAATTGTGTGTATTTAAAATTAATTGGTGACCATGTTATTTATTTGGTATTGTATGTGGATGATATGTTGCTGGTTGGAAATGACAAAGAAATTATCTAGGATTTGAAAACCCAATTGTCCTCCAAATTCGATATGGAGGATATTGGTGCTGCAAACTGTATTTTGGGCATGGAAATTAAATGAGATCAGGAAAAAATGAAGCTTTGGTTAAACCAGAGAAAGCATGTCAAGACAATATTACAGAGGTTCAATATGCAGGATAGTAAATCGATGAAGGTTCCTATTCCTGTAGTGTAAATTTATTTGTTGAATAGTATCCCAAGACACAAGAAGAAGTAGAGGACATGTCCCATGTTCCATATGCAAGTGCAGTGGGTAGCCCGATATATGCAATGGTTTGTACTAGACGAGACATTGCACATGCAATGGGAGTATTGAGCAGGTTTATGTCAAAACCAGGGAAGGACCATTGGACCGAAGTGAAGTGGGTTTCAATTATTTGCGTGGAACTAGTGATTATGGTATGTGCTACCAAGGAATACCAGGATTGGACAGTGTTTTGGACATCCATGGATTTTTTGATGCAGATTGAGCTAGAGATATGGATCAAATAATATCTACAGGTGGGTATGCATTTAGCCTATTTGGAGGTGCAGTCATTTGGATGAGTAAAATACAGTCTGTAGTGGTTCTTTCAACTAAAGAGGCATAATACACGGCATCCACTCATGCAAGAAAGGAAGTAGTTTGGTTGCAGAGATTGTGTTCAAGTATGGGGTTGGTGCAGCGAGCTATAATGATAGGGTTTGATAGCCAAAGTGAAAATTTCTTGGCTAAGAACCCTACTTATCATTCAAAGACAAAGGACATTGATGTTCAGTATCATTTTGTGAGAGATATGGTTGAGGAAAAAAAGGTGTTGCTGGTAAAGGTGGGCACTTTGAATAATGTTGCAGATGCATTGACGAAGTATGTGAGCACTAAGAAGTTCTCTTGGTGTAGAAAGAAAACAACAAGTGGGAGAATGTTGAGTTTGTAATATATTCTTTCCATGGCTAGGCCCACACACAAAGTGGGGGGTAAGAGGTGGGCGGTTGTCCCCCCTTTTTTGCAGCAGGGGAAATAGGGGAGTCACAAGGGGGATGCAACCCCCCTTGTTATGGGTTTGCAGGAGGGTGGTAGCCCACCTGCACAGGGTCTCGGGAAGCGCCCCGAGAAATTTCTCTTGGAACCTATATTAGGTGGGCAGACCTATATATGGTTTTGTGAATGGTTTTAGCACATGGTTTTTGGCATGATGGTTTTCTGTCCATGGTATTTTGAAGATCTAGTCAATTGAACAATGATTATGTTATAATCCAGGATTAATGGATTGTGGCTTATGAATTCTTTGGCATGTATATATATATATATATATATATATATATATATATATATATATATATATATATATATTGTAACATTGAAAGGAATATAATGAAAAATCAATATGCCAGTCCCAGTTTTTGGATCTAGGGGAAAATATGTGTATATATGTTTTATGATTTATGCTCTCGCTATTGTTTATTTTCTATTTTAATAATTCATCTACATATAGTCTTTGTACATGGTTAAGAACTAAAATTTTGTGGCTGCGTTAAGAAGAAAGTTTGATCCTTTAGCATACATGCAGAAAGCTATAATGGATTGGAAAAACTTTAGTCAATTATAGGGTAAAAGTGTGCAAAGTTATACCCAAGAGTTTAGAAGGAGAGCATTGATTTTATCCTCTCAAGACACTTTACTCAAATATATTGTAGGTTTACATAGCTACTTGAGACACACAATTCTCGTGTTTAACCCTACAAATTTAGATGAATCTTGTGTACATGCAACACATCTAGAAGCAAGAGGGAATAATGTTCCACAAGATGGTAAATGATCAAAAGTTCATAATTTTTTCTCAGAATTCAAAGTTACAAGATTGGGTTGAAACTAGGATGGTTGTGTAGATCTCGTCTTCCTGATTCTGGTACTATGAACGGTTCGAAAAACCGATGTCGTATGAGGGAGATATCACGTTCTGATCAAAATGCCAAACAGGTAAAATTGCAATAGGGTTGATTGGGATGCACAATCAGCAGGGTGGATGTACAGTCATAAAAAAGGAATATTCCAAATAATATTCCTTTTCTCCTGGCTAATCAATGGAGGACAAGTGTCTTTTTTTTGTTTGAAGGTACAGTGGGGAGAGCCAATCAGATGTTGCCACGTGGCTAGCACTGAGGCCGCCACGTGGCCCCTAATCCACATTGTAAAATTATTGAGGGTCTGAAGGATTTGAACCTAGACCACCGGTAGGGCACGCGTACCATTTACCACTACTCCACGTTGTGTTACTTAACCATCATAGTTCACGGCTTAAATTTATGTTGTAATGAAAATCGCGTTTGGGGTTGGAACTGTTGTCGATCCCAACCTGCGAGCGGTACCGTTGGTGTGTTCACATTGTAAAAAAAATATGTCAACCGTTAGCTAACTAACCGCAAACTCTGCAACCATTTGTGCTATTTTGTCACATGGAAACAATTAGTTGCTAACGTTAACTCTGCGTTGATAAGTTTTAAACCTTCAAACAATTACGATTAGTCATGCGGATTGGGGTTGGCATGTGGCCACCCTAACCATTATGTTTAATTCCACGGTTTATTCGGTGGTTAGGATGGCAGGTGTGCCCAAAGTGGCGATAATTTCTAAATTAACTCTAGTTAAGTGGAGTTCTCCACTTTTAGTGGTGTTTTTCTAGCTGTAACTGGGCAAAAGAGTAGGAGACTCAATTTTCACCCATTCAGAGTGAATGAAGAGTCATTTTTTACTAATAAGAGCATTCTGGAGCCACTGCAGCAGAGAAAACAACCATTAGAGGCCTGTAAATACATGTACTTGCAAAATTTTGAGCATAATGAAATATGGACATGTGATTGGGAGCTAGATCAGCAGATGTAGCCCAAGAGGGTCGAACTGCTTCATCATCCATGCTGTGTAAATTATGTGTGGTGACTTATTTCTCTATTTTACACTATTTTTCAGTGTTATTTCAGATTTTTTTATGCTTCTAATTCACCTAAAATCATCTACAATTCATGGTTAAAATCCTCAATCATTAAGCAAACTAATGAGACAAGTATGCACATGTTTTATAACTAAAAAGACACTTAGCACAACAAAACTAATACAGTCATTTCAAATCAGATTGGTATCAGAGCTAGAGTTTATTCTCTAGTGTTTTTTAGTGCAAATAATTGTTTAACTGTATGCAAGTTTTTAGATGCTTACTAGGCTCAAGCTCAAACTAGGAGAAGGAAAATTTTGGGAGCAGAAGGGTCTCAAGAAGAGCCAAAGAAAAGGAGAGCAAGATTGCCACAATCTCCACCACCTAGTTCACCTCCTAAGGAAGCAGAAGCTACTTTAATTATGCCTCACGAGGAAGGATAAATCAATGAAAAAGGTTGTCCCAAAGAGGAAGAAAGAGTGTTTAGGAAAGTATTTCTTGACATGACTGAGATGGTTAGAATCCTTTGTCAAGAAAGGAATGAGATAATGGAAGGAGAAGGATCCAAAATTCACAAGGAAGGACAAGGATCTTCAGGAGGTCACAATGATGAGATAATTCAAAGAAGGGAAATGGAGTAAATAGAGGTAATGGAGAGCCATCATCCTCACCCTCATCATTAGCATCCTCTACTTCTACTTCAGTACATCAATCACACAAGTCAAAGAACATCGGTAAAAGTCCTTTTTTAAAACTTGATGTTAATTTTGAATTGCCAATGTTTAATGGTGAAGTCAATGAAGAAAAGCTTGATAATTGGATTAGGAAATTGGAGGTCTATTTGATAATCCATAACCTTCAAGATGATGATACCAAAATCCAACTAGCTTCATTGAGAATGGAAGGTGCAGCACTTGTTTGGTGGGAAGCCAAGACAAAGGACGAGATCAAAAATCATGGTAAGATTATTCTATCATGGTCATATTTCATTACTTCTATAAAAAAATAGTTTTATCCATTAGCTCATATGAAGAAAGCCATAATGAACTGGAAAAACTCTAGGCAATTGAAGGGAAAAAATGTGTAAGAATACACCCAAGAATTTAGGAGAAGAGCTCTCTTATTAGGGGTAGATTTGCAGAGCCAAGATACTTTGCTCAAGTACATAGGAGGCTTACATAGCTACCTAAAACATACTATTCTCGTGTTTAACCACACCAGTCTATATGAAGTATCCTGTTTAGGCCACACATCTAGAAGCTAGAGGGAAGAACATATCTGAAGAGGTTAGAAAGAAACCTTTTAAGGGTAAAAACAAAGAGAATAACTCAAAAGGTAAAAGAAAAAATAATGCATCTGTTAAGAAAGAGGGAGAAAAAGTGGTTTGTAAACATTGTTCAAAATAAGGCCATAATGAAACTCATTTTTGGAAATTACATCCTAAAATGAGGCCAAAGAAACCCAATAACAAAGAGAAACATAAAAATGTTGCTACAACTCAACATGATTTAGGGGATGATTCAGGTGATGAATCTAATATTACAGCCATGATATTGAAGAACATGAAGGGAAAATAAATTGAAACTAAACCCAGTACTAGTACATCAAACTGTCACATACATGCTCCAAATGAAGAAGAAAGAATAGAACTGTTTCATGTGAGGGTCATATCCAAGCATACCAAGATTGACACATTTTTTGACAGTGGGTCACAATAAAACTTAATATCTGAAGACTTGGTCAAGAAAATTAACCTTGAGACCATACCACATCTAAAACCATATCCATTGGGTTGGATTTGTAAGGATACAAATTTACAAGTTTCAAAGAAATGTATATTGCAGTTTGCAATCACTACAAATTTGGTTGACACAGTTGAATTAGATGTGGTTCCACTTGAAATAACAGGTATTGTGTTGGGGAGTCCTTACTTATATGAAAGGAAATCGATCTGCCATCGCCATGAGAACAAATATCATTTATTCAAATATGACAATAAGTTCATTGTTAGAGCACATCGCAAGAAGACAAACATTGGTATGGTAAATGTTGGACAGGTAAAGAGGTTGGCAAATTCAAGTAAGAATTTTTCTTCTTCTTATGATTAAGCCTAAAGTTGATGTTAATAATGAATCAATTGAGGGATGTGATCCTAAGTTGAAATCATATTTATATGGTGTAGTTAATGCATATCATGAGATGTTTCAGGAGCCAATGGGATTGCCTCCAAAAAGAGAGATTCAACATGAGATTCAGTTGCAACAAGATTTTTCTCTTCCAAACATCGGTATGTATCACATGTCGATAATGGAGAATGTTGAAATAAAGATGCAAATCAAAGAGATGTTGGACAAAGGAATCATAAGGCCAAGCACCTCGCCATGCGGTTCACCCATAGTCTTGATACCAAAGAAAGATGGGACTTGGCACATGTGTGTAGATTTTCGAGCTTTGAACAAGATTATGGTAAAGAATCATTACCCACTCCCAAGAATAGATGATTTTCTTGATCAGCTGAAAGAAGAAAAGTCTTTCACTAAGTTATTTTTATGAAGTATATATCATCAAGTAATAATTTCAAAAAGTGATATATGGAAAACTGCATTCAAAACCAAACAAGGACTCTTTGAGTGGTTAGTTATGCCATTCGATTTGTGCAATGCACCGACAACTTTCATGTCTGTGATGGATAGTTTTTTGCATCCATTACTTGATGAATTTGTGATTGTGTGTTTAGATGACATATTGATTTTCAACAAAACAAGAGAAGAACATGTCTTGCATGTGAATAGAGTGCTTGATATTTTGAAGAAAGAGAAATTGTTTCTTAAGATGTCAAAGTGTGAGTTTGGAAAGACTTATTTGGTATATTTGGGACATATTGTAGGAGGAGGAGAGTTGAGAATTTATCCTTATAAAGTGGACACCATTGTGAATTTTCCCACACCCAAAACAGTAACCGAGGTAAGAAGTTTCTTAGGTGCAACTCAATATTGGAGAAATTTTATTGCTAACTTTTCTTCCATCACAACTCCTATGCATGCAGTGACAAGTGTGAAGAAAGGCTTCCAATGGGGAGGCAAACAACATCAAGCTTTCGAAGCTTTTAAATACAAGATCAGTTCAGCTCCATTCCTTGCATTACAAAATTTGAGACAACCATTCGAGATTCAAACCAATGCTAGTGATTATGCCATGGGTGCCTTTCTTTTGCAAAATGGTAAGCCTACCGCATTTCATTATGAAACATTTAATGGTGTTGTGAAAAATTATCCTACATATGAAAAAGAACTATATGCATTGGTACAAATTGTCAAGAAGTGGAAACACTACTTGATGGGTAAAGAGACTATTGTGCATACCAATCACCAACCATTACAGTACTTGTAGTCACAAAAAAATTGCAGCAATCAAGACATTTTAGGTGGATGAGATTTCTTCAACAATTTCACTTGGTTATAAGGTACAAGAAAGATATTTTCAATAAATTTGTTGATATGCTTTCAAGACCAATCATTAGTGCATCTACTTTACTCAAAAATGATTCTGTTGTACATGAGAGTTACATAGAACAATATGTGCATGACATTGATTTTCAAGATGTGTATGCTAGTTTGAGTGAAGGGAATCAAGTTGAAGAAAAATATTATCACATGCATAATAATTTGTTGTTTCGTTTCGGAAAGCTGTGTATACTACAAGGAGAGAGGCTAAGTGTCATGAGAGAAGCTCATTCATATGTTATTTCTAGACACTTTGGGGTAAGAAAAACATTGGTGTATCTACATAGGTATTGCTATTGGCCTCTCATGATAGATAGTGTGTCGCATTTTATAAGAGGTTGTTCTATGTGTGCAACAAGTAAGCCTAGTAATAGGAAGCCTGGATTGTACACGCCACTACCGGTACCATCAAGGCCATGGGAGAGTGTCTCCATGGACTTCGTTGGAGGTATACCTATGTCAAGAAAACAACATGATTATCTTTATACAGTTGTGGATAGATTCAGTAAAATGTGTATACTTATGCCATGTAAGAAAGCCATTACTGTTGAAAAAACTGTTGAACTTTATTTTCAACATTTTTGGGTTCATTTTGGATTTCCAACTTCTATTGTTAGTGACAGGGATTCCAGGTTCATTGGGAATTTTTGGTCAAATCTATGGAGTATGATGGACACAAAGTTGAAAAAGAGTATTTCTTTCCATCCACAAACAGATGGACAAACCAAGATGGTGAATAGAACCGTTGTGCATCTATTGAGATGATATTGCAGCAAACATCCTAAGTTGTGGGATGAGAAATTACATTACATTCAACACGCTTACAACCGGGCAAAGCACTCTTCAACTCAAACATCACCTTTTGAAGTATGCTTTGGGTATTTTCCAAAATCGCCATTAGACTTCATCTATGGGAAGGATGTTGCAATAGATGTCCATAGTGACATTGACAAGGCTCAAAAATTCATTGAGAAAATTCAGATTATACATCAACAAGTTCAAGAGCAACTTGATAAAACTAAAAAAAAATACAAAGAGAGGCATGACAAACATAAAGTTGATCACATGTTTCAAGAGGGAGATGAGGTATGGTTGCACATTAGCAAAGAAAGGATGCAAGGGGAAGGTAAAAAGCTCAAACCCATTCGCTATGGTCCATTCAAGATCATAAAGCAAGTTGGTAACAATACATTTCAACTTGACTTGCCTTCTTATATGCAAATGTATTTAGTTGTTAATATTGAAAACTTACATTTGTATGAGCCTCCTTTGATTGATAATAAAGGAAGTGATATTTAGCTACCTTATATTGAATATTTCTCTCCAGAATTTTTGGATGAGCTCAAGGAAGATATTGTTATTGACAGGAGGACAAGAGCATCCAAGAGGGGAAGTGTTTACTACCTTCGAGTTGGGCTCAATGGCACTAAACCAGACAAGGAAAAATGGATGGAGGTTGGAAAGGCGAGGGAGATGTACCCTCATCTACTGAATAGGTAATCAATTCTTTTGGGGTCCAAAAGCTTCCCAATGGGGAGGAGTGATAAGGAGTACATAACTTTTTCTCAAAATTAAAAGTTACAGGAGTGGATTGAAACCAGGATGGTTGCGTAGATCTCATCTTCCTAATTCTGGCACCATGAACAGTTTGAAAAATCGATGTCGTATGAGGGAGATATTGGGTTCTGATCGAAATTCCAAATAGTTAAAATTGTGACAGGTTTTACTGGGATGCACAGTCATCAAGGTGGAGGTACACTCAACAAAAAGGAATATTCCAAAGAATATTCCTTTTCTTCGGGCCAATCAATGGAGGAATATTTTTCGTTTTATGTTTGAAGGTACAGTGGGGAGAGCCAATCAGAGGCTGCCACGTGGCTAGCCCTGAGGTCGCCAAATTGCCCCTGAACCGCATTGTAAAATTATTGAGTGTCTGCAGGATTCGAACCTTGGACCGCTGGCAGGGAACACGCACCATTTACCACTACTCCACGTTGTGTTACTTAACCATCATAGTTCACAGCTTAAATTTATGTTATAATGAAAATCACATTTGGGGTTGGGACTGCCGGTGGGGTTGGAACCACCAGTGGACACAACCTGCCAAATGTTCCGTTGGTGTGTGAAAAAAAAATATGTCAACATCCGAAAATCTATGTCAACCGCCAGCTAACTAACCAGAGACTCCACAATCGTTTGTGTTATGTTGTCAAATTGAAATGATTAGTTGCTAACGTTAACTGTACGCAGATAAGTTTTAAACCTCCGATAGTTACGGTTAGTCCCACAGATTGGGGTTGGCACGTGGCCACCCCAACCATTATGTTTAATGCCACGGTTTATTTGGCGGTTAGGATGGCGGGTGTGCCCAAAGTGGCAGTAATTGCTAAATTAACTCCAGTTAAGTGTAGTTCTCCACTTTTAGTGGATTTTTTCTAGGTGTAACTGGGCAAAAGAGTAGGAGACTCAATTTTTTCCCATTCAAAGTCATTTTTGACTAATTGGAGCATTTTGGAGCCATTGGTGTAGATAAAACAACCATTAGAGGCTTGTAACTACATGTGCTTGCAAAATTTTGAGCATAATGAAATACGGACATGCCATTGGGAGTTGGACCAGCAGATGTAGCCCAAGGGGGGTGACTGCTTCATCATGCCTGCTGTGTAAATTATGTGTGGCGACTTATTTCTATGTTTTACAATACTATTTGTAGAGACAAACCCTAGAATTTACTGGATGAGCGCTAGGCTTTAAATATATTTATTTATTTATTTATTTACACAGTAACTAGGAAATGAAACCATAATCATACAAGTTTGAAATTTAGTAAAATTAAATCACATATATCAATTCCATCAATTTAACTTCATAACACATACATATATTTAACTTGATTATAGGCACAATGAAATCATCATAATTAAAAACAATATAACTAACACATGTACCGTTCACCCTTGGACGAGAACCAAACTTGACTTGCCGCTACTTGAGCTCCCTTGTTGTCGTATACCTACAAGCCTGAAGGTTTTCATGCTTAATCTGAATGTAATGACCCACCGGTTGACCTCCCAGCCTACTCCTTGGGTACTCTCCTTCCCCGCGGACCCCCAACCTGCAATGGGGTTGTACAACGAAGGAATGTGCTAGCTGATAGAGGTGAGTCCCTCTTAGCTCAAGAGTCCCCTCTCTATAACACTCTATCCCACCAAACTCGACTATAGCTTGTAACCACTCAAAATAATATAATCTCCTCCATCCAACCATAGGGTAAACAAAAGGTCCTTTTCCCTTCCATTTCCCTTTCTTATATAGAAGGCTTCATAGATGACACCTGGAATTTCATGCATAAAAAAATATTTTTTTTATTACCCAAAATTTTATTATTCACCCACCCATGTGTCACCCTCTCATCAAGAATCTCCAAAAATAATTTACTTAATTATTCATTTAAAATAATATTTTCCTCAACCCAACAAGGCTTCCTATTTCTTCTCCTAGTTGTCTCTTGATTCCCCCTTTTTACTCCTTAATTTGTGTTTATTACTGAAGTTAATTGATAATTCTCAGATTTGGTCTCCTAACTACCTCAATTTGCCTTTTTGATGAATATTCTTATGTTGGCTTTTACCACATGGAAGTTCTCTAAATTTCTCAAATTTTAATTTAGTATTCTTATTTTAATTCACCACCCTCTTCTCTTAATGAAGTTTTTAATAATTCTTTATACTTAACTCTATGTTAATATTTCCCCCTTTTTCCTAATTAAGTCTTATGTACTTAATATTTTGTTTTAACATGGAAAGGGTAGAGTTTTCATGGTAAAATATTTTATCTCTTCCTATTCCTCCCTTACCCTAAGTTTTATTATTGATTTAATTCCTTTGGTTCTAACATCATATGTCACTTGATATGAATTAGTTGGATTTTCCTATATTGATTATATTTATTAGCTTCTTTAATGATGTCAAGGGTGTCAAGCTTGGTCATTCCCTTCAAGAACTTTCATTCAAAGTTCCAAGGGTGCCATGCCTAAGAATTTATTTTTGATGCCAAGGGTGCCAAGTCGATCGTGCCCTTCAAGAATTTCTCTTGAAATTCCAAAGGTGCCACACCACTTTCCCTTCAAGTATCTAGTGGTTATGAGGGGAAATTATATGTGCAATGCCAGAGACCCCTATCATCTCGTATGTTGCCTGCTATAGTGAGACTAATGGTGTTGGGGATCAAGGAATCCGCCTTGATGCACGCCCCCTAGAAAATCCTCGTGAGCGAACCAAATTTGGGACCTGCCCTCACGACATCGTGATCTTCAAGGCGAAGGTATTTCGACCTTTCCAGCCTAAGTCATGGCGGGAGTGCTAGCGAGTGAGATCAAGAACACTGTTCCACCCCTTCCATGTTGTTCCATCCAATTGTACAACCCCATCACCCATATGTGAGTCATTCGGCCAAGCAACAAACATGTTCCTGCAACCACTGACATATCATCAGAGTATATGTAATATATATAACAAGTTTCAAACTGAACTTAGAATTTCAAAGACAAAATATTAATTTCTATCAAACTGGATGTTATCCACTCATCATATGCGAGTGCCTCTGGTCGTTTCCTGTCATGCTCAATAATCATCAATAACAAATTTCTCAGTGTTAAAAACATCAACATGACCTAGTCATTCACAACATTGTTTATTTTAAATCAGAACTAATGTAAGCAGTTAACATATGGGACACATCCCTCATGTTTATCATAATCATAACATCAATGGTAAATTAACATATTCATTAAAGGAACTATCATCGTAACATCAATAGAAAACATATCTATCCATAAAATCTATCATCATCATGATATCAATAGAGAACCTACATATCCATTAATGCTACAATCATATCAATAAAGAACATGCATATCCATAAATGTTATCATCATCATAGTATCAATAAAGACATACATAACCATCACATCCACTAATAATAGAGTCATGTGTCCGGATCCTCAACCTAAGGTCCTCCAAGAATAAAGTGCGGGTCTTAGGGCTAAATAATGTTAAAATTCATATCACTGTCATTCAACTAGAGTAGGGCACTACATACACCCCCTCTTAATAGTGGACTTCGTCTCAAAGTCCTTGGAATAGATAAGGAAAACGATGATGCATCTCTTTGGGATCATACTTGGCCCAAAACACTCATCAAATTCTATGTGGAAAAGATGGTGTCATCCTCACGCAATACAAACCAGTGTGCATCCTGAGGGCGTAGCCTGAAGGTGTTGAGTAAAATCATGGAAAGTTGAATACTAGAAGGCTCGAATTCATCAGAAACCATCACGGGTCCTCTGCATCATATAGGAAAAATTCCTCGACCCAAAAAAATCCTCGCATTAAACCAAGCTTGAACCAGAGTTTAAAATACTCTTTCCTCTATGGCCATAGCTTAGATGAGCTATGTATTGCAAGGACTATGTTTCGAAGTCTCAGGGAGGTCTTAGAAATTTTTTGAAGCGGAAAACTTCCGTTTTGTTTTTGGGTGTCCAAAGGAATCTAATGAAATTTCGAAGGCCTGACCTCTCCTTCGATTCTTGATCATTTGCAGTGATGCCTGTGGGTATAAATTGGAAGCAACAGGCCAAATGGAGAAATCCAAAGTTTTGGTCCACTTCGCTATATGTTAATCTTTTCTGCTTGAAAAATTAATCGATTGGAGAGATATTTCACCGCAGCATATGAGCAGGATTTTGCAAGCAGTAATTGAATTGATGTAAGGGCACTCTCTGTAGAAATGGACTGGATTTCGCTTGAAATTGACGAACTTCTTGTAATAAATTGACATAGAAAATTAAATGCTTTTAAATCTAGACTTAATTCATAAGTTAAGGTTTGAAATTTAAAATATGCAGTAAAGGTCTAGTTGATTTATATATAAATATATAAAGAGAGAGTATATATATATATATCTATATATATATATATATATATATATATATATAGACTCTGGAATCTTTGATCCTAGAATCTTAAAATTTCTTTTTTAAAGATTTAGTTCATCACAATCAACAGTTCTTGAGTTCATCACAATCAAGAGTTCATACTAATTTCAATTTAAAATAAAATAAAATAATCATTGTGACAAGAGTTCTTGATATGCAATTTAAAGGTCTTTATGTAATATGCTTATAACTATATCAGTCTAGTGTAATCATGATGAACACTTCAGTTACTCATTGTTCGTAGAAGAGATCAAAGGGTTTGAGAAATGTAAGGGTGTTTTGAGGTCCAGGTTTAAATTTTGGAAGATCAAGTCAAGTCTCAAGAATGGAAGGATATTAACTGTTAAAAGGGTCTAGCTATAGCATAGTGATATTAGCGCTCCCCTGCTAATAATTTTAGGGTCAAGGGTCATATCAACTGTGATTTTAATATAATAATGTTAGTGTTTGTAATCGATTTTCAAATAGTCATATTCGTGTTCTCTTGAAGCAGTGTTTGTTCAACATTTATGTTTGAAATTTGAATAGCAGTGTTTGTTCAACATTTATGTTTGAATTAGTAATCACATTTATGTTTGAATTAGTATTCAAATTTCAAGCTGATTTTCCAGCCTGATCGTCCCATATAACAGGGCAAAAGACCTTTAATTCTTCTTCCCAACCAAAGAATGGTAATGAAAACTATCAATAATTTAAACAGATTATTTTGGAAATACATTTGATCTTAGGATTGGAGTATCTACATTAAAAACTCCGAATTTGTGTATATTTTATAAATAATTGATTTATCTTTAGGTTACCAACCATGTTGTAATTTTTTTTTAAATATATTTATTAGCTATACAACCTTAAGACAAAGCTTATTGTTCGTGGTACCTATATAGTTCTGCTTTTGTTCTTGGAAAACACATTTTAACGTTTACAAACGGGGAGATTGGAAATCGTTTAAAAACACATTTTAGTTAATTCGTTGTATTTCATCATATAGTTCTATTTCAACTCCATTGTTATATGTTGCAAACACCGCTCTATTTGACTCTAGTAAATATTGCAACACTTCTATAAGTAAATATGTAAAAACAATTAGCATCTTGGATGTAATGTTAATTTGGTGGCTAATTTTTGTTTTTCTTAATTAACAAGCCTCTTCAAGTTAGCATACATTTATTTCAGTTTGAGCTTTCCAGCTAGTTGTCTTCTCTCCTGTACATGCACGTTAAAATATTTCAAGTTTTGTCTACTATTCAAACCTATGCTTATAAACAAGATGTGAATGCCTGAAATTCTCCTAGTGGTTATTTTTAAAATTATGTTCTCTTACTGACATGGAAATGTTTTCTTTCCCGTTCTTTTCATAGAGATGTCAAACCATAGTTTTTGTTTTTCCTATTAATATTTTTGCCACAATTTTCTATTAATATTTTTGCCACAATTTGTCTATGTTTGTATTCAGTCTTTATGAGAAGCTCATTTGTGAATTTGTGCCTTACATTATTTCCTACAAAGCTATTGAAGACATTATAAGAAATATATTGTTAGCCACCTGTAAAATTTGATTATCCCGAAAGGTGGCTAAATCTATTTTTGAGCCTTCAAGGAACAATTTTTCTCACTAAAAATTGTTGGCTCTTGAAGACTTTTTGAAGGCCTCAAGCCTCTGTCCAGCCCTCACTGCTGTTCCCATCTTGAAAAACTCTGAAATCCTGTTGATTTCCAAATCCAAAATATTGCTGCAAACAGCATTTTCTCCTTTCCCTTCTTCCCAAATTAACCTCATCTTTATATCCCCTTATTTCCCACAAAAATCCCTCACTTTCACATTTCTGCCTTTCCCCTCATCAAAATCCCCTTTATAAGGTTTAAGACTCACTCTTGGCCTTATCGGAACCCTCATTTCCTTTGAAAAAACGTTGAAAAATCATAAAAATGCATTGTTTTGACTTAAGCCCCCTTGGGCTAAGTCCCTAGCCTCTCTGCCCATACACCCTGGCGCCATGACCACGCACTGAGCTAGTCGGGCACTTATCCGGTTTAAATAAATATTTCTTCACAAACCATTAAAAAACCTTTGATATTTATTTAAACTGTTGAAATTCATTTTTATTTATTTTTCCGCCCGTGCAAATTATGGAGCGATCTCGGCCGTCGATTCAATCCATAGATCTGACGGTGTGGACCGCGCCTCCCTGTGGACCCCCCAGCCGTGCGCCGTTTTCCCAAAACCGCGTGGTTTCTATCGCACCACTCTTCGGCGGAGGGCAGTTTTTGCCTAATGACGAGCGATTCCATACATCGCTTGACACGCATCCCTTGTACTATTTGTAAAACCGTCGTCCATCCATCGTCCATCGCACGTTAATGTTTGGACCGGGACGCCCAGCGATATCGCTGTGGACCGTCCGATCTGGGCCCACTGATCCGACGGTGATCGCTTGCCAAAGTTGTTCGATGGTTAACAAAGGCGCACGCACGATAGCCAGGCCATCATACAGTGGAAAATCAATCTCCGCCGTCAATCTGATCTGCAGATCGACGACCCACAATTCATCGCCCGATCTCTCCATTTGACTCTCCATTGCCCAATCCCGACCGTCGATCTCTGCGCGATCAACGGTTCAGATTTATCTTTCTCCTCTGATCTCCTCATTCAATCTCGATCGTCGATCTCTGCGCGATCGACGGCTCGGATTTAATCCTTATTTCACCCATTCCATGATCGCTCCCAATCAATCCTGACCGTTGGATGATGCCATCCAACGGCTTCGATCTCCTCGCGCGCCCTTCGATGCAGTCAACCTATAAAAGCAGGATTTTTTAATAATTTTTCGTATTTTGCAGGGTTTTTATCATTTTCTCGCAAATTTCAAAGAAGATTCAGAGGCGGAGGGTGACGACCCTCTCGTCTTCGATTCGTCATAGGAAATCATCCACAGGGTGGAAATGCACATTTCTTCAGTGTTTCCTCAGGCACGGATGCCTTATGAACCCTTCGCAGCCCTGCATCGCAGCAAAGAACACAGCAAATCGGGCACAGCCAAAGAGTATCAGAGACGAAGACTAGAATTAACCAAAACAGAGGAATAAAGGCAGTTTTACGGGGATTACGGCTAAGACTGTTATCAAAAGCTTAACCCCTGATTTAAAACACAGTTAAAGAAGAAAGCACAAAGGATTATCAGACAAGAAACCTCCACCGCCACATATGAGGTTAATCAATTTCTCCCAGCTACCACAGAGCCACCTGTTGCCTCAAACCATTCAAACAAAGGCTGAAGTTATTGAAGAAGATTAGACTTTGCCTCAGAGCAGCCGGAAAGTTACTTCTGCAAGGAAACTTAATGACAAAATATCAGCAGAGTTACTTCAACATTCCGCCGAGCCTCAAAGGTCAAACAAAAGCTCCCACTGAGCTTAATCTTTATGTAAAAACATTAAATACAGAGTATCCCCATGTAAATTTCTTCATTGAGCCCCTCAAAGGCCAGAGACCATTAAATCTGTATTAATTGTAAATTGAGATCAGATCTCACCTCCTCATCCTTCTATATATACTTCTTTAGAAGATGAGTGAGGGGTTGGTTGTAGAACTTTGATATACACTTGAGCTAAAACTTCTGATTGTACATAGTATTCACTAGCTCTTGGAGCTCTGTTGGTGATAGATAGGTTAGGCCGAGATGTGTGGATGTTGCTAATCTAAAGCACTGGACTTAAAGTTGTAACTGGTTTGGAGCATCAATACAAGCTGATTTATGGGATCCTGGTCTATGTTGACGGTGATGTTTTTCTTATTGTAACCTGTTATTTTGTTTCTGTTTCCATTTGCGTTTCATATTCTCTTATAAAGAACAACATGCACAGAGTTAGGACCTACTGTATATTAGTACTTTCTCCGATCGAAATATTTATCTAAGTGGTTTTCTTCCATCCGTGTTATTTAGGAATGATTTAATTCGCCTTAAGCATAGGAATGCCGGCGTTCCTCGTCTTATTGTCTTACCAATGTTATTCTTAGATGTTATTTTCAGTATATGTTTAGTGAAGATGAACTGAGGAAGATATGGTGAGCCCTGGTCCCAGTATGATCCCACAGACTATCTGATTGTTTCCCTTGGAATGTGTTAAAAGCTGGCTAGTTTCAAAGTACTTACCAGATCTTAGGCAATTCTGTTGTTATCTTTGTATTTGTCTTGAAATTAACTAAGTAAAGCAGAGCTAGGAGAGGATTTGTGGTGAGCCCGACCCGCTAGTTTCTAGTCCAAAAGTTTCCTTCAAGTTTCCCTCTATTTTAAGATGTTTTCTATTGAAAGTGTATCAAAGGCTGGCTAGTTTCAAAGTACTTACCAGATCCTAGTTTACTTTTATGTTTTTTTTTAGTCCATGTCAAAGGCTGGCTAGTTTCAAAGTACTTACCAGATCCTGGGCTGCTCTCGTTTCTGCATCTGTTCATTTCTCCTTCTTATTGTATCATTCCATTCCATAAATCAATCTTCAAAGAGATCCTTCGACTTAGATGACTTGCCCCATGGACCACTCTTGCCTCTTGTTGTTTCAATTAAACCCTATTATGACTCCATAGCCCAATGGACTAAAACCTGCAATTTTCTATCTTGTTGACCGAATCTTACTCTGATTTCCTGCAACTTCTCACCTTTGAAAACTTTTTTCACTCAGAACTTTCCACCTTGAACAGTAATCATGATCAACCATCCAAAAAACAAACAAACCATTGGCCTTCATAACTAGCCTAATATCATAACCCCAAACTTCAGAGACAAATCCATCTTTGTACATATTGGAGAGATCCCTCTCCGGATTCAGGAGGGCTAGAACCTAGAATCCCAAAGTTGGTTGAAATGATGTTGTTTCTGTAATTGGACTCTGCCAATCTTGCTAATAAATTACAGATCCCTAACATTTCTGGCAACTCCGCTGGGGACCTGAACCCATAATCATTTTTCATCTCTATAAATCTTGTGAGTAAAAAGCACCCTTTTCAAGCACTACCAACAATTGTTAATCATGATGAAACTTGTTTGAATCGGTGACAATCTAGGTAAACCCTAGGATTCTCTTAAGACTTGATCAAACCTTGAAAAATTAGCTGGCTTAGCCATAAGAGTAGACTTTCTTTGTCTCATAACCGTAGCTAAGTTTTGAAACAGAGTTGGGATATTCTTAAAAACCACACAACTCAAAAATAACTAAGAAAAACCAAAAATACTTCAGATTGGTAGTAAAACACTTACTCCTAAATTGACACTTACCTTTTGTTGTGTTTTACCCCATACTCTTAGACAGAGTCTGGAAAGGGCCAGGTAGCTTCTGGATCTCATCCTCTTTTAGAGGTGAAATATCTGGTAAATTCCCTCCCAGTCAATCTCTGGTTAGAGTTTGTTGTTTTCT
This sequence comes from Pinus albicaulis, assembly GCA_034641835.2. NCBI lineage: Eukaryota > Viridiplantae > Streptophyta > Pinopsida > Pinales > Pinaceae > Pinus > Pinus albicaulis. The sequence goes on along the minus strand of CM076575.1, from coordinate 451,061,778 downwards.
GGGATATCCTTGAAAAGGGATATTTCACAAGCATGGTGGTGGACCATAAAACCTTTTACCTCTGAAAGGAGCTAAAAAATTCCACCTGGCGACTCCACAATCCTGAACAGACCTTAAGACTCCACTGGAAAGAACCCTGATCATCATAATATCATTCAAACTTAGTTAGAGGACTTTGGGATTGAAATTTAGGCATACAGATTAGTTAACCATTCAAAGACTGTCATATCTGGTTGAAATTGTCTTGTTTATTTGGGTCTGAAAACACAGCATAGTGGCTCCTAGAAAGATTCACACTAGAGCCTATCCTGACCCTGATCCACCTGAAGTAGTTGATAACCCAGAATATATCCTTAGGAAGTCTCCTAAGATTAAATTATCAAGTGTTTTCAAACCATCCTTGAGAGCTAAATCAGGTCCTGAAAATCTTTCAGCTCTACAACAATCACAAGCTGACTTAGTAAATCCATTTAGAACTAGTTCATTCGATGATATAATCCAGCTAGGTTCTGAGTCTTCACTTTCTTCTCCTGAAACTAGTGAACATCTTGGTAGTAGAGAAACAACACCTCCTGATTTACATTTCCTCCACAACTTAGGTGTCTCTCATCCACGATTAGCTCAGCAATCTACTGTTGTCCAAACCACTCCGCTCCAACCCACTCTCCCTTTTTTTAATCCACCCCTTGTAAATCCACCCCCACCTCCTGCCATGGCTGCATGGTATGCTCCCCTAGTCCTTCCTACACCATTAGTCAACCTTCCATAGGACATTCAGTCCAAAATTCCGTTATATGATGCTAAAAATACTACAACTGCATCACAACATGTGGATAGGATGGATGACTATTTTGACAGAAATGAAATTGAAGATGATTCTGTCAAACTTAGATTATTTTCTCAAAGCCTGGGGGGAGAAGTAAGAAAATGGTTTAAAGGCTTAGCCCCCCATAGTATCAATGATCTCCAAGGCTTCCATCAAATATTCTTGAAAAAATGGGAAGTTAAAAAGAATCCTCTCCAAGTCCTTTCTGATTACAAGAACCTTCATAGAAACCCTAGGGAAAGTGTCCAAGCTTATTGCACTAGATTCAATAGTGTGTATAATGCACTTTCCCCAGAGCTAAAACCTCCACAAGGCTCAGCTTTAAACAAGTTTCCTGAGGGGTTTGATTCTAACATGACCTATCAGCTGAGAGAGAGAGACTTTGCAACTCTTGAAGACATGCAAAGAGGTGCTCTTTCTGTAGAAGTCAACCTGATGGAGAAAAGAGCAAGGATGAAAGCTGAAAAGAGAGTATCTTTTAGAGAGGAATCCACCCCTTCCACTTCCAATTCAAAGATGGAAAGAATGATGGAAGAGATGATGAAAGAGATGAGCATAATTAAGAGAGCACAAGCAAGCCAAAATCAAAATGCTCCTCAAAACAGAAACCAGAACCAAAATCAAAATTCTAGAAGAAACCAACCTCCAAACAGACCTAGGGAAGATGATCAACAGATCACTCCTCCCTTTCATCAAAACTATGTAAGTGAGGTTGAAGAAATGGATCAAATAATAGAGGAAGATGATATCAACCTGTTTGGGGTATATGATGATGACTTTGAAGTTCATTATGATAAAAAACAAGGTCTTTACACACCATATGATGACAAAAGAGATGATAATGAAAATTATGATCAAAACATGGAAAATGCCATCACATAACCTCAAAGAGAATATGACCTTAGAATTAAATCTAGTAAAAAAAAACCCCAACAACAAAACCTCTAACAAGCCTTCACAAAACAGCACTGCAACCAAACCTAAAGTTATCAAACAAAAGGATAAAACAATGGCTGAAAATTCTGATAAAGGTAAAGGAAAAGGCACTCAAGACAATGAGAAACAGAGTGCAGACATTAGTAGTACTAACACATAAGCTAGTACTCCTGTGAAAACAATTTTATCAAATTTAAATAAAACAAATCAACAAGCTGACATTGTTGATAAAGTGACACTTAATAAGGCTGAAACTAGCACTGTAAAGAGTCAAATTTCGTTCAGCCTGGAGTAGGAAATTTCGAAGATTAAGATTTCTATTCCCCTCACTGAATTAGCTGCCCAACATGTATATAGGACCCAAATTTTTAAGGCTTTAAATTTAGAAGACAACAATGACATAGTCAATCTTAACGATGACCAACCAGAGCTTATTTTTGGTCCAAATATTGAAGGAAAATATCAAGAGGGACCTGTTCCTCCCCTTTATGTAAGTTTTAATGTTCATGACAAGATTTTTCACAACGCTATGCATGACTCAGGGGCTTCTCATAATCTAATGCCTAAAGCTGTAATGGAGAGCCTGGGTCTAGAAATCACCAGACCTTATAAAGACCTTTACTCTTTTGATTCTAGTAGAGTAAAATGTTTAGGATTGATCAAGGACCTCTGTGTTAACTTAGCCCAAATTCCAGCCAAATGCTTAGTCATGGATCTTGTTGTGGCTGATGTGCCCCCAAAGTATGGAATGTTACTCTCAAGGTCTTGGGGGGATAAGTTACAAGGGACTATGCAAATGGACATGACCTATGTGACTATCCTTGTTTTCAATCAAACTAGAAGACTTTACAGGGAGTTCCATATGCAGTACATAGTCACAAGCCAAGACAAACCACAAAACTCTCCTATCTATTATGTCAATACAGGCCTCGATTCTTTTATCATGTTTAATGATGAAACACTTAGTTAACAAGTCAATTTAACAGAATTAATGGCCGATAGAGAGGAGGAGGTAAATACCAATGAACTGTCAAAGTTGTTTGTTGAACCTTTAAACAACAGCAAACCAAATACGGGTATTGAACTACAAGTCATGTGTCCTTTGCTGCTAAAAATTGAGAGCCAAGAATGTATCCCTCAAATAAATAAAAATCTGGGGGAATCAGAACAAATTCAACTCTGTGTTGAGATTCCACAACAACCTTTGAGCACGACAGTTGAAGAGGACTCTAACCAAAATAAAACCGAGAAAATTCCTCTCTGGAGTATGTATCTTGATGGGTCATGCACCAAAACCAACGCTGGTGCAGGTGTCTAGTTTACTAACACTGAAAAAAACCACACTGAGTGCATTTCATGCAAATTAAACTTTCAGTGTTCCAACAACATAGCGGAATATGAGTCCCTTCTCTTAGGCTTACATCTCTTGAAAAAGTTAGGAGCCAGAAGAATCAATGTATTTGGGGATTCTGAATTGATCATTAGGCAAGTAAATTGGGAGTATAACGCAAATCATCCCAGACTTAGAGCCTACTGGAATGATTTCATGGACCTGTTAAAAACATTCGAGGAGTCCAAAGTAATTTTTGTCCCAAGGAAAAGAAACATTGCGGCCCACAATTTAGCCTTTGCAGCTAGAACATGCTTAATGCCATTTGAAACCAAAGACTGTACAACTGAGATAAATTTTAGACCAACGGTGCCTGATAATAAGAAGTATTGGCAGGTGTTTGACAATGACAAACAAATAGAATACTTCATGCAATTCAGAAATGAATTCGAACATAACAGTTCGGACTCAGATTATGAAACAAACTGCAGTGAAGAAAACTTTCTTGATGAAGAAGGACCGTCTCCTGAGCCTGTCAACATTAACCTATTATCTAGCAAATTTATGAACAAAACAGAGGAGTTGTAAACTCTCCATGCTAAAGATGAAAATTTGCCTAGAGGTCTGGCCCCTTTAGAAGAGTTGTTTGATTTTGACGATATGGCCAAAAAACCAAAACTGGAACCTGTAGAGACCGAAGTGGAGGAGTGCAATATAGGAAGTGAGGAAAAACCAAAAATGATTAAGTTGTCTAAAACTTTACTAGCTCACATTAAACTCAAATACATTGAGTTGTTTAAAGAGTTTTCTGATGTTTTTGCGTGGAGTTACGAAGATCTTAAATCCTATGACACTGAAATAATATAGCACAAAATTCCCCTTAAAGAAAGCCAAAAACCATTCAAACAGAAACTGCGCAGAATAAACCCTGTTCAGTTACCTTTAGTTGAGAAGGAGATTAAAAAGATGTATGAAGCTGGTATTATTGTCCCTTTTAGATATTCTGAATGGGTATCTAATCTGGTGTCTGTTAGGAAGAAAACTGGAGAAATCAAGCTTTGTATAGACTTTAGAGATTTAAACAAAGCTTCATTAAAAGACAACTATCCTCTACCCAAGATGGATCATTTTTTACAAAGGGTGGTAGGGTCTAGAAGAATTTCTTTGCTGGATGGCTATTCAGGGTACAATCATATCTTGGTTTACCCTGCTGATCAATTAAAGACGACATTTACTACACCATGGGGCACTTTCATGTATGTTAAAATGCCCTTTGGTCTAATGAATGCTGGAGCAACTTTCAAAAGAGCCATGGACATAGCATTCTCAGAAGAATTGGGCTTCTTCGTCATTATCTATCTTGATGATGTCACTGTGTTTTCAAAAACAGATGAAGAACACTTAGAACATTTGAGAAAAGTTTTCGAGAAGTGCAGAAGGTTCGGAATATCTTTAAACCCTAAGAAGACACTATTCGGTCTCCAAGAAGGTAAGCTTCTTGGACACATTATTTCAGAAGAGGGTATAAAGATAGATCCAAAGAGGATTGAGGCCATATTGCAAATCTCTCATCCTCGAAACATCAAGGAGTTGCAATATTTCATTGGGAAGATCAACTTTTTGAGAAGGTTCATCCCTAATTTGGCTGAGCTCCTTAGGAATATCACAAACATGTTAAAAAAGGAGCAAGGGATAAAATGGACCTTGGAAGTAAAGCAATCCTTTGAACTGGTGAAACAAGCATTAACCAAAACACCGGTTCTGATAAGTCCTGATTTTTCAAGAGATTTTTATATTTTCTCGTTTGCATCAAAACACACCATAGTTGTTGTCCTTTTACAGAAAAATCCACAAGGAAAAGAGCAGCCTATTGCATTCTTTAGCAAGGCATTGAGGGATGCCCCTTTGAAGTATAACATTATGGAGAAGCAAGCTTTTGCTTTGGTCAAAGAATTGAAAGACTTCAGAGTATACATCCTTCATTCACATATTATTGCCTATGTCCCAAATTCAGTTATTAAAGACATTCTAACACAAGACCCAGATGGTAAGAGAGGTAAGTGGATTTTTGTTATTCTCGAATATGATTTAGAGATAAAACCCACTAAGCTCATCAAAGGCCAAGGTCTAGCTAGATTAATGGCTGAATCAAATTGTGAAGTTCTTGATATTCATATGATTAATGCTTTAGATGATCAAGAGGAAATCTCAACACCCATTGTTGAAAACCATTTTATGAATTCCTCTTGGTATGTTGATATTCTTTATGTCCTACTTAATTTGAATACACCTCCTGGTTTGACAAAAACAAAGGCAAGGTTCCTAAAATTGAAAGTTGTAAACTATTGCATTATAGATAAATGTCTTTATTGGAAGAATGCATGTGGTTTATTGCTTAAATGTTTGCCTGAGTTTGATGCAGAGAAGGTTAAGTACCAGTTCCATGAAGGAGAGTGTGGAGGTCATTTGTACTAGAAAACAACAGCCAACAAAATTTTGAGGGTTGGTTTCTATTGGCCTACTCTTTTCCATGATGTGCACCAGATGATCATAGCCTGTCATAAGTGTCAGCTTTTTGAAGGCAAAAGAAAACTGCTACCCCTGCCTCTGCATCCAATCACTATTGAAGCCCCTTTCCAACAGTGGGGACTTGACTTTATAGGAGAAATCCATCCCCCATCTTCTGCCCAGCACAGATGGATTCTCACTGCCACAGACTATTTCACTAAGTGGATAGAAGCCATCCCTTGTAGGCAGGCCAATGATTCAGTTATCATAAAATTTATGGAGAATAATATTCTCTCCAGATTTGGCTGCCCTACCAAGATCATCACTGATAACGCAGCAGCATTTGGATCAAAGAAGATGGTTGAGTTATGTCATAGATACCAGATAACATTGGGGCATTACACGGCCTATTACCCTCAAGGTAATGGACTTACAGAATCCTCAAACAAAATTTTAGTGAACATAATCAAGAAACTGTTGGAGGACAACAAGAAGTCTTGGCACACAAAGTTGATTCATGCACTTTGGGCTGACAAATTGACTTTGAAGAAATCCATTGGTATGTCACCCTTTCAGTTTGTGTATGGTACTGATGAAATTTTCCCAAAGAGCCTTGGTGTACCAGTGATAAAGTTGATTCAAGAGTTGCAGACTGAAGATAATGACATGATCAGAAGAATAAATCAAACCATTCATCTTCAGCAAACCAGAGAGGAAGTGTATAACAAAGCATTGCAGAAACAAGACAGCATTAAGAAGCTTTTTGACAGAAGAAAAAAGGCCAGCAATTTCAATATTTGGGACAGAGTTTTAAAGTGGGACTCAAGAAGAGAAGAGAAGGGAAAGCATGGAAAATTTGATAACCTATGGCTTGGCCCTTACTCTATTCATTCAGCTGCTGGTAACAATGCATTTTTCTTGCAGGAATTGAATGGAGCAGAATTGTTTGGGGGTCCTGTCAATGGCAGGATGCTTAAGCATTACTTCTCTTGATCCATGTTATGTTTTAAGGCCTTTTTATCTTTTCCATTATAAATATTTCATCCGCCATTGCATTCAAAGTTGTAAAAAACAAAAACAAAAATACAAAAACAATGAAAAGAAAGAAAAGAGGGCAGATTTTGAAAACAAGAAAGGTATAGCCCCATACCAAAAAGACAATCAAATTCTGAAAGTGTGCAAGCTCAAATGCCACTCCTGAAAAACACACTTCTAGTTATTCAAATTGTTTAATCTTGACTAATTAGCTTTAAATTTTCTGCTGATAGGATAGTGAATTTGATTTGCCAAACTGTTTAATCTTGGCTTATCAGTAGATAGATTAGGATAGAAATTAAATGTTCAAACATGTTCAAAATTTGAACCAGAAGAAAAGGAAAGACGGCTCAATAAGAGTCAAAACGGAGCTGTGAAAGGAGGAAGGAAATGTTTTCACATTTTCAGATCTTAAGCCTTCCATTCTTGATTTAATTTTTGTGAAATAAATGTCTATGTGTAGCTTGTCTTTTATGCCATAGACCAGCATCAAGTTAGACTGTTCAATCCTAACTTGAGTGCTTTTCAATTTCTGTTTTAGAAATTTAGAGAATGAAAATCTATTGGACAGTTTAATCCCAACAGATGGTAGATTAGGTAGAGAAGCATCTGAGCTCAAATGTTTAATCTGAGTTCAGGGAGAAAAAAGGAGTAGAATTAGATTAGTTTCCTGCTTTCAAAAAGAATAAAATGTTGTGAAAAGAGTTTGCCAATCCAAGTGCACTCTATTGAAGAAAAAATGTTAGATCTGTAGGATTGGGTAGGTAGAAGTTTGTATTGATGAAGATCCATTGTTTTTTATGGTTGCTAATACCCTTTCAGAGAAAGATCATACCAGTAAAAGAAGAGCAGCCCAATGGATTAGGCAACTGATCAGCCTCCCAGAGGACATTAAAATATCAGGAACTTGGTCAGCCTCCCAGATAATTCAAGTCTGAAAGTTCTTGATGCCTTCAAGAAGGCACCATCCCCAAGTGGAGCCACTGTTAGCCACCTGTAAAATTTGATTATCCTGAAAGGTGGCTAAATATATTTTTGAGCCTTCAAGGAACAATTTTTCTCACTAAAAACTGTTGTCTCTTGAAGACTTTTTGAAGGCCTCATGCCTCTGTCCAGCCCTCACTGCTGTTCCCATCTTGAAAAACTCTGAAATCCTACTGATTTCCAAAGCCAAAATATTGCTGCAAACACCATTTTCTCCTTTCCCTTCTTCCCAAATTAACCTCATCTTTATATCCCCTTATTTCCCACAAAAATCCCTCATTTTCACATTTATGCCTTTCCCCTCATCAAAATCCCCTTTATAAGGTTTAAGACTCACTCTTGGCCTTATCAGAACCCTCATTTCCTTTGAAAAAACGTTGAAAAATCATAAAAATGCATTGTTTTGACTTAAGCCCCCTTGGGCTAAGTCCCTAGCCTCTCCGCCCATACACCCTGGCGCCGTGACCGCGCGTTGAGCCAGTCGGGCACTTATCCGGTTTAAATAAATATTTCTTCTCAAACCATTAAAAAACCTTTGATATTTATTTAAACCGTTGAAATTCATTTTTATTGATTTTTCCGCCCGTGCAAATTATGGAGCGATCTCGACCGTTGATTCAATCCATAGATCTGACGGTGCGGAGTGCGCCTCCCTGTGGACCCCCCAGCCATGCGTTGTTTTCCCAAAACTGCGTGGTTTCTATCACACCACTCTTCGGCGAAGGGCAGTTTTTGCCTGATGACCAGCGATTCCATACATCGCTTGACACGTGTCCCTTGTACTATTTGTAAAACCGTCGTCCATCGCGCGTTAAAGTTCGGACCGGGACGCCCAGCGATATCACTGTGGACCGTCCGATCTGGGCCCACTAATCCAATGATGATCGCTCGCCAAAGTTGTTCGATGGTTAACGAAGGTGTGCGCACGATAGTCGGGCCATCATACAGCGGAAAATCAATCTCCGCCGTCGATCTGATCTGCAGATCGATGGCCCACAATTCATCGCCCGATCTCTCCGTTTGACTCTCCATTGCCTAATCCCGATCGTCGATCTCTGCGCGATCAACAGTTCAGATTCATCTTTCTCCTCTGACCGCCTCGTTCAATCTCGACCATCGATCTATGTGCGATCGACGACTCGGATTTAATCCTTCTTTCACCCATTCCATGATCGCTCCCGATCAATCCTGACCGTTGGATGATGCCATCCAACGGCTCTGATCTCCTCGCGTGCCCTCCGATGCAGTCAACCTATAAAAGCATGATTTTTTAATAATTTTTCGTATTTTGTAGGGTTTTTATCATTTTCTCGCAAATTTCAAAGAAGATTCGGAGGCGGAGGGTGACGACCCTCCAATCTTCGATTCGTCAAAGGAAATCATCCACAAGGTGGAAATGCACATTTCTTCAGTGTTTCCTCAGGCACGAATGCCTTATGAACCCTGCGCAGCCCTGCATCGCAGCAAATAACACAGCAAATCGGGCACAGACAAAGAGTATCAGAGATGAAGACCATAATTAACCAGAACAGAGGAATAAAGATAGTTTTACGAGGATTACGGCTAATACTGTTATCAAAATCTTAACCCCCGATTTAAAACACAGTTAAAGAAGAAAGCACAAAGGATTATCAGACAGGAAACCTCCACCGCCACATATGAGGTTAATCAATTTCTCCCAGCTACCACAGAGCCACCTGTTGCCTCACACCATTCAAACAAAGGCCGAAGTTATTGAAGAAGATCAGACTTTGCCTCAGAGCAGCCGGAAAGTTACTTCTGCAAGGAAACTTAATGACAAAATATCAGCAGAGTTACTTCAACATTTCGCCGAGCCTCAAAGGTCAAACAAAAGCTCCCACTGAGCTTAATATTTATGTAAAAACATTTAATACAGAGTATCCCCATGTAAATTTCTTCATTGAGCCCCTCAAAGGCCAGAGACCAATAAATCTGTATTAATTGTAAATTGAGATCTTTATCAGATCTCACCTCCTCATCCTTCTATATATACTTCTTCAGAAGATGAGTGAGGGGTTGGTTGTAGAACTTTGATATAAACTTGAGCTAAAACTTCTAATTGTACATATTATTCACTGGCTCTTGGAGCTCTGCTGGTGATAGAAAGGTTAGGCCGGGATGTGTGGATGTTGCTAATCTAAAGCACTGGACTTAAAGCTGTAACTGGGTTGGAGCATCAATACAAGCTGATTTATGGGATCCTGGTCTATGTTGACGGTGATGTTTTTCTTATTGTAACCTGTTATTTTTTTTCTGTTTCCATCTGTGTTTCATATTCTCTTATAAATAATAGCATGCACAGAGTTAGGACCTACTGTATATCAGTAACCTTCTCTGACTGAAAATCTGTATCTAAATGTTTTCTTCCATCTGTGTTATTTAGGAATGATTTAATTCAGTTTAAGCATAGGAATGTTGGCGTTCCCTCATCTTATTTTCTTAGCTGAATGTTATTCTTAGATGTTATTTTCAGTATATGTTTAGTGAAGATGAACTAAGGAAGATATGGTGAGCCCTGGTCCCAGTATGATCCCACAGACTATCTGATTGTTTCCCTTGGAATGTGTTAAAAGTTGGCTAGTTTCAAAGTACTTACCAGATCTTATGCAATTATGTTGTTATCTTTGTATTTGTCTTGAAAGTAACCAAGTAAAGCAGATCTAGGAGAGGATTTGTGGTGAGCCCGGCCCGCTAGTTTCTAATCCAAAAGTTTCCTTCAAGTTTCCCTCTGTTTTAAGATGTTTTCTATTGAAAGTGTATCAAAGGCTGGCTAGTTTCAAAGTACTTACCAGATCCTAGTTTACTTTTATGTTTTTCTTGAGTCCATGTCAAAGGCTGGCTAGTTTCAAAGTACTTACCAGATCCTAGTTTACTTTTATGTTTTTCTTGAGTCCATGTCAAAGGCTGGCTAGTTTCAAAGTACTTACCAGATCCTGGGCTGCTCTTGTTTCTGCATCTGTTCATTTCTCCTTCTTATTGTATCATTCCATTCCATAAATCAATCTTCAAAGAGATCCTTAGACATAGATGACTTGCCCCATGGACCACTATTGCCTCTTACTGTTCCAATTAAACCCTATTATGACTCCATAGACCAATGGACTAAAACCTGCAATTGTCTATCTTGTTGACCGAAGCTTACTCTGATTGCCTGCAACTTCTCACCTTTGAAAAAATTTTGCACTCAGAACTTTCCACCTTGAACAGTAATCATGCTCAACCATCCAAAAAAAAAACAAACCATTGGCCTTCATAACTAGCCTAATATCATAACCCCAAAATTCAAAGACAAATCCATCTCTGTACATATTGGAGAGATCCCTCTCCGGATTCAGGAGGGCTAGATCCTAGAATCCCAAAGTTGGTTGAAACGATGTTGTTTCTGTAATTGGACTCTGCCAATATTGCTAATAAATTACAGATCCCTAACACATACATCTATTTTAGAAGTCTAGAAAGTTTTACAATTGGAATGATTATCAAGGTAATGGCCTTCTTTGGCGAAACCGTAAAAGTGGGTCAAATGAATTTGTAGTTTTACCCTTCGGACTAAAAAATTCCCCAGGTGTTTTTATGATTTTGATGAATGGGATATTCCGGGATTAATTAGACAAGTTTGTACAATTATTTATCGATGACATTTTGATCTACTCAAAGACCCCAGAAGATCATGACGAACACTTGAAGATAGTTCTTCAATGTCTTAGAGAAAACCAATTGTATGGAAAACTGTCAAAGTGTTCCTTTTACCAATCAAAGATTCATTATCTTGGGCACATTATCTCTGGGGATGGCATCGCGGTAGACCCGACAAAGATAGAGACCATCATGGAATGGCCAGCACCAACCAATGTTCAAGAAATATGAAGTTTCATGGGCATGGCAGGGTATTATCGTAGATTTTTCGAAGGGTTTTTGAGGATAGCAAGCCCCATTACCGAGCTCCAAAGAAAGAACAAGAAATTCATTTGGACTGAAAAATGTGAAGAGGCATTCCAAAGGTTGAAGGTATTGTTAACGATGACACCAATTTTGAAAGTGCTAGATATGGAACAAGAATTGTTGGTTTGCACTGATGCCTCCAAGCAAGGGTTGGGTTGTGCATTGATGTAGGAAGGAAGAGTAATAGCATATGCATCAAGAAAACTTAGAACCCATGAAGAGAAATACGCAACCCACCCTATAATTTACTAGATGAGTGCTAGGATTAAAGTATATTTTCTTTTTTTTCTTTTTTCTTTTTTGACAAGTAGAGGAGTCCGAGTCTCCATATTCCTCTCATGGTATTAAGGCATGATTGAAGACTTAAAAAAATGTGTTTCTATGCAAGTACTCAACAGCATAAAGTTGAATGTGGACCTATACGAAGTTTAGAAAAGTTATGTTTGAAAGGACTTATGACATCATTCCAATTTTGTTTGTGGCTCGAAGCAAGACTTAGCAACATTATACTAATGAAAATATACTTGAAGAATGGCATTTGATCTCGACGAGGATGCAAAGCATTGACTAGAAAGTCATGAGTTAATATCATCAACAAAAATACGGCATCATTCTTAAAGAAATCTTCTATCTTGACCCTCTAAAGATATGTTCTTGAATGGGTCTACTTCTACCGTTCATCTAAATTGATAAAGTCCATTCGCTGCATCTTGAAGTGAAGAACACGTCTCACAAAACAAAATATTGCTGCTGTTACAACTTGGTTTGAAAAATCCAATGATAATCCATTAGATTCATGGCATGAAAACAATCCTCTTTTAGCTCACTGCTATGTCATAAACTCTTTTTCTGCTCGTTATCGCTGAATTATAAGTAGTTTACTGTTATCCTAAATTACGCATTTGAAATCTGAATACATAAGTGGCTTTAAGTGCTCTCATTTGTTAAAAAGGAGGTGAAAGTTTTGGATTTGTTTGATACTTTTGGCATTAGCTTAACATCTGCCATCATATTGTTATTTTATATATAATGTCTGTTCATTAACAGCCACTGAAATTTGAGTGGAATCAGAGATTTTGTTCATTGTGAAGTGAACTCTTTGGATTGATTGCATTGACAAGATTGGTGGAGTTGGATAAGAAGACTAACGCTTGTTAACTTATAAGCTCCATAATTTAAAATGGTGCACACATAAGCTCACAAAAAAATAATACAAGGAAACCTTAATACTTTATGGGCCTATAGGTCCTAGAGGTTGAACCTTTGCTTTGATACCAAGTGTAGAGACCAAACCTATAATTTACTAGATGAGCGCTAGGCTTTAAATATATTTGTTTATTTATTTATTTTTAATTTTTTTTACACAGTAACTAGGAAATGAAACCATAATCATACAAGTTTGAAACTCACTAAAATTAAATCACATATATCAATTCCATCAATTTAACTTCATAACACATACATATATTTAACTTGATTATAGGCACAATGAAATCATCATAATTAAAAACAATATAACTAACACATGTACCGTTCACCCTTGGACGAGAACCAAACTTGACTTGCCGCTACTTGAGCTCCCTTGTTGTCATCTACCTCCAAGCCTAAAGTTTTTCGTGCTTAATCTGAATGTAATGACCCACCGGTTGACCTCCTGGCCTACTCCATGGGTACTATCCTTCCCCACGGACCCCCGAGCTGCAATGGGGTTGTACAACGAACGAATGTTCTAGCTGATAGAGGTGAGCCCCTCTTGGCTTAAGAGCCCCCTCTCTATAACACTCTATCCCACCAAACTCGACTATAGCTCGTAACCACTCAAAATGACATAATCTCCTCCATCCAACCATAGGGTAAACAAAAGGTCCTTTTCCCTTCCATTTCCCTTTCTTTTATAGAAGGCTTCATACGTAACACTTGGAATTTCATGCATAAATAATTATTATTTTCATTACCCAAAATTTGATTATTCACCCACCCATGTGTCACCCTCTCATCAAGACTCTCCAAAAATAATTTACTTAATTATTCATTTAAAATAGTATTTTCCTCAACCCAACAAGGCTTCATATTTCTTCTCCTAATTGTCTCTTGATTCCCCCTTTTTACTCCTTAATTTATGTTTGTTACTGAAGTTAATTGGTGATTCTCAGATTTGGCCTCTTAACTACCTCAATTTTATTTTTTGATGAATATTCTTATGTTTGGTTTTTCCACATGGAAGTTCTCTAAATTTCTCAAATTTTAATTTAGTATTCTTATTTTAATTCACCACCCTCTTCTCTTAATGAAGTTTTTAATAATTCTTTATACTTAAATCTATGTCCCTCTTTCCCCCTTTTGCCTAATTAAGTCTTATGTACTTAATATTTTGTTTTAACATGGAAAGGGTAGAGTTTTCATGGTAAAATATTTTATCTCTTCCTATTCCTCCCTTACCCTAAGTTTTATTCTTTATTTAATTCCTTTGGTTCTAACATCATATGTCACTTGATATGAATTAGTTGGATTTTCCTATATTGATTATATTTATTAGCTTCTTTAATGATGTCGAGGGTGTCAAGCTTGGTCATGCCCTTCAAGAAATTTCATTCGAAGTTCCAAGGGTGCCATGCCTAAGAATTTATTTTTGATGCCAAGGGTGCCAAGTCGGTCATGCCCTTCAAGAATTTCTCTTGAAACTCCAAGGGTGCCACACCACTTGCCCTTCAAGTATCCAGTGGTTACGAGGGGAAATTATATGTGCAACGCCAGAGACCCCTATCATCTCATATGTTTCCTGCTATATTGAGACTAATGGTGCTGGGGATCAAGGAATCCGCCTTGATGCATGCCCCCCAGAAAATCCTCGTGAGCGAACCAAATTTGGGACCTGCCCTCACGACATCGTGATCTTCAAGGCGAAGGTATTTCGACTTTTCCAGCCTAAGTCATGGCGGGAGTGCTAGCGGGTGAGATCAGGAACACTGTTCCACCCCTCCCATGTTGTTCCATCCAATTGTACAACCCCATCACCCATATGTGAGTCATTCGTCCAAGCAACTAACATGGTCCTGCAACCACTGACATATCATCAGAGTATATGTAATATATATAACAAGTTTCAAACTGAACTTAGAATTTCAAAGACAAAATATTAATTTCTATCAAACCAGATGTTATCCACTCATCATATGTGAGTACCTCTGGTCGTTTCCTGTCATACTCAATGATCATCAGTAACAAAGTTCTTAGTGTCAAAAACATCAACATGACCTAGTCATTCACATCATTGTTTATTTTGAATCAAAACTAATGTAAGTAGTTAACATATGGGACACATCCCTCATGATTATCATAATCATAACATCAATGGTAAATTAACATATTCATCAAAGGCATTATCATCGTAACATCAATAGAAAACATATCTATCCATAAAATCTATCATCATCATGATATCAATAAAGAACCTGCATATCCATTAATGCTACAATCATATCAATAAAGAACATGCATATCCATAAATGCTATCATCATCATAGTATCAATAAAGACATACATAACCATCACATCCACTAATAATAGAGTCATGTGTCCGAATCCTCAACCTAAGGTCCTCAAAGAATAAAGTGCGGGTCTTAGGGCTAAATAATGTTAAAATTCATATCACTGTCAGTCAACTAGAGTAGGGCACTACATACACCCCCTCTTAATAGTGGACTTCGTCTCGAAGTCCTTGGAATAGATAAGGAAAATGATGATGCATCTCTTTGGGATCATACTTGGCCCAAAACACTCATCATATTCTCTGTGGAAAATATGGTGTCATCCTCACACAATACAAACCAGTGTGCATCTCGAGGGCGTAGCCTGAAGGTATTGAGTAAAATCGTGGAAAGCCGAATACCTGAAGGCTCAAATTCATCAAAAACCATCACGGGTCCTCTGCATCATATAGGACAAATTCCTCGACCCAAAAAAATCCTCGCATTAAACCAGGCTTGAACCAGAGTTTCAAATACTCCTTCCTCTGTGGCCATAGCTTAGATGAGCTATGTATTGCAAGGAATATGTTTTGAAGTCTCAGGGAGGTCTTAGAAATGTTTTGAAGCAAAAAACTTTCGTTTTGTTTTTGGGTGTCCAAATGAATCCAAGGAAATTTCGAAGGCTCAGCCTCCCCTTCGAGTCTTGATCATCTGCAGTGATGCCTGTGGGTATAAATTGGAAGCAACAGGCCAAATGGAGAAATCCAAAGTTTTGGTCCACTTTGTTGTATGTTAGTCTTTTCTGCTTGCAAAATTAATCGGTTGGAGAGATATTTCACTGTAGCATATGAGCAGGATTTTGCAGGAAGTAATTGAATTTATGTAAGGGCACTCTCTGCAGAAATGGACTGGATTTCGCTTGAAATTGACCAACTTCTTGTAATAAATTGACATAGAAAATTAAATGCTTTTAAATCTAGACTTAATTCATAAGTTAAGGTTTGAAATTTAAAAGATGCAGTAAAGGTCAAGTTGATTTATATATAAATATATAAAGAGAGAGTATATATATATATATATATATATATATATCTATACTCCGGAATATTTGATCCTAGAATCTTAAAAGTTCTTTTTTAAAGATTTAGTTCATCACAATTAATAGTTCTTGAGTTCATCACAATCAAGAGTTCATACTAATTTCAATTTAAAATAAAATAAAATAAACATTGTGACCATAGTTCTTGATATGAAATTTAAAGGTCTTTATGTAATATGCTTATAACTATGTCAATCTAGAGTGTAATCATGATGAACACTTATGTTACTCATTGTTCGTAGAAGAGATCAAAGGGTTTGAGAAATGTAAGGGTGTTTTGAGGTCCAGGTTTAAATTTTGGAAGATCAAGTCAAGTCTCAAGAATGGAAGGATATTAACTGTTACGATGGTCTAGTTGTAGCATAGTGATATAGCGCTCCCATGCTAATAATTTTAGGTTCAAGGGTCATATCAACTGTGATTGTAATATAATAATGTTAGTGTTCGGAATCGATTTGCAAATAGTCCTATTCGTGTTCTCTTGAAGAAGTGTTTGTTCAACATTTATGTTTGAAATTTGAATAGCAGTGTTTGTTCAACATTTATGTTTGAATTATTATTCACATTTATGTTTGAATTAGTATTCAAATTTCAAGTTGATTTTCCAGCCTGATCTTCCCATATAATAGGGCAAAAGACCTTTAATTCTTCTTCCCAACCTAAGAATGGTAATGAAAACTAACAGTAATTTAAATAGATTATTTTGTAAATACATTTGATCTTAGGATTGGAGTATATGCTTTAAAAACTCCAAATTTGTGTATATTTTATAAATAGTTGATTTATCTTTACGTTACCAACCATGTTGTAAATTTTTTTAAATATATTTATTATTTATACAACCTTAAGACAAAGCTTATTATTCGTGGTACCTATATAGTTCTTCTTTTGGTCTTGGAAAACACATTTTAACGTTTACAAACGGGGATATTGGCAACCGTTTACAAACACATTTTAGTTAATTCACTGTATTTTATCATATAATTCTATTTCAACTCCATTGTTATATGTTGCAAACACCGCTCTATTTGACTCCAGTAAATATTGCAACACTGCTATAAGTAAATATGTAAAAACAACTAGCATCTTGGATGTAATGTTAATTTGGTGGCTACTTTTTGTTTTTCTTGATTAACAAGCCTCTTTAATTTAGCATACAATTATTTCAGTTTGAGCTTTCCAGCTAATTTTCTTCTCTCCTATACATGCACGTTAAAATATTTCGAGTTTTGTTTACTATTCAAACCTATGCTTATAAACAAGATGTGAATGCCTGAAATTCTCCTAGTGGTTATTTTTAAAATTATGTTCTCTTATTAACATGGAAATGTTTTCTTTCCCGTTATTTTCATAGAGATTTCAAACCATAGTTTTTGTTTTTCCTGTTAATATTTTTGCCACAATTTGTCTACGTTTGTATTTAGTCTTTCTGAGAAATTCATTTGTGAATTTTTTCCTTACACTATTTCCTACAAAGCTATTGAAGACATTATAAGCAACATACATCTATTTTAGAAGTCTAGAAAGTTTTACAATTGGAATGATTATCAAGGTAATGGCCTTCTTTGGCGAAACCGTAAAAGTAGGTCAAATGAATTTGTAGTTTTATCCTTCTGACTGACAAATGCACCAAGTGTTTTCATGAGTTTGATGAATGGGATATTCCAGGATTACTTAGACAAGTTTGTAAAAATATTTATCGATGACATTTTTATCTACTCAAAGACCCCAGAAGATCATGACGAACACTTGAAGATATTTCTTCAATGTCTTAGAGAAAATCAATTGTATGGAAAACTGTCAAAGTGTTCCTTTTAACAATCAAAGATTCATTATCTTGGGCACATTATCTCTGGGGATGGCATCGCAGTAGACCCGACAAAGATAGAGGCCATCATGGAATGGCCAGCACCAACCAATGTTCATGAAATATGAAGTTTCATGGGCATGGCAGGGTATTATCATAGATTTGTCAAATGGTTTTCCAGGGTAGCAAGCCCCATTACCAAGCTCCAAATAAAGAACAAGAAATTAATTTGGACTGAAAAATGTGAAGAGGCATTCCAAAGGTTGAAGGTATTGTTAACGACGACACCAATTTTGAAAGTGCCAGATATGGAACAAGAATTGTTGGTTTGCACTGATGCCTCCAAGCAAGGGTTGGGTTGTGTATTGATGCAGGAAGGAAGAGTAATAGCATATGCATCAAGAAAACTTAGAACCCATGAAGAGAACTACGCAACCCACCCTATAATTTACTAGATGAGCGCTAGGCTTTAAAGTATATTTTCTTTTTCTTTTATTTTTCTTTTTTTTGACAAGTAGAGTAGTCTGAGTCTCCAGATTCCTCTCATGGTATTAAGGCGTGATAGAAGACTTTAAAAAATGTGTTTCTATGCAAGTACTCAACAGCATAAAGTCAAATGTGGACCTATACAAAGTTTAGCAAAGCTATGTTTGAAAGGACTGTTGGCATCATTCCAATTTTGTTTGTGGCTCGAAGCAAGACTTAACAACATTATACTAATGAAAATGTACTTGAAGAATGGCAATTTATCTCGACGAGGATGCAAAGAATTGAATATAAAGTCATGAGTTAAGATCATCAACAAAAAGACGTCATCCTCCTTAAAGAACTCTTCTATCTTGACCCTATAAAGATATGTTCTTGAATGGGTCTACTTCTATCGTTCATCTAAATTGATAAAGTCCATTCGTTGCATCTTGAAGTGAAGAACATGTCTCACAGAACAAAATATTGTTGCTGTTATAACTTGGTTTGAAAAATCCAATGATAATCCACTAGATTAATGGCATGAAAACAATCCTCTTTTAGCTCACTGCTATGTCACAAACTCTTTTGTTGCTCGTTATCACTGAAATATAAGTAGTTTATTGTTGTCCTAAATTACGCATTTGAAATCTGAATACATAAGTGGCTTTAAGTGCTCTCATTTGTTAAAAAGGAGGGGGAAATTTTGGATTTGTTTGATACTTTTGGCATTAGCTTAACATCTGCCATCATACTGTTATTTTAGATATAATGTCTATTCATTAACAGCCATTGAAATTTGAGTGGAATCAGAGATTTTGTTCATTGTGAAGTGAACTCTTTGGATTGATTGCATTGACAAGATTGTTGGAGTTGGATAAGAAGACTAACGCTTGTTGACTTATAAGCTCCATAATTTAAAATGGTGCACACATAAGCTCACAAAAAAATAATACAATGAAACCTTAATACTTTATGGGCCTATAGGTCCTAGAGGTTGAACCTTTGCTCTGATACCAAGTGTCGAGACCAACCCAATAATTTACTAGATGAGTGCTAGGCTTTAAATATATTTATTTATTTTTTATTTTTCATTTTTTTTACACAATAACTAGGAAATGAAACCATAATCATACAAGTTTGAAACTCAATAAAATTAAATCACATATATCAATTCCATCAATTTAACTTCATAATACATACATATATTTAACTTGATTATAGGCACAATGAAATCATCATAATTAAAAACAATATAACTAACACATGTACCGTTCACCCTTGGACGAGAACCAAAATTGACTTGCCGCTACTTGAGCTCCCTTTTTGTCATCTACCTCCAAGCCTGAAGGTTGTCTTGCTTAATTTGAATGTAATGACCCACCGGTTGACCTCTCAGCCTACTCCTTGGGTACTCTCCTTCCCCGCGGACCCCCGAGCTGCAATGGTGTTGTACAACGAAGGAATGTGCTAGCTGATAGAGGTGAGCCCCTCTTGGCTCAAGAGTCTCCTCTCTATAACACTCTATCCCACCAAAATTGACTATAGCTCGTAACCACTCAAAATGACATAATATCCTCCATCCAACCATAGGGTAAAAAAAGGTCCTTTTCCTTTCCATTTCCCTTTCTTTTATAGAAGGCTTCATAGGTGACACTTGGAATTTCGTGCATAAATAAAAAAAAATTTTATTACCCAAAATTTGATTATTCACCCACCCATGTGTCACCCTCTCATCAAGACTCTCAAAAAATAATTTACTTAATTATTCATTTAAAATAGTATTTTCCTCAACCCAACAAGGCTTCCTATTTCTTCTCCTAGTTGTCTCTTGATTCCCCCTTTTTACTCCTTAATTTGTGTTTATTACTAAAGTTAATTGATAATTCTCAGATTTGGTCTCCTACCTCAATTTTCCTTTTTGATGAATATTCTTATGTTGGCTTTTGCCACATGAAAGTTCTCTAAATTTCTCAAATTTTAATTTAGTATTCTTATTTTAATTCACCACCCTCCTCTCTTAATGAAGTTTTTAATAATTCTTTATACTTAACTCTATGTCCCTCTTTCCCCCTTTTGCCTAATTAAGTCTTATGCACTTAATATTTTTTTTTAACATGGAAAGGGTAGAGTTTTCATGGTAAAATATTTTATCTCTTCCTATTCCTCCCTTACCCTAATTTTTATTCTTGATTTAATTCCTTTGGTTCTAACATCATATGTCACTTGATATGAATTAGTTGGATTTTCCTATATTGATTATATTTATTAGCTTCTTTAATGATGTCGAGGGTTTCAAGCTTGGCCATGCCCTTCAAGAACTTTCATTCGAAGTTCCAAGGGTGCCATGCCTAAGAATTTATTTTTGATGCCAAGGGTGCCAAGTCGGTCGTGCCCTTCAAGAATTTATCTTGAAATTCCAAGGGTGTCACACCACTTTCCCTTCAAGTATCCAATGGTTACGAGGGGAAATTATATGTGCAACACTAGAGACCCCTATCATCTCATATGTTGCCTGTTATAGTGAGACTAATGGTGCTGGGGATCAAAGAATCCACCTTGATGCGCGCCCCCCAGAAAATCCTCGTGAGCGAACAAAATTTGGGACCTGCCCTCACGACATCGTGATCTTCAAGGCGAAGGTATTTCGACCTTTCCAGCCTAAGTCGCGGCGGGAGTGCTAGCAGGTGAGATCAGGAACATTGTTCCACTCCTCCCATGTTGTTCCATCCAATTGTACAACCCCATCACCCATATGTGAGTCATTCGGCCAAGAAACTAACATGTTCCTACAACCACTGACATATCATCAGAGTATATGTAATATATATAACAAGTTTCAAACTGAACTTAGAATTTCAAATACAAATACTAATTTCTATCAAACCAGATGTTATCCACTCATCATATGTGAGTGCCTCTGGTCGTTTCCTGTCATACTCAATAATCATCAGTAACAAAGTTCTTAGTGTTAAAAACATCAACATGACCTAGTCATTCACATCATTGTTTATTTTGAATCAGAACTAATGTAAGTAGTTAACATATGGGACACATCCCTCATGTTTATCATAATCATAACATCAATGGTAAATTAACATATTCATCAAAGACATTATCATCGTAACATCAATAGAAAACATATCTATCCATAAAATCTATCATCATCATGATATCAATAGAGAACCTGCATATCCATTAATGCTACAATCATATCAATAAAGAACATGTATATCCATAAATGCTATCATCATCGTAGTATCAATAAAGACATACATAACCATCACATCCACTAATAATAGAGTCATGTGTCCGGATGCTCAACCTGAGGTCCTCAAAGAATAAAGTGCGGGTCTTAGATCTAAATAATGTTAAAATTCATATCACTGTCAGTCAACTAGAGTAGGGCACTCCATTGTTCAATGTTATTTAAGCTTATTTTATGCTTCTAATTCACCTAAAATAATCTACAATTCATGGTTAAAATCCTCAATCCTTAAGCAAACTAATGAGACAAGTATGCACATGTTTTATAACTGAAAAAACACTTAGCACAGCAAAAGTAATACAGTCATTTCAGATCTGTAAAAAAAATCCATTTAATGGTGGAGATAAAGGAAAGTGAAAATTCAAAGGAAAAGGGAAGAAGAATGCTTCCATCAAGAAAGAGGGAGAAAAACTCGCATTCAAAAAGTGTTCAAAATAAGGCCACGATGATCAGTGTTGTCAGAAACTTTATCCTGAGATGAGACTCAAATCATTTAACAACAAAGGAAAGAAAATTATTGTTGCAACCACACAACATGATTTAGGATCCAATTCAGGAGATGAAACAAAGATCACACTCATGGGATTGAGAGGTAAGGACTCCACTGTAAGTACTAGTTCTTCAAATAACCTCAATGAAACTCAAAATGAAAATGAAATAATTGAGCTTTTCCATATTAGATTCATCTCAAAACATAAAAAAATAGACACTCTATTTGATAGTGTCTCACAAGAAAACCTCATTTAAAAAAACATTGTCAATAAATTGAATTTGGAAACCATTGCTCATCCTAAAATTTATCCTTTAGGTTGGGTGTAAGACAATTCAAAATTGCAAGTGACTAGAAAATTCAAAATGAAATTCGCCATTACTAAAAACTTCATTGATGAGGTAGAACTCGATGTAGTTCCATTAGAAATATGTGGTATTGTTTTGGGAAGCTCGTATCTTTATGATAGGAAATCCATATTTCATCTTCATGAAAACAAGTATCATTTGTTTAAACATGGCATTGAGTACATTGTTAGAGCACATCACAAGAAAATAAATCCATGACTTGTGAATGATGGACAAATGAAGAGACTTGTTAATTCTAGAAATATTTTGGTACTTTTGATGATCAAACCAAAGAATGATATTGAGAATGAATCCTTTCAAGGATGTGATGCAAAGTCAAAATATGATTTGGTTGAGGTTGTTAAAAAATATGATGAGATGTTTCAGGAGCCTAAAGGATTGCCTCCTAAAAGAGGAATCCAACATGAGATCCAATTGCAGCAAGATTTTATTCTTCCTAACATTAGCATGTACACGATGTCAGTGATGGAAAATTCAGAATTAAGAAGCAAATCCAAGAGTTGCTTGATAAAGGGATCATCCAACCAACCACATCGCCATGCGTGTCACCTATTGTTTTATTGCCAAAGAAGGATGGTACATGGCGCATGTGTGTGGACTTCAGATCATTAAAAAAAATTACGGTAAAGAATTGTTACCCTCTTCCTAGAATTGATGATTTACTTGGTCAATTGAAAGATGTTGTTTATTTCACTAAGTTGGGCTTGAGGAGTGGCTATCATCATATTAGGATTGTTGAAGGAGACATATGAAAGAAAACATTCAAAACATTGAAAGGTTTGTTTGAATGGTTGGTTATGCCCTTTGGGCTTTTTAATTCTCTTGTTAAATTCATGCGGGTTATGAATTATGTTTTGAGTCATTTTTTAGATGATTTTGTGATAGTCTACTTAGATGACATATTGATTTTCAGCAAGTCTCATGAAGAACATAGCATGCATGTCAATAAAATGTTAGATGTCTTAAATAAGGAAAATTTATTTTTAAATATGTCAAAATGTGAATTTGGGAAAAAAAATTTAGTCTACTTGGGTCATATTGTTGGAGGGGGTGAGTTGAAGATAGATCCCTCCAAGGTCGAAACCATTTTTAATTGGCCAAAACCCAAGACTATGAAAAAGGTTATAATTTTGTTGGGAGAAACCTGATATTGAAGAAATTTTCTTTCTAACTTTTCTTCCATTGCATGCATTGACACGTGTGAAGAATATTTTTCAGTGGGGAGGCAAAAAAACAAAAAACATTTGATGCATTGAAAGAAATAATCAATTCAGCACATGTACTTGCACTTCTATACTTGAGATACAAACTGATGCAAGTGACTATGACATAGGTGCAGTCTTGATGCAACATGGTAATCCCATTTGTTTTCATTCTGAAACTTTTAATGGTGTAATGATTAACAATCCTACATATGACAAGGAATTGTATTCATTGGTGAAAATCGTGAAAAAGTGGAAACTTTACTTTATGGGTAAGTAAACAATCATTCACACTGATCATCAACCATTTCAATACTTGCAATCAAAGATCAAGCTCCAGTAAGCGAGGCACTTCAGATGTATGGGTTTCTTACAACAATTCCACTTGGTGATAAGGTATAAGAAAGGTATATCTAACAAGGTTTTTGATATGCTTTATAGGCCAGTTGTTAGTGCATCCATTATTCTTAAGAATAATTCTTTCATGCGTGAAACCTATGTTGAGCAATATGCTTTAGATAACGATTTTAAGGATGTATATGCAACTTTGTGTCAAGGTAACCAAGTAGAGGAATTATATTATCATGTGCATGATAATTTTTTGTATCATCTTAGCAAGCTATGTATTACACAGGGATAAAGAGTCAACATCATAAGGGAAGCGCATACTTCTCTTATTGTTGGTCATTTTGGTGTATGTAAGATAGTGGCATAATTGCAGAGGTATTGTTACTGGCCTCGTATGCTTGAATGTGTATCATGATTTGTAAGAGGATGTTCTTTATGTGTTGCCAGTAAGCCTAGAAATAGAAATTTGGGATTCTATACTCCACTTCCAATACCTTCCCATCCATGGGGAAGTGTTTGTACGTATTTTGTAGGAGGAATACCTATGTCTAGGATAGGCCATGATTATCTTTATGTAGTTGTGGATAGGTTCAGAAAAATGTGTATTTTGATGCCTTGTAAAAAGTAGGTTACAGTTGAATATACTGCATAGTTGTTATTTCAGAATGTATGGGTACATTTTTTGTTGTCGACATCCATCGTTAGTGATTGAGATTGTAACTTTGTCGGGAAATTTTGGTCAAGGTTGTGGGGACTCATGGACACCAAATTGAAAAATAGCACAACATTTCATCAGCAAAAATATGGCTAAACAGAAGTGGTGAACAGAATTGTGATACATCTTCTTCGTGGTTATTGCAGCAAATGTCCTAAGTTGTGGGATGAAAATTTACACTATATTCATCATGCTTACAACTCGGCTAAGAATTCATTGACCCAAACATCGTCATTTGAGGCAGGCTTGGATACTTACCAAAATCTCCTTTCGATTTTATCTTTGGGAAATATGTTTCTATTGATGGACAAAGTGACATAGATAAGGAAAAAATATTCATTGAACAAGTTCAATTGGTGCATCAAACAATTCAAGAAAAATTGGAAAAGAGTCAAGCCAAGTACAAGACAAGACATTATAATCATCGCGTGGATCAAAATTTCCAAGTGGGAGACGAAGTTTTTCTTCACATTAGCAAGGAAAGACTCCAAGGAGAAGGTAAAAAACTGAAACCAATTCGATATAGTCCATTCAAGGTTTTGGAAAAGTTTGGTAATAATGCCTTCATGTTATATTTTCCTACATATATGCAAAGATATGCAGTTGTTAATGTTAGGAATTTGAGATTGTATAAGCCTCCTATGATTGAAGACCAATGAGAGAATGTTTAGATTCCTTTAATTGAATATTTCTCTCATGAATACCTTGAATAATTGCAGCAATACACCATCCTTGACAAGAAAACAAGGACTTCGAAACAAGGGAATGTGAATTACCTTCGTGTGGGGCTCAAAGGGAAAAATCTAAGAAAATCCAAATGGATTGAGATTGGAAGGGTGAGGGAATTGTACCATCATCTATTTTTTGACCGAAAATGACCTTTTGGAGGTCCAAAAGCTTCATCTGTGAAGGAATGATCCAGTGGACCAGTAAAGTGCTCAAAATTTAAAGTGTAAAAAAGTGCTCAAAATCAGTGCCAAAATGAAGATCTCATCACCTTGAATCCAACACCACTCTAATTACTCAAAATTGATATCGTATGCTCATGATATCACATTCTTCCCGTTTTCCTAAAAAACTAAAAAAAATTGCAGTTTGGTCAGGTACGGTGATTGGGCAGTCCGTACACTGGCTGGGCAGGGTGATTATGTTTTCAGGACCAATGGCTTTTCACCAAGTTTCCTCCTTTCATTGGTTCGTAGGTGCTTCATTGTGATGGTTGAAGGTTGGTTTACATGGACCAATGGTGGAGGGCCACATGGGCTAATGGTTGGGTGCCACGTGGCCTCCTGACTGGTAATAAAATTTTGTTATCAGCCTAACAGGCCTTCGAATGGTCTGAATGCACAACTTTCTAACTGAAAACAAAGTCTTACCACTCCGGCTATAGAGGATATTAACATGTATAGCGATCGATTAATATATAAATTTTATTGGTTGGAATGTTGGGGGTCGGGGTCATGGCCGAGGGTTAACCCCAAGACCCCGGTCCACCCATATCCATGAGACCGTTGGTGGGTGCCAAAGGCATGGGGTTAACCCCAAACTGAAAACACAAATCAAACATACCATATGATAGTTTGGGACTGGGTACGAAACCCTGACGGAAGCACCTGGTATTACCATTGTCAAGGAGCATGGTTGGAGTTTGTGTTGACGCGGAGTCTAACCCAACCCACAGGGAGGTTGAACCACAATTTAATGCAGGGTTGGTTAAGGTTTGGGCGCAAAATTTTGGAACCCAACCACAGTTTCACCAACCCGACCACAATTTAGAGCTGGTCAACCGTTCGCTGGAATTTTTTAACTTGCTTGAATCCTATGGTGGATTCCTCGCCTCGTGGCCCCATCGTGTCTCCTCATGGGGGATCATTGGGAATTTAAACTAAGTTTCAAATTGCACCCAATCCTACAGGAATCTCGCCAATGCGGGGAAAATTTGTCACATAGCGGTGCCGCAAATGGCATAAATTGTAGGATGCTTTGCAGATGGGTGCGGTTTGTAGATCAATTAACAACAAATTTTCACGAGAACATAAATTAGTCAATTTTTTACCAAATTGAGTGTAGAAAGAGCCCAACTAGGGGTTTTTGACTATTTTGGAGCTATTGGAGACATTACTTTTTCATTCTGGGCTCACTAAATCCGTGTAAACACATATTTGAGCACATAATGAAATATGCCCAACATTGGAAGCTGTAGCAGGAGATGTAGCCCAAGAGGGGTGAACTCCTTCATCATTTTGTTGTCTTGTGTTTATATTTATGGTATTATTGTCTCTATTTTATGCTAAAACAATTAGTTTAAACACTTAATTTATGTGTTATTGAAACTTGTCTAATTTTATAAAAGACATAAAATATAACTTGCAAATTTCATCAAACCTTTAAGTTTTCAAATACATATCAATTCTCTTGACCACCAAAATTTGCAAACATAGCATGGAAATACAACCTCTTAGAAAATGGTGATGATTTCCCCCTCTCAAATTTTCCTATGCGCCTCACGCTTGACCTTGGTGGGACCTGACTAAGATCAGAACACGACCACCTGTAAACACCAACAACTCCAATGGCTCTTACTAGCTAGGATTTACGTGATTATCAAATAAAATGAAACACAACACAAAAAACTAGATAGATTATAAGCATGAGATAAACACACGAGATGTTTATATTCAACATTGGGTATCATTACATACTACCACCCCTTGACACGGTTTTATAAAACATTGGTCACTGGCTATGAAAACTTGTAGGTTGGCTATATAATAAAAAAAAAATTAAACAACCTAACATAATAGGAATATCCTCCATTATATCTCATGGATTCTAAAGGGTTTAAATTTCATTTCAAATTAAAAAAGAATGGGGATAATTATATCCTCTATTTCCAAGTGCCACGACCTTCTTCTAGAAATGTCTCAGAACTAATTCAGTTTTGGGGTGGGGTCTATGTCCCTATGTCATACTCTTGCGCTTCAAATTCTTCATCATCTCCAAATAATCTCTTTTTATTGGTGCATCTTCATTCATCGCCATACCTCATTGAAATGTCCTTGGCTCTCCTCCTTTCGTTTAGACTTTCAGCATCTCAGTTAACCTCCTCTAAAACCTCTCGAGCTTCCTTTTCTCGATTTTTTGTTGCACACTTGCTCACCTCATTTCATAATTATATTCATAAATTCAACTGTGGAATCGCCACACAAATTATACCCAACTACAATTGGGAGTTTTTCTCTGTAGGAACTATTCCCTTTCCCTACTTTGATACCACTTAATTCAGATCGATTTTGGGGTCTGCATATTCGACCTTTGAATGGATCAAATCCCACATGGTCCTATGGGTTATGGGCCCACAAAACTGTCTCTCTTTCCCATTGGTATGCAAGAATTGATCTGAAAATGGGTTGGATAACTTGTTATGCTTTTCAAGAACCTCCCACTCAGTTAAACAAATAAAAGATCTAGCTTATACTTGACTTTTGTGGAATTTTATACTTGAAACATGTGAATGATTTTTTACTGTTTAAGTGCTTTAAGACCATTTTATTTTGCTGATATTAAACATGTGCAACATCAATATAATTTAGCAAATAAACATCAACACATAACAACATATTTAATATAGGAGTTCACCCGAATATCGTGGGCTACTTATCCTTGAGCTCTTGTCATCTTGACTTGGCTCTTTGGGATTATGGAAAATTTCTTTTACAAGTTAAAAAATCAACTCCAATGTTTAACTGAAATGAACCAATGGGTTTTATAATAACATGTATATCCCTAGTATGGCTGAAATATTTCAGAAGATGAACCTTGCCTCCCTTAGACTTGTTTCCTTGAGTCAATGCTCTTGAGCTACCCTGAGCTTCTCTATGGCACTAGCTCCCTCAGAAATCATTTTTTGTCCCTGAAACCTTTTCTATAGTCTCCATCATACATGAGACATCCAAATTAGGCTGTTCATTTTCTCAAAATGAGCACTAGCTCCCCAATCTAGGCCTCCATCCACTGTTGACCCTCGACTGCCCAAAAATTCCCTGTGGCTTCTTGAGCTCTAGAATTCTTCAAATGGCTGTAAAAATTCTTTAATTGGATTCGAAATGTAAAAAATAGTCATAATAGACTATTATCTTGCAAGAATTGGCCTTCGGCTGCTCTGGTTTCACCTCCAACATCTGGTGGCACCCCTTGGCTCTAGGGTCACTGAAAACTTCTCTGAAGCACCTCAACTTTAAGAAGTCCTCAAAAGCTTCTGAAAACTCCATAAATGGATTTAGAAGTATCAAAACAGTCATAAATGACTATTGGTTTGCTGAGAATGGATATTGGTTGCTCTGGATAGGCCTCATTCTCCTACTGGCACTAGATGGCTCTAGTGGCCCATGGAACTTCTCTGAAGCAACTCCAGATTCAAAAGTCCTCCACAGGATCTGAAAACCACACCATTATTTCTATAATGTCTGAAACATCCAAAATTTACTATTGGATTGTTGAGAAAGGCCTCTAGCTGCTTTGGCTAAGCCTCAAACTGTTGTTGGCCCATGGTGGCCCTGGTGGCCCTTAGAACTTCTCTGAAGCAAAAACCTGCTCAAAATTCCTCTGATGGCTCTGAAACCCTCACCAATGAGTCTGTAATGTCTGAGATAGTTGACATTTACTATTGGAACTCTCTTTGGACAAATCTAGCTCAAGATAGAGCCTAAACTGATTTTGCCCAGTGTCCCCTAAAAATCCTCCACCAAATGTGGAGAGACTGCACATAACTGCAGTTAAGTTTGGAAAAATTCCGAAATTTATTGGCGCGCTATATTGATTTCCAGTCTTAACTATTAATTTTAAATGTTGAGTTAGTGGTTGGGCAAATTCCCACACCACATAGCCATCTAACCGCAACCTCCGATCGACACTACGCATAAACTACAATGGTTAATTTGGAACTGGAGTTTGAACGTGGGTTGAACGCAACCGTCGATGGATTAATCGTGTGGTTATACAACATGTGACATGGCTTTAAACATTGGCTATGGATGGTTGTTTTGGCACGCCGGTGTTAAGCCCTTGAGCTTGGGGCGAAGGTCACATGGGGAGGGGCTGGCCCCTTCGGACCCCCAAACCAGACACCATTAAACTTTAACTAAACTATAAGGCTTATATGGTTAAGTCAAAAACCATAGTGGAGATGGTTAAGAACTCTGCACGTGCGCTCGGAGGTCACGGGGTCGACTCCGGTCGGCTCCCAAAAAAATTTAATTGGCTCCCAAAACCACGTACAGTCCATCTGCGAATAGCATCATGACACTAGTCATAATATTACTACCTTGGAAGGAATATTCTAGGAATATTCCCTGAAATATTCTCTCTTTTTTTAATTTCCAAAAACCAGTCAAACTTGGTCAAAAGCCAGAAATTACAGTTTACTAGACTTTTCAAATCATGATAACTTCTTCATATGCTGTCAGTTTTTCGAAATGTTCATGGCGCCGGAATTAGGAAGATGAGATCTATCCGGTTGGTCAGGTTTTCCACACTTCCGAACACTTTGAATTTTGAGCTATCACTTAGGTCCTTGATCCAAATCTGACCACACTCCCCATTGGGAATATTTTGGACCCCAAAATACTGATTACTTGATCTATTCAGTAGATGAGAGTACATCACCCTCTTTTTTCATCCTCCATACACTTTTCCTTGCATGGCTTAGTGCCTTTGAACCACAACTCGAAGGTAGTCAAAAATTTCCTTCTTAGATGCTCTTATCCTCCTGTCAAGAACTGTCTTCCTTGAACTCACTCAGAAATTTATGGCGAGAAATTTATAGAAGGTAGCTAAACATCATGTCCTTGATCATCGATCCAAGATGGCTCAAACAAATATAAGTTTCCAATAGAAATGCATACATAACTGAAATTTTCATATGTACAAATGTTGGGAAAAATACTGAGAGGGGGGGGGGGTGAATCAGTATTTAGTGCAGACTGAAAACTTTTTACTTTTTCTTTCTCTAAAACCCATACGCTACTTTAATGAACCCAAGTCACGTATACACGCGGATATCCTTAATGAAACTTGCGTATTACCAGAGATATTATTATGCATTTAATTCTTTACTTAGATCTTTGCATCATTCATTCATCATATGTTTAGTTAGCAGTAAGCATGTGCAGTAATAACAGAATAAACCATCACACATAAGCAACACACATGAACACCAGGATTTAAGGTGGAAACCCAAGTCGGGAGAAAACCACCGCTGTCATCGTCTCTGTCTTCAATATTTTTATTATAAAGAAAACATCTTACAACATATGTGCTGGTGCAGACTCCTACCAGCACGCAGGCACCCACCTGCGCTCGTTTACCAGCCTCTCCTGGAAGGGAGCTCCAACCCCCTGACTCGTTTACCAGCCTCTCCCGGAAGGGAGCTACGACCCCCTGATCTTGTTTACCAGCCTCACCTGGAAGGGAGCTACAACCCTCGCTCTCCTCATTCACTAGCTACCACTGAAGGGAGATACAACTCCCCTATCATGGCTTCACCCTCAAGACCATTGGCAGACTACGAAGCCATCAATTTTCATCGGATCCAATGCCGTATGCCTTCACAACATACTTTATAGGCTAATTTTCATCAGATTTTTAGACTGGACCCACTCCACACATTTAAGCTCATCATATATCAAACTGAAACTTATAAACCCATCATTTCATTCATTGAATCATCAACCAATAAACCAACAACTTGATCTTCAATTAATATATTCATTATTCAAACAACCCAGTTCTGTATGAATACATTATTGACATATAGCAGTAAAACAAAAAAATAGATCAGATAGTTCATTTCACTTACTTCAGCAAACCCTAGATTCCATACGCGCTTTTACTTCACCTAACCTCGCGTATGTACGCTTATGCACACCAACCCACATATACTTTGCATTCTTTAGAAAACCCTAACCCATTTACATACGCTGCTCTTTAAGGCACTCCGGTGATACACATCGTGCTTTTACTTAAGCTATCCTGTGTATACATCTGTAACTTTACAGGACTGTGCAGCTCTTCAGATCAGATAAACAACTCAGATTTCATCTTTTACTTTAGAAAGTATTTCGCCTCATCTCAGATCTAAACATTCCATAAACAGATCTAGAAAATACATATACATTTCAGATCTAGAGATCCCTCTTCATCATTTTCTTCATAGGTGCATTATTAATTCAGATCAATCAATTCATTCCATGCAGATATACTTCAGAGTGAAGTATTCATTCAATACCCAGACTTGCACACCCTTGCACCATGATTTTCTTCTCCTTATATAGATTTAGCCTTTGTCAATACCATGAGCCAAAACCACACCACTTCCGATGGTATTCCTGGATGGGATCAAATAGATAATCCAGCGCTCAATATTGTGGGCCAATACCATGGTAATGTCCCCTGGTTTTATAAATTTAGAGCGCAAATTGGCATACGCGACTTGGCACGTACTTTTCCACGTGCATACGCTACCTCTCCTTAACAAACCCGAGTATGCTTTGTGACATGTCTTATTTATCATTTCTCTGGCACTTACTGGAATTCCTTTCTTCTGTTACTTCTGAGCTGATATGTAGATACATCATTATTCCTTTTAACACATAGATACATCATCCTTACATATTTAACACATAGGTTGCTTATCATAGGCAACTCATCAAGTAGGTTTCCATCAAGAAAAACTTCATTTAGTAGGTTGCCATATCGAGGACAACACATTGCATCATATTGCCAACAATCTTGCTTCATCAAGTAGGTTGCCATCAAGGACAACACATCAAATCAGTTTCCATCAAGGACAACTTCATCAAGTAGGTTTCCATCAAGGACAACACACGCCAACAATCTCCCCCTTTGGACTTGATGGCAACCATGATGGTGTTTGATCACCACAACAGATAGATACATTGATTATAACCATTATGCAAACACCATGATACTCTCCCCCTATTCAAACACCATGTTACTCTCCCCCTTTGACATCAAGGGCAAAGGGCGGATCAAAGCCAAGACAATGTTTTTCTCCACATGTAGAAAGAAGAGCTCTGTAGATCTGATGTTCACTGAAGTTATCATGCTCCCCCTGAGTTCATGCTGAATCTTCAAACATATTTTTCAATGAAGTACATGACTCTATGACCTTTCCTATCACCAAGGACTCATACTTACATCAAGGATCCAACCAAGTGGATTTACATATTTGACTCAAGTACCCAACCAAGTGGGTTTACACATTTGATCAAGTCCTTACATGACTGAATATTACAAATTTACATCATAGGTCTCAACATGACCTTTTCATCAAATTACAACTATGAACTTTTGTAACAAATACCAAAAGGACTTCAAGAGAGAGATCATATTTCAGAATCATCATAATGCCAACAACGCATCCTCTCCACATGACCAATGCTCCCCCTTAGCTTGTGCATCCTGAACACTTTCAAAAGCAAATCATCAAGGCATCTTCATCAATAATATCAGAGAATGAAACAGAATTATGAGAACTGGAACATCACCAGAGATACCAAACAATACTGCAAATGTGCTGAAAAATGCTGACCCAGAAACATTCTGTCAGCAACCCCCATACACAGTTTTCTATGTATAAACTCGTGTATGTACGCGACTGTGTCTTAGAAAACCCGCGTATCCAATTTAATCTTCTGAATTTAAGCAGATCTGATCTTCTGTATGACAGAGACTATTCCTAGCTTCTGTCTGAGATATTCGAATGCTTCCCTGGGATATATGAGAGAAGAAAGATAGGACAATGTAGCTATGTTTTCAAGTGTCATCCAACATTTGTAGCATAAGTGCATCAGTAACCAGGCCTTTAGACTTTTTGCAGCATCAACAAATTCTTCCCAATAGGAATTATCACACCAGAACAACTTCTTCAATAGACAATATGTGTTAAGGAATCATCCATGTGATCTAAAATCACCAAGATCTTCAAGATTCATCATGATGTAATATGCGTAGGAAAAAGGTCTCAACCATAGCAACAAATTCTGCATGATCTATTCTTATCTCTGAATCATAAGACTTCCAACTCATCCATGTGTGAAACAAAAGATATTCTTCAGCAAAAAGCAAACAGGGCTCATCCATAATCTCATCATAAGAAACCATGTATCATGTCATCGTCATTTGAGCAAGAACTAAGGAATAATCAGATACAATGCCAACAATGCAATCATTAGTTGTTAGACTGATGCTCCTCCTGAACCTGTGTTCCTAATCTTTAGCTATCTTACTGTTTTTGTTATTAGAAAATCATATTTGACTGTCTCCAGCAGAACTCGTGTGTATACGTGGCTTTAGTTCACTAAACCCGCGTATGGAAAGTGAAACACTGAAAATTTCCACAACTTCATCTCCCCCTGAATTTGTACCACCTGTACCTGTCTTCTTCACATCAGATGCACTGTCAGAAATAAACATAACCAGAATTACCAAACCAACCATGGGAATCATCATACATTGCTCCCCCTGTGATGATACATTACTAATCCCTATAATGTATCTCACATCACTCCTGCAGACATTATGAGAAATAAGCTTTAGAAGCGGATGACTGCAGTAGGATTATTATCCCCTACGTTTTTTACCGGTCCTCCACCTTTTTCCAGCTTTTTTTGAAATTTCTTTTTGTGTGCTGAAAATTATCCAATTTCTCAGATCTATTCATCTTGCATTCTTTTTCTACATGTCCATACTTGTTACAAGCATAACATCTTATGTGACCAGAGAAGTAAGCATAAGGATCATAATGAGTTTTTCTAATTCTTTCTTCTATTGCAATCTGCTGCTTTATGACCATACTTGCTGCATGAAAAACAATATCCCTTAAAGAAACCTGAGTACCTTTCTGTATAGAATCTGTTTGTTTGTGACTAAAACAATATGCTTCTGCAATTGGCTGCAACATGCCCATAATTATGACATTTAAAGCATTCAACATTATTGATCAAAGGAGGGAATGATCTCTTTTGAGAGTTCAAGATTGTTGGTTGACCCTTTGTTTCTTTCAACACGTTAGGTTTTGCATTGATATCCTTTGAATCTTTAGCACTTCCTTGTGAACTAGATTCTCCTTTAATAGTTTCATGAAAACCAAGACCAAATTTAACAGAGGGAGACCTTTGAATACTAAGAATATTATCCAGAATCTTAGTACTATCTTGAAACCTCAAGATTTTATCCTTTTCTTCTAATTTACCTTTCAAAAAGTTGATCTCACCCCCCAATCTTTGGCATTGCTGCTTCATACATTCTTCAACCCTTTTTCCTTCTTCTACTTGATCATTCAATTTCAACATCTCTTCTTTCAACCCATTTTCTTGTTCTTCAAAAGTTTGTAAAAGATCTTCATTCTTCTTATTTGATGCTTCGAGATCTGCTTTCAGAGAGATGATTTCTTCTTTAAGTTCTTCATTATTCTTATTTGATTTTTCCAGATTTGTATTGAGAAAGAGGATTTTTGCTTCAAGTCTTCTACTTTGATAGGTTGCTTTAACCTGCAGGCTTTGATACATTTCTATTTGTTCCTTCATTCTAGAGATCATCTCTTTGCAGATAGATTCTCTCTCATTAAATGATCTTTGTTGATCTTCAACTTTACTCTTGAGAGCTTCTTCTAGATCCATAACACTATTTTCACCATTGCATGCATAAGAAGGTGAATCACAAGAACAATAATCAATACCTATTTCATCTTCTTCATTTTCTGCTGCACATGTTTTCAGAGATATCTCCTTTTAAGTAGCCTTCTTCTTTTGCTTCCTTCCCATGGTGACGGATCTCCTTCAAGCGATCAAGCTCCTTCAAAAGGACCTGCTCTGATTCCAATTGTTGGGAAAAATACTGAGAGGCGGGGGGGGGGTGAATCAGTATTTAGTGTAGACTGAAATTATTTTACTTTTCTTTCTCTAAAACCCATACGCTACTTTAATGAACCCAAGTCGCATATACACGTGGATATCCTTAATGAAACTTGTGTATTACCAGAGATCTCATTATGCAAATAATTATTTACTTATATCATTGCATCATTCATTCATTAGATGTTCAGTAAGTAGTAAACATGTGCAGTAAGAACAGACTAAGTCATCACACATAAGCAACACACATGAACACCAGAATTTAAGGTGGAAACCCAATTCGCGAGAAAACCATCGTTACCATCGTCTCAGTCTTCAATATTTATTATAAAGAAAACATCTTACAACCATGTACTGGCGCAGACTCATACCAGCACGCAGGAACCCACCTACAGAAGGCTACAACCTTCTCTCATTTACCAGCCTCCCCTGGAAGGGAGCTACAACTCCCTGCTCTCGTTTAACTGCCTCTCCTGGAAGGGAGCTACTACCCCCTGCTCTCGTTTACCAGCTACCACTGTAAGGGAGCGACAACCCCCTCACTGAAGGCTTCGACCCTCAACACCATTGCGGACCACGTTTCATCAATTTTCATACTGGATCCAATAGCTTCCATACAACACACCTTGTAGGCCACTTTTCATCATATTTTCAGACTGGAC
This sequence comes from Pinus albicaulis, assembly GCA_034641835.2. Taxonomy (NCBI): domain Eukaryota; kingdom Viridiplantae; phylum Streptophyta; class Pinopsida; order Pinales; family Pinaceae; genus Pinus; species Pinus albicaulis. The sequence goes on along the minus strand of CM076575.1, from coordinate 451,025,371 downwards.
CCACTCCACACATTTAAGCTCAACATACATCAAACTGAAAGTTATAACCCCATCAATTCATTCATTGAATCATCAACCAATCAACCAACAACTTGATCTTCAATTAACATAATCAGCAGCATATTCTTATTCAAACAACCTAGTTCTGTATGAATATATCATTGACAGATAGCAGTAAAATAGCAAAACAGATCAGATAGTTCATTCCACTTACTTCAGAAAACCCTAGATTCCATACGCGCTTTTACTTCACTGAACCTGCGTGTGTTCGCGCTTTTATGCACACCAACCCGCGTATACTTCTGTGCATTCTTCAGAAAACCCTAACTGCCCATACGCGCTTTTCCTTAAGCAGACCCGCATATACACACACTTTTAATGAAGCAAACCTGCGTATAGATCTGTAACTTTTCAGGACTGTGCAGCTCTTCAGATTAGATAAACAACTCAGATTTCATCCTTTACTTCAAAAAGTATTTCGCCTCATCTCAGATCTAAACATTCCATAAACAGATCTAGAAAATACATATAAATTTCAGATCTACAGATCCCTCTTCATCATTTTCTTCATAGGTGCATTAGTAATTCAGATCAATCAATTCATTCCATGCAGATATACTTCAAAGTGAAGTATTCATTCAATACCTAGACTTCCACACCTTTCACCATGATTTTCTTCTCCTTATATAGATTTAGCCTTTGTCAATACCATGAGCCAAAACCACACCACTTCCAATGGTATTCTTGGACGGGATCAAATAGATAATCTAGCGCTCAATACTGTGGGCCAATACCATGGTAATGTCCCCTGGTTTTATAAATTTAGAGCGCAAATTGGCATACGCGACTTGGCACGTACTTTTCCGCGTGCATACACTACTTCTCCTTAACAAACCCACGTATGCTTTGTGACATATCTTATTTATCATTTCTCTGGCACTTGCTGGAATTCCTTTCTTCTGTTACTTCTGAGCTAATATGTAGATACATCATTCTTCCTTTTAACACATAGATACATCATCCTTACATATTTAACACATAGGTTGCTTATCATAGGCAACTCATCAAGTAGGTTTCCATCAAGAACAACTTCATTTAGTAGGTTGCCATATCGAGGAAAACACATTGCATCATATTGCCAACAATCTTGCTTCATAAAGTAGGTTTCCATCAAGGACAACACATCAAATCAGTTTCCATCAAGGAAAACTTCATCAAGTAGGTTGCCATCAAGGACAACACATGCCAACAACAAATGAATGTATGTCTTACTTAGCTAAGAATTTAAACCACTTCTTACCAAGCCACTTCCACGATGAATTTTTCCGCTGAAAATCTTCTTCATGTGAAACATTTGTTCTCACATCAATGATGGAATATTTGGTTCCACTTTCGTCAGTCTTTCTATCCTCTTGTCTCATGTGCTTGGGATGATTAGTTGGATGCAATGTCCAACATTGGGAAACAACATGTCCCTTTCTCTGGCAATGTATGAAAATATTTTGGACCTTCTTTGCAAGTTCCCTTTGCCTCAACTACTTCCTGTATGCCTTCAACCTCTTCCATCATTTTGAAAAAACATGGTTACACAGACCACAATATGCACATCAACTCTTTCTTCCATTCAAGCATGCATATTTTTCATTCTTATCAAAAACATAATCAACTTGACTATGGGAAGAATTGTACCTCAAATTCTGCTTTGCATGTCCATATTTTTTACCTTCTTGAGGAGATGAACTAGTAGAGGTTCCAGATTTCCTTTGAAGACTAACATCAATGTTCATGCCTTGATAGTTGTCCAAACTCTCATGCTCACCATAAGATGCATGTCTACACACATCTTGCTGCAACATCAGCTTCAAACAATGGAAATCATCTTGAAAAAAAATTGACATGTTTGTGGTTTAGAACTTGGAACAAAAGTTCTTTTTGAAGTTGTCTCAAATGCCTTCATGGCTGAAGATTATTTGCCATTAGATTGAACATAACCAAGACCAAACTTCTTAGGCATTTCCTCAACCAAAATAGGATCAATCATGCCTTGTGCATGTTTGCCTAAACCCTTTCCTTCATAGCCCGTTTTTAACATTAATTTGGACCCTATACCTCTTGTGTGATTTTCAAATGAACCAACATATCTTTCTAAAGAGGAAATTGAAGACAAATTAGAGTTATTTACCTCAGCTTCAGCATGTTCTTGGTTAATGTCTCTTGGGCTTCATGGAGCTGCATCTCCATATCACATATTCTTTGAAGAATTCCCTCTTTTTTGTGCTTCATAGCAACCAATTACTCATGAAGTCTAGTGCTTTCTCTTCTATCTTCATACGGAATTTGCACCATATCCTTCAGGATGTAGAAGTCTCACTTCATATCTTCATCGAAGAATCTTGTGAAGGAGGAGGATTTTGAAACCTCACTTAAAGAGGTTTTCATGATGAAAATGAACAAAATAACTTCAAAAAATTTTACAAATCTCTCAAAAACAATTGACAAAGCTTTTGAACTAAATGGATGTAGAGTCAAGCTCTTCTTCAAGCAGCCTTTTTCAAACACCCTCTTGTGCTTCAAGGGTTGCCTTGAGTTCCTTTGGGTAAGGAAGATGCCTTCAGCCCTTCTTCCTTCTTGTCCTCTCTTGGACTTAGCTAACAGTAGCTTTCCCTTCATCTCTAGCAAACTCAAACTTGTAAGCAACAATCAGTTTGCAAATAGTCAAATTCTTTGTACTGTTAAACACCTTTCAATTCAAACAAGAAAACTATGCTCTAATAACAACCTGATCTAAAAATGGGTTGGATAAATTGTTATGCTTTTCAAGAACCTCCCACTCAGTTAAAAAAATAAAAGATCTAGCTTATACTTGACTTTTCTGGAATTTTATACTTGAAAGACTAGGTGAATAATTTTATTACTATTTAAGTGATTTAAGACCATTTGTTTTTTATGATATTAAACATGTGCAACATCAATATAATGCAAAAAATAAACATAAACTCCTAATAGAAAATTTAATATAGGATTTCACCCGAATATCGTGGGCTACATCTCCTTGAGCCATTGTCAACCGACTTGGCTCTTTGGGATTCTGATGAGAATTATATTTTACAAGTTAAAAACTAAACTCAAATCCAATGGTTAACTGAACTAAACCAATGGGTTTTATAATACCATTTATATCCCTGGTATGGCTGAAATATTTCTGAAGATGAACCTCGGCTCCCTTAGACTTGTTTCCTTGATTCGGTGCTCTTGAGCTACCCTGAGCTTCTCTATGGCACTAAATCCATTAGAAATCCTTTTATGTCTTTGAAACCTTTTCTACAGTATCCAAAGATACATCAAACATCCAAAATAGGTTGTTCATGTTATAAAATTATATATTATGGAGCAATGCAACACATAAAATATGCGGAAAATACAAGCACACAAAACACATAAAACCAGAGAGACACAGATATACGTGGTTCACCCAGTTTGGGCTACGTCCACCCCGAACAGCCAGTCCTTCCCTTCTATTATCCAGCAAAAATGAAGAGACAAAACCTACAGCAGATCTGCTGTAATATCCTCTGTTCTCTCTCACAGTCTCCCTCTCTGTTTCTCGCTTCGAGAATACACACATAATACATAGCCGCAATACAATGCCCTCATATATACAAGGGGGTTGCCTTCTAGGGCAAAAAACCCTAATCTAAACATAACTTCTACCGTCAGATCATTTGCCTAATGAACGGCCAAGATTGACTAGAAATTACTATACTTTTACAAGGCAATTTTACATCCGTTTTTAGCTCGTGGCGCTACCCCCGAAAGCTCCCACCAGGGAGTGGGCTCTGAAAAGCATTGTCGCCCCCCCTTGGACCCCCCATGGCACCGATTAATTACGGGCGGCGCTGCTGCCCCTTTTAAGGTACAGGGGTCCAATGCCGTGATACAAAGTAAACAATATAATCAGGCTCCACACCCAAAAATCTCCCACTTGGAGACTGATTGTAGAAACTCCACCACTAATTCATTTGTTGGACAATAAATCCTGTTTGGACCTGGCTATTCCTCATCTTCATCGTCATCCTTGAAGACCAATTGAAACTGTGCACATTCTCAGTTTCTCCCTAGTTACAACTTTTGTTAGCATATTTGCAAGATTCTGGCTAGTGTGTATCTTTTCTAGCTTCAACTCTCCATCTTCCAATACTGACCGTATGAAATGGTACTTGAGATGTATGTGTTTAGTTCCGGAATGAAATGTTGATTTCTTTGCAAGATGAATAGCACTTGGAAAGCACCGTATAGCGTGCCCATATCATGCTTCTTACCCAATTCACCCATAAGCCTTTGTAACCAAATCATTTCTTTACTAGCCTTTGTAGCAGCAAGATACTCTGCTTCTGTTGTTGAAAGTGCAACAACACTTTGGATTTTTGAAACCCAACTAATAGTTGTTCCACCTACAGTAAATACATATCCTGTAGTGCTCCTCCTGTTATCTTTGTCACCTACCATATCTGCATCAACATATCCATGTAGAGCAATCTTTGAACCACCAAAGCATAATGCTTGATTTGTGGTACCTCTCAAATATATGAGAATCCATTTTAATTCCATCCAATGTTCTTTTCCTAGATTATTCATGTACCTACTTACAACTCCCACTGCATGTGCAATATCAAGCCTTGTGCAGACCATTGCATACATTAAGCTTCAATTGCTGATGCATATGGAACTTTAGACATATAATCCATGTCTTCTTGGGTCTTTGGACACATCTCCTTACTAAGTTTGAAATGGCTAGCAAAAGGTGTACTAACAGGTTTTGCATTGTGCATATTAAATATTTCAACACATTTTCTATGTATTCATTCTCGAGACAAAGGTTAATTTCCATGCATTTTTCTTGTCTCTAGTTATCTCATACCAAGGATTTGTTTCTCAGCCCCAAATCCTTTCAGCAAAATTAATTTTCCAATTTTTCTTTGATCAAATTTATTTCCGGTGATGAGGCCCACCGCAACAAGCATGTCATATACATATAATAACAATATAATATAGTCGTCACTATTTTGCCTTTTTAGATAAACACAATGATCGCAGTGACATCTAGTATAACCTTGTTCGTACATAAACTTGTCAAATTTTAGATACCATCAGCTTTGGAGCCTCGTTTTTAAGCCATACAAACTCTTTTAACCCGCACACCAATTTTTTTTTCCTTGATAGTCATATCCTTTCCGGTTGCCGCATGTATATCTCTCTTCTCTCTCCAAATCTCCATGGAGAAATGTTGTCTTTACATCTAACTCGTTCAAGATGTAAATCTTCCACTGCCACAAGACTTAAGATAGTTCTGATTGAATTCATCTTAACAATAGGGGAAAATATTTCATCAAAATCAATACCTTTCTTCTGTGCAAACCCCTTCACCACAAGTCTAGCTTTGTACCTCTGTTTTCCTCCATCTTCTTCCTTTATCCTGTAAACCCATTTATTCTGCAATGCAGTTTTACCTGCAGGCAACTTGACTAAGTCCCAAGTTTGGTTATGCATTAAGGAGTCCATCTCTTCATCCATGGCTAGCTCCCACTTCTTCTTGCTTTCAACTTGCATTGCTTCTTCATAACATTCGGGTTCACCATAATCAGTGAACAATAAATAATATAATGAAGGAGAGTATCGTTTAGGGGGTCTAATTATCCTGGTAGATCTTCTAACACCACTTTCATGTGTTTGAGGTGCCTGTTGCTGTTGTGGTGGTTGCTGCTACTGTGGTTGTTGATTATTATTATTTCCAGGCACCTTTAATTTTTCAGATATCTCATCAAGAACTGCGTATTCCTTGCTTTCTTTTTCCTATTTATTTTCCTACAACTGATTCTTATACAAGACCTTTTCATTGAATATTACATCTCTGCTCCTAATGATTTTGAGATTTTCATAATCATGTAAGCGATATCTAAAATCATTAACACCATATCCAATAAAGGTACATTTCTTTGATTTTGCCTCAAGCTTTGTTCTATTTTCTTTATTAATATGGACAAAGGCTTTAAAAAAGAGTAGTTTACATTTTTACCTGTCCATGCTTCCTTTGGAATAACACCATCCAAGGAACTTGAAGGCCCTATATTTATTAGATAAACAGCAATATCTATAGCATCTGCCCAAAATTATAAAGGCAATCCTACATGTAATCTCATGCACCTTGCACACTCCATGATTGTTCTGTTCATCCTTTCTGACACACCATTTTTTGTGGTGTTCTTGGAACTATCTTCTCTCTACGAATTCCATGCTTTGAATAGTACCTATCAAACACTTTGCTGCAATATTCAACTCCATTCTCTAATCGGAGACCCTTCAACTTCTTTCATGTCTCAATCTCAACCAAAGCTTTCCATTTCTTGAAAGTATCTAATACATCATATTTATTTTGAATACAATAAATCCAAGTTTTTCTAGTTGCATCATCAATAAACATAACATAATAGCAAGAGCCACCGAGAGATGATACCTGAGCAGGTCCCCATACATCTGTATGTACGTCCACCTCTTTTCGCTTCTTTTCTTTCCCAACCTCCGAGAAATCCCACTTTTCCTCGTTCTCCATAAATACACCACGCGTAAACTAAATCAACATTCTTCAAACCTGGCAACAAATTTCTTGAGTGAAGAATCTTCATCCCCTTCTCAATCATATGTTCGAGTCTATGATGCCATAATGTTGCATCTGCTCCTTTGGAAGTTAAAGCATTAACAGAGTTAGAAATACCATTGCATAAATACAATGTACCAACCTTTTATCCTTTTTCTATTACCAGGGCTCCTTTGGTGACCTTCCAAGTTTTATATGTGAAAGTTGTCACACAACCTTCACCGCCTAACTGCCCTGTTGAAATCAGATTTTTCTTTAGATCTTTATCATCACCCAAACGAACTTGTCCAAAGTCTCCTTGAACATAGTCATGAAAATATTTCTTATCAGGTGTGGCATGGAATGAAGCCCCTGAATCTACAACCCAAGAATCAGTAACATTTTCGAAAGAAAGAATCAAAGCATCTTGTAACACATCACTTGTCACATTTGCTTCATGATTGTTTTCTTGTTGTGTGTCTCCTTCTTTTCCCTTCCGAGATCTACAGTCTTTCTTTAGGTGTCCTTTCTTTCCGCAATTCCAGCACACTATCCCCGATCTAGACTTGGATCTGCCTTTCCTTGATTTACTGCGATATCTCGAGCTCTTTCCTCTTTCCATTCTTCTTCCCCTAGACTCTGCACTCAAAGCATTACCTGATGTCTCACCGGAGCTTTTCCGTTGCATTTCCTCGCTAAGGATAGCACCAACAACATCATCAAACTTTAAAGTACTAGATCCAGAGACAGAGTTACTAATGGCCATTACTAAACCATTCCAACTCTCTGGAAATGAACACAAGAATAACAGAGCTCTAACTTCATCACAAAATTTTACCCCTACAGAACTTAACTGACTGGTAACTATATTAAAATCATTTAAATGGTCTGCAATAGATCCACCTTCCGACAGCTTCATATTAAATAGTCGTTTCATAAGAAATACCTTGTTTGAGGCCGAGGGTTTTTCATATATTTTCACCAACGTCTGCATCAAACCCTCTGTTGTTGTTTCCTTCGAAATATTGAAGGCAACTGACGCCGCAAGGCACAACCGTACTGTTCCGAGTGCCTTTCTATCGAGAATGTTCCATTCCGCGTCTGTCATGGCCGTCGGCTTCTTTGTTTTTCCACTCAATGGTAGGTACAGATCTTTCTGATATAGATAATCTTCCATCTGCATCTTCCACAACAGGAAGTTTTGGCCGTTAAATTTCTCGACCCTAAACTTACCATCTTCTGCCATTGCTCCCACTCGAACCAGGAACCCTTCTTTCTTGCGATTTTATCAGCCAAATATACCTTCGGCTCTGATACCAGTTGTTATAAAATTATATATTATGGAACAATGCAACACATAAAATATGCGGAAAATACAAGCACACAAAACACATAAAACCAGAGATACATAGATATACGTGGTTCACCCAGTTTGGGCTACGTACACCCCGAACAGCCAGTCCTTCCTTTCTATTATCCAGCAAAATGAAGAGACAAAACCTACAGCAGATCCGCTGTAATATCCTCTGTTTTCTCTCACAGTCTCCCTCTCTATTTCTCACTTCGAGAATACACAATACAATACCCAGCCGCAATACAATACCCTCATAAAAGCGAGGGGTTGCCTTCTAGGGAAAAAACCCCTAATCTAAATATAACTTCTACTGTTAGATCATTCGCCTATGAACGGCCCAGATCGACTAGAAATTACTATACTTTTACAGGGAAATTTTACATCTATTTTTAGCTTCGGGGGCGTTGCCCCCGAAAGCCCCCACCAGGGGGGGGGCTCCAAAAAGCGCTGCCGCCCCCCCTAGACCCCCCACAGCAGCGATTAATTACGGGCAGCGTTACCACCCCTTTTAAGGTACAGGGGTCCAATGTTGTGATACAAAGTAAACAATATAATTAGGCTCCACACCCAACAGTTCATTTTCTCAAAATGAGCATTGGCTCCCCAATCTAGGCCTCCATCCACTATTGGCCCTAGGCTGCCCAAAACTTCCCTGTGGCTTCTAGAGCTCTAGAAGTATTCAAATGGCTCTAAAAATCCTTTCATTGGATTCAAAATGTCCAAAATAGTCATAATATACTATTCTCTTGCAAAAATTGTCCTCCGGCTACTCCGGTTTCACCTCCAACATATGGTGGAAACCCTTGGCTTCAGGGTCACTAAAAACTTCTCTGAAGCATCTTGACTTTCAGAAGTCCTCAAAAACTTCTGAAAACTCCATCAATGGATTCATAATTATCAAAACAGTCATAAATTACTATTGGTTTGCTGAGAATCGATATTGGCTTCTCTGGATAGGCCTCATTCTCCTAGTGGCACTAGATGGCCGTAGTGGCCCCTGGAACTTCTCTGAAGCAAATTGGGCTTCAAAGTTCCTCTACAGGCTCTGAAAACCACACCATTAGTTCCATAATTTCTTAATCATCCAAAATTTACTATTTTATTTTTGAGAAAGGCCTCTAGCTGCTCTGGCTAAGCCTCAAAATTTTGCTGGCCCATGGTGGCCCTAATGGCCCTTACAACTTCTCTGAAGTAAAAACCTACCCAAAAGTCCTCTGATGGATCTAAAACCCTCCCCAATGAGTCTGGAATGTCTGGGATAGTGGAAATTGACTATTGGCACTCTCTTTGGATGAATCTAGCTCAAGATAGAGCCTAAATTGATTTTGCCCAGTGTCCCCTAAAAATCCTCCACCAAATGTGGAGAGACTACATATAACTATAGTTAAGTTTGGAAAAATTATGAAATTTAGTGGCGCACTATAGTGACCGCCAGTCCTAACCATTAATTTTAAATTTTGAGTTAGTGGTTGAGCACATGCCCACACCACGCGGTCATCTAACCGCAACCTCTGGTCGGCACTGCGCATAAACTACATTGGTTAATTTGGAACTGGAGTTTGAATGCAAGTTGAATGCAACCGTCGGTGGATAACCGCGTGGTTATACAACATGTGACATGGCCTTAAATGTTGGCTATGGACAGTTGTTTTGGCGCGTCGGTGTTAAGCCCTTGGGCTTGGGGCGAAGGTCACGTGGGGAGGGGCTGGCTCCTCCAGACCCCCAAACCAGACATTATTAAACTTTAAATACAAACTCTAGGCTTATATGGTTAGGTCATGAACCATAGAGGAGACGGTTAACAACTCTACACATGCACTCGGAGGTCACAAGGTCGACTCCAGTCGGCTCCCCAAAAATTTTAATATGCCAAAATTGGGCCATGTGGCGACGTTCAGGCCTGCCACATGGTGGCCTCTAATTGGCTCCCAAAACCACGTACAATCCATCTATGAATAGCATCCTGACACTTGTCATAATATTACTGGCCCGGAAGGAATATTTCAGGGAATATTTTGAGGAATATTCTCTTTTTTTGAATTTTCAAAAACTAGTCAAACTTGGTCAAAAGCTAGAAATTGCACTCTAGTGGACTTTTAAAATCGCGATAACTTCTACATACGGTGTTGATTTTTCTAACTATTCACGACGGTAGAATCAAGAAGACGAGATCTATCCGGTCGCTCAAGTTTGACACACTTCCAAACACTTTGATTTTTGAGCTATCACTTAGGTCCTTGATCCAAATCTAATCAGGAATGGAACTCATCTTCATTAAATCCTAAAAATAAAATACTTTTCGTCTAATCAGAGCTACATACATGGCCATTGGTCTTGCCATATTCCCTTGACCAAAACTTTCTTAATGGTCAGACTCAAAATTCACACATAGAATCAGGGATCAAGCACTTGCAATTAGTCGCGGGTTAGTGTTGGAATTTAGTCGGGTAGTCAACCCTTTTTCCTTTCATTGACTTGTGGTATGCATCAAACAACCCACTAGATGGGTCCCACCCAAGGTCAGGGTCGGGACTTCAGACGAGGTTGGGGTCAGCCCTATTTCACCATGTTCCTCCATTGTATGGGGCCAAAGGCCCAAATACGTGGTTCCCACTTAATTCAATCCAAATTATTTGTCTCAACCCTAGCTCTGTAATGTTTGGGACTTCCACTACTGCAATTTTTCCTACCTCTTCACAACTCTTATATGTCAACTCTCTCATTTCCTACTGGCTAGGATACATTCACTTAACCACCGAAAATTGTAAACATGGAATGGCAATATGGCCTCTCAGAAAATTGGAATGATTTCCCCCTCTCGAATTTTCCTACACACCTCATCGTTCACCTTGGCAAGATCTCGTTGAGATAGGATTAAGAGAACCTCCAAACATTAATAACTCCAGTGGCTCTCACTATTAAGGGTTTATGTGACTAGTGAGTCAAATAAAAGACAACCGAAAAAAGTGGATAAACGATAAGCATGAAATAAACATGCGAGATGTATATATATTCAAAATTGGTCATGATTACACATTATGGCCTCTCGGCCTAGTTTTACAATACATTGGTCGCTGCCTCTTACAACTTATAGGCTAGCTATATCATAAAACAAATACTAAAAAACTTGAAAAAACAAGAATACCATCCCTTTCAGAACATGCCTTCTAGAGGCTTCAAATTATTCATTTAAAATTACAAAATAATGGGGAGAATCGAGTCCGATGTTGTCGAGTGCCACAAGCTTATTTTGGAAGCATCTCAAAACTAATTCAGTTTTGGGGTGGGCTCTATGCCCCTGTGTTAGTCCATTATTAAGGAAGTTTTCTTATAAATTATGTGATTAACAAGTATCATTTTCTACCACGACTTCTTTTGGCCTTTAATGAAGCACTGATCATATTTAACTAGATGGCTTTATTCCTTGGAAGCTACCATCTCATGATCAAGATAATTGGTCAACAATATGGGATAGAAATTGGTGAAAGTTAATAAATGTATAGATTCAATTTATTTACCTTCTGTTAGAGTTTCATTAACCAGTGCAACCAAATTTAATCTCTTCCCCTTGGATATGCTAGTGTATGTTACTCATGTCAGTCACCAATGATCAAATTATGCTCTTTCATATGGTTGATAGTATCCAAGGTTAAATTTATATAGTTTCAAAAGGTTTTCAAATAAAAATTTGATCATTGGTTGGTGTGTCTATGTCATTATTACTCCCTCCATTCTCATGGTCAATAAATATTATCATGGCAAAGTCATTATTCTTTGGAAGAGTGTCTTGGTCATCTTGGTCATCATTCAGATTATCATTCCATATAGTAGGCCATATTACCAAATGTCATGTAAATAGGTCATGCCATCATTTAGGTAACCATTAGAGGGAGTATTAACAGAGAAAAGTGTTCTATAATGATCTCTAAATGAATTTTGATACTTATTAAATATCTAATTGTGTATAATAAGGTTTGAACCTGCAGTTCACTAGCAATCCAAGTCATTTTATGAAAAGACAAGGTGGGGCCACATCACCACCTAAGAGAAAATCGACCCTCCAGCCTATAATAATACCAAAGGAGAAAATAATATGCTCATTTCACCCTCATGAGACACAAATCCATCATCAATAAGCATTTCCATCCTCTGAAAATCAATTTCTTTCCCAAAAGTGCCAAATTTCTCAGCTATGTTGCGCTTTTCTCCAAGGTGATGTGTTTTTATCAAGGAATCACAGTCTTTATTTTCCAGGGGTTTCTTAATCAACCACAAGTTCCGAATCATCAAAAACAAATAATTGGGCTACATGTGTCCCTCATCTACCTTTCTTTAGCTTCAGTTCATGCTTGAAAGCTCAGAAAATCACCCTCTTCTAGGGTTTGTTGTGATTTTCGTATCATAGTGTTTTTTATCAATTTGTTGTGAAAAACCCTAAAATTCATGCTCAAACACCCTCCCTCACCTTCCATACACCTTCCTTGACACTTCCCCTCACCCATTTCCATCATTTCCATCATTTCCCTAGAAACCTTAGCCTACTCCACTTTCCTAGACTAAGACTGTGTTTTTCATTTATATACACTTTCCCCTCACTGATTTCCCAAACTTTAACCTCCCTACACTCCTTAACATCTATCCCTACCCCCCAAAAATTTTCCAAGAATTTAGACACAGTCAAAACCCCTTTATCTCCCTTCATTCATAAAACTCCCTCAACTCCCCTGTTTTCCTAAAACTAAACCCTAATTCCCCTTCCTAGTGTGTTTTGGTTTCACAATGGATCCAGTGACCACAACCATTAATCAGAGGAAACATAAAGGAGAGAAGATAATCAGGTATGATCCCACCAAATTCTAGTAAATCATAGCTTCACCTTTCCAAGATGTGGGCTACCTAGCGTTTACATTGCACACAAGGACAATTTTACTTCAAAATTAGTTTTTGAATTCAGGAAGATAAATTTGACAAACGCGAAAGAGGTTGTTGGCCATCATAGAACATGGAACAAAAAACTCCTTCATTTTATGCACAGGTGTTATTATTTTAGAGAAATTCCCAAATTACAGTTGCTAAAGGAGGATTTTTGCACTTTTGGACAGGTTGACTTCAAGTCAGTTTTCTGGGGTTTGCAGAAGGTTTTTGTAGTGCTTAATGACTCCATTGTGTAGCAGACATCATAATATTTCCAACCATACAAATTTCAGCCAAAAAATCCTCAGGAAAGGCCTCCAAACACCCTCTCAAAGACCACGTTGCATTTCTGCTAAGGGCTTGTCGCGCTTCTAAAATTTTGAGTGACCAACCTAGAACTAGGATTCTGACCAAATGGGAAAGTATTTTTGAAAACTGGAGGAGGGTTTTGTTCATAACATACCACAGAAAAAAATCGCTCTCAGTTTTGCAAAAAAATTTATGGTTAGAGAGATATTGACCTACCTTTGAGCCCTATTTTGGAGAAATTTTTGGTCATATTAGCAATTTTTGGAAATTCCTCACTTCCAAAAGCGCAGTGCCTTGGTGCTGTGATTTTCCCTGAGGACTCCAAATCACACAAAAATTATATTGGTGGATAGACTATGACCTGCACATGTCAGCTATATAGTTTTTATGCCATGTTAACATTCTAGTTGGGAGAAAAGTGCAAAACAACATGCTAAAAAACCACTTTCTGTCACCTTTTCCACCTTGTCGCTATAATTTTGGAGTGGCCTTGGGAGAATCAATTGTTTGCAGCGTTGGAGAGGTCATTTTTATTTGTTAAGGACTATATGAACAACTAGACATCCTATGCTTACCAATGGTACCTTCATATCAGAATTTGGAAGACATGAAGGAACTCAAAATTGCCATGCAAGTTGGCATTGCACTTTTCCCTGATGGCATTGTGATTTTCTCTGAATGTGTTGCGCTTTTCCTGGGAGGTCAAATTTTTGAGTTTTTCAGTCAAACTCAGCTCCCAATGATGTAATTTCTCTTGATTTGTGTTAACATGATGTAAATGAATGTAATTAGGCTTGGTTAATGTAAATTTTATGTAATTATGAGGATCATTAATGATGAAAAGGTCAGTCAAAGGCTAAAAGGAGAGTTTGTTTTAACCTCCCTAGTCTTAGGTTCGGTTAGAGAATTTTTTGTGAACTATTCCTATATTGAGGGTTTCGACCCGTGAGAGAGGGAAAGATGGTTTTGGTCTATGTGTATCTAGTTTTCAATCAGAATAAAGGTTGTACATCAATGAGTAGAAGACTTGGAGATTTGTATACAATTTACTTTTGCAGAAATACAAATGCAGTTGTAGTTATTATATAGGGATTCATGTGGTATGATTTTGTGGCAGTGCTTTTCTTCTGTAATTCACTTTTATGAATGATTAGTTCATCCTCTTTCCATATCTTTTCTTTGAATGATATTCCTCTAATATGTTAAGCAAAATTCTTTAATTCTATGCTCTATTTTGGTAGGAATTTCATGTTTATGTTATTCATCTTCTGATAAATGAATGCATGCTTGTCATGCTCATTTTGAACCTTTGCTTTTCCACCCTACACTACAATTGACAACCTCAAAGTGTCACTGAACATACCTTCCATGACCCTTTGTATCACTACAACTACAATATTTTATATATGATCTATTTTCCTTGACCTCTCCTCCTGATCCAGCAAAAACCCTAAATTTCAAAACCCTAGAGCTCAACACCTAGATTAATGTTTTTTTAAGCTCTTCAGTCATATTTTGGCTATAAGATCATAGAGAGAGCCCTCTCTGATTTGGTAGGTCTAGCTACCAAATCCTAAGTGGTTCGAGGTTACCTCCTTCGGTTTCCATTATCAGCCTTGGGACACTATGGAGGATAACATGATCAATCTGAATTATGTTATAATCTCATTGGTGAAGTTAAAAATTAAATTGATTTATTTTATGTTACATCATCATCGACAAATGCATTGAAATTAAATTTCTTTCCATTTGATCAATGCAAATTATATCATATTTTGATGGATTTGTGAATTAAAAAAACAATCCTCCTTATATTTATTAATTCATTTTCAATAATATAAATAATTAAATTATAGACAATAATAATAATTTAAGTAAGTTATACATTTATAATTTAAATTTTTATGTAGAATGGAGTGTCAAATAATAAAGAGGGTGTGTGTAGGTCATTGTTATCCCACCAAGATACATGTTGAGGAGACATGGCAACATGCCCCACTTGTGGTTTGTAACGCCCGTGGAGGAGTTGCATTGCACATCAATACATCATCCTTCATTTCGCCATTCATTTCTCGATGTGATGCTTAATGTTTTGAATTGATTTTATATTTGCAATTGCGCTCAATGCGATGGCGAGGCTAGCCATGTTTCACTACCCGATTAATTCGATAATAACTCCTAGGTAAGCCAAGGAATTTAGCTCTTTTACTCCGCTCGAAGTATTTATTATGCCTTGTTTATTCGTAGGTATTTGAATAATTGTCAACACTTAGGCTGAATATTAGGGAATTTCTTCTCCTCAGTTATGTTAAATTTTTACTAGGCAGAAGGATTGTACGATTATGGTGTTATGACTCTATGTTCTATGCCCATTTTAGAATTATGTAATATATGGTAGTGGATTTGGATACATAGGTTGACATTGTTGGCATTCCTCTGAAGTTTATTCGCAATTTCTATTTTCATCCCTGAAACATCCTACTTCACATCGAGGACTTATAAGGATACAATTGTGTTTGAAAGCTCATTCCTTCCTCATTTCACTCATTGTGCCAGATGTGTAGCGTGTTCAAACTACTCTTAGAAGCTTTATTTTCTACTCTTCTAGTCATTTTATTTTAACTCTCATTATTGTCATTTTCATGTGTAGTAAGGCTAGTATAGGGCTTTCCATTGTTTTGGGTTAGAGATATCCTCCTCATTCTCTAATAACAATTTCAAGGGTGGCAACCTCTACCCCTTTTCCAAGCCATTAGACTCCTTGCTTGCTGCCTCGGCATTTTCCAAGAGGCTTTACCACAACCAACTATATTTGATTTTTTTTTGGCCTCCCATTTTCATATAGAACAACAAGATATGTCACGTCAAGAAGCATGGGTCTATTGTGTTACGCCTTATTCCAGAAGTGTGGAAAAACCAAGTCCAAATCGAGGACAAAAAGCTTAGTGACAAGGTTCTAAGAACTGACTCTACAACCCATTCAAGGTGAACAAAAATAGGTGGAGAGAGGTTTAACATGAGTAGTGCACCCTCACTAACTATGAAGTGATAGCTAAATTTATTGAGTGACTACCTGATGTCGGTCACAGCAGGGTAAGCTACAACCAATACATCCACACTTTGGATATCTATTGGCACCTTAAATTCCTCCTTGATAAAGTTCTCATTGATATAAATAGAACTAGAGAAGACATGTTGCTATACCTTGACCATATTCAAATGTGACTAGAAACTACGGATAGAAGATGTAGGCACATTAAAAGATACACGTACCTTCCTCTGAAACCAAGTTTTTCATGTGGCAACAATGAGGAGGTCATCTAGGTGGAAGCCATTGACTATGATCACTCCTTTTGATAGTTTTCTCTGTTAGTCTTTGTGCATCAATTTTGTATGTATCCATTTATTACAAGTCACAAACTCTCGAGATTCAATGAATCTTTTAGACTTCTAAATGTAACTTATATGATTATATTTTAGACGAAAACACTTTTGAGAGATTTAATTTCTATATTTAGTTAAGGCTATCCAATAAAAAACCACATCAATAAACTATAACTATGTGTTAACATACCACAAAAATTTTAGCTTTACAATATATATATATATATATATATATATATATATATATATATAACGAAATGAAGTAATTTGTTTATCTTTATAATATATAAAATTATATATAATAAATAATAATTAAAACTATATACATAATTAATAATTAATAATAATTAAAATTTTAAATATTATAAAAATTTTAAAACTGAAATGAAGTAATTTGTTTATCTTTATAATATATAAAATTATATATAATAAATAACAATTAAAACTATATACATAATTAATAACAAGTCAGGCTGCGTGGCAGCTAGTCCCTGCCGACATGATCAAGAAAGTAATATTAGGCCATATGCTAGAAACTAATGCTCACATGCTAGGTTTATTCTAAAAGCTACAGCCTATGCCAATTAATATTATTGAGAGAGTACCGAACTACGGAGGTAAAGTAAAAAACTAATTTAAATAAAACTATGGACCGTCCGACCTATCATGTAGGGACAAGATAAGTGAGGATGCAAATTTGATTTTTTGTGGACATTGGCCGATTAGCTGAACATTTCTAATTTCATAAACATTTTCATAAACTAGCTACTGATATTATATCGGTAGGGTGACTCTGTCTCATAAAAATCAGAGGAATAGTCCATGCAATTTCTCAACTCAAAAGAGAATGGATCTTAGAGCTCGTAGTTGGTTACTTTCAAAGACTTGCCCTCCCATAAGTGCAATATTATAAATGATTAAATATAAGACTTAAAACGTGAACTCCATGGAATTCTACTTAAAACAGGACTTATGCTCAATTGATTATCACCGCCATGTATAGGATAATGTGCTTTGTTACATCACTAGTGACATTATTGTAATTTAAAAAGTCTTTAATATGAAAATTTGTTGCACCATCAGTGACATCATGAAAATTATATATAAAACATAAAATCTTTATAATATGGAAGCTTATTGCTAAAGTAATTGCCTTCACATCAATAAAATCAAAATAATAAAGTGGTATACAATATAACAACTTGATATCTATTTTATCAATTGAAAAGTGGTATACAATATGAATCCTGCCGTATAAGCTTAAAAACACGCATATAATTACTTAGTTGTGGGAAAGCTGGATCATGCAGCGTGCCAGCTGTGCAGTTATGACTTCATCGCATGAATTACATTTGTCTGAGCTGTTTGATAAGTTTTGATAGCTGGTACGTCCGTCCTCGCCCTCCTAATGTCATCGAGCCAGCCACATTGCAGATGGATCATGTAGGTGCAGAAGCCTATTTGATGTCAAAATGACTCAGAAACATAGTATTTTCAAGAGAACACTCGCCGTTTTTTCTGGTTAATTCACTAACTAAAGTGGGCTTCATGTATCTGAATCCTTGTCCAAGACAAACGCAAAAATGACCAGATCAGAGCTGAGACAATCATCTTGCCTGCTATTGAGGCAATCGATGGAAATGCTATCCAATAAGTGGTTTGGAAGTAGGGGTTAATGGAGGTTGATAATGGCAGCTATTAGCATATTGACCCGAGTGATGCAATAGCTACAAGGAATGTAAACGGCTGTTTTCAAGAAGTTTTCATAAATCTGTTTTTTCACAAGCTGTTCATGAATTACATAGATCATCATTTTTGGGAGAAATGTGAGTGCATTAATATGTGAACTAGATGTTGCAGTGCCCACTGAATACATGGAATTCTCTCTTAAAATCTCTGTCAAATTGTTGCAGAAGGCTATTGTATGTAGATAAATAGGGCGAGTACCAAATTAGCCGCTTATGGAAGCCGGGAGCCCCAGGCACGTAGCAGTTGATACGATGATATCGCACCAGTTTGGCCGGGCCGGTTCGCCTGTGGCTTGAAGAGAGAAGGAGGCGCGTCAGGCAGCTTTGGCTGTGGCTTCAATATTGAGGAGGCCGCCCTGCTACTATGTTCAGAGAGACATTTATGCAGGCTTAAGTGCTGAATAGCACCGAGGCGAGGAGGAACGAGGGGGCTTGCCCGACCTCATAAGGGCTAGGAACTACGAAGTCTAACATAAGGAGGGCGAGGAGGAAATTCAATTTATCATTTCAGACAAGGAGGAGACATGTTTCAACCAATTCAATTCATGAGTAAGTTCTGTTTGTAATTCAAAAAAGCTCTCACCTGTACATAAAAATGACTGCATAAAAATTAGAATTCATCGGCTATAACTCCTTGATCATATGTTAGTCGTTCTTACTAAATGTTACATCCATGGAACTAAAATGTTGTTATTGAACATTTGCTTTTTGTTTATTGAATATTTGTATGAATATGGATGAAAATAAATTTTATTACCAAACTTATGAGTGATTGTTGATCTGCAACAACGCACATGTCTCATATTTGTCTTCAGAATCTCCCTCAAAGGATCTGTAGCACTACTGATAATAGTCTCTCCTGGCATCACTCCCAT
This sequence comes from Pinus albicaulis, assembly GCA_034641835.2. NCBI lineage: Eukaryota > Viridiplantae > Streptophyta > Pinopsida > Pinales > Pinaceae > Pinus > Pinus albicaulis. The sequence continues at coordinate 451,006,156 of CM076575.1, read as the reverse complement.
TGGTTCTGTAGCCATATTCATGCAATTTAAACATTAGCGGGTTCTGTAACAATTTATACTTCTACAGGTTCTATAGCAGTTTCAATTTCAATAGATTCAATAGATTCTGTAGCAATATCCACTTCAGCAGGATTTGTAGCAATATCCTGTTCACAGCATCAGAATTTCACAACAATAAATCAAAATAGGAAACGCATCATCTTAATTTTTTTTGGGGGGTTACTGATACTTACTGAATTTACGGCTCCATAAGCGTAGGCTCCAATTTCAGACGCAGAGACAAAGGTGATTGATCCTTATTTAGCAGCATATTATTTAGTAGTAGATCCAAAGGCTCTTGGAAAACTCGGCAGAAGGAATGAGATAACGGAAGCCTGAAAGTGCAGGTAGCAAAGGTCCTAGTCCAGTCCCCATCCATGTAGTTAAATGAGAATCAAGTGATGGCATGCAAACCACAATCACAAAATTTCGACACGGGAGGTCTCACTTGTCATACTAAACACAAGTGGCGATAAGTGGTAATGTTATTGAAACTTACAATAAACTTAAGATAACTACATGATATCGTAAACATTTAATGTTTACTAATTAATGTTAGCATTAATTCAAATGCTTAGCATTACATGACTATTGTTCTTATTAGATTAAAGTTTTACCACTATGAAAATGATTTAAATTTGTTCTCGCCTCGATATGAGGCCAAATAAGACGATAATTTTTTTGATTGGATGACAGAGAATATTCGTTGGAATATAACATAAAAAGCATTGGTTATTTGCAATAGCGGGGACTAATAAGCAGCTCAAAGTAATGCCAACTCTCTCGTTCTGATTACTATAGTCCCTGCCATGCCGCAGGCGGCAGGGACTAATAATTAAAATTATAAATATTATAATTTTTTTAAAATTGAACTTTTATTTTAGAATGATTTTTCATATTCATGGGATGTTTAACAAATTAAATCATGTGTTTATTTATATATTTTTTAATATTTTTAAAAATATATATAAATAAAAATGGATTGATAAAAGAATAATTTATTATATAAAATTTATTAAAAATTAATAATATAATTATTTTATTATTATTTTAATAAGTGTTTATTTTAGAATAAGGTTTTTAAGATTTTATTTAACTATCAATAATTATTATTATTTTCTGAATATGGCTACTTCTATATTGACACAAAAATAGTGTTACATAGAGGCCGAAGCCTCGAGAGTTCCAACCCATTGCTGCGGCATTCTTACTTTGCAAGCTGGTAATTGATCATCAAAACATTTAGGAGGTAGACCATGAGAGCTTTGAAGAGCAGTGATACTGTCTGTTCCTAAGAAGTGACTGACATCTATGACTGGAAATTGAACAGACCTTGACAGTATGACTCCTATAGAGTAAACCAGAGTGGCAGGATTTTTACAATTTCGTACCATAACAAAAACAAAATTGACAGTTCGAGAACCTGTGACTAAAGCAGGAACTTGGACATATGGCAGAATATAACTCCCACGCAGGGAAGACCGTCCATGAAGCAAAAGAGAAACCATAAGAACAGTAGCAGAATTAAGCAGATGCATAATACTGTAGATGAACACCTTCAGGCCGACGAAAACCAAAACTCGGGAGCGCAAACCTAGAAACACGTTACTGAGCAGAGGGAGGATCTTCCTCGACAATGAGGCAGCCGAATTTGTAAGGATCCTCATCTTCAGGAGGAGGATCATCCTGGCGCTTAGGACCGCCATCATTTGGAGCCAAAGGATTTGCTTGAAAGCCCAAGTTGGCTACCTTGCCAGAAGAAACATTCTGCCGGATATCCGCCTGAGGATTGCTGTGCTCAGCCTCCGCTATGGGCTCCAGAGGAGCCTCTGTGGTAGCGTGAACCTGGTCCGAAGAAACCTGTTCAGAGGGGGTTGCCCGAAGGTCAATGGTAACCGTTGCAAGGAGAGAGGTATTGTTAACGCTGCAGGGGAAATGAAAACGGGCATGGTGAGAATGCGCCCTGGAAGACAAGCGAAAGTGCCCAGCGGGATTAAAACGATTACGACCCCTTCCTCGACCTCTTCGCGGAGCAGGAAGACGGACTGGTCTGAATTCAGAAGAATAAGACGAAGAATCAGAGTTGGAGGGAGAGGATCTGCTGATGGCACGCCCAATGGCACCACCACACCTGAAACGCATTCTCGAGCGTAAGCGGGGCATGGTTTGATGGACAGGGGGAACAGCCAGAGCGGGATAAACTTGCTGGCGACTGGAATCAGAAAAGAACGGGCGCGGAAGGTTACAGGAGGCGCAATTGGAGAAATGGAGGTCTGGCAGTATGTCAATACAACAGTTTAAAACGCAACGAGACCCTGTGCTGGTGCATGAGCTGCGCTCAGCAGCAGCAGGGGTGCAACAAACACGGAGGGGATTAACACACAAGAAATTTCCAGAGCTCACCATCGCTGAAGTAGAAATGAGCTGGTATCGAGGAGAGAGCTCCCATAAATTTGCATTGAAGAGCCAGACAGTGGCATTTAAGAACAAGAGCATGCGAGGATGGGTGGCGGTGGTGGTGAGCCACGTGCCAACCCACCTGACCATCTGCTCACCATTAATCACAAAGCCCACCCGCATCCGGGAACTATCAATAATTATTACTAGAATGGTAATATTAGATTTAAGACTTAAGACTTTTGTGATCCATAGATAAAAGAATTTTTGGATTAATTATATCATTAGGATTAGGAATCACATCATTAGGATTAGGTCGATGTGGTTTATCCTTAGAACAAGGTGAAGAGACTAATCGATCCCAATGAATAAATAGTGAAGATGCATCATTGACCAGAAATAGCTGTTAAAAACTAGCCCCATCGACCTAATCCTAATGATGTGATTAATCTGAAAATTCTTTAATCTATAAAATGATAACAATTTAATATATTCATATTAATATGCACAAATATAAAAATTTATTTTATTTTCAAAATAATTATGTCATTTTTTTATAATTAAATTAATTATAATATATATGATAAATCTCCATAATTAAAAACTTAAAAAATAAAAAACATGAAAAAGGATCAACCATTACATTCAACACCATCTTGTATGAAACTCAACATTGTAAGATTTGCTTATGCTTAATCAATCGTGAATCAAAGCGAATCGTATCAAAAACGAAGCCCGAAGCCACATTTTTTAAGTAAGTTATATTTTTTACTTATTTTATGCAAGTTATATGTTTCACTTGCAAAATGAGTTTTCCAACAATATTTCATTACTAAATTTTAATTTCCTCCCCGTCAAAAATTGTCATGAGATTATTATCCCCATGTTTTAAGATGCAGAATTTGCACTAAATTTACTATTGTCCCCGTGTTTTTAGATGCAGAATTTACACTAAATTTACATTGGAGTAGCAGTGCAAAACTAAACATCCTTTAATAATATACCGCAAAATAATCAATTTGAAAGCTTGTAGACGATAAAGATCATTTTCCAACATATTCATAACATTATGGGTATTAATCATGATGTGGTAGTTGGAAATTATTAATATTATTGTATATTAATGGAGAAATGGTTACATTATTGTAACGTAGCTCTTTAAGTTAGGATTAGTTTCTCGGATATAGGATTTTGTTTACAACTTTCTACTCCTTTGTGATGTACTTATAGTTGTATCATTTGATTAATGAATGCAGAGTGTACTCTCCATTCGTGTGCAGTTTCGAGGTGTAGTACTCACCTGAGAGCTACAGTTTCTATTCAATTCAGTTTTTTTTCTTGGTATCAAAGCTCAGACCGGGTGAGCCTGATTTTGTTTTCTTTAGAGCCCTCGCGGCTACAGATCTTTCACGGCTACATAGCCTTCGTGGCTACGGTGCACACAAGAGCTTCAATGCTCACAGGAGTAGGTGGCTTGCAGTAAACACCTCACTCACAGGTCTCATAGTTTTCTTTTTTCTGAACACAAGAGGGTCGGTGCATTTTCCACTCTGATAGTCGTGCCGATATGCGTGATCAACGCAATTGTTAGAGCCATACCCGCGCCAATTTCAGGACTCGCACGGATTTTGTTTTGGTGGGGATATTTGGCTCAGAAATGCGCCAATTTTGGTGCGGATATTTGGCTCAGAAAGGAGCCAATTTTGGCGTGGATATTTGGCTCAGAAAGGCGCTAATCTCTTTTTTGGCAGTTCTGCACATGCGATTCACCCGTTTGTGGTGTATCTGAGTCGCAGGCATTGTTGTCGATTCTGCACATGGGATTTTCCTGTTTGTGGTGGATCTAAGTCGCAAACACAATAACCTTCATATCAGTGGTGGATCTGAGTTCCAGTCACAAGATCATGACAGATCGGTGGCAGATCTGTAATCTGGTAAGTATCGAGTTCTTGTTAGTGTAGATTGTAATTATTCAATTGGTTAGAATCATCAGAGCGTCTGGAATTCGATCAGTCCAATGACTAATACCATAGAAAGGTATCTCAAGGAGTCCAGCAAACTCGACGGATCCAATTTCACCAATTGGAAATTCAAGCTACAGACACTGCTTGAGGGAGAAAATGCATGGTCAATTGTCATAGGCGATGAGCAGAAACCAAATATTGTAACAGGAACAACCGCACTTATACAAGACTGGGATAAAAGGGAGAAAAAAGAAAAATTCATACTGAAGATGTCAATCAAGGATAATATTATCCCACACATTAGAGATGTAAATCGCCCACTGAGATCTGAATGACGCTAAAGAACTTATACCAGACACAAAATACAAATTGCATCTTGTCACTCAAAGGCAAGTTGTTTTTTATAAGGATGGAGGAGAATGAATCCGCTACTGGATTCGTTGCAAGGGTCAAAGACCTGAAGGAAAAATTGGGTGACATTGGAGAGAAGGTGTCTGATTCTGATCTAGTCACAATCACGTTGAATGGAATGAAGGATGAATATCAAATGTTCATCACAGGTTTGGCAGCAAGGGATAAATCCCCTGCATTTGAATAATTGATAGGAATTTTGCTATAAGAAGAAGAGCGACGACAGAATTTAAGGCCTCAGAATGTCGATCTTGCTCTGATGGCGAAGAGGAGACGGTTTAAAAGAAAATAGGCACAGTAGCCACAGCAACAACAATAGCAACAACATCAACGGAGAGGATGTAGCACGTTTCAAAAGAGACCATTTAGAGTTATGTCTGCAAATAATTTTTTCTGGCATTAAATTCTTTTATTGTGGGAAAAATGGCCATCAAGCTAAGTTATGTTTTAAGAGGCAGACAGATGAAGCTCAGAATAAGCAGAGTAGGCACACATGATACTTTTTCGATGAAGACCACAGTCATGATCTTCGACTGTTTGTAGTTGATTGTGCTCTTTAAACTTCAAATGAAGATGATGACGACATATGGTATGTTGATTTCGGTGCATCCTGACATATGACAGGTAAGAGAAAGTGGTTTGAATCTTTTGAAGAAAATTCGTGTGGATCTAAAATTTATCTAGGAGATGACAAAGGATATGAGATCAAAGGATACGGTGATATTCCGGTAAGATTGCCTAGTGGTGACATTAGACATATTAAGAATGTGATGTACGTGCCCGGGATTAAGAAGAACTTGATCTCTGTATCTATGATAATAGACCAAGATCTGCTAGTAGAATTCTTCAAGACATGTTGTGTCATAAAAGACAGTAGGATTGAACCGGTTGCATCAAGAGTGCATGTGGGGAGCCTTTACAGATTGAATGTTAAGAGCATGCCACAGCGAGCCCTGGTTTCAACAGGATTGAGAGCCGAAAATCTCTGGCACAAGAGATTCAGTCACCTTAATTTACAAGACCTCATGCTACTTCAAAGAAAAGGTATGGTCGAAGGACTCCCTGTTTTTCATAGTGTTCAGTTAGATTGTGATGAATGTGCATTAGGGAAAATGCATAGAGAAGAATTTCCTTTGCATATTAATAGAAAGGAAAGAGATATTCTAGAGCTGGTGCATACAGACATATGCGGACCTATGCAAATCAGGTCACTAGGTGGTGCATATTATTTTCTTATGTTTACTGATGATTGCACTAGATTCTCTTGGATATATTTTTTAAGTAAAAAGAGTCATACCTTTCAGTGCTTTCAAGAATTTAAAACTTTGGTGGAGAAGCAGACAGGAAAATGCATAAAAATTCTCCGCTCTGATCAAGGGGGAGAATACAGGTTGGGTGAGTTCATGAATTTTTGTAGATATCATGGGATTGTTCAACAGTTTACAGTGCCTCATACACCATAGCAAAATGGAGTGGCAGAACAAAAGAATAGAACTCTAGTGGAGTGCGCAAGAAGTATGCTTGAAGGTAAGGGTCTATCAAATGGTTGTTAAGTTGAAGCCATCAACACTGTTGTTTATTTAAAGAATAGGAGTCCTACTAAATGTCTCAGCTTCAAAACTCCTTTTGAAGCATTATATGGATTCAAACCAACAGTGAGTCATTTAAAAGTATTTGGGTCAAAAGTCTTTTCCCATATACCCAAGGAGGATAGAAAGAAGTTAGATCCTAAAGCCATGAAATGTATCTTTGTAGGATATGGAACTGAGTTTAAAGCATACAAGTTATTTAATCCCGTGACTCATAAAATATTTGCAAGTCGAGATGCTGTATATCATGAACAGGTTGAGGAAGGAAAGGAAGACAGTAATAATGAATGGCACATTCCATTAGTGATGGAAGAAAACAACAGGGATAATCAGCAACAGGAGCAGAAAGAAGCAGAAACAAGTGATGTAGTCAATAAGGCAAGCCCGTACAAGTCTGAAGATGACAGATTTGAGGTGAGTCCTCTACCAAGAAGATCAGGTAGGCAGACTCAATTACCAGCCAGATTGAAAGACTATGCTTTAATGACAAGTATTTTAAATATTGTTGAACCCACAAACTATAAAGAAGAAAGTCAATCTAATGAATGGAGAGTTGCAATGAATGAATAAATTGAATCAATTACTAAAACCCATACTTTGGATCTAGTTGAACTGCCTGAAGGAAAAACACCCATAGGTTGTAAGTGGTACCAACCTAAAGTTAATGCAGATGGGAGTATAGACAAGTTTAAAGCTAAACTAGTAGCAAAGGGTTACTCACAGCAAGAGGGAATAGACTTTGATGAAACCTTTTCCCCTGTAGCCAAACTGAATACTATTAGAATGTTAATTTCTTTAGCTACAAAATATCAGTGGAAGCTACACCAGTTAGATGTTAAGTCTGCATTTCTGAATGGTAATTTAAAAGAAGAGATTTATTTAGTCCAACTTGAAGGGTTTGTTAAAGAAGGGCACGAACATCTAGTTTGTAGGTTGAAAAGGGAATTATATGGTTTAAAACAAGCACCCAGGGCATGGTATGAGAAGATCGATTCATTCTTCTTACAACAAGATTTTCATAGGAGCATGAATGATCCAAATCTGTATACCAAGTATAATGAAAAGAGACAGATTATTTTGATTTCGTTGTATGTGGATGATATGATTATAACAGGTAATGCAGATGATTTGATCAAAGAAATCAAATTGCAGATGTCGCAAGTTTTTGAAATCAAAGATCTCGGAAGCCTACATTATTGTTTGGGTCTGGAAATTTGGAGAGACTCTGGACAAACTTTTCTTACTCAATGGAAGTATGCCAGAAGTCTACTCGAAAAGTTCAAAATGTAGTAGTGTAAGTCAGCGTCAACACCATTGCAGCAAAATCTAAAGTTGAGCAATGACGATGGCACTAAGGAGGTTGATGCCACTATGTACAAACAACTAGTTGGTAGTCTAATATACTTGACTACAACTAGACCAGACTTGGCATACTCTGTTAGTGTGCTGAGCTAGTTCATGTCTAATCCTCTCGAAAGTCATTGGGTGGCAGCAAAAAGTGTGTTGAGGTATCTTCGTGGTACTAGTGATTATGGTATTTTATACAGTGACACATATGATGTTACTCTAACAGGTTTTTCAGATTCGGATTGGGCAGGTAACTTGGATGATCGAAAATCTATCACAGGCTATGCATTCAGCATTGGATCCGAAGTCATAGCATGGAGCAGCAAAAAACAAATTATTATAACTTTATCTTCAATTGAAGCTGAGTACCCAGCATCCTATAGAACTACATGTGAAGCTATATTTAATTACTTATGACTTATGGTAATATAATTATTTTAATTAATATTCAGGGTAGGTTTTTCGTGTGTGACAAAAGTTATTGTCAATTCAATCTACCACTAAATACACACTTTAGCCTTACCTTTACCTAACTCGCATAAACATAGATTAACATATACATTACACATTTACGTACTAATTCCTCAATTAAACTACCATTTGCAGATTCATTAAACTCTCTCTATATATATAGAGTTAAATTAATTTTTAATTTGAAAAATAATAGAAACAAACAAAGAATTTTAAAAACATATCTGAGCATTCATAGATTTGAAAAGCAGATGGTCTTCTTACTTCCTGTTTCATTTATGATGTAAAAACAATATATATGATATTAATTCATGTTGAACAATATTTTTTTTATTGAATTTTGATAATTAGTGATGTCATTTATTAAAATATATCGACTCTAATAAAGAGCCGAAGTAATTAACCTGGCATTGTTTAACGAGCGTTCGTTGTGGGTACATTATTTAAATGAATATTAATGAATGCGAGTTTTACAAGTGGTGTGCGAGCTTACGGCCGTCGGAATTGATACCATTCCATTTTGTCGTCGTCCATCCATACTCTAAATACCTAATAACTAGCAGTGCTGCCAGGTGCCGTAAATATACATACGTTCGTTTTTAGTTTTCAATGCTTCCATATAAGGGATTAATTTTGTGAGAATGTAAGTGTATGTGATCTATAGTTATTTTTTAATAAAAATCATTCGGAAAATCACATCAAAATTTATGGAACCTATCCATTTCAAACTACAAGTTATAGTTCATCGACATCAATTCTATTAATATATACAAGTTATGGTTCATCGACATCAATTCTATTAATATATACAACTTCATTTTGTCGTCGTCTATAGAGCATTTGGTCATCGACTGTACGTTCGTTTTCCAGATAGTGTCTACTTCAATGCTTATATCGGGGAAATTAATAAGCACTCTCGTACAAACTTTACTGCTTTGCATGTTGTTCCGGTCAATTACAAATTTACAAAGCATAAAATTTGGCCTAAATACATTAAAATGATAAACTTTTTGCTTATTGGAATTAGTCACTTTAAATGTTATTATTCTTGGTGTTGGCAAGATATATGGTATTTGGTATTCTATTGACTTTATATTACTTTTACTTGACTAAAAATGAAATTGCTATTTCTAAGATATATGGTATTTGATATTTTATTGATTTTATATTGGTTTTATTTTGATTGAAAATAAAATTGTTATTTCTAAAGTTAAATATTATTAAAATTATTAAAATTAATTTTAAAATAATTATATTTTATTTATCTTGTATTTTATTGATTTTGAGCTTATTTTTCTTATTGTGTAATCATTATTTTATTGGTATTTTTCTGAACTATGGCTTCTTGGAATGTTGTATTTTTGGTTTGATGTATACATTGAACTATACATTGACAAGTACTTGTAATTACCAACTATTAGACAAATACATTACAGCATAATTTTTTTTTTTACACACACACACATATAACCATGCTATATTCTAGTCCCTTGAATTATTAAACTTACGAATTATTGTGCCAGCTCTTTTCTCTATGCATAACTATTACCGGCTCTTTTCTCTATGCATAATCGTTACTCGTCGTACATGACAGATTTATGTGTCATATGAATAAATTACAATCTGTATTCATGGTACAAAAAGAGGGAGTAAGCTAACCATTCGACAAAACGCCCTTTGGGTTTTGCGCCCCCGGCGACCAGCCAGTCCCTCCAGCGAACGCAGGTCCCACGGTCCCCTCCCCGTCTCCGTCCCATGACGTTATCGTTTGAAGGAGGTTGTTTAGGATTCAGTCACCATTTCTGTTTCCTCTCACCTACACACGGGGGCAACCATGAATGCAAATATTTTCTCGTGTTCCTCGAGCCGGATGAACAAGGACCTGCAAACCAGTCGACGGGAAGATGCCAGCCAGGGTGCCATGATCAATCGAGCCTCCCCTGTATAGCTCCTATAATCAAATACTCATTTCATCCCATGTTACACACCAATCGGATTGAAAGCTATCACTTGACAAAAAATCGAAGGAGTTACTCACTCGACGGAGACAGGGTCTGTTTTTTTAAGCAAGTATCTGTTTTTTTAAATGTCATTGTTTGGTTTAAGTGGGAATTCACGAATAAAGAAACATTGTCCTTTCTATTACAAATCTAGACGGAATGAAAGCCCTCGTTGGACCACTATTGAAGGATTTATTCAGTCGTCGGAAAAACTGGTATGTTTTCTTTAGTGAATGTATGTTTTTTAACTGAATGTCTGTGTATTTTTAAGTGAGAATCCCTGAATAATTTTTTTTCTATGAACCATTTAATTTGTTTACCACAACCCATTTAATTTTTTTACCACAACCCAATTTATTCAGACCATTTTATAAGGGAGCATAGGACAACCATCTGGACAACCATTGTGATAATTTGTTGGTCAACCATTGCAGCAACTCGCTAGTTAACTGTTGTAGCAACGAAATTAGGTCAGAAAAATGGTGAAGCAAGTGAAATGGGAGTCAATAATTTCCCTTACAGTGCAAAACCCTAAAGAAAAGCTCATCTTCTCTACGTCAAATTCAGATTGGTCTCTTGTACAAGGAAAACACATGGATTCCTTTGATCGAATTGCAAAAATCCCTTCAACTAGAATTGGAGACTTTATTAAAGGAGAGGAAATGAACCCAGATGTTCCTTGTTCTTTCACCCGGTTACAAAACAAATGCCCAAGCTCAAGGCCTACTACTTCCTTTCTATATGAAGTGTAAGTTTTTTTAGAAATCCTACGTATATATGTTAGTATTAATAGTGCTCCATCAGTTTTCATGGAATCATATGTATTGAGTTTTCAAACTTTTTTATGCAGTTATGCTTGTTCATATGGCCCCAATGATAGAAGGGGACAAGATGAAATGAAGAAAAAATACTCATTTTTCAAAAAAGGAGATGCCAATGCAATTTCATTGTAAAAATTATGGTTCAAATCCCTGAGGTTGCGATAATAACATATAACATGTATGAGCATATAGATAACCAAGGATGGCCTTGTCATGGCCAATGGGACACCTCGGGTCCTGCTAGGGTGCTGCATCAACCAAAGTTATCAAGGGACATGGTTTCCTATGTAGAGAGTTGTTTCTTCTTGGGTGTGTCAGTTGACTCTGTTTGCAAAATGCATGTTAAAAAATATATTGACATGGATGCTACAGCTCGAGATAGGGAATTTTTTGTGTAGGAAAGAAATTTTTACATATATAATCGTCTAATGAAAGGAAATTAGCAGTTGCATAAGAAGGATGAAATGAGTGTGAACCTTTGGTATAGGAAATACCCAAATGATTTTTTCTTTTATCAAAATTCCAATGGTGGAGATGTCCCTTTTATAGTTGGAATTCAGACAAAGTGGATGTTGGAGACCATGGTGAACCTATAGAATAATATCCTAATAGTCATGGATTCGACATTCAGCACGAATAAGTATGGAGTGAGTGTATTAAGAATGATTGATCTAGTACAATAATTTGATTAATAATGATTGATGATATGAAGTTGACTTCATATCGATTTTGAATGTGATAGTATCAATTGTACACACTCGTGGTGTTTGATGAGAAACAAAGTGGGGTGCCAATAGCATGGGTGGTGGCATCACGTAATACATCACAGGACATTTCGCTATGGTTGGAGTAGCCGATGCATAGGTGTCACCAAGTTGATCATAGTCGGAAAGTTAATGCCTTCATGGCTGATGATGCATTGGATGAAATCAGTGCTTCAAGGTAACTTCAATATTCTTATTTCATAGTACAAATTTTATTTATTACAAAAATAACATGCTTGAAATGAATTTAATGTGGTAGGAGAATCACAAGGTGCAATGTTATCTTGTGTGTTTGGCACGTACGTTGAGCATGGCTAAAAAATGTGAATCGATTGGCGAGTACTCTAGAAATATCAAAAGAAATGTTTAGTGATTTGGGTTTAATTATGAATTATTGTTCCAATGTTGAAGTGAGCAATGCAATTAATGCTTTATTCAACAAATTTTCTAATGAGGAAAAGTTCCTAGACTATTTCCACAAGAATTGGGTTACTGGTGACAAGATTTGTAAGTTGAAAAACTCTTAAGTTACATTTCTCTTTTTGGTTTGAAATGTGGATGAAATATCTTCATTAACCTAACTTTTATGCAATTAGGGATGTGGGACAAAGGTTGTCAGGATTTTCCCCATGCAAATCAGGAGATAAACAAGGTTGTGGAGTCATATCATTGTTACCTAAAGACAAACTTTCTATCTGATAGAAGAAATAAATGTTCTCGTAGGATGGATTGGTTGATATATGTTCTTCTAACAAATGTTGAACCCTGTTATCGGTTTAAGGAAATTCTAAAAAATGAAGGATTTTTAAATAATTACAAGAAAGAGAAACAATTGGAATCACCAATGGAACAAGCAAAAATAATTCTAGATAGTGATTGCAGCCCTCATGAGAAAATGTCTCATGCTTTTTGGGTGAGGATTCAATCTAAAGTTAATAAGCAATATCTTGTCACTTGTCATCGTACAAATTTCATAACCTGTGATTTCCCATGGTCTATTCATGGCAACATATGCAAGCATGTCATAAAGGTGGGTTGGTTGTGTTCTGGTTCAATGGCTTCAAACCAATTACAAAATCATCAAAGTGTAATTGAGTCATACAATGACCCACCTGAGAAAAATATAGAGGCAATATCCGATCTTCCTGAAGATGCAAACACATCTGCCATGGATAGTCACAATGTTGATGTAAATGTTGAACAAATTGAGATGGCCAAGGAGGAGTTATTTGGCTACTTAGACCTGGTTCGAAACAATCGTCCTGATATTTTGACCAAGATTGAACAATTGATTGCTTTGTTTCGAAAATTGTTGGATGATGCCAACAATATTCATATTATGGATTATTAATTCACGTGTGGATTGGGTGCTTTTGAGTTATCTTTGAAGAGGAAGAAGAGTTTCCTAAGCCCCAAAAAGAGAAGAAAAAGAAGGCAACAAAATGCAAGATTGGAAATTGACTTGAATATCCCAGTAGATGAAGATGAACCATTTCAGTTTGAACAAGTCAACAAGCGAGGTCGCCCTCGCTCCAACAATGAATGCTTTTCCAGATTTCTTGTCCACGATTTTGTTTTCAATTTGATTTTAATATTTATTTGTGTATTAATTTTATTTGATGTATTAATGTTTTGTTGACTATGTCCATGTATGTTTGATAGGTGATGAGGATATGTTTGGAGATTTCTCTAATTTGATAGAATTTTCATTTAAGGTAATTAAATAACTCCATGCATTTGCACTTAGTCTTTTAATACATTGATTGTTTTGTAAGTCATGGAAGATAGATTTCAAGTGGTTTTTCATACCTGAATACTTGCATACTTGCATATATTGGTGTCTAAAAAAAAAATCTGATATATAAATTCGAATAAAAAAAATGGAAATGTAACAAAATTATTGGAGGAACTGCAATGAAATTGTAACTAAACATGTCAAACACAATTTTACCAGTTTTTTATAACTTCTCAATGCAACTGGTGATATATTAATATTATTGGAGAGTAATATATATTACAACATCAAATATAATTTGTTTGTTGTCTATGAGTTGCTGCAACGGTCAACCAGTGTGTTAGTAACAACGAGTCAGTGTGTCAGCAAAGGTGAGCCAGTGTGTCAACAATGGTGAGCCAGTGTGTCAGCAATGGTGAGTGAGTGTGTCAGCAATGGTGAGCCAATGTGTCAGCAACTGTGAGCCAATGTGTCAACAACTTTGAGCTAGTGTGTCAGCAACGGTGAGCCAGTGTGTCAGCAACAGTGAGCCAGTGTGTCAGCAATGGTGGGCCAGTCTATCAATCGTAATTTGTGGATGAAGGGGGGAATTCATGAAGACTGTTGATACAATAATCACTCTGTCCTGCTTCATCAAGACGAAGATACCCTCCTATCTCCATAATTACATTCCAACAATCAATCTCTTCTTCTTTTTTCAGCGTATATTTCTTTTTATATATCCTTGTTGGAAGCCAAATCATTGGATAGTGAAATCTAAGACCTATCTAGTGATTCCCACACTGTCCCATAGCAATAATATACTGAGCAAACCTTGTTAAGGTTGTCTGTAAGTTGAGGTAGTTAAATGGATCTTTATTTTGGGGTTGTTTTCCCGAGCTATCCCACCTTGCTTTACATCCTGCATGTTCCTTAGTTTCCAATGATTCAATCTGGCATGCATAATATGCAATGGTCATCTCCCTGTTCTTGGAGATAACCTCTGCTACTTATGGAGAGTTGATGTAATTTTGATGTTCTTCTATCACCTCCACAGGTTTGGGATGTTCTCCTATAACCCACAGAAAGCTCTCGGAATTATGCAAATAAATTTTCACATCATACAACAAACTGGCTTTATTTCTCAAATATGATGCAAAGGCTCTCAATTAGACATCCCCTGTAGCATGTTTGGGATTCCATTTTGTATTATAAGGTACCAAAAAATTATGTTGGTACAGTTCAGAGAGAAATTCTCTATCTGGATCACAAATTGCCATATATGCATCCTTGAAACCATCACTGATTTCAACCTTGAGAGGGATATTTTGTATGATAGCATTATTTTTAAATATCATGAATTTTTCAATCAAGTACACGTTGAAATTGGTTGAAGGAGCCCTGCAACTGAGAACACCATCCATTATCTGTCCAAGTTCTTGCTTATCCTTCTCCAACTTGGTCACCCTCCTTTCCAACTCATCCATTGTTTTTTCATGTCTTCATAAAAATTTGTTTTTATATTATTCACATATCTTGAAAAGGTCACAAAGTGAGTTTTTGTGCACATTGTAAGGTATTAAGTGTCCCTGATATGGGAATTTAGACAGTTGTAATTTATCCTTTCATTCATCATCATAATTTTTCACACCAATGTCTTTTGTTAGTTTGATCTCTGGTTCCTCATCCTCTGTTAGTTTCATATTTGGTTTTTGTTCCTTTGTGTCTACACCCATTACTTTTGTTAGTTTGATATGTAATTATTGTTCCTATGTATGGACAACTGTGGTTTTGGTATGGTCCTCTGTTTGCACAAAAATGTCATCAATCTATTTTTTTCCGAGGGGAATATCTTGTTGGACCCCTGGAGAAGGAATACCTATGACATCAATGGGTATGGACTCTACAACTTCGACCAAGCAATCTAATCTATCAAAAGTTTATTTTTGTCTGAGCTCATTTGTTAGGGTTTTAACTTTGATATGTAGTTGTCTGTTTTTCATCTAAGAATCCTATTCTTCCTTAACAATTAAATATACAGAGGAAGATGTTTATAGGTACTTACTTTTACAATGTGTTTCTGTGTCAATTCTGGCAGTTCAGTTGGTTGTTCCTCTTGATCATCCCCATACAATTATGGTTGTGCAGTTGGTTGGCCCTGCTCATTTTCCCTATACAATTCTGGTGGTGCAGTTTGTTGGTACTCCTCATCATCCCCATATAAAATTTGAATTGAGGCAAGGCCATCTAAGTCGTACCATTCGTCTAGTCCCTATATGTAATCATAGTCAGAATCACGAGAGGGAAGCTTATCAACTAGTTCTTTTGTGTCAGCAAGCTGGCCTAATCCTTCTTCTATGAATCCTTGTTGCATGCATCCTTGGTCCATTACTCCTTCAATCAATACATCATGTGGGTACTCTTGCTCTTGCCCTTGCTCTTGTTATACTGTTGTCTCTTCTGGGAGTTCTTCTGTAACAATGTGGAGGGTTTCAGGAACTGGAGCATAACGACCTCTCTTTCTCATGTTTTGCTTGGATTTTGGCATTGCTGATGGGCTGTGTTGAAACTAGGAGGTCATTGGGAAGAGTTGCAGCTGGGGGGTCATGGGGGGGGTTGCAGCTGAGAGGTCATGGGGTGGACTTGTAGCTTGGAGGTCATTTTGCGGAGTTGCAGCTGGGGGGTCATGGGGCGGAGTTGCAGCTGAGAGGTCATGGGGTGGAGTTGCAGCTTGGAGGTCATGGGGTGGAGTTGCAGCTTGGAGGTCATGGGGTGGAGTTGCGGCTAGGGGGTCATGGGGCAGAGTTGCATCTAAGAGTTCATGGGGTGGAGTTGCAGCTTCAACATGGAATGGCCTTCCAACTATTTCATCCTAAGTTCTCCCTTCACTTTGCAGAAAAACAACCACCAAAAGTTCAACAAGGCATTTGTGGGATAGGATTTCAAGCGGCCTCTTTAAATTCTGCACACCTTGGGCCATTTGGTCTAGGGTTTTTGCAAGAAAGAAAGACGTGTTGAGCAGCCTGCCATGACATAGGTGGTCTAACAAGCGGAGGTTCTCATAATAAATAATGACAGACCTTCCTTCACACATGAAAAATATCTTGACAAGGAATGCAGCATCCGACCAGGGTTGTGGTAATGACTTCCTCTCATATCCTGAGCCACTCCTGATCAATTGTTCATCTGCCTCAAGGAAATGCCTCACAACATCAGGTTGGGGTTTTCGGGGTGCAAACCACTTTTCTCCCATATGGGGTAACCCTAACACTTCCACAATCGCTTTTTCTGTCGCATGCACCACTGTCCTTGCTACCTCTAATCTACCCTCCCTCTAATGCATGGAAAATTCTAGGGCTATGTCATTGTCATACCCCTGAAACCTGCAAATATATTCTATCCAAACGCCCTTTTCAAATAATTTTTTAACGAGTGGAAATGTGTCTAGAAATTATTCGGCACTTTCTCAATGTACTCTTGCACCTCCCATCTTTAGCCAGATTTCAGAGTGGCTATGGTTGTGTTATTTTTTTTGCAAGATTTCGAATGTGGGACAATGGCACAATGGAAGAGTTGGGGTAGTGGGTATAGTAATATAAAGACCTGTCATTTATGGAAGTGCCAATATGCATTCATGT
The DNA here is from genome assembly GCA_034641835.2 of Pinus albicaulis. NCBI lineage: Eukaryota > Viridiplantae > Streptophyta > Pinopsida > Pinales > Pinaceae > Pinus > Pinus albicaulis. Next base: position 450,989,001 of record CM076575.1, on the reverse strand, counting down.
GTTTCTGCAATGTCTTCCTCCTATTTGAAACTGAAATTTCATTGATGTCGTGGTCATGGGGGATTTCTGTTACCGTTGTACACTACCAGAGATCGCTTAGGAGTTGCCGCATAATAATTTAGGGTTTTATTATACTGACTCCTTAAATAACTTGCTTTAAATAGGAATTAGGGTCTATACCACCCCTTACATGTACCACTCATCCTTGGGAAAGAATTTGCTAGCATTGAGGATAGTCTGACCTGGGCTAATGCAAAAATGTTGGCTGACAAGGCCCCATTAGACACTATCCCTTTTAGCATCACCCATAGAGCAGGTGAAATCTCATAAGAGGCACCTATGTGGATTGCAAGAACCAAGATGTTGCAATGGTGAAGGGAATCAAAATTGCATCCACAAACACCATTAAACATATCAAAAAATTAACCAACTTTAGATAGGGGTGCTGCAGTTTTAGAAATTGTGCGGGCTTTAAAATTAATTTATTCGACGCATTGAAAAACAAATCAAGAAATTAGTACTGCACACTAAAAATAATCGTAATATAATATCTTAAGCATCCATGACATAAACCATATAAATGGGGACAAACCAACCATTAGCCATCTTCTATTAATATCCAAGGGTGTTTAGCACAAAATAACATCATTACTACTTTACCTAGTCTGGCTAACCAACCTAATCAAAACAACGTTACAACAATCACACTCATAAAATTAACCCGAGAGTAATAAACCCAAAAATTACACAACCAGAATCCTCTTGGATTCTATCTATTTATACATAATGGAGTGGTCCCAAGCCAAACTCACTACTATGGAAAATATTTAGCATGGAAATTTACCATCAGTAGGTATACTACAAATGCTACTATTGACCCAATCAAAACATGTTGAACAGATCTAATCAAAATTAATCACTTTTAATTTGACTGACTTTAGCATTGCTCCGTTCCATACACTATTTCCTTCTGTGACACTTGTGTGCACTGATACTTCTACAAAAATACTATACACTCATACTTGGTGTCATTTTTTGTTCTTCACTTTTGTGCACTGATAAAGTGTTGGTTACAGTTTATGGTTGTCAAGCTAACTTAATTGATTTGCAAGTTGTTCATATTATTTTCTCTGTTTGCAGGCTAAGCTGTTGTTGCTGTCATGGATGTCAAAACGTGCTTCAGTTCAAAACACCTGGACTTGTGGCTGTAGATGTTAATAATGGAGAAATTCACAACAATTGGATTGTTTGTTTGGATATTTATACATTTTTGCCCCTTAAATGAGGTTGGATCTATGGATTGAAAAAGTGCAAGATGTCACATTTGCATTATTCTTTTAACCATGTATGTATAAATGTAAAATAATGATTGATATATAAGCTATCTTGGTTGGCTTGTAACCAAGGGTATGTCACATAATTTGTCAATGAAGAGACTTCTTTAAGAATTAGAGCTCATTATACTAATATTAGAGGTTGTATAAATTATGGGAGCATTTGTTGCTCATGGATATTGAATGAATGAATGTTCCTAGAAGTTGGGATTGTGAAGGTGTATTGAAGGCATTCTAAGGTCTCGTTTTGTAGCATCTTTTGGAATCCTCTATTTATTAATAAAAATATTTATTTTTCTATTTATTTTTGGGTTCTATTTAAAGTGATTTTAATTGATAAAATATCGTTTGTAAAAGGAAATAGTAAGTATGTATATTTTATATATATTAAGCATCCATCACATAATCTAATAACATAACTAAAATGTAATAAGAATTAGACAACTGAATTATAATAACAATGTTTAATTAGTTGTCCAAGTGAGGTGATATAATTTCATGTAAAGTAATTAGAAGTAAAAATATAATTTAAACACTGATAAATACATTAGAAAATTTTTTCAAATATATTAAATACATGACAATGCTTCTGTACTTGTGCCAGCACAATTGAATCTCATTGGAATCTGACTTCCAAAATAAAAGTCATAATAAAAGCATCCATCACATAATCTAATGACAGAACTAAACTGTAATAAAAATTACACAACTAAATTGTAATAACAATGTAATTCCATTAATATTATTATTGAGAAATATAGTTTCTACATAGATGTGTTGAGATAATAAAAAAAGCACCCCAAAATAGAGTGAGGCCATCTATAAAAAACACCTCATATAAATAAATACATCAAAAGTTATGGACATCAAGTTGCTCCAGTCTATCTCAAGAAATAGGAACACCATAATATGACTCCCCCCATAATAACCCCAATACCAATGACAACAACAATCCATTAATTAATAGGCCAAGTATATTGATGCTTATCAATGATAATTGGTGGAGCACATGCTCGCTCCACATATCTCATACATCCACGTCCATTGGATGTTGCTTCAATGAGTATCGAGTCAGCAACCCTTTGGACATAATATTTGTAAATAATCTTGAAGCATTGCAACTGTGTAGCAATGGTTCTTGCTTGCTGGTGAATGGGTTTTAAATTCTGTCTTCTAACCTGGTAGGTACTCTTCATTTGGTTCGTGATTAATTCAAAGTTTGTGTAAGTGACAATTTCACTTGCACCATAACTCCGTGCTATTGTGAGGCCATCAATCAAAACATGATACTGTGCTTTTTGTGTGTAATAATTCCAGGTATTTCTCTACGGCTTTGATATACCTGGCTAAGGGCTTCATTATGAAGCATGAACCTTGTCCATGCATGCCTTGGGTTTGGGTGGCACCATATTTGGATGACCAGAACCCATTTTCAACCATCTACAGAACAAAAAAAATAATTTAATTAAATATTTTTACAATATTTAAATGCAGTAGCGATAACTCTGTTGTAGTAACGATAATAGTGACTTGTCACCACTGTAACAGTGAAATAATTCACCGTTACAGTGGCGAAAAGTCACTATTACCACTACTGCAACAATGAGTTGTCACTCTCTCTCTCTCTCTCTCTCTCTCTCTCTTCTCTTTAAATTTTCAAATATAGAATTTGAAAATACAATGAAAATTTTAATTTTGAGATGAGTAGTTACAGTGGCGGAAACACATTGTTACAATTGCAACAACTTACTTTTTCCGCTACTGCAACAATGAGTTGCTACTAATACAACAGCGAGTTGTCGCACTCTCTCTATCTCTTTAAATTTGCAGTATATTTGTAAACGATCAACATAGTAAATAACTAAAACATTATGAGATAAACTATAGAAAATTTTAACTAGATAAACTTTTTAACCTTAAAATTATGAGATTAACTAGAGAACTTTTTAATATAAAATAAAGAAAATTTGAAAATATAAATAATTTTTTTAATTTTGAGCTGTGATGGAAATACGCAGTTACAGTGGCGGAAACTCATTGTTGCCGCTACTGCAAAAGCGAGTTGCCACACTCTCTCTATCTCTTTAAATTTGTAGTATATTTGTAAATGATAAACATAGTAAATAACTAAAACATTATGAGATAAACTAGAGAACTTTTTAACTAGATAAAGTTTTTATCCTTTAAATTATGAGACTAACTAGAGAACTTGTTAATATAAAATAAAGAAAACTTGAAAATATAAATAAAATTTTAATTTTGAGCAGTGGTAGAAATACACTGTTACAGTGGTGGGAACTCGTTCTTGCCGCTACTGCAACCGTGAGTTGTCGCTCTCTCTCTATCTCTTTAAATTTGCAGTATATATATGTAAACAATAAACATAGTAAATAACTAAAACATTATGAGATAAACTAGAGAAATTTTCAACTAGATCAAATTTTTAACCTTTAAATTATGAGATTGTCTAGAGAAAATTTTAATATAAAATAAAGAAAATTTGAAAATATGAATAAAATTTTAATTTTGAGCAGTGGCGGCAATACACTGTTACAGTGGCGCAACTTGTTGTTGTTGCTACTACAACAGCGAGTTGCCGCTACTACAATAGCGAGTTGTCACTCTCTCTCTATCTCTTTAAATTTGCAGTAAATAAAAAAGACAAACACAGTAAACGTGAAATTCACCTTTCATATTGCTCCATGTCTACCAGTTTTCGTTTTTCGAATTTCACTTCCGCAATATAACATAGAGAATTCGGAAGCACAAAGAAGCAAAGGAAGCTCATTAAAAACTAGAAATAAAAAATTAAGTGCTTATAAATTGCAATTTTGTTAATTTAAAGAAATCAAAAAGGTAGGAAATAGCTACACTGTACCCTGTATACCTTGTAGAATATTATTCCACCCTCTGCAGGTAGTGCTATGCAAGTTCTCTATAGAGTGGAAGAAAAACTGGAAATAGGAAATCAATAAACAAACCAATGAAATCAACACAAAAAGTCTATAAACAATTAAGTTCACTAAAATGAAAATTAGAGAATTGGATATTGAAATTGTTGCAGATATATGGAAAATTTTCTTACCTCATCCATCCAATCAATATCCCCACGCACCGGCTGTGGTGCGTACCTCATGAAAGGCACACCGGTGTCTTGAGATTTATTTTCTACTTGAAAAGTTGAGAATTTATTTATAAATATATTAATGAATGATATGGTACAGGTTTCAGATTGATAAAGAAATGACTAACAAGAGATCAAGTAACAAAAATACTGTTAACACATCAAGAAAAGCAAAAAATGCAAGTTCTTTGTAAATTCTTTATAAAAAATATTATTTTTGAACTATATGTAAGTTTAACTAATATGTATTGTTTACTGTGTATCATGCAGGGCCACAAAATGACGAAGCTCAATATGATTATTTCTGATCTAGGACCAAAAGAGCGTAAAAGTTTAATGGAAAAATTGCAAAAGGATGAATCAGGTGAGTGAAAAAATATTATCGTTTCAATATGAGTTCTTTTTTTTAATTATCATTAATAATATACTTAAAATTATTAGATAACATGTGTGAAACGATCTACTAATTCACATCTGTTTAATGTTCTACAGGGACCAACAACTCAGAAAAAGAATGTTGTTCTAAGAAAAGAAAAAAATAGAACATGCAAATGAAAATGAATTGCTCCTTAGCTCATCTAGAATGGTGCTTGAAGTTAACGAAAGGGGGAAAAGATTTTAAAAGATTTTGAGGGATCTAGTGGAATGAATGTATAGATGTTATTTCCACTTACAATACAAAAATCAATCCAATGATTCCAAGAACCAAATTTTATCTAAACTATAGGAAGAGTTTCCAGAGAATTGGTCAATGAGACATGTCAGACTTTTAATAGCAAAAACGTACAACAACAAAAAAGAAGGAATGAAAAAGTAATATTCCTTTAAATGTTTGTCTAGAATTATTTATAAATATCACTTTTGTTATATTTATTTTTCATATATCAATATAAAAAATAAATATTTTATTGTCATGTTACATTTTCAGGAAGATTATGAAAATTTCAAAAGATGAACGAGTTGATATCAGAAATATGCCAGTAGGAATGTCCAAAAAGGTGTACAAGGAGATGGTCAAAGAAATGGAAAAAATTGCATTGCGGGAGGAGCCATCTCAACAACAACGTGCTTCAAATGTAATATGTAATCATTGAATTTTTCGATCATTAGGTACAATAAATAAACAATTTAGCATTAAATATTTATTTTCAACAATTTTCTTGCAGAAAAGAAAAGAAAATGGAACCCATTCAGCACATAAAACAGGACGACAAGGAAGAAAAGGGTTGATCTCTAAGTTTGTGAGTAATTGTTACTTCCTTATAAAAACTTAACTAGATTTCATTTTTGTATTTTTTAAGTTGTTTTACAAAAATCATCATTGAATGTCTTCAAACAGGTGCTAACATACAAAGAAGAACCATCAAACTAATTGATTGAAATTGGGTTAAATATGGGTTGTGAGTATATGTTGGCATATCAGAATTTAATTGTGGAATTTTTAAGCATCTATCGATCTTGTTTTAATTAGCTCTGTCTATAATTAATAGAACAAAACATATTTTATATTAAATATATGATTTGTTATGGGGTATAAAACTTGCAGGAAACAAAGTATGGAACTGCGCCAATAGATGAAATTTTGAAAGATGGCATGGTACATGGTTTTGAAAGAATGTGTATAATTTATGAGTCAATTGTTGCTATGGTACGTCATTTTTCTTTTCAATTTACATTGATGTATATTATTTAATATTGCAATTTTCATTATTCTCACCAATGTATATACACTCATTTCAGTTTATTTTTATGTTTGTAGATGGAAGGTGAAGAAGAAGAAAATAATCAACACCGTGAACAAAACATTCCTGAAAATAACCCAAGTCATGGAAGTAGCTCTAGCAGTGACAATAGTTCAAGCGAAGAATGATGATCACTATGTTTGGATATCAAAGCAAGGCATTTTATTTTTTGAAATATGTCTGTGAAATCAGACATTTTGTTTAATGTAATGGACATAGTGTCCCAATTGAAAGACAAAGGGATACGAATAATTGTCCCATTTTGTATGATAAATATTGTCTTATATATATAATCATAAAATATGTTTTAATTTATTCTATTGCGTTTTCCATTGTCGTTCTCAAATGCACTAATAAAAATTTAATTCATATGAATATTGTTATAAGATTATATATATGTGTCGACTTTTGATGAATAATGAATTTTAAAAAACCACAATAATTCTGATATGATATAACAAATTAATCCAAACAGCACATTCAAATGCATTAATAAAAATGTAATTAATATGAATATTGTTATAAGATGTGTCGAACTTTGATGAATAATGAATTTAAAACAATCACAATAATTGGACTGTCACAGGTTGATGTTTCTAAAAAAAACAAAATGAAAACCAGTGCGTGTCAGTAACTGTCGACCGGTGCATTTATGTGTCTATACACACCGGTGTCGTTGTACGATCTATGGGTACCACACAAATACTGATACCGGTTATAAATATCGGTGTGTTTGTGTGATACCGGGTACCGGCACATTTATGTATCTATAAGCACCAGTGCATTTTTACGATCAACGGGCATCGCATGAATACCGATACCAATTATAAATCTCGGTGCCTTTCTGTGATACGACGCATCGGTGCATCATAAAGGTATACGCACCGGTGCGTTGATACAACCTATGGGCACCGCACAAATCCCAAGACCAATTAGAACAACCCTGTGCGTTGTATGACCAACACTACACCCGGTGCGGTTTTACACCTAAACGCGGCAGTGCATTTGTTCGACTAAGAGAGCCTCGGGGCATCGTCTTCATGTACGCACCGGTGCGTTAAATCCAAAATAGCGCACCGATGAAAAAACATCCATAATAACCTCCGGCTGCCCATTTTTTTTAGTTGTGTTGAATTTACATTAAAAGCTCCACCAAAACCTCCGTAACCATAAACGGATGTTGTAGAAAATGTTTTTTTGACAATTTTGGCCAATTTTATAACACTAAAAACCTCCTTTATAACCTCCGCTAGAGGGTCTTTTCCTTGTAGTGACTACTCATTTGCTAAACCTTTCTCCACCTATGTTTTTTCACCTTGAATGGATTGTAGGACCAGTTCTTAGAACCTTGTCACCGAGCTTTCTGCATAAAAATTTGACGGGGTAGCATACTCCTTGAAAGGAGGAAGCTTTCCCCTCCAAAATCCGTCAAATAGTGGATCTAGTTCTCAACGCTAGGAATTTACATTAAATGACACGAAGCACATTCCTAAATTTTCTCAATCACTGGAGCTCCATAATTTATGTAATAATTTCATAATATATTGTTCATTTATTATCCAATATTTATCCTCCTGTAGCAAGGAGAAAGTCCCTAGATTATCTCATTTTCCAAATATTCATAATTTTCCCAATATCCTCCCAATATTCTACAAAAATAAATAATATTAGGCACATAATATGCAATTATCTGTAAACCTTCCTAAGAACATATTAAAGCTAAAAATATATTATTAAGTGTAGAAGGAGAGATTTAATATATTGGCCTTAATTTGTATCTAATTTGAGGGGTCGATCAATGGTTGCCCATGTTTGCCTTTTGTTGACATCGACCATTATGGTTGATCTTGGTAGACCAGGTAGACCATGGTCTATCATGGTTTTCCATGGTAGGCATTCGTTAACCATGTTCAACCTTTTTAACCATTTTCATCTTGGTTCGGCATGGTTGACCATGTTCGACCATTCTTACCATAGAGATTTTGATTGATCATTATGGTTGATCATGGGTGATCATGGTTGATAATGGTCAATCATGGTTGACCATTATCCAGCATGGTTAACCATGGTCCACTATGATAACCATGACCAATCATGGTCAACCATGATCATTTAGGTTGACCAAGGTCAACCACATTAGTAAATGTGGTTTAGAGGGTTGACCATTAGAGGGTTTACAATGGTGAACTACATTAGTAAATGGCATTGACCATGATTAGCCATGATCAAATTTAACTGATCATGCTTGACCATGGTGGCTCTGGTTGACAATAATCAACCATGATCGACCATGGTCCACAGCGGTTGTTGATCATGGTTAACCATGGTTGATCATGGATGACCATCATTGATCATGGTTTATATGGTTGACCAAGGTTGATCATGGTTGACCATGGTCAAACATGGTCAACCATGGTTTTGTTTAACTAAAACAATATTAATATTAATGTTAAACCTAAATTGTATCAACCATGGTTGATATGGTTTACCATGATCAACCATGATTAAGCACATTTTGTAAATGGTGTTGACTATGGTTAAGCCCATTACTAGGCTAACCATTACATGGTTTACCATGAAAGTGTAAACCATGGTCAAACATGGTCAACAATGGTTTTGTTTAACTAAAACAATATTAATATTAATGTTAAACCTAAACTGTATCAACCATGGTTGATATGGTTTACCATGATCAACCATGATTAAGCACATTTTGTAAATGGTGTTGACTATGGTTAAGCCCATTACTAGGCTAACCATTAGATGGTTTACCATGAAAGTGTAAACCATGGTCAACTACATGAGTGAATGGGGTTGACCATGATCAAGCATGTCTACCATGGTTGATTATGGTTGACCATAGTTGATCATGCTTGATCATGCTTCATATGGTTGGTTATGGTTGATCATAGTTAACCATGGTCCACCATGGTTAACCATGGTCTGCCAGGGTTAACCATGGTCCACTATGATCAATTGTAAGTTCGTTCAGCTAAACCTAATATTAACCATGGTTGATCATGGTTGACTATGATCCACCATGATTGACCGGGGATGATATGGTTGACTGTTGACTGTAGTTCACCATGATTAACTATTACTAACCATGGTTAACTATGGTTTTGTTCAACTAAACCTAATATCAAACCTAGTATTAAAATTAAACATATGATTATTATTATTTTTATTAAATCTAATATTATTATTGGAATGTATGTAACCTAATTTTAATATTCAACTAAATATTAAACCTATTAAATCTAATATTAGACTTATTAAACTTAATATTATTATTAAACTTAGTATTAATATTAACATTGAAATTCATATTAATATTAAACCTACTAAACCTAATATTGTATGTATTAAACTTAATATTAAACCTAGGTTTAGTAATATTAAACCTAAATTTAATAATGAAATTTATTACATCTAACAATAATTATTAATACTTATGTTAACCTAATATTAAGTGTATTAAATTTAATATTTAAATTATTAATATTTTTTTTGTTTATCAGGTGGTCTAAGTTCATCACACATTACATCAGCCTTAATATGTGGCTTAAGAAACTCGATCTAGTGGTATCTAAGCTGTGTAAGAAATTTTTCGGTTAAAATCACATCTAAAAAAATTTCTACTGACGTGTTTTGAACTGGGAGACACACGAACACTAAGCTAACTAAATTTACGAGGGCAATAGCCTCAGTGAAATTTGATCCTGGATTGCCTTCTAACAAGACCCATCCTCAAATAATTGTACTAAGAAAAATTAACAATATTTAACTTAGTATTAAATATAATAAACTTTATACAAAACTTTTCAAAATTAATTAATATTAAAAACTCCCTAAACCTCATATGAATCGTTGCCTTTTTATATATATTATGGATCTTAAAAGGTGCCAATATTAAACCTATCATTTAACACGCTAACTAAAACTAAATGCTTATATTAAACATAACTATATAAATTAGTATTAAACATATAAACTACTGTACGTCGATATATATTAATAAGGGGACAATGTCTTAGGAATCGTGAGTTTTGTCATACTAAATAATTATATTAGTAATGATAAATGTTATATTAATATATTTAAGAGTTGTGACGCAATAAAATAGTTTGTGTGACAGTTTTTTTTATTGTGAAAATGCATTCGTATTATTGAAAATATCTAGAATATCTACAACATATAATTTTCAAAAAAATTTACTTAAATTTCTAATAATCTCACCAAAATTTCTAAATTATTTTTACGCCGAAAGGCGTTCTCTTTGTTGGCTTTGGCTGAATGTACTGTTCGCTGGAGCCAATGAAAAGGCTTTCTCATCGTCCTTCCAACCACTGAAAATGTGCCATTTGCAGGCTGCTCCTCTTACCAGCGCATAGGGGCTGCTGCTCTTACCAGCGCACAGTTTCACCAGCTCGCAGTCTTAAAACTCCACGTC